>JAESUZ010005360.1:0-1200000 GCA_017311185.1 Proteles cristata cristata
AGATTCTGTATTCCCCCCTCTCTCTGACCCTCCCCTGCTCACGCTGTCTCTCTCTCTCTCTCCTACAAGTAAATAAAAATATTAAAAAAAAAAATTAACAAAATAATAATAATAATAAAGGTTACTGCCTATGCTTCCTGATAAGAATTTTATGGTTTCAGGTTTTATATTCAAGTCTTTAATCCATTTTGGTTTAATTTTTGTGTATAGCATAAGATAGTAGTCCAATTTCATTGTTTTGCATGTAGTTATCTAGTTTTCCTGACACCACTTATTAAAGCTATTTTACTTTCATCATCATTTATTCTTGTCTCCTGCATTATAAATTAATTCATCAAATATGCATGGGTTTTATTTCTGGACTCTTTTCTATTCCATTAACCTACAGGTTTGTTTTAAACCAGTAGCATACTGTTTTAATTACTGTACCTCTGTATACAGTTTGAAATTAGGAAGTGTGATACCTCCAGGTTTGTTCTTCTTTCACAAGATTGCTTTGGCTATTTGAAGTCTTTTATGGATCTTTGTTCTATTTCTGTGAAAAATGCTGTAGGAATTTTGATAGGGATTGCACTGCATCTGTATATTGCCTTGGAAAATATGGGCATTTTAACAACGTTCTTCCAATCAATGAGCACAGAGTATCTTTCCATATATTTGTGTCTCCTTCAGTCTCTTTCATTACTGTCTTATAGTTTTCAATATACAGCTCTTTCACTTCCTTAGTAAATTTATTCATTTTGGTGTACTTGTAAATGGCATTGTTTTCTTAGTTTCCATTTCTGATAGTTTATTATTAATATATAGAAATACAATAGATTTATGTGTATTAATTTTGTATCCTGTAACTTTACTGAATTTATTAGTTCTATTTCTTGATGGAGTCTTTAGGATTTTTTATATGTAATATGCCTTCTGCAAATAGTGATGGTTTTAGTTCTCCCTTTCTTATTTGGATTTCATTTATTTCTTGCCTCATTGCTCTGGCTAGGATTTGCAATGCTATATTGCATAAAAATGGTGAGAGTCTGAAAAACTTTTAGATTTTCCTTATTGAGAATGATGTTAGCTGTGGGCTTGTCATATATGGCTTTTAAAATACTGAGTCATGTTCCCTCTATATTTGTTTTATTGTATTTTTATCATAAATGGATGTTTGATTTCATCAAATGCTTTTTCCGCATTGATTTAGCTGATAATATGATTACTATCTTTCATGTTGTTAATGTGCATTACATTGACTGAGTTGTGGATGTTGACCTGTTCTTGCATCCCTGAATAAATCCCACTTGATCATGGTTAATGCTCTTTTTAATGTGTTGTTGGTTTTGGTTTGGTAATATTTTGTTAAGGGTTTTTGCATCCTTGTTCATCAGGAATTTGGGCCTATAGTTTTCTTTTCTTGGGGCATCCTTGTTTATTTTGGTATTTAGGTAATGCTGCCTCATAAGATACGTTTGAGAGAGTTCCATCCTCTGTATTTTTGGAGTTTGGGAAGGATTGGTATTACTTCTTTGAATGTTTGGTAGAATTCATCTGGTCTTGGACTTGGTTGTTGGGAGATATTTGATTACTGATTCAATCTCCTTTCTGCAATAGGTCTGTTCACATTTTCTGTTTCATTATGATTCAATCTTGGGAAGTTGAATGTGTCTAAGAATGTATCCATTTCTTCTAGAGTGCCCACTTTGTTAGTAGATAGTCCTTTGTATTTTTCTCTGATATCAGTTGTAACATCTTCTCTTTCATTTCTGATTTTATTTATTTGAGTTCTCTCTCTTTTTTTCCTTGGCAAGTCTAGTCAAAGGTTTGTCAGTTTTGTTTATCTTTTCATAGAAGCAGCACTTAGTTTCATTGATCTTTTCTATCTTTTTCTTTTTCAAAAATTTTTTCTAATGTTTTATTTACTTTTGAGAGAGTGATAGACACAGCATGAGCAGGGGAGGGTCAGAGAGAGAGGGAGACACAGAATCTGAGGACAGGCTCCAGACTCTGAGCTGGCTGTCAGCACAGAGTCTGACGCGGGGCTCAAACCCACGAACTGTGAGATCATGACCTGAGCCAAAGTTGGACGCTCAACTGACTGAGCCACCCAGGCACCCCGATCTTTTCTATCTTTTTCTATTTCACTCATTTCTGCTCTAATCTTTGTATTTACTTACTTATTTATTTTTTTTTTACCAACTTTGGGTTTTGTTTATTCTTCTTTTTCTAGTTCCTTGATGTGTTTGATGTGAGTTTTTAAATTAGGAATGAATATTAGATTTTATCAAATGATTTTTTTTAACTATATGGAGTCTTACGATTCTTATATGTAGCATGGTGAATTATACTGTGATGTTTAAATGTTATATTCCTGGGATGAATCCAACTCAGTTATGATTTATTATCATTTTAAGCTATTGTTGGAGTTCAATTTGCTAAAATTTTGTTAGGAAATTTTCTATCTATGCTCAGGAGAGATTTTGGTCTTTAGTTTTCTTATAATTTTTGGTTTATAGTTTCTGGATTTTGTATCAGAGTAAAAGAAAGTGTTTACCTACAGAACACTTCTGACACCCAATGTGTAGGTTTTCCACACCAAGTAATTCTCTGTGAACATCACCTGAGTGTCCTACAATTTAATTCAGTTCTGACACCACCCAGACTTGGTGCAGACCTCACAAGTTGAGGTCTTAGTTCCATAAGACTGCCCCCACTTCAGATGCTAGTCACAAGTCTCAGGTTATCATTTGTATAGCTGATCAACCAGCTGTAAATCAGAGGTTCTCACAACACCCTTCTCAGTTTTGATAATTTGCTACAATGTCTCACAGAACTCAGGGAAACACTTTACTTATGTTTCCCAGTTTATTTTAAAAGATACGAATGAACAGCCAAATGAAGAGGTACATAGGGCAAGATTGGGAAAGCATCACCCTCCCAGCAAGTGGATGCATTCACCAACCGGGACCATGTATTTTAAAGATTTTTATGGAGGCTTTATTATATAGGCATTATCAATTACTAACTCAATCTTTAGCCCTCTCCTTTCCCTAGAGGTTGGGGAATAAAGCTGAAAGTTTCAAGCTTCTAATCATGGCTTGATGTCTTTAGTGACCTCTCCTCATCCTGAAGCTATCCAGGGGCCTACCAAAAGTCACCTTATTAGAACAAAAGATGTTTCTTTCTTTTTTTTAAATGTTTTTAAATGTTTTATTTATTTCTAGGAGACAGAGAGACAGCATGAGCAGGGGAGGGTCAGAAAGAGAGGGAGTGACAGACTCTGAAACAGGTTCCAGGCTCTGAGCTGGCAGTCAGCACAGAGCCTGACGCGGGGCTCGAACTCACAAACCGCGAGATCATGACCTGAGCGAAAGTCGGACGCTTAACCGACTAAGCCACCCGGATGCCCCAGAACAAAAGATGTTTCTACCACTTTGGAAATTCCAAGGGATGTAGGAGCTCTGTGTAAGATTCTCTTGTCATTGCCATCACTCAGGAAATTATAAGAGTTTTAGGAATTCTGTGTCATGGACCAGGGGCAGAGATGAAACATATATTTAAGATATCACTTAGAGTAATGTTGTGTTTAATGTTTCTTGTAGTGGAGAAATAGCAGAAATAAATTCCTTTAGATTTCTGTGTGTCTAAAAAAATCTTGTCATTTTTTTTTTCAGAGATATTTCACTGGGTATTGAATTATAGGTTGAGAGTTATTTTTTCACTTTGAAAGATATTGTTCTGCTCTCTTTTGCCTTTCATTCTTTCCAATGAATAATCTATTATCTTTCTCTTTCTCTATATATGTTTCTTTTCCCTTCGGATGCTTTGAAGGTTTTCTCTATTCCCAGCTTTAATGAATTAGGTTATGATGGGCCATGGTGTAGTTTTCTTCATGTTTCATGTGCTTTGGGTTTGTTGAGGCTCTTGAATCTTTCGATTTATAGTTTTCATTCAATTTGGAAACATTTTGGATATTTTTAAAAAATTTATTTATTTATTTCGAGGGAGAGAGAGTGAGTGAGCGTGTATGCACAAGCCAGAGAGGAGCACAGAGAGAGGGAGACAGAATTCCAAGCAGGTTTCATTCTCAGCATGGAGTCAGATGCAGGGCTTGATCTTATGAACCACAAGATTATGACCTGAGCCAAAAACCAAGGGTAGGTTGCTTAACCCAGGTGCTCCTGGACATTATTTTTTAAAATACTTTTCTGTCCCTCTTATTCACTCTCTTAGAGATTCCAAATACACATATATTGGACTGCTTAAACTTGTTATGCAAGTCCCTGATGCCCTTTTGATTTCTTTTGCCTTTTTTTGTCTCTGTATTTCATTTGAATAGTTCCTATTACATTTTCAAGTTCAGTAAACTTTTTGTCTTTTCTTCTTTCCTATCCTTCTACTGTACTGTGTAATCTGCCTTTGATCCCACCTACTGTGTATATATATGTATATATACACACAGTATACATACTGTGTATGTATATACATATATATACATATGTACATACTGTGTATGTATATATATATATACACATATATGTGTGTATATATATATGTGTGTGTATATATATATATAAAACACTATTTTTATTTTAACCTTTTCAATAGGTGTGTGGTGATATTCAACTGTAGCTTTACTTTGTACATATGTACATACTGTGTATGTGTATATATATATACACATATATATGTGTGTATATATATATATATATATATATATATATAACACTATTTTTATTTTAACCTTTTCAATAGGTGTGTGGTGATATTCAACTGTAGCTTTACTTTGCAGTTCCCTAATGGTAAATGATGTTGAACATCTTCTTGTGCTTACTTGCCAATGGTAGAACATCTTCAGTGAAATTTTCTTTATATCTTTTATCTATGTTCTGATTGGTTGCTATTTTGATATTGAGTTCTGATAATTCTTTATATATTCCAAGTAGTAGTCCTGTATTTGTTATGTCATTTGCAAATATTTTCTCTCAGTCTGTAACTTACCTTTTCAATATCTTAATATGGTTTTTCACAGAACAAAAGTTTTTAATTTTGATGAAGTCCAACTCACAATTTTTTTCTTTTTGCGGATAATGCTTTTGGTGTCAGGTTTACAAACTCTGTGCCTAGCCCTAGATCCTGAAGAAAAAAAAGTACTTTTTTCCCCTAAAAGTTTTATAGTTTTACATTTAATTTCAGGCTCCATTTGGGTTAATTTTTGTATAAGGTATGAAACTTACATTGAGTTCATTAATTTTTTCTTTTTCCTCCAAGGAACAATAGTTCAAAAGGTCATCTTTCCTCCGTTGAGGAAATTTCTGTGCCTTTATCAAAAAACAGTTGGTGATATTTGCCTGAGTCTATTGCTGGGTTCTTTACTCTGTTCCATTGATCAGTGTGTCTGGTTTTCTACTGTTCTGTGCAGTCTTGATTGATATATCTGTACAATAATATTTGATATTGAGTATACTGTTTCTTTCCACTTTAATCTTCTTTTTAAAAATTATTTTAGCTATTATAATTCCTTTGCCTTTCCATATAATTTTAAAACAATCTTATCCATAGGTATAAAAAAATCATGCTTGAAATTGCAATAAGAATTACATTAAATCTGGGGCACCTGGGTGGCTTAGTCGGTTAAGCGTCTGACTTTCGCTTAGGTCATGATCTCGCGGTTAGTGGGTTTGAGCCCCGCGTCGGGCTCTGTGCTGACTGCCAGCTCAGAGCCTGGAGACTGTTTCAGAGTCTGTATCTCCCTCTCTCTCTGACCCTCCTCTGCTCATCCTGTCTCTCTCTCTCCCCTAGAAATAAAATTAAAAAAAAAAAAGAATTATATTAAATCTGTATGTCAATTGAGTGGGGGTGGGCATGGAGGAGGACACTTGTGGGGATGAGCACTGAGTGTTATGTGGAAACTAATTTGACAATAAACTATTTGTAAAAAAAAAAATCTGTATGTCAATTTTCTGCAAATTGACATTTTTAAAATGTTGCATTTTTCAATCTATAATCATGGTCTATTTCTCCATTGATTATAATTTTCTTTGTTTTATTTCATCGACATTCCATAGTTTTCACCATATAAGTCTTGAGCATGTTTTCTTAGACTTACACCTAAGTATTTCATTTGTGAGCAATTGTAAATGATACTGTATCTTTGGCTATGGTATCTGTGTTCATTGCTAGTATATGGAAATACAATTGGTTTTTGTATAGTCATCTAGTATCCTGTGGTCTTGCTGAATTCATTTGTTTGTTTGAGGAGTTTTTTTGTCTTGTTTCATTTTGCTTTGTTTTGTAGATTCCTTAGAATTTTCTATATAAGCAATCATGTTATATCCATATAGGGTCAGTTTAATTTCTTCTTTCCAGTCAGCATGCCTTTTATTTCCTTCTTGTCTAATTCCAATGGCTAGAACTTCAAGCATTATGTTAAATAAGAGTGGTAAAAACAGATATACTTGTTTTCTTCCCAATCTTAGGAGAAATAATTCAGTTTTTCATTAAGTATAATTATAGCTGTAATTTTTTGGTAGAACCTTTTTATAAACTGGAGGAAGTTTCCTACTATTCTTATTTTTCAGAGAGTTTTTATTATGACAGGGTATTTCATTTTGGCACATATTTTTCTTCGTAGGTTAATATGCTCATATGATATTTTCTTCATCTGTTCAAATGATGGATTACTTTGATTTTTTGGATATTGCATCCCCGAAATAAACTCCATATGGTCATAGTGTATAATTTTTTTATATATTGATGATTTAAAAAAATTTTTTTTAATGTTTTATTTATTTCTCAGAGAGAGAGAGAGAGACAGTGTGAGCAGGGGAGGGTCAGAGAGAGAGGGAGTGACAGACTCTGAAACAGGCTCCAGGCTCTGAGCTGGCAGTCAGCACCGAGCCCGACGTGGGGCTTGAACCCACGAACCGCGAGATCATGACCTAAGCGAAAGTCGGACGCTTAACCGACTAAGCCACCCAGGCGCCCCTATATATTGATGATTTTTATTCGCTAATATTTTATAGTGGTTTTTTGTACCTATATACATGAGAAATATTTGTAGTTTTCTCTTTTCATACCATTGTATCTTTGGTGTTAGAGTAGTACTAACTTTATAAAATGAATTAAGCATTCCATCTTCTACTTTCTGGAAGAGATTATATAGAATTATTGCTAATTCTTCTTTAAATGTTGTATAGAACTCTCCAGTAAAGCCATCTTGTTTTGGAGATTTCTTTTTTGGGAGTTTTAAAAATTTTGAATTCATTACTTTACCTATGAGGATAATTAAGTGATTTAATTCATATTGAATGACATATGTTAGGTGTTTTTGAGAAATGTATCCATTTGTCTTTGTTATGAAATACATATGTGTAGAGTCATTTATAGTATTCCCATATCCAGTTGTTTTTATGTGTATCACTTTGAAGTTTTTATTTTTCCCCCCATTCTATTGCTATAGTCATGATGATAGACCATCTAGACCTTTCCTGTCTGCTACCAACAGGGGATTCAGCAGCATCTGCCTAGATTAGAATGAGTGAATGAAGTTTAGAGACCACTTATAGAATTACAGTTTTCAATCAACTAGGAACTATAAGTTTTTATTTGTGGAAAAACTTTTTGGAGGAATTGCTCTTTGGGGAGATATGATTCATATATTGCTAAACCAAGTGGAAATAATCCATACCCCAATGTGGCAAAATATCTGTAGGTAAGAAGGGATATCTGAATTGATTGGGATAACTAATTGGGAACAGCATGATTGTAGTCAACAAAAGCAATGATGCCAAGTGATTTTTTTTTCTTCAGGTATAATTAATCTTTTTTTTTTTTTAATGTTTATTTATTTCTAGGAGACAGAGAGAGAAAGACAGCGTGAGCAGGGGAGGGTCAGAGAGAGAGGGAGTCACAGACTGAAACAGGCTCCAGGCTCTGAGCTGGCGGTCAGCACAGAGCCCGACGCGGGGCTTGAACCCACGAACCGCGAGATCATGACCCAAGCGAAAGTCGGACGCTTAACCGACTAAGCCACCCAGGCGCCCCTTCAGGTATAATTAATCTTAATATAGAGTATGGCTCCCATTCATAGATATTGAACATTTTTGGAGTGAAGATACATCAATTGTGTTTACCTCCATCTTTTCAAGAAGATAAGAAGGAAGTAAGCTTATCTGATGTCAGTGAAGGAAGTGAGAATGAGGGTAGGATTTAGGGAGGTGGAACAGGTTGGATGCAGTCACTGTGGGGAAGATCAAGAGAGACAAGACCGGCAAATGATGTTGAATAGTCTGGCACAAGCAGCTGGCTTTTGTCTTCTCTTACTAGGCTCTGAACTCTTTGAGGGCAAGATTACACTTCAGTAATTCACAGGATACTCAGAGCAGTGCCTGCTACGAGGTAGATATTCAGGAAGTACATTTTAATTGAAGGAAGACAAGTAAACAAATTTATATTTTGGCTAATGGTCAGTTACCCAATTTCTTAGGAACCTAAGTGATTTTTAAACACTCACAGAATCCCTAATATTTACCTTCAAAATAATTTTGTGCTAAGGCAACGGTCTTCAACTTTGGCTGCACAGTAAATCAGTTGCTGTGGTGATTAATTTTATGTGTCAATTTGGCTAGGCTGTAGAGTCCAACTGTTTTTTCTTTGAAAATTGTTTGTAGATTGGTTAGTATTTACAATCAGTCGATTTTTAAGATTGCCTTTCAAAACGTAGGTGGGCCTCATCCAATCACTTGAAGGCCTTAAGAGCTAAAACAGGTTTACCAGAAAATAAAATATTGTGCTTCAGGGAATGCCTGGGTGGCACAGTCAGTTTAGCCATTCCACTCTTGATTTCAGCTTAGGTCATGATCTCATGGTTGGTGAGTTTGAGCTCAGTGCAGATAGTGCAGAGCCTGCTTGGGATACCCTCTCTCTCCCGCTCCCTCTGTCCTTCCCCTCACATGTGCCCTCTTTCTCTCAAAATAAATAAACTTAAAAAATTGTGCTTCAAGACTCTAAGAAAGAAATCTTGCTTGAGTTTCCAGCTTGCCGCTCTGCTCTACAGATTTTGGAGTCAAGACTGCAACATCATTTCTTACCTGAATTTCCAGTCAGACAGCTTATCCTGCAGATTTCAGACTTAACAACTCCCACAACTGCATGAGCCAATTCCTTAAAATAAACATATCTAGATCTCTCAATAGAGATCTGTGTATCTATACATCTATGTAGCTATCTCTCTGTGCAAGTATCTATATAGATAGTTATATCTATATAGAGAAAATAGAATATTTGTTCTATTTGTGTTTCTCTAGAGAACCCAGACTGATAGCCTTGGTGAATTAAAAAATAAAATAAAATAAAAAATAAAATAAAATATAAAATAATGCCTGGGACCCACCCCCAGTGATTCTGTTTTTGTTTGTTTGCTTATTTGTTTGGGGGAGAAATTCTTTCTCATTTTTTTTTTAGCTGTTTATCTTCTGTGTCCTCTAGCAGTTCATGCAAAATTTTTCCCTCAAAAAAAAGTATTTTTTGTTTAATGAAAAGCAAACTTTCATTGACAGTTTAGACTAGGAAATTAAAATTAGGTTCTATTTCCTAAGCGAATACTTCATTTATTTTTCATTAAAAAAAGGAAGTACTCAAACACCAGGGTGGGGGGGTTCATGTCCCAATTGGAGAGCTTCTGTCTGTTTGCAGGAAGCCTGAGGATTCTGGTTGGTGTTAGTTCCCAGGCTCAGTTCACGGTCACGTTTCTTCTCTGCTTCCCAGCAATGCAGCCATCCAGGCTACTCAGAACGTGAGCTATGATGAGTTGTTTCCTTGGTGAGACAATGGGATTTCAAGGCTACAGAGTGAGCCTGGAGCTAAGTAATGAGCAGAAAAAAAAACCCAAGTGATCCTTGAAAAGAGTCACAAGAGGGGAAGAAGGGACTCTTCACCAGAATGAGAAGCCTTCTACTAGAAGGTGAAACAGACAAGAGGCAGGTTTTTGTTGCTGTTGTTTTAACTTTTTATTTTTATTTTTTTAATCAAATAAAAAAACATAAAAGGTGGTTATTGTTTGCTCTTGTGGAATTGCAAAAGAGGCTGTTAGCAGAATTTCTTGTATCCTAGTCTCTGTGAAGGTCTAGGAAAGAAGCATCAGCGAAGAAGCTCCTAATGAGCGCCAGACAGCATGCAGAGTGTGAAGGGCAATTTAAAGGCAAGAAAAAGCAAAGGCCTCTTTTGATTAGTTTAATCATCCTACTGAGAGGAAAATGGAGCCCTAAGGAGGAGATGGACCGACCTCCTAGGAATTTTCCTGCTTCCAGCCGTAAAATGAAACATAAAGTCTTTTTGTATCAACATTGAAAAGACCACTTTGTTTTCATGAGCCCAGGGATAGGGGACTCTTTGCAATCCCTAGAAAGGCACATCTTGGAGATTAAGTGAAGATTCCCCTTTTTTGTCTTTGCTGCTTGACGTTTTCATGGACTGACTTTATTGAGTCTAAGGCTGGGACATAGAAGGGAGCACTGCTGATGCTTTTATGTTCTGGAGCTGATATTCTGTTCCAGGGTCTGAAGGGGCCAAATGGAACCTATGGATCAGTGTCCTCTGAGCACAAAGTGCTTTGCTTGAGCTCTAGGAATAATGAACACCATCCACTGAATGAAGAAGGAAAAGGAATAAAGGCTGGAAGATCAGAACTTTTATACCAGCCCCATAGAACTTTGAAAAGATGAAATTAAATGTAAAAATGTATTGAAAGCACCATACCAGAGTGTCTAGTACACAACAGATCCTCATAAATGTTTTTCTATTCCTTCTTTTAATAACCATTACTGCTTTCAAGCTGTACCTTATTTTTCTTTGTTTTTATTTTAGTTCCACTTAGTAAACATGCAGTGTTATATTAGGTTCAGGTGCACAATATAATGATTTGATACTTAACATCTATCATCCGGTGCTCTTCACAGTACTGTCCTTAATTCCCATCACCTATTTAAGCCATTCCCTACCCACTTCCCCTCTGGTCATCATCAGTATGTTCTCTATAATTAAGAGTCTGTTTCTAGATTTGTCTCTTTCTGGTTTTCCCTTTGCTCATTTGTTTTGTTTCTTAAATTCCACATGTGAGTGAAGTCATATGATATTTGTCTTTTAAAGCTGTCTCATTTTTTAATCTATCCCTAATCTAAGGGAATAGGAAATGCCACTCTGTGTTGTAACACATGTGAGTAGATCCTTACACTAGTATGAGGAGTGGGTGGTTAATGGGGTTTCATCTCATTCTCTTTTTGGAAGTTTCTTTTCTTCTTACATCTTTTCTTATTCCCATAATTAATCACTGAGCTACTGAGGTTTTTACTTGGTAATATGAAATGATTTCTTCATGGGCACACAGCAAGTAAGTAGCAAAAGTCAGAAATCAAACCCACCATTGCTTATTTCCAGTCTAGCTCTCCCATGGCCCTGTTGGCTAAAGCGGACCCCCAGATCGTCTTTCCCTGCGGAGTCAGTGGCCAGCCACCTCCACCTATGCTTAGGCCCAGCTGGCTGCTCCTTTCTGAAAAGGCAGATTCATAACAAATAATTACAGCCAGACCCATCTGTGTGCAATGAGAGACAGTGCCCTGCGTGTCAGAACATGTATCTCTGAGCCCCAGATGTACCACCTAATATGTCCCCAAGTCTGTAAAATGGACAGAGAAAGGCTTCCATTGCTTATCTCCTAGGGCAGCGGGAGGACAGCCTTTGTAACGGAGAGGAAAGTGTTGTGTAAGCTGGCCAGCCCTGAACAAATGCCAAATGTCACCACCACTATCACACATAAGCTCAGGGTAGTGGCAAGCACCTGAGATCGGGGGTTAGACCAATCTAGGTTCGATTGCCTGTTCTCCCCTTTACTGGTTGGCTAAGCCTGGGCAAGTTACTAATCGTCTTTGAGACCCAATTTCCCCTCAGTCACCTTGGAGTAGGGACGATGGCGCTTCCTACCTCAGAAGGCTGTTACAAGGTTTAAATGTAAACGTGGTACATCTCTTGGTTTGACGCCTGGCGTCTTGTAAGTTGCTCATTAGGGGTCAGTTAATGTCATTATTGTTATATGTTGTTTTGTTCTGCACAGGGTGCAAGTCTTTACATAAGAAGAGGGCTTTTTTTTTCTTTTTCTATTTTTTTAAGATGGAGCCAAAGGTGTACCGAGCTGGTGGGGGAGGGGGAAGACACTGCCAGAGTAAACTTCTATCTCTTCCCGGTTTTTGGACTGATGAAGCCTTGCCAGAGCGCACAGGAATGACGCGCCTTTGCCGCGGCTGCTGCCCTTCACCATCGCTGAGTGAGCCAGCTAAGGTCGCACATTGTGTCAGACCGCATACCCTTCTTCTGCACAGCAGCCCTGGGGGCCCATGCTGTCACCCATCCACAGATATTCAGCGTGTCTCTGAGCCGTGAGGGCACCTCCACAGGGTCTTGGGATTAGTGAGCTGAACGACACCCAGGTCTGGCTGATTTCCAGAGCTCACTGCTTCCTACTTAGTGGGCGGATTGGTCTAGACCGCAGTGTGGTGCTTGGACCAGCAGCAGCGTCATCGGGAAATGAGTTAGAAACCGATCAGAAACTCTGAGGGGAGGCCCCACAGTGTGCGTCCTATCAAGCCGTCCATATGTTCCGATGTTTGCTGAGAACCCCCTTTATGCCGGATCCTCCCAAGGGGTTTCCCTCAACCTCTTCCCCTGACCTAGATTTCCCTGAGTTGCCCTTCTGGGGTGAACTTCCTCCAGTGTGAGTGAGGAGACAGCGTTAGAGCTGTCTTTTACCATTCCATTTCTTTCTAGGGAAATTCCCTGTGGATCAGGGAATTACTGTAATTAATTAATTAGAGTAAATTAACAGCACTACTTACATTCTTAGCATGCACCTGGTGCCAATAGTATTTTTTAATTTTGCAGTGATATTTCCCGAAGATGTGCAGAGTACCAGGGCTTCAGTAATCATTTTCAGCTTAAGTCCCTGATTGGGCCGGCAGCAAAGGAGACCATGTTGTTGCCCAAGTATTATTTGAAGAACTGCTATGCTGAAATTGCTATCTATTCTCTCCTTTTATCTGAGCACAATAACATAGAGTCTACTATCTGATGTTAGATACATGATTTTCTTCCATGAAAAATTAGGTTTTTTTTTTTTTTAAGTCTTTGAAGTGGTGGGAGGTTAGGTTTCTAGCATTTCCTTCCAAATTTTGTGCATCTGGCAAATGATGGGGTTGGGAGGCAGGTGGCATAAAATGGTGGTATTTCAACCCAAATTGTAGGCATGCAAAATTCAAACATAAAAGAGATGATGTGATGTTTAAGGTCACTGGTTGGGTCCATAGGCGGTACCTAGACTACAGCTGTAGTAAAATTTGAGAAAATGGAGTTCATTTCCCAGCCTCCTCTTCGTCCTTTGTTCCTGCATGATGAGAGTAGCTGAATATGCCACTTAAAAGTATGCCACTTTAGCATATTGACTTTTTTCCTTTTTCACTTTTTGTTTAATATAAGTTTCCGTGGAGAATGGAATGAATCGTCACTTACATATGACACCCAGTGCTCATCACACGTGCCCTCTGGCATATTGATCATGGATATTATTGATGTGGTATTTTGTGCTGTAGGCACTTGAAATACTGCAAACGAAACACTGCAAATACTTTCTCTGAACTCCCCTTATCTGACTCAAGACAGATCCTCCAAAAGGAGCTCTACAAGTCCTCTCCCCCAGGATGTTAGCAACCAGCTAGGATTGAGTCTTGGCACAGGAGAGGACACTGGAAGCCAGTACCACACCCAGACACACTTTGTCACAAACAAAGTGTGCACTATCCATTTGTTCCCCTACAGGCACTTTCATCTTTCCTAAAAATAATTTAGTCTTTCCTAAGAAATCTACCCTTTCCTTAATAGGATGGTATTTAAGCCTGAATTCTAAGCTACTTCTTTGAGTTATTTATTTTTCCCTGGGTAACTCCCTTGTATACAAGAGGCATACATGTTAATGAGATTCTGTTCTTCTTTGTTTATCTGTCTTTCACTAAGGGGTTTCAGCTAAGAACTCAGAAGGGTAGAGGGAGAATTATTTTTCCTCCCTTACAGTGGAGTACCCTTAAGATGCCAGATTTCACAAACAAATCTATACCCTCATATTCATTCTCATTGGCCACAGCACAATTGGGAGCATCTGCTGAGGCTAAGACATGTCGTCTTGGGAAAGGAGCAAGGTGGCGGTGGTGACACTTCTGGACAGAAGTCAGGATACCTTGCTGAAGCTCCAGTTTGGCTTTGGTATGACTGGGTAGCAGCGGTTTGGATATCTCAGTGTCTCTCTTCTCATCTAGAAATAAAGATATTGAAATCAGTCCAAACAGTCTCATAGATGTAGTGGTATGAAATGCATGTGAGAGCACAAACAGCAGTGTGTTTAGAAAAGTTTAAGGTGCTACATGAAGCTGGGACAAAATGTATTGAAACAAGTATTTTCCCAGCCTTTGCTGAACTCGTAAGGATGGCTTTGAGGGCACCTAATCTGTGCTTATTCAGTTCCTCTCTCTCTCCCTCTTCTCTCCTTATGATGGGAGTTTTGCCTTGTCAGCTAGTTTATAGGATGACGGATGCTATAGGGACAGGGGAGAAAAACACAGATTCTCAGGTTTTGGAAGTTTGGGAGGTGCAAGAGGAAATTGTAGGTTTAAGAGTGGGAAGCTCTGATGCAGGTACTGAGGTGCAAGAAAGTAAGAGGGTTGGAAAAGCATTAAAAGCATCCCTTCCATGCTCTTTAAATAATAATTGGAATTACTCTTAAAATATTTATTGTTGGAATGTGTTTCTTTGACTGTACTACCATCTTTAGACAGACCATATGGGTCCTTCAGCTTGCATGTGGGTACATTTTTTTTTTTAAGTGGCATTCATAATGGAGCATGGAGGAAAGAGAAAATTAATCATGGGAAATATTTGAAACTCAAAGAGATGAAAGGATGATCTAAGTTAGACCAAGGAGTACTGTTTCGTACCTCCGACTCCCTGACTTACATAGTGAGATGTGAAGAGATGTTTCTGTATGTAAACAATAGAAAGGCTTTGCTCTGTTGAAAATAAAGAGTGACCTGCTTCCCAGAAAAACAAATGCCACTTCTATTGTTCCCTCTCACATTAAACCAGACACAATTAATTGCAGAGAGACTTGTTAAAGTTTAGCAGCAACTTTCTGGGGCTAAATGAAATGCTCACCTTTTAGCTCTCTCTCCCTTCCTGACTCCCTCTGTCCTTGGTTTCTAGGTCTTCTGCCTTATCCCGATGTTGGCATGTCCCAGGGTTTCATCACTGCTACCCCTTCCTGGTGTGTAGTGGCATCTTTGCCTTTGGCTTCAACCACTGACTACATCCTGAGGACTTTCCATTTGTTAACTCCACCCTTGACCTCCCTCTAGAAGTCCAGACCTGTGTATCCATAGATCATCTGAACATCTCTATCTGATGATTCACGAACTACATGTTTAATCTTCACCTTCCTCTCCTATCTGCTCCTCCTTAGTGAAGGCATGACTCCAATCAGTGGAATCAGAAACTTGAGAGTCATCATGGACCTTTTGTCTTTTCAATCCCTGCTTTTTAATCTATCATGAAATCCTTTTAATTCAATCTCCTAAACATCTTTCAGCTCAGTCCTTGCCTTTCCATTTCTCCCTCTGCATACTCTAGTTTCACACCACTTAAAAACAAAAAACCAAAAAAAGACAGAAAAGAAAATCTGAATGACTTTAATAACTTCTGAACTGGTTTTCCCACCTCTATTCTTGTACCCATGCCAAATCCATTCTGTCTACTGTCGTTAGACAGAATTTTCTAAAACACAAAGTTAATGATTTCAAATTTCTTCAGTGGTTGAAATTTCATTGGTTGCCATGCCTTCAGGATAGTGTTCAAATCCTTTATCATGATATTTCAAGACCCGCCAGGGTCTTGTTCCCACCTGCACTTCTAACTTCATTCCAATCACACCAAATAAGATACCGTTCCCTGAATGTACACACCTTTTTCATACTTCTTCTTTTTTTTTTTTTTTTTACAAATAGTTTATTGTCAAGTTGGTTTCCATATAACACCCAGTGCTCATCCCCACAAGAATCCCCCTCCGTGCCCATCCCCCCTGCTCCCCACATCCATCAGTCCTCAGTTTGTTCTCAGCATTCAAGAGTCTCTCATGGTTTGCCTCTCTCCCTTTTCCCCACCATTTCCCCCCTTCTTCTCCCCCATGGTCCTCAGTTAAGTTCCTCTTAATCCTCCTATACGTGCAAACATATGATATTTGTCCTTCTCTGCCTGACTTATTTCGCTCAGCATAACACCCTCAAGGTCCATCCATGTTGCTACACATGGCCAGATTTCATTGTTTCTCATTGCCATGTTTTCACACTTTACTTCTATGTGGAGGGCCTTTCTTTTTTGTCTTCCCCCTTATCCCTCCTTTGAGTTTCCATAGATATTGTATATCCTTCTCTGATAGCAAATATTTCCTTTGTTTTAAGTTGGTTTGTGTGTTTGTTTATTTTGAGAAAGAGAGAGAGTACAAATGGGAGGGGCAAAGAGAAGGAGAGAGAGAATCCCAAACAGGTTCCATGCTGTCGGTACAGAGTCTGACATGGGGCTTTATCTGAGGAACCTGAGCTGAAATCAAGAGACTCATGCTAACCAAATGAGCCACCCAGGTGCCATGGATAGCAAATATTTCTGTAGATGACTGTAGAACAGCTGGTTTGTGAGCTCCAAAGACAGTTTTGTTAAACTCTGTTTTTGATAAATGGGACTATCCTGGCCCATAATAATAATAATTAAAACATCTGTAGCTGTTTGCTAAAATGACAAGATTGGACAGGGACATTAGACTATATCTGTAGGAGCTAAGAATTCTCTATAGAAGCTTATTTCTGAGTGTCAACTCTTTGAGTTTCAGTTGCTCACTTTATATTTTCCCAGAGGATAGTTGAAGACAGTATTGTCCCAAGAAAAGAGTATTGAAAGAGGAGTCAAGAAAACCATTTTTTATTTTCTGTTAATCATTGTGTTAATTTGAGTTAAAAACACCACCTAATCCTTCTCATATGATGTGGTTTATAACTTAGATAACTCAAATAAGTGCAGTTTTCTATGTTATAAATTTGTCTATAAATGTTAAGTTTTTTTCAATTAATTAGGGAAGAGTATTTCCAACCCTTTCAGCCTCAGATAAGGGGATTGAGATATTTGGGGATAAATGTTAAGTTTTTTTTTCTTCCTGTAATCTAAAAATAGTGGGCATTCATATTTTCATGGCAAATAACCCAGTTGATAATCAAAAATACCTTTTTTCTTAAGAATGTACAACACATGTGTTTGTTGCAGCTAATTTACCTCCTTGTTTATGCTTTGCACCGGCCATTCCAAGGTGAATATAGGTTTCTTGGACTTGAAGACCAGTGGAACAGGAAAACTTTGAGCAGCAAAAGTAGAGCGGGTCAGGGTAGAGGAGAGGGTGCCTAGGTGGCTCAGTAAGTTATGTGTCCACTTTCGGCTCAGGTCATGATCTCAAGGTTGGTGAGTTCAAGCCCCACATTGGGCTCTCTGCTGTCAGCATGAGCCTGCTTTGGATCCTCTGTCCCCCTCTTTCTCTGTCCCTACCCCTCCGTCACTCATGCATGCTCTCTCTCTCAAAAATAAGTAAACATTAAAAAAAAAGAAGAAGTAGAGAAAAGGTAGCTTCCGTTGGAAGAGCAATAACACAGCAAGAGGTTGAGGGGATTAATTGTGAAACCTTTCAAACTTGTTGATTTCAACACCTGACAATTAGCTTGTCAGGCTGCGAAGGCTCCAGAAAAGGATTTGGCAGTTTAACAGACACCTGGCATGTCAGCACCACTTAACCTAGCACGGAACACCCAACTGCTGTTTGGCAGCTGGTAACTTGAGCAGGAAGGAGCCCTGTTGGAATCTTTTCCTTCAGGAAAGTTCATAATTGAATGAGGAGGCTCTTGAATGCTCAGCTTTCAGCAGCCCTTCACAGCTGAAATGGAAAGCTCTATGGCCAATAGTTTGGGACAAAAAGCTGCTGTTAAGATGGTTTCAAAGGCTGGGCATGACTGTGTGCCTGGAGCCAGACTTGGTCAGGCATTCCATTTTGTCACATTTCTTGTTGTGTGATCTTGGGCAAGTTACTTCTTCTCTTTTAGATTTCTCATATGTTAAATGAGGACAAATGATAACCACTTGATTTAGTTTTTGTGAGAATGAAATAAGATGAAGTATGTTAGTGGCCAGTCAATTGTAGGGGCTCCAGTAGGTGAACTGAAAATGAGGTTGACTGGGTGGAAGTGTATTGATGTTTGATTATCTACAGTTGGGGAATGAGCCTAAGAAGTGAAAGTTTCTCTAATTATTCAAAGTCCCAGGTATTTTTCACTTTAAGAACTGTGGAGGGCTAATAGACAAAACTATTATACAACCCCTGCTACCCTGATTTGTAAAAGATGTAGTAAAGTCTTGGTTTGCAAGCATAATTTGTTCAGGAAACATGCTTGTAATCGAAAGCACTTGTGTATCAAAGAGAATTTCAAGAGCCATTGGCTCAATTGTGATGTGACATTCGACATCATGTACTGCTCGTATTGTAAGACAGTGCTTGTTTATCAAGTTAAAATTTATTACAGATGTTTGCTCATCATGCCCAACACTCACAGACCAAGTTACTTGGAACCCAAGGTCTTACTGTATAATGTATTGGAAAGCACAGAGACTTTGGACACAGACCTGTATTTGACTTTCAAATGGGCCAATGCAAGCTATGTGTCCTTAAATAAGTCCCTTAACCTCTCTGATCCTCATTCTGTTCAGATGAAGGCAATAACACCTATCATGCAATATATTTGCCAGTGTTAAATGAGAAAATGAACGAGAATATATCTAACGAGGTCTCTGACCCTATGAGTTTGGGGTTTAACTTCACTTTCTTTTACCTATCTTTCCTTGTGATTAAAAGCTTAGGCCTGGGGCACCTTGGTGGCTGTCAATTGGATGTCTGACTTTGGCTCATGATCTCACGGTTTATAGGTTTGAAGCCTGCGTCAGGCTCTGTGCTGACAGCTCAGAGCCTGGAGCCTGTTTCAGATTCTGTGTCTCCCTCTCTCTGCCCCTCCCCCACTTGTGCTCTGTTTCTCTCTGTCTCAAAAATAAATAAATAAACAAAAAAAATTTTTTTTAAACATAAAAAAAAAAAAAAGCTGAGATATGGCCCAGTGGCAGACCATTTAAACAGCCAAGATAAGGAGTAGCAGAACTGACATTGGTCATATGTCTTACCAGGAGCCCCTGGTAGACTTCTTGAGGTCAGCAAATAGTTTTGACAATTTGAAGACCTTATTACATAATCAATTGCTACTGAGTTGATCACACTGCACCAGAAAGTTCTCAGCAGAGTGGAAGCAGGTCTGTGAGCTGCTACCGCTCTGAGCAGCCTTTCCCTCCACCGGCCTCCATGTCTTTCCTCATGTAAAATGGTAACAATGGGGCTGGTTCTTCATCACCTAGTAGAGATTCAGTGGAGGCTGACATGCTGTATCTTTGGTCTAAGACTGACACTCTGAAATTTACTCATTGTAATTCCACAGATGCCGCAGATCAGGATGACTGGTTTCCAAACAGAGCCGAAGATTTTCTTTGTAGCTTATCATTCTGTTAATTCTAATATCTGCCAATCTAAGGACCTATAACAGTCCCGTATTGAGTACCGAATCAACGTGTACATTCAGGAGATATGGAAACTGAGCCCAGAAGCTGACTTTCTGGTTCTCACATTACTGGTCCACCACTGCCCCCCTAGCCTATACTTCTACTCCACCTATGCACCTGCGACATTCTCTCCCCCGACCATTCCTGCCAAATGGAAGGTAGGCTTCCCTCTTCTAGCTGCAGTCATGCTGTTCCAGTGACCCTCAAATTCTATCTCCCCCATGCAGTGGTCTCTGAGAGTGTTTTACTTGAGTTTTACCAAAGACATTGCCTTCTTCTCTGGCAAGGCTAGGACAATTCTCAATTATTCTCTGAGCCGTGAACCCAGTGAGGTGTTTCATGGTTATTACCAAAGGTCTGTGAATCCACATGAGCATCAAGACTTGTTTGTGGACTGAGGAAGCAGGACGTCTGACACATACTCGAAAGGCTGTTTTTCAAATATAGGTAGATATCTTTGTGATTAATAATTGTGTTGAAGATGTTGCAGAATTCGTGGTTGGTTTTGTCATGATGTATTTTCTCGGCTGACAACATGTATTTATACACTGTTCAGGTAACGTGATATGGATCTGCTGACTCTAAACCAAGCCATTTCCTGGTTTCTCTTAATAATGGTACCTCTGACACTAATAATGGGTCAAAAGTCAATAGAGCATGATGCAGAGGCTCTGTGTCCCATTAACGGTGTGCGATTTGAGGCAAGTCACAGCCCTTTTCAGTGCCTGCAATAAACATCCCTTGATTTTGCCTCTAATCTATTTACCTGTCTTCTAGGGTAAGAGTAGCCTTATTTTCCTTCAGTGACTTATTTCTCCTCTCTAGGTTTTAGGGAGGGCATATGGTCCAAGTCCAGTCGCTAGCACTTTCCATCCACTCCAAGCACATGAGCCCATAGATGTATGATTTAGCTGCCAGGAAGCTTGAGCCCTGCATTTTGTTTGTTTGTTGTTGTTGTTGGAAATCTGGGGAAGAGGACTTTCTAGATGTCTTTCTAGAGGCCATGACAGCCATCTTGGTTTCCTCGGAGAGAGAATTTCATCTAAAGCTAAGGCAATACAGAAACAAATAGGATGAAAGACTAGAAAGATGTGTGCCAGCTACTGTTGCTACACACTTTGATCTACTCACGTTGGAAGCTTGCAGTACTTCTGAACTTTTCTTGCATACAAATTTCCATTTTGCTTTAAGCCAGCCTGAGTTGGGGGTTTCTGCCACATATATCCTGATTGATCCTCATCTGTAAAATAAGGAGATTGGACAGGTAAATTTTAAGAGTGTTACCAGCCTAGGATCCCTGGTATTCTAATGCTGAATTCCAAAGCTTATTAGCAAGGGGATAAGCCCCCAATTATTGGACTAGAGCTGACTACAAAGTTCTAGTAAGATAGTTAATTGATCTATTTGGGATTCCACAGTGAAACCTGTCATTGGAATATCAGACTACTCTTTGATGGAAAACGTCTTTGAAGAGCCGTTTCATTTTGCCTTGGGATTTACTTTGAAATATACATGGGGTGAGAATCACCTCCTCTTTTCTTTTTTTTCCCAAACACACTTTCACCAGCTCATCTTCATCATCATTAAAAAGAGTGAGAGACTCTCTCTCTCTCTCTCCAAAAACTCTCATTCCTGGGTTTAGTGTCAAGAATCAGTGACATGTGTGCAGGTGTGTCTGTATAGATCATTACATATCCTGGAAGGAGTTGTCTGAACTTTGTTTTTGAAGATGGCTTTTTTTTTGTTATACTCGCCTCTAGAGACTGATTCAAAAAAGAAGAAAAAAAAGATTGTACAGCATCATCTTGGATAAGCTATGCTTTTTTTTCCCTCTGTAGCAAAACAGATTCCAGGTGGCATAATGGAAATTTCCAAACTGCACTCCAGCTATAGTGTTGAGAAATAAGTGTGGGGAACACACTTTTGGGGGGAACTCTGTTTCCTTGCTCTTGTCTGAGCCCTTCAGCCCCAGTTATTATTTATGAAGTCCTCCTGCGAACAGCCCTAAAATAAATAACTATATGTAAGTCTGGAGAAAAATGTTCTTTTTAATTTGCACTTAAAGGCCTTAATTATCTACTAGAAAACAAAGCTTCCACTAAGAGATTTCTTTTCTTTTTTTTTTTTTTTAATGTTTTATTATTTATTTCTAGGAGAGAGACAGAGAGAGAGACAGCACAAGCAGGGGAGGGCCAGAGAGAGAGGGAGTCACAGACTGAAACAGGCTCCGGGCTCTGAGCTGGCAGTCAGCACGGAGCCCGACACGGGGCTCGAACCCACGAACCGTGAGATCATGACCCAAGCGAAAGTCGGACGCTTAACCGACTAAGCCACCCAGGCGCCCCCCACTAAGAGATTTCTGAATGCACTAATCCTCCAGCGGAAAAAGCAGCCCAGTGACTCATAATATCTGGAGGGATGAGGGGAGGGAACACAGCAAAGTGTCTCTGAGTCTGGCATAGACTGTATGTATATGATGAACGTGGTAGAAATAGTTATCATTTATCGATCACCTGTGTGCCACACACTTTCCATTTGTGCCCTCATTTAAGTGAATTCTCACATTCATCTTGAGAGGTGTTTAACACGGTCATCACATCATCAAAAAGGAAATAGCGTCACAGAGGTTAAGGTCTGAGGTCTGAAGTGGATTCCAAAGTCTGTCTTTTCAACCACCAGGCTACTCTGTCTCTAAGAGGACCATTCCATGGATCCTGTTTTATTAGCAGACAAGGTCTTTCCCATTGTCATAACTTCTGGTTTCTCTTGAGGAAGCCCATCATTCTTTTTGTTTTTCCTTGCTCCCCCGTCATTAAGGTTAAATGGCCCACTGAGTGTCTACAATTACATTTTGGATGTATCATTAAAGTGATTATTTGCAGAAAACCAGTGGCCTCATAAAGGTCCTTTATGCATCACTGGGAGGCTTCAGAGCTGCTGTTTTTAAAAGCATCTCGTTAGTGGCGGGATCTACAGTGGTTTTACAGTACAGAAATGAGCACTGTTTGCTGGTGACCTTCTGCATGGATGGAAATAAGTTTTTAAGTGACTTAGTCTTACTAATGAGAGTTTTTTCTTTACTTTCTTTTTTCTAATTGTATATTGTGGATGATAAGATATACAAAGATCTTAAGATATAAGCTATCAGATGTCAAATGTCATGATTTCCCAGATACTGAATAAAATAGGCGATGTTTCCAGCTTGTGCTCGGAGAGGCAGCAAGGTAGAGAGCCCCATAGCTGGGCAATTACTGAAGGTTTGCTAAGTACCGGACCCTGGATCAAGGGTTTTATATATTGTCTAGTCTAACATGCACAATAGCCTCACTTTCTGACTCTGTTCCATTGCCCTGGAAACCACTTTGCCTCTTTCTGACTTAGGAAGGACTATTTGCCAGCGCCCTTTTCTATCTATCACACGGCTCTATTCGTGCTGGTGGAACACCATGGATCCTCCTGCTAGGTGGTTTGATATATAGTTAAGTTACTTGAGGCTCCGTGGTGGACAAGATTCAGTGATTGTCTGCATGAAGAAAGGAGAATGAGGTTACTTTTTCTGAGCCAGGACCCTGGGAGAGTCATTGGAGTTCTTCTGCTGTAACTGGAAGTTATTCCTGGGTACGATAGCATTTCCCCAGCTGGGGAGGACTCTTTTCCTCATCTTCCTTGACCTGGTTGACTCTTGCCTGTTCTTCAATATCTGGCTCTGGTGTCTACTCCTCCCCACCCAGAATCTTCTCTAATGCTGTTTTAAGCGCGTGCTCTCTCTCTCTGACTACTTTAAACATCCCCTAAAATGTGCTTATACAACCTTATCCTCAGATAAGCAATGTGTTCTTTTGTTCTATGTTGTTATATATTAACCAAATCCCAACATCCTCCCCTCCCCACTCCTCCTTCTGTACTCTGTACCTTCCTACTCCACCTAGGAATTCATTGAGTGTTTAGTAAATGTTTGGTTTTGACGTACACATCCAAACATACAAGGAAGGGGAAAAGTACAGAATTCTTGACTCACATTCAAAAATTGCTCTAAGTTAATTTTTGTCCTCTGAGGACTGCTTCTGTGAGAGGGTCACCAACAAGCCAGGTTGCCTGGTGAGGTTGTTTATTCCTTTTCCATCTGAGTGATTAGCCCTTGGCAATAGCTCTTTGAGAGTTGAGGACGCTGAGCACTGTAAGTTTGCTCTGTTAAAAATTGCTGCAGCTTGAGGTGCTCGTGGTTTCTAGATGTTTCCACAACACCTCCTTCTCACTTGGGCAGATTTCCTGACTTGGGCCCTGGCATGAGATCCTCATTCTCTTTCTAAAGCAAGGTTTGACCTAGACCAGGTTAAGAAAGAGGCTAGAAGGGCTTCTAGCCAGATTATCCTTTCAGCTGGGTCCTTCAAGGCCATCTATCCTGTCCGCTGCTACTAACAGGAACAAAGTGAAAGACTGAAATGGGCCAAACATTACTTGGAATTCTACTGATAGAACCTAGTCTTGTCTGAGGCTCCTTCCGGGATTATCTGATGGAATAGGAGCCTTTGCCTTTCCCAATATTTGACTGTTTTGCAATTCTATAGAGATAGAAGTTAAGCTAGAGAGGGAGCCCTGATGGTAATGTAAATGATCCCTGATCATAGAAATGCACCCAATAGATCTTGTCCAGAGAAGATGCATTTGATTTCCTTTCTCTGGAAGAGATCTGTGTTGCACCTATTAGAAAATTTCCTTGAGCATTTCTGAATACCTATATGTGTGTCCTTCAGCCTCTCCTGTGAACCAGTTAAAACATCTTAATGGTTTTCTCATTATTAACTAGACTAAAAATAAAACCTTTGACGTGTGTGCTTTTATATTTGTATGTGAGTCATGATTTTACCTTGAAAAAATTACCCTTTAACACTCCTATACCCTATCAGTTGGTACAGTAGAAAAGCACTGAATTCAGTTTCCATTGCCAGGTTTTTTAATCCCTACTTTACCATTTGCTCACTCAGTTTCTTAATTTGTAAAATTATGTTACTTTATTCATTGTAATGTTGTGATGGGGAATTAGAACTCCTAGAACCTTTGGGCCTGGAATTTTAAGCAGTTTTCATCGTTTGTAATTGGCCCCCTAGCAGTTGTGGGCTCCTGAGGCTTTTGGGTAATGTAGTAGAGACAACACACACCTAGTAGAGAAGGGATGACCAAGATTCTCTCCTTGAGTCAATTCTGTGTGGACTTCTCTATGCTCTTATTCAACTAGTTTCCATCCTGGGGCACACCCTCAGTAGCCCAGTTTTAGCAAGAATCCTGCAAGTCAGGTTAGCCAGACTCCTCCACCCTCAATATATGATCACCCTTGATATCTGACCACATTTCCCATCCCTTGTCAGGCTCCAGGTGATATCTGATCTCCCCGGCCTGCCAACAGCAATGATCCTATTATGTCAGTTTAACCAAGCCCTGACCTCTGATGTTTTCCCTAGTGATTTCCTGTCCACTGACCCTTTCTCGCAGAACCCTGCTCCTGGGCTGTCCATTCTCACTTGTCCTTGTTATTCAGAGTTGAGCCCAATCTCTCTCCCCTACTGCAAACCCCATTGCACGAGTCCGTCTCCCTGTTGTCATAGGCCTAAATCATATCTGCCTTTCTGTTTTGCTTTGTTTTTTGTTTTTAAATTTTTTTAATTTATTTCTAGGAGACAGAGAGAGAGACAGCGTGAGCAGGGGAAGGTCAGAGAGAGAGGGAGTGACAGACTCTGAAACAGGCTCCAGGCTCTGAGCTGGCAGTCAGCACAGAGCCCGACGTGGGGCTCGAACCCACAAACCGCGAGATCATGACCTGAGCGAAAGTCGGACGCTTAACCAACTAAGCCACCCAGGCGCCCCATGCCTTTCTGTTTTAACAAGTGTCATGAATACTTTTTATTTTCTTTAATAGGAGTCTAGAGCACTTTATTATCCCCCATACTGTCCCCATAATATCCCACAAAGACTCTGTAGAAAAGAGCAATTCAACCTTCAACTTTAGGGGCTCCTGGGTGGCTCAATTGGTTAAGTGTCTGACTTTGGCTCAGGTTGTGATCTCACGGTTCGCGGATTCAAGTCCCGTGTCAGGCTCTGTGCTGACAACTCAGAGCCTGGAGCTTGTCTTCAGATTCTCTGTCTCCCTTTCTCTCTGCCTCCCCTGCTCACGCTGTCTCTCTCTCTCAAAAATAAATAAAACATTTAAAAATTTTTTTAAAAAACCTTCAACTTTATACTGAAGTAGAATATTTTGACCTAGGTTTGGAGAGGCCACAGAAACCCTTTCTTTCTTTCTGCAACATAGAGTCAAAGAGTAGGATTTGATGTCTGTTTTTCTTAAATTTCATATATTCTTTGTGACCTCTGGAGCGAACAGCAGCTTTGGACATTTTCTGAGCATCTCAGATGTTCTTTACAGTGAAGATCAGCAGCCCAGTTTCAAAGACCCCACTTGTATATCTCACTCCACTCTGTGTTAAGGCCAATACTAAGGAAATGAATATACAGTGGACTAAAAATAGATAAAGTTGATTGCTTCTGAGTATTGAGTCTAAAAGGAAATCTAGGACCCTCTGAAAGCTTTAAATGATAAACGAGCAGGAAGACTTTGGGGAAGTAGCAGGCAGCCTGTAAGTATTTGCTATACTGACCAAGGAAAGAAAAAGAAAGTTTATACATACATTTCTGGATTATTAAGATTAATGAGAAATGGGACAAATTCTATATTCTCTTTGCCTGCATTGTTTACTCTTTTCTGTGTTTATATTTAGCCTTATAACCTTCATATATTTGTTTTCTAAACTTATTTACACTGAGGTTTACTCATTTATTCAATAGATAAATACAAAGGACATTTTAACATACCAAGCCCTATACTAGGTACTGGAGATAAAATAATGATTCGTATGGTCCATGGCCTCGATTAGTTCAGAGTCTAATGGATTTGCTTGTTACACTTCCCAAGAGAATGATGTGATCTCTTTATGTTTAGCCCAAAAGAATAAATTGATGATGTTGAATTTTAGGCATTAGTTACCATCCAGGAAATGGAGATATTTAGCATGTGTGATGGTGGGTGGCATTCTTATGGGTCCCTAAAATCCTTGCAGACAGCAGATTACCTGTTTTACCTCACTAGCAGACCAGTCTCATGTTAGGGGGAGCAAGAAGCATGTGGTCTGGCAAAAAGAGGAAGGTTTTAGGGCCTTCCCTCCAATTTCATGACTCATGGTGTGACTTTTAGTAAAATATTTAATTTTTCCAACCTTCAGCATTTTCATCTGCAAAACGAGAATGCACATGTCTATTTCACAAGATAATCGTGAAAATCAAGCACAGTCACCTCTGCTTTTGGAAACCTATGCAGAATAAACAGTGAAGTCAAGTTCTGCGTACCTGTCAGCATTTAACATGAGTTCCTCAAACTATTACTTTCTGTTCCCACAATAGACAAACTCCAACCCACAACTGTGGTTTTATTACCTCTTTTATTTGTTTCTGTATGTTCATCTATGTTATTCTTATCTGAGATGTTCTTCTAAGTGAATGAAAATCACCATAACGTTGTCCCTGATTGGTGTTTGATCCCTTCAGCTGGTGACTAATAAGGAAGGTTGTATTCATTTTGAGGTGGGATAATGTCTTTATTGCAGAATACTGGTGTATGGCTGTATCTCCTCAGCCAATGGAGAGCTCAACAGATATTTTGTGGCCTCCTTAGCTTCTCTGTCTAAAGTGTGTAATAAAGTCTGCCTGTAGGGAAAGCTGGATGTCCCGTGGAGGTCATGCTGCAGAATGGACCCTCTGCATGAGGAGAGATCTGAGTTTATGAATAAATTCTTCAGCCTCTTCACTCATCCAGTGGAGAACTCTAAATTGTTTCCATAGCTAGTGGGATGGAGTGCAAGCTGTCCGTAACAGTAACTTGAGTGTCAACACACCCTTTCTCATTAGATTTCCTCCCTTCTCTCACAGAGCCTTCTAAGATTATCTTGAACCCAAATCCTTGTCTCAGCATCTGAATTGAGGGAATCCAAACTAAAATCATCACTAAGGTAGACCAAACTGGGACAGCTGAGCCACAGTCCTTGAGGAAAGAACTCTTTTGGGTCTGAAACACACTCATCTGAACCTCAAGTACAAAGGGCAAGATTGAAGTTATAAACAGGAGTTGTGGCTAAGAACCAGAATCCAGAGACAAACGAGATTGAATCTGGTACAGGCTGGAGCACATTCAACCTGTCTTTATTGCCTAGCAGGAATATGGGGTGCCAAGCAAGTCTGAGACGGTCAACCAGTGGTGCTAGAGATAGCACTTGGGAAGTTGTAGCTGGGAGTTATGGTTCTTACTTGTCATTTCCTTCCAGGAGGAAGAACTGTCCCTTTTGTCTCAGCTGGACAGAACACTTGAATTCTGATGGTGGCTGTTGAGACTGCAGAAACTTTAATATTTCATTGGCAGGTCCCATCCAGGAATGATAAACCCCCTCTGTGGACAGGATTCAGTGCAAAAGCTGCTTGCTCATGGGCACTTGGGGACTGCAGCAGATATTGGGATCTGTGCAGATAAATTTTTTAACCTTGATAGAGTCAGTGGGAGTTTCATGAGTAACAGAGATTATAGCAAAAAAAGATAAATATGTAGGCGACCAGGAAATATAATTATAACATTTCCTTACTTCACTAGACTTGGGAAACGAGATGAATTAGAGACTGAAACACATTCTAATTCAAGGAAATACATGGATGAGAATGTGATGGCTTCTCTCCTCCTCCCCCACTTCTCCTCCTCCTTCATCAAGAAAATAAAAATGAGCATTTTGTGCCATGATGCAGGAGGGACTTAATTGGGTGCTGATGATTCAATTTAGCTTGTAAATCAGCTGCCAGTGAGATTATGAGTGGCAAAAAGAACCAGCCTTGCTGTCTTTCTGTTAACTTGTTGACACATTTGACCCAAATTAGATACCAATTTATGAGGTCACAGATGACTGACTTCACAGAGCTATGGGCCACATAGCCTGGAGAATGCATGGCCAAACTCAGGCCAGAAAGTTGATTAGCTGATCTCAATGAAGCCAGCTCCTTCAGGGTTACTCTTCATTTCAGCCTTTGAAGAATGAGTAGAGAATAGAACTTTAATCTGTTGCCACCCTGTTAACTGGCAACCCAGCTTTTAAGAATGAGTGCCATTTATTTACCTATGCAAAACACAGACCTTGCAATTTAGGTGTGTTCCCAGCAGATGGAGAACATCCTCTGATCATATATCTGAGCTAAGCAGTGAGAAGTACGATAATTACCCCATTTAACCTCCACAACAACCCTGTAAGTTAGATACTCTTTATTCCCTTTGTCAGATGAAACAGACTCAAGTAACCTGCCTAAGCTCATTCAGCCAGCAAAGGGCAGAGCAGGAATTACACATCTATGAGGTCCAGTGAAAACTCAGGTGACTCTTGTCACCCTACACTGACTGCCTTCTGAGTTTGTTTGGATTAGATATCCCTCTAGGCATCATGGTCAATAACCAGACAATTCTCCCTGGTTGTATTTCTAAGCTGTGACTTCTAAGGGGCCTTTTGAAAATGAGAGCTAATGGGATTACCTGATCCTACCTCTAGTTCTGAGCCAAGTGTCATCACTTGTCATCACTGAGCAAACACTTCCAGAGTAGAGATCGAATCTCTTTCGTCCTATATTTGAAATCCATCAAAATTGGCTGGGCTTCTGGTAAACATGACCACACTGTCATCCCGAGGTTGCAGAGGGCTGCTGGAATCCACCTTGGGTAAGATGAAGGTGCAACCACTTGTCTGCCCCCAACAGTAGCCTCTGAGCCTGAGATGTTTACAAGAGCCTCACTACTCAATCTTGCCTCTTAATTTATGAACTAAAACATGCATGCAGTTCCACTCTGCCTTCCCCAGCTCTGCTCTGCTACTCAGTAGGGACACGGTCTGAGCTTCTCATCCTTCCATACTGGTAATTTTCCTTCCTTCTTGGGTAAGCAAATTTGTGAAAGAATCATCTCAGTTGCCAGTCAAGTTTCTAATTATCCCAGTGAGTCTCAATTTCCATTTACGGACTTGGCAACAGAAATCACCACTGAAAAGTTTGCCCTACTAATGACTCAGCTGATGTCATTTATCATTGCTGTATTGCTTGAAACACATTCACCTGATAAGCCTCTGTTGACTAATGAACTCAAAGAATCCCTACCCATTCTCTTGAGGTTGCGACAAGTTATTTATCACTCCTAAATATTTGAAATCTACTGGCTTCTTTGTTGAAGTGCTCATTTAGCTGTCCTGCTCCCGGGATGGAAGCTTTTTAGGATTTGGATAGATGGTTCAATGAATTTCACAAGGCCTTAGGATCCATACTCCTCCAAGGTCCCTTCCCTGAGACAGTGTGTCCCATATCTGGGAGGAATACATTTGATCCCCACCATAGAGAACAAAGTTAGGATCAGGGGCAGGTAATCTGTATTTTTAAACTGCTCCCTCTGAGGGGCGCCTGGGTGGCTTAGTTGGTTAAAGCGCCCGACTTTCGCTTAGGCCATGATCTCGCGGTTCGTGGGTTCGAGCCCTGTGTCGGGCTCTGTGCTGACTGCCAGCTCAGAGCCTGGAGCCTGTTTTAGTCTGTGACTCCCTCTCTCTCTGACCCTCCCCTGCTCATGCTGTCTCTCTCTCTGTCTCCTAGAAATAAATAAAACATTAAAAAAAGATCTTAAAATGCTCCCTCTGGGTTTTCAGTTATAACCAGGTTTGAACTCAATGCCTCAGGATCCTTGGACGGTCCCAACACTTCTACTCTGTACCAGAGTGGACTCGTTCCCCCATGAAAACATACACGTGTTAGTTTCCAAACCAAATTATTCATTCATTGGCTCATTTATCAGATTAACTATTTGATTTGTATTAGAGCTAATCACTGTGAGAGATTCAAGTGTGGGTAAAATAATAATTATTCCCTCAGAGTTCAAAACTCTGTTGTGTATCTTGAGAATATCATAAAATGAAAAGAGCCTCCAGGCTACTCTTCCAGATATAGGTATATGATTAATTCAAAATTGGCTTATTTGTATCTGTGTGAAGGGCCAAAAGTGAATTAGTCATTTTGCTTGATAAAGTGATCCAATTCTATTACTGACTAATTCTACTAATTCTGACTAATTCTTCTGGATTGCTCTGTAAGTCTAGACTTTGGATCTCTTCAACATATGCCAAATCTTTTGAAATATATACCTCCTGGTCTGGAATACTGGCTCCCCATCTTGTGTAAGAAGGTTGAAAAGGAAATTGCTGCTTACTGTGCCAATGGTATATTCTCAGTTCACTTGGCACTAACGTGAAAACATTCCAAAGACTCCTTAAGACAGCCAGGTCAAGAGCAGGTCTTAGATAGTGTCCTGATACCTTGGGAAGTCACTGGGACAGGTATGCATATGCTTTTCCATGACCGTTCAGTATTCACAGGTGTTATACTTAAGAACCAAGGCTGCGTCTCTCACACTGGGTGCACATCTTTGTGCATGAGTTTGAGTAGGGATGCCGGCCATTCACTGAGAATCTGTCACATTCCTTGCATTGTGCTAAAGGCACTACCTACATTTTTGTAAATTATCCCTTACCACCTCTCTACCAGTAGGTGAATAGGTAGGTATCATTGGCACCATTTTACAGATGAGGCTATTTCAGTTTAGAGAGGTTAAGTAATGAGGTGGTAAATTGGAGAACCAGTCAGGTCTGTTTGACTCCAGTGCCCATGCATGACCCTTTCCTGTGACAGTATCACCTCAACTTCACATCTATACACAAGAACAATACCTCCAGTGGAGATGGATTCAGGTGAAGGTTTATAAAAAGGGAAAGCTTAACTCAAATGTAGGGCCAGAACTTATAGTCAGAAGTACCATCCTTTGTCTGAAATAAAATCTTTAATTTATTAAAGTGCTACCTCTCATTTAGAGATAATGTACTTGAAAATTTCAAGGATGAACAAATTGCAATCTGGAATTCTTGAGGACCTACCTTACCTAATATTTTCATAGAATAATAGTTCTCCAAATGGCACTGTTATTTAAACTGACAGTTACTGCCCTTTGCAGTAGAATTACAATAGGGCTTACATTTTATCTAATGAAGAATTCAATAAAAGCCATTTCCTGTTACAGACATCAGTCTAAATGAGAGTTTTTACTTACGTGCAGATGCCCTGGACAAACTCTGTGGTTCATCTTCTGCTGACCTCTACTCTCTTCACCAGTAGAAGTCATGCTGGCTCTCCTCCTTAGCTACTCCTTCTACTTGAAAAGTCTGCTCCGTCTCTACTCATTCAAAGCTGATTCATCTTTCTGAGCTCTCAGCGCAGGGTTTGATGCTTCTGTGACACCCTACACAGTTCTGACCATTGATCTCTTGCTGCTCTCTCAATGCCCCTAGCTCATTATTGCCCAATAAAAATATAACAAACCCTAGATGCGATTCACATAATTACAAATATTCTAATAGCTACATTAAAAAAGGGAAGAAAGAAATGGATGATGTTAATTTTAATAATATATTTTATTTAACTCAATATATCCAAAATATTATCATTTCAATAAAGAATCAATATAAAATCATTTTAAATATTTTTTTGTATGATGACTTCAAGATGTGGACTGTAGTTTACATTTATAGCAAACATCTCAATTGGGACTACTGCAAAGTGCTTGGAAAATATATGCACCTAGTGCCTACCGTACTGGAGAATACAGCGTGAGCCCCCCTTCTGTGACATTTCTGTGGGTTTGATACATATTCTGCTAGGAATGCCATTCTCAGTGTGGCATAGTGATGAAAAGAATGGATGAGTTTGACCCTCTGCCATTTACTGATTATATGACCTTGAGCAATAGCCAACCTCTATGAGCTTCATTTTCCTCTTCAGAAAAATGGAAATATTTTCATTGTAGCCTAGACCACACTGGAATTTTGTGAGGAATGAATAAGATAATATATATAAAGTGTTGAACACAGGGCTTGTACATAGTAAGGAATTTAATAAATATTAGCCAGTAATGGTAGTAGTGATGGTGGTAGTATCTTCTTGATATACTTCATTCTTTTATTCCCTGCTCGAATGCTATCTTCCCATGAGACCCTCTCAAAACGTTCAAGGTTGAGAGACTTTATTTTAGCAAGGATTATACTACATCCTAGTTATCGTAGCTTTGGATTTTTGTCATTGATACATGAGCATGTTCCTCTCTCACTTCTATTTTAAGTTTCTCAAGGGCAGAGTCTGTGTTTTGTTTTCCTATCAGAGAAAGTAGCACAATGTCTACCAAAGAATAAAATGTCAAAACATATTTTTTGAACAAATGAATGAAAATACATTTTACATGGTATTAATTTTTCATATGTGAATATCTGGCCTCCCTAATCGTATGAGGACAGATTTTAGAGTTATCCAGTGAATTAAAGAAAAAAATTCATCAGGATTGCTGATAACGAGAGATGAAAGAATCATCAAGCATAGTTTCTGACTTGTGTGATTGTATTGCTAGAGGCATCTTTCATTAAGACATAAATTAGGAGACAGATCAGAGTTGGAGGAAGACGCTGATGTTGTAGATGGGTTGGATTTAGGTTTCAGTGGGAAATAAAAGTATATCCAGCAGGCAGTTGGATATCTAGGTCTGGAGCTCAGAAGAGGAACATGGAGTAGAGAATGGTTTTGAGAGTATTCCTTTAAATGCTATTAAATCATGGGCAAGGACAAGATTCTAAGTTCCTGCCTTCATCCATCTTCTCTTTTTCCTAAGAGAACACTGTGTACAAGGATTGACCAAAGGAAGAACATGAGATGAAGACTTTGAAGGAGATGCCAGATATTCAAGAGGAGCTCCAGGAAGGAATAGTGTGTGAGCAGTCCAGGGAGGAAGTCCTTAAGTCTTCTTACTACCTGAGTTTGTCAATCTTGTTTCCTTCATCTTGGATGGCTTTTAGTCACTCACTGTTCTTTAGTTTCTGTTGCTCATTCTCCCTGGTGTTAAGTCATGGTGGCCCCTTTGCCAAGAGAATTCACATGGACTCCAAGAAGTGGAATGCTGGTTTTGATTCATCTATATGAGATCCACTAGCTGCCAATTTTGCCAATCAATGGTAATAAATCCATTTCATCTCCTGTTTGTTTGAGAAAAGAAGGCAAGGAAGGAAATAAAAATTACGTGGTGCCTATAGGCTTACAGCATTTGAATCACTATGTTAGGAGCTTTGTACGCATTAACCTATTTAACTATTCCTGATCAACCAGTGAAAGAGATATTATCCCCATTTTACAGATAAGGAAATTATACTTTAGAGAGATGGAATAACTTCCCTAACTAGTACAAAGTAGAAGTCAGTCTTGAATTTGTATCTCTTTGACTTAGGAGTCCAGACTCTGTCCAGGGCCTTCACCCCATGATTTGATGGTGTTGTTTTCACTTTATGATATTTCTTATAGAAAAATTAATTTTTAGGATAGATGCCTTTTGGTAGAGTATTCAACCTCTATATAAATGCAAATTTGACTTTTCAACTGGGATTTGCATGAGCTCTAAATTAACATGAGACCCAAGTAAATATATCCTGTTCATTAAAAGGTATGATGCATTGTTCTTCCCTGAAAGGCATAATTTTCTCAGGAGTACTTTGGGTCTGAGTTCATTTCCTTCGAGCTTCTTCTTCTCAACAGGCTGCAATTTTAGCTGTTCACTGGGAATGATGATTCAGATTTTTGAGGTTATAGCTAAATAAGTGTCAAGCTCACATGCTGTAAGATCTGTATTCATTTTTACCTGTCTGATGGTTTAGGAGAAGCAACAGGAAGCAAAGACATGCAGCAGAACTTTTACATTTATAGTCAAGTTGGCAAATGAGTATCTTTGGATGCCAAGGCCAGGGCTAGGAATCTTCTCAGAGTATTCAGATATTGATGGCTTATCCATTGGAACAATTTCTGCCATCAGCCTTAGGCTTCTGCTACTCCTATATGGGAAGATAAGCCAGGTAGAAGTGGAAACCAAGTTTGTGTTGAGTCTTCCATCCTACACCTCTTATAGTAGTAGTTCTTGACTGGCTGTATGTTCAAGTTGCTTGGGGAATGCCAAAAAATCCCAAAGTCCAGGCCACTCCTCAGAGCCATTAAAATAAAATCTTGATGTGGGGGTGGGGGAGTGCTGGTGGTGAGGAGAGACTCAAGGCTCAGTATTTTTAATGTTCTATAGGTTACTCCAGCATGCAACCAGGGTCAGAGACCCACTGTCTTCAAAGTTTTAGGTATAGAAAAATGGTTTTCAACTCTGGCTGTACCTCAAAATAATCTAGACAACTATTAAAATACATACTGCCAGGTCATACCCAGGATTTAATTGGTCTGTGGTGGAGCTTAAGCATCGGAAGTTTTAAGGAACTTTCCAGATAATTCTAAAATCAGTAGGGGTGAGAACCACTGTTTCAGAACGGAGTTTTGAGTAGTGGTCCCAGGCTACTTCTCATACCTGAAGCACTTATGAATACCTTGGGGATCTTATTAAAATACAAAACCACCTCACCACCAGAGATGCTTGTTTAGTTGACATGAGGTAGGGCCTATGATTTTGTATTTTTAACAAGCTCCCAGATGATGCTGTTCATTCCCAGATCACTCTGTAAGCAGCACTGGCCAAATATCTGCCTTACCATGATTATCAGCTAGTAAGCCTTCTGGTGGGATAGGTAAGAGGTGGTAGATGGGAATACACTTTCTCCTCATTGGGTGCCTGGTAGGTTTTCTTACTCATCAATTACATTGATTGGAGAGTCACAAGTTCTTGAGTTTGTTCTCTAGATCTGTTTCAGTGCTTTATTGCTATGGGGTATAGACCAGGGAAAGAGAGATTTTTTATGTCTCCTTAACAGTAAGATGGAGATGATAACAGTACCTACTTCATAGAGTTATTATAAGGCTTAATAGAAGTGCTACATATAAAGTTGTAGCTAAATGTTTTGATATGTTCTCAATAAATGGTACTCAGTAAGTGGTAACCAATATAGATGTACATCCATTAGATCCATTGAGATTAGGTTTTTCAATATATATTAGCCATAAGACTCTTATTTTAACTATAACTTATATGGATGCTCCATATTTGCAGAGTAGGTAGGATTAAATCTCTTTTTAAAGCAAAGATGTGTGCCCGGCGTCTGGAATCCCTCTGCTTCTCCCTAGCCTTCCAAACCCTTAGCCAAGCCGTAGACATGCTATTTTCTTTGCATATACCAAGTCTAGTCCAACCCATTCATTTATAGAAAAACTCGTAAGTGACTTACCCAAGTTTATGCAACTAGTAAATGTTGGAGCTCACTTCTGACCCATGCGGTCTGGTTTTAATAAGTTCTTGTTGGTTGCTAAACAACACAGGAGTTAGAACTTAGGGCAACACTACCCTATCCATGTTTTTCTTAACAATAAAGGACTTTTTATTAGCTGAATTTTAATTTTATAATCAGTACATGTTTACAGTAAGAAAAGTAATTAAAGGCAAAAGGAAAATGTAAGCCTGTCTTCCCATTTTTATGACTTCCACCTCCATTTCTAAAAGCCAACCATTGCAAACAGTTTCTTGGCTGCTTTTCAGCATTTTTAAATGTATATAGGGTGATAATATATAAAATATTTATACATATATTTTCTTTTAAGCAAATGGAAACAAACATATTATTCTGTGCCTAGCTTTTATTCCACTTACTTATCTTACAAATCATTCCATACAGTATCTATAGATCTACCTTATCATTTTTTGTGTTTATAAAATATTCCTTTTTTTTTTTTTTTAAGTTATCCCGTCCTCTTGGTGATGGACATGAGACGGCTTATCATTTTAGCTGAGGCTATGCTTCCATGCTTGAGTAACTACTTTCAGGTTCCTAGAAGAAGAATCTGAAAGGTTAGTCTGCTCGCACACCCTGTGTTACCTCAGTTTTGCCACACTGCACTGCAGTTTTCTTCCACGGGCCTGTGAGTTAATCACCTTCGGGAAAAAAGAAAGGAACTTCCAGGGCTGAAGTGCCAGATTCAGTCCACATTAGCCTTTTCATCTGGGTCCAGTTTGTAGAGGCTGAAAGTTTCAGCACTAGCCGTGGGCATTTTGTTCTGAGAACAAAATGGAGCAAATGTTCTACCCTCAATTCCCACTAGGCAACTAAACAGATATTTACAGTCCCAGATTGCTTATGTCTCATTCACCTCCCCCCAGCCCCCACTCACTCTCTCTTAGCCAACCAGTACCTCCAATGTCTCCAAAAAAAAGCACAAAATGACATTATTTCCCATTAGTAATTCTGTCTGCTCTGGGGGTTGGCCTGCAAATAGAGGTATCTGAAACACACAGCCTGATCTGTGAAATTTCTAGTGGACAAAGTTGTTCAGTGATTTTTCAAATAATGTGACTAGAAAGGGAAAAATGGTTTAAAGCCATGATTAATGCCACCGTGTCCCCAGATGCCTTACTTCCTCAGCTCATCACCGTAAGTAATTACCTGCCTGATCCTGGACAAGTCCTTCTGTTTGGCTCAAGTCAGCTATTGATCATTTATTTAAGAATTGCATACTCCAGGGAAGGTGGAAAAAAGTCTCTAAATTAATTCTTTTGAGCCTACTGTGGTCATGAATAAATATCTTTCATTCAGACAGTTTACATCAGCAACTGCTTAGCAGTGGGAATTTGTTTACCACTTCTGACCCACTCCTCTGAAAATTGGTTTTCTAACCACTCTGTGAGTGGCAGTTTTAAATTGACACATTAAATTTTCAAAATTATATTTGACTTACTGTCTCGTGCTCACAATGTAGCTCAATGCTTTGACAGATTCACATGCTGGTGTTCTGCTTATAAAACTAGAAGGCTCCTGATGCTTTACTTCTGGGAGCACATGCTTATCTCATAGGTTGGGACTCCAGTTAATAGTTTTCTTCACTGGAGGATGCAGGCATGTGGTGATTTTTGAGCAATCATGGTATGAAAAATCAGTAACAACAACAACAAAAAAGAAGTCATCCAAGCAGGTGTTTAAGAACTAATGTTTATTTTCGCTGGAGCTCCCTAAACGTGAATCTTTATGAGCACCGAGTATAGTATAAAACTGTTTCCAGTAATTTTAAAAATATGTCTAAATATGTTGCCTGAGTCAGGAATATTGCTAATATTGCTACCAGAAAGAGACCTTCTTCTTCATAGTGTTTGAATCCGTGTGTGTGTGTGTGTGTGTGTGTGTGTGTGTGTGTGTATGTGTAGGCATCTACCTGCCTTCCAAGTATTAAGCAATTTTAGTGTTGGCATATTCCTGTTAATCTGCAAGCAATTGATTATTATTAATTACTCAGTGCTAACAACTCCCTCAGGTTTTAAAACAATCTATTTTGACAAGGGATTTTCTGCTACTTAGAAACATAATTCTATATGATCATTTAGCAGGCAGGCCAGAAGTTTCCCTGTGCCATTCCAATTGGTTAAAGTAGGCAGGACCCTTGAACCTGAATGCAGCACTCCAATACGATGAAAGTCATGTTTAACACTGTGGAGATAAGACCAAAATATACCATTCTTTTCTTAAAGTTATACTGCTAAAATTTTCCAGCTCAACCTAGACTTCTATAGCTTAGTGGTTATTCAGGCTTGTTCTTTAATAATTGAGTTGTATCTCTAGTGTTTGAGGAGACAGTTTTCTACAGTTTCTTTTCTTTAAACTGGATTCTGAAAAGTCACAGACAGAATCCTATTAAGATCCTCTTCTAGGAAAAGCAAGACAGAAAAAAATGCAATGATAGAGTTTCTAAGGGGTAAGAGGCAGAGCTTAGTAGCTGAGGGAGACTGGCAGTATGGCTGTCACTGGCTTTTGGCCTCTATGCAACCCTAATGTGTTCAAATTTGCCAATCCTTAAACCTCAAAGATGGGATCAATACCCAGTGTTTATGTGGGTTGGGAAAAGTGCTTTGTGGGCACAGCAGGAAATGATCAAGACAAAACTTTATTAAAAGCATCACATGGTATGATATAGGCACTAATGGAGACTAGTGCCAAAATCCATATAACCTTACGTAGTTTGAGGAAGCTGGTTTAGTAGAGAGTAGGGAAAAAATTCCTAGTGTAAATTTAAATTTTCTCTGACCTCAGAATGTTGGAGGAGGCATAAAAACCATGCTTTCCAAGCAAACTCTAAAGTCTTTTTAATGGGTATATAGAGACCACTTTTATGAATGAATGTATAGAAAGCTGGGCTAGAATATTTTATCAGTTGTGTTTAGAATAAAAACAACTCCCAGATTTCAGGAAGTAATGGAGACTGTGGCAAGATACTCTAAATGTATTACAAATATAGGAAGCAATTTTACTGAAGGAGGTAAAGGAAAAAGATGCTGGCCTCTGTAACTTTGTAAATGAGTGGCGTCTGTAAGTCTAAAGGCAAAAAGAAGTACACATGAGATTTGCACTCTAGTTGATAAAGTTATTTACCATGAAAATATGGGTTACAAATTCTGAGACTACTTAACGTGTATACTCAAACAATAAAGTAAATTGGTGGTGGATAGTGGGAACCAGATTTCTCACTGTTGGAGTCGTAATTTGCAGATAAGCAAGGGGAGGTAAATAGAATGGACTAGAGTTGGGAAATATCAGTAAGAACTCATACTACCTTGATATAGACACGTATGGCTGCACACAGAAATATTTTTGGATATATATACATACACAGGTTAGTATGCATTCATATATTGTGCTCCATCATCTGAGAGAGGCTGAAAAAATTGACACCCCATTAGTAATGAGCACACCTAGCATCTAGCTCTTAGTTTCTAATACCATTCTCCAATAAAAGAAGGATTTCTTGGAGAAACTTCTATCACGAGGAGGAGGGCAGGAAATATGCAAGATGATCCTGAAACATTTTGTAATGCCTTTGAAAGTAAGAAAGTGTTCAAAAAATAAAACAATGGGGGCCATCGATGTCAGAGGAGAACAGGAACCAAATGAAAGAGCACTCAGTGTGCAAAGCCCCAAATTCTAACTGCTTCTTTGAGTTACATTTCTTTGTGAATTCCCATGCCTACATGAGTAATTAAATTAAATTTGTTTGTTTTCCCTCCTGTTCATCTGTCTTTTATAATTCTGACTCATGAGTCCCAGCCATTGAACCTAGGAGTCCAGAGGACATTTTCTTTCTCCCCTACATTGCTCTTTAGTAACTTAGAGGGAGTAGTTATATGAAATGGCTACAAAAGCTGAGATTGAAAGCTTTTGTAAGCCTCCTTACTTTTGTAAGTAAGGAGCTAGTGATGAGCCGAAAGAAGAGGAACCATTCCTGAGATCCTACTTTTCTTTAAACTCCATAAGCTTGGAAGATAAAACCCTAATCTCAAATAAGAGACTATTTGGGGCATTCTGGATTGTGTCAGCATGCTTGAATATCCAACGTAAGGATATTTTACTTGGGTGTCCATATATTTCCCCATATAGTTTTCACAAGGACTGTGGAAAGAAGGGAGGCATTGTTAGTCACATGTTGTGGGTGAGTTAACAGGGGCTCAGAGAAGTAGAGTAGCTTGTCCAAGTTCACATAGCCACAAAGGGGGTGGCCACAGATTCAAATCGAGGTCTCTCTGATTCCAAAAGAATCTTTCCCTTCATCCCATCTTTTCTATACAGAGTGGTGAGGTAGATGATGACAAGTCACGGGGAGGGAGACTGGAGGACCAGGAGGGGTTATTCCTATGGGACAGGCAAGAATTCCAAGAGCCTAAACTCATGCTGTGGGCATTAGGATGGACTGGAAGGGAAGGAAGTCAAAGATAAAGAAACTTAGGTGCTATCTTGGGACTGACTGGCAATAGAGAAAGAGAGGGGATCAATAACTACCATAAAATATTGCAGCCTATTTCACAATAAGTTGTATTTTTTTTTTTACTGGGGACTCAAGAAATGTGAAAATCCTTTTAGAAAACAAATGGCCCAAATGATGGTTGGTCCTGAAGCCAGTGGGGACCAGGACATTTATCTCTAAGGGAGGGGAAGCATGGAACAGTAATATTTAGCCATTGTAATGTCTTCATTTGGCCACTGGTGAAGCAAATGTACTCATTCCATTGCCATTACTGATCCTGATATTTATTATCCAGGTATTTATGAAGTACAAGGAGTAGCTTTCACTGTCAGTATATAGGAGGCACCCTTAACATTTCAGTGCTGCTGAGGATCAGGATTAGAGAGGATCTACTTCTCTTTTTCTTCCTAGAGGACAAGTATAAGCCCAATTTTCTAATTCTTCCCAAATAAATCAAGGAAAGAACAATTTTATTTCAAAATGCACTTCAGAATCAAAGGCTACCATTTATCCATTCTCATTCCAGCTGAAGTGATTAATATTCAAGTTGGTGCTATGTAAAAGATTAAGCTTACTGTGTATTCTCCAGCCATTTATGCTAATTGCAGCCTCTCATTCATATGAAAAGATTCATAAAAGTATCAAGAGACACTTTATGCTGAATTAAAAACTATTGGACTGGGTGTTTCAAGGCTCCTGCTCAGAAAAGAACAATTATTAAAATGTGTTATTCAATTAAACATGGAAATCTATATCTATTTCCAAAAGTTGGGAGTATCAGCAAAAGAGCTACCCATTAGAGCTAGTCCATTAAATCTGACAGTTGTAGCACATTATATTTTATGTGAAGTTGGACAAGGGAACAAGGAGTAGAGAAAGACTAGTGATGGGGTTCAGGGTGCGCTAACCCCAAATATAGTACCTTGGTATATTGAATATTTTAAGCTGAAGGAGTTTGAAAAAAAAAAAAAAACTGCAGAAGCAGGAAGGTCACCTTGACCTTCACCCCTACTCTCTTCCTTCTTCCTTGAACCAGGTCATAAAATGCACATATGAGAGGGGCCCTCCCTCTACCAGGAGAAAAGGAGTATCCTTATCTCCAAAGATGAAAGGATACCAGGCAATAAAAATTCTAACAAACAGGCCTTTTAAAGTTTCCCCTAATTTACTACAATTATGTCATATTCCTTAACCAGTAATATTGCTCCACACTGTCCACTTTTTATCACACCTAGCATAATTGGGTCTTCATCTCCTTATGAAGGCTTTGTGTCATATAAAACGTATATTAAATAAACCTATGTGCTTTTCTCCTGTTAATCTGTGTTTGTTTAGTTTTCATATGCATCCGGGGACTCTAAGAGGGTCAAAGAAAATGTTCTCCCCACCTTACACTAACAAAACATGGTGAAAAATTTGGGGGCTGTTGTGTTTCCCCATTTCCTAATAGATAAAAATAATTCTAGTTAGGTAAGACGAGCTCTAGATATCTAATACTTTCCTAAACTAATCAATGAATTTTCAGAAAAGGTCAATCATGCACTCAGAAAGGCACCTACAGATACTTGCTCCAAAAAGAAAATAATGTGCCAAATAAGAGAGCTAGAAATAGAGACCAGAATGAGAGAGTCTTAATTGAGAGGAGATTTCCTAGGTTTAATTTTTCCCTCTCCCAGAAAATATGAGCCAATGAGGTCCATTCTCCAAATTATTGGTGCTGCCCATGGTTTAGGCTTACACTTATACTTTCTGTTCATCACTCTCTTTGAGGGGTTTTGAACTCACCTGCACTCTCTGCTTTACTGTAAATTTATTGAGCCATGGCATCCAGCAATTTCAGGGTCACCTGGCACAGAGTCTTGGCCCCCTGGTCCTGAGTACATTTGATATGTTCTCACTACTGCATTCTGCTTCCTGGCTTGGCCAGAGCTTGGTAGAACACATATTACATAAGAATGGAAAATAGCTAGGAGGAAGGAAAATAGATGCATTATTTTCAAAACATCTAACCAAAAGGCTTGTTTGCTGTCTAAATAAACCAGCCTGCTCAGACACACCTAGATATTTGGCATTTAGGATATATCATACAGAAGCCAGCAGCTACTGCCTCCAAGATCTGTCAAATGTGAGGAATGGATTTTCCCCAGGCCAAGGTATCTGGCATGTTGTAGGTTCTCAATAAATATTGAATGAATTCTAGATCTATTCATTGTCTCTGGAGAATATTCCCACTTCGGCCTAGCATGAAGTTGCTTCCAACTTTAGGAGATATGTCTGCAAAGTCCTCAGAATAAAAACTTTTGAGGTCAGTGTGGTCACTGTTCATTCTCTCAAAAATAATTCCACTGGAGTGGTTTTGTCTCTTGATTCAATTTTGATTTGGTTTGTTAAATGGATTTTGAGTACCCATATGGCCCAGTTGCTATTCAAGGTACAGGAAGACACAGAGGATCATGGTGATAACGCAGGCTCTATCCTTGAGGATTTCCAAGACTGTGACCCAAATATATTAATTAGTAGCATATTTATTGAGACCTTCTCTGATCTCAGTTTTTCTGTGTAAAACCCTGTGAAAGCTATAGCAGAGAGAAAATCCTTATAGTGTCCCCAGGTTACAAAACATATACACATGAACGAAAGCCATTTTAACACTAGTGTATCTGTACCAAACCTGGGTGAAGGAGATCAGCTATAGATGTTAGAGAACTTTAGAAAAGGAGACATTGAGTATGTTTCTGTGCACCTGGGATTTTCCCATCATCATTTAAACACACTGAAAGCTATCTTACCAGGAAAGGAAAGAAGAAAGGAAGGAGAGAAGAAGGAAGAAATGAAGAAAACTTTATCTCCATCTCCTTCAAGTTGCCATCTATTTTTCCCCTTCTCATTCCAGCCAAGTTTCTTGAGAAGTGGTCTTTTGTGGGGTTAGACCCCATATCTCCACAAGGTGGACCTCATGCTAAGGTCAACAGTGATCTCCACTCCACATTGCTAAATCCTGTCTTTAATTGAAACTGCTCGCAACCATTAACATGGGCCAGCCCTCTTTTTTCTTTTATGTGGTGGTTTCAAAATCTGACTTTGACATTTGTTCACACTCCTTCCATGGAGAAGTGGGATCTGTTGTTCCCTTTCCTTGAATCTGATTAGCCTTGTGATCGCTTCAACTAATGGACTGCAACATCAGTTTGTTGACTTCTGAGATTAAGTAACAATAGTCCAGGCAGCTTTCGTCTGGTTCTCCGGGGGAGACCAGCTTTAATTTACAAAGTTCAGCTACTCAGAGATCACCATATTGGAGAGGCCCTATGGAAGCACTCCAGTCAACAGTTCCAATCAACAGTTCCAGCTGAGTCCCCATGGAAAACTAGTGTCAACCATGCTAGTGAACTACCTCAGATATGTAGCTCAACTGAGCTTTCACATGTCTGCATCCCTAGCTAACATCTGATAATATCTGTGAAGAGACCCAAAGTGAGAACTGCCAGGCAAGACCTTTGCAAATCCATATTCCACAAAATCATGAGGAAACTAAAATGGTTGTTTTAAGCTATTACATTTTGGGGCTATTTGTTATGCAGCAATCGTAACTGAAGTGTCGTGGCTTACATGATAACCAGAGCTCCTGGGTTGCCTATTAAACCTCTGTTCTCCTATGTTAGCTTATCCATGCCCATGTGCTGGCAGCATGGAGATGGCCTTAGGATCTACGTGCTTTCCTCTGACTTCCAGTCCATGCGTGGATCTTCAAAGCTAATACCTCAAAGACACACCACTGCCTTCTTTCGTTCTTTGATGACACCCTGATTCCTTCTACCAGAGGACCTCTATGCATGCTGGTTCCTCTCCTAGGATACTCACTAGTCCCCTTCGTTAATTCCTTCTCATCCTGTAGAGCTGAGATCATATCTCAAGAAATGGCTCATTCTCAGAAAAGCTTCTCCTAAGATCAGGTGTTCTTGCTTTATGTTCTCATGGAGCATTGAACTCCATTTTGGAAAGGACATTTGTGAATATGCTATATTTCCTTTTAAAAGTAAGGGCTGGCTGCCTGCAGTACTATATGTACAGCAGGGCTGACATCTGAGTTTCACTCACTGTTTTCTCCCCAGTACCTAGCACAGGGCCTCATTCAGACAGTCACTCATTATTATTCACTCATTCCACCCTCAAATACAGTCCCGTTATGTTCATTCATTCATTTGTTCATTTATTCTCTCATTTAACAAATATTAATCATGATAGAGGCTACCATTAATTAAACCCCATTATGTGCCAAGCCTGAGCTCAGCACTTTGTAAATGCCATCTCGTTAATTCCTCATGCTAACTTTGTGAGGAAGGTATGTAATAATAATTTACCTTATTGTATAGATAAGACAAGTAAGGCACAGAAAGCAAGTACGCTTCCTAAGGCTATGCATTTATTAAGTGGAGGAGCAAGGATTTGAACCAAGGTCTGTCTGGATTCAAGTCTTATGTTCTTGATCTGCTCTTACATGGAATGGCAGAAATAAGATATCCTGGTGGTGAAGGGTTAAGACTAAAGTCAGTAGTCACCTCTTTCCTCATCTTGTTGGTGAAAAGTAAAATCTGTATTATTGCTATTGTCCTGCTGATGAATTTAGACATAGGAGAGCAGACAGGGCCAGAGAGCCGTGTGTCCCAACTCTTTTCTCCCAGCCCCCACGCCAGCATCTCACCCAGCATCTCGCCCACCTGCCATGTTAGCTTCCTAGTTGGGCCTTAGCTGATGGAGCAGGATCTGTTTTAAGGCTCTCTCCTGCCTCTGCAGGAGGTTTAGGGATTAATGGGAGGAAAAAATCTATCTGGGGAGTAGCAGAACCATCCTGTTGGCAAGTATGTCTGCTCATTATTTGGTGAGCAGAATGACTACGGTATCTAATTTGTCAGCCTGGGGTAAATAGGGGCTACAGAAGGAGCTGCTACAGTTCCCCTTGCCTGCCTGGTGGCCAAATGCAGTGTGAAATGCTTCATTACCTTTCAGTGTTTACACCTATTCTGAACCTAATTATTGTTGTTGCCTCCAACTTCTCAGGGTTGAATGAGCTGACAACTTATTATGGTTGTATCAGCCTTTTCTGTCACCTAAAGATGTGTGTCAGCTGTGGCCTCCTCGTAGAGTTTAAGGGATTAGTAATGAGCGGGAGATGAGTGGGGCTGAGCAGAGAGACATGGCCTCTGATTATGAAGTTTGATGTGTTAGAAATGTTGCTTTCCGAGTGCAAATTCTGATGCAGTTCCCCAAGGGGGTGCATTGATTCTGAGAAAAAGTTCTGAATAAATGGAACAAAGAGAATGATTTCCCATGAATACAGTGATTGGCATTTACTCTCACAAACACAACCTCATTGGACTCTCACACCCTTATTTAAAGGTTTATTTATGGTGCCAGCCCTATGTGCTTTTCTTTACAGAGGGATCAGCCCTTTCTTTACAGAGCCACCTGCTGTCCAAGCAGCTCTGAACAGATCAGTCATATGGAAATTATATTGTTTATATCCCCAACAAGGACACTTTTTGAGAATAAAAGGGAGCACTGAAATAATTAGTAGGTACTAACGGATCGGTAACAGGTGTCAACTGGGACTCTCCTGGACTAAACAACACAAAGGCACAGTGGACACATTGATATCTGCCCCCATTGAGAATCCAGGAGAAAAAATCCTGCTATCAACCCCTAGTTTTAAAAGTAAAAGGGGGCTATGTGACATAAAATGTGGAACTGGAACTGCATTTTGACCATGCAGATTCACTGCTTTCAAGTCGGGGCCACCGTGGAGATCCCAGTTTCCATAGCAGTCAGATGAGAAGATATGACGGCAATGTGTAGAGGAGTCAGGTATGAAGGAGTGCAGGGCTGCAGCTTGCTGCTGGTGAAGAGACCAGGCCAAATAGAAAACTGGTTGAGAAACGTGGCCCCATCACAGATGAGTCACTAAACAGAAAAGAAGAAGTGGCTCCAAGTTTTCCCAACAGTGGCCAACTGAGGACCGCAGCCTCTTCCCACCCCTTCCCATCTGGGTTGCTGGATTGCTGAATTTATAACACAGTTTATGTCATCCACCCCTCCAAGATTTGGATGGGGGATTCTAAGAGCAAATAGTAGACCAGTAAAGAAGACTACAGAGAAGGTGCCCAATTTGTTTAAAGGCAAACATTAAGCTTAGAGAAGCAACTCAAGATGGGAAAAGAGAAAATTTTAGAGCTCCATAGAACCTGTGAGAAAAAGAAGAGTATTATTCCCTAGTAGCCTAGAAGGAGTGCACTCTTGAAACACATTAGGGAATATGTCAATTTTATATAAGCAGGTCCTTAATAAGCTCTGTAAAATATGTTACCATATAAAAATAGATAAGACATCAATAACAGTAACAGTTAACATTTATTGAGTACATATTCTGTGCCAAGCACCATTCAAAACATTTTACATGTATTTTCACTTATTTATTTTTCTTTCATAGTTTATTGTCAAGTTGGTTTCCATATAACACCCAGTGCTCATCCTAAGTGTCCTCCTCCATGCCCATCACCCCCCTTTCCCCTCTTCCCCACCCCCATCAGCCCTCAGTTCTCAGTATTCAAGAGTCTCTCATGGTTTGCCTCCCTCCCTCTCTGCAACTATTTTACCCCTTCTCCTCCCCCATGGTCCTCTGTTACGTTTCTCCTGATCCCCTTATAAGTGAAAACATATGGTATCTGTCTTTCTCTGCCTGGCTTATTTCACTCAGCATAACACCTTCAAGTTCCATCCACATTGCTACAAATGGCCGGATTTCATTCTTTCTCATTGCCAGGTAGTCTTCCATTGTATAGATAAACCACATCTTCTTGATCCATTTGTCAGTTGATGGACATTTGGGCTCTTTCCATGATTTGGCTATTGTTGAAAGTGCTGCTATGAACTTTGGGGTACATGTGCCCCTATACATCAACATTCCTGTATCCCTTGGGTAAATTCCTAGCAGTGCTATTGGTGGGTCCTAGGGGAGTTCTATTGTTTAATTTTTTGAGGAATCTCCACACTGTTTTCCAGAGGGGCTGCACCAGTTTACATTTCCACCAACCGTGTAGGAGGGTGCCCGTTTCTCCACATCCTCGCCAGCATCTATAGTTTCCTGATCTGTTCATTTTAGCTACTATGACCGGCGTGAGGTGGTATCTCAGTGTGGTTTTGATTTGTATTTCCCTGATGATGAGTGACACTGATCTAGTTTCATTCTTCTGCATGTTGCTGTCCAGTTCTCCCAGCACCATCTGTTAAAAAGGCTGTGTTTTTTCCATTGGATACTCTTTCCTGCTTTGTTCAAAGATTAGTTGACCATACATTTGTGGGTCCAATTCCGAGTTCTCTATTCTATTCCATTGGTTTAGGTGTCTGTTTTTATGCCAATACCATACTGTCTTGATGATTATAACTTTGTAGTAGAGGCTTAAGTCTGGGATGGTGATGCCTCCTGTTTTGGTTTTCTTCTTCAACATTACTTTGGCTATTCGGGGTCTTTTGTGGTTCCATACAAATTTTAGGATAGTTTGTTCCAGCTTTGAGAAGAATGCTGGTGCAATTTTGATTGGGGTTGAATTGAATGTGTAGATTGCTTTGGGTAGTAATGACATTTTAGCAATATTTATTCTTCTGATCCATGAGCATGGAATGTTTTTCATTTCTTTGTGTCTTCTTCAATTTCCTTCATTAAGTTTTCTATAGTTTTCATCATACAGATCTTTTATATCTCTGGTTAGGTTTATTTTTAGGTACTTTATGGTTTTTTGTGCAGTTGTGAATGTGATCAGTTTCTTGATTTCTCTTTCTGTTGCTTCATTGCTGGTGCATAAAAATGCAACCGATTTCTGTACATTGATTTTGTACCCTGCGACTTTGCTGAATTCATGAATCAGTCCTAGTGTGCTTCTGGTGGAGTCTGTCTGGTTTTCCATGCAGAGTATCATGTCATCTGCAAAAAGTGAAAGTTTGACTTCTTTGTCAATTCTGATGCCTTTTATATCCTTTTGTTGTCTGACGGCCGATGTTAGCTAAGACTTCCAGCACTATGTTAAACAACAGTGGTGAGAGTGGACATCCCTGTCGTGTTCCTGATCTCAGTGGGAAAGCTCTCAGTTTTTTCCCCGTTGAGGATGATGTTAGCTGACGGCTTCTCATAGATGTATTTTATGATGTTTAAGTAAGTTCCTTCTATCCCTACTTTCTCGAGGGTCCTTATTAAGAAGAGATGCTGTATTCTGTCAAATGCTTTTTCTGCATCTATCGACAGGATCATATGGTTTTTATCTTTTGTTTTTTTTTTTAAATTTTTTAATGTCTTATTTCTGAGAGAGAGAGAGAGACAGCATGAGCAGGGGAGGGTCAGAGAGAGAGGGAGATACAGAATAAGAGGCTCCAGAGAGAGAGAGAGAGAGAGAGAGAGAGAGAGAGAGAGAGAGAGAGAGAGAGAGACAGCGTGAGCAGGGGAGGATCAGAGAGAGAGAGGGAGATATAGAATTTGAAACAGGCTCCAGGCTCTGAGCTGGCCGTCAGCACAGAGCCTGATGTGGGGCTCGAGCCCACGAACCATCAGATCATGACCTGAGCCGAAGTTGGACGCTTAAGCAACTGAGCCACCCAGGTGCCCCATCTTTTCTTTTGTTAATGTGATGTATCACACTGATTGATTTGTGAATATTGAACCAGCCCTGTAACCCAGTAATGAATCCCACTTGATCATGGTGGATAATTCTTTTTATGTGCTGTTGAATTCGATTTGCAAGTATCTAGTTGAGGATTTTTGCATCCGTATTCATCAAGGATATTGGCCTGTAGTTCTCTCTTTTTTCTGGGTCTCTGTCTGGTTTGGGAATCAAAGTGATGTTGGCTTTGTAGAATGAGTTCGGAAGTTTTCCTTCCATTTCTGTTTTTGGAATAGCTTGAGAAGAATGAGTATTAACTCTGATTTAAATGTCTGGTAGAATTCCCCAGGGAAGCCATCTGGCCCAGGGCTTTTATTTGTTGGGAGATATTTGATAACTGATTCAATTTCTTCACTAGTTATAGGTCTGTTTAGATTTTCTATATCTTCCTGTTTGAATTTTGGTAGTGTGTGTGTTTAGAAATTTGTCCATTTCTTCTAAGTTGTCCAGTTTATTGGCATATAATTTTTCATAGTATTCCCTGATAATTGCTTGTATTTCTGAGGGATTGGTTGTAATAAATCCATTTTTGATTAATGATTTGGTCTATTTGAGTGCTCTCTGTTTTCTTTTTGAGAAGCCTGACTAAAGGTTTATTAATTTTGTTTATTTTTTCAAAAAAACAACTCTTGGTTTCATTGATCTATTCAACTGTTTTGTTTTCTATATTGTTTATTTCTGCCCAAATTTTTATTATTTCTCTTCTTCTACTGGGGTTCGGGTGCTCTTGTTTCTCTCCTTCTAGTTCCTTTAGGTGCACTGATAGATTTCATATTTGTGCTTTTTCTAATTTCTTGAAATATGTCTGGAATGCAATGTACTCTCCTCTTAGGACTGCCTTTGCCACATCCCAAATAGTTTGGATTGTTGTGTTTTCATTTTCATTTGTTTCCATATATTTTTAAATTTCTTCTCTAATTGCCTGACTGGCCCATTTGTTCTTTAGTAGGGTGTTCTTTAACCTCCATGTTTTTGGAGGTTTTCTAGACTTTTTACTGTGATTGATTTCAAGTTTCATTGCATTGTGATCTGAAAGTGTGTATTGTATGATCTCGATTCTTTTTTATTTACTGAGGGCTGCCTTATGACCCAGTATGTGATCTGTCTTGGAGAATGTGCCATGCCCACTTGAGAAGAAAGTGAATTCCATGGCTTCAGGATGTAGAGTTCTAAATATATCTGTCAAATCCATCTGGTCCAATGTGTCATTCAAGTCCATTGTTTCTTTAGTGAATTTCTGTCTAGTTGATCTATCTATTTCTCTTAGTGGAGTATTGAAGTCCCCTGCTATTAGCACATTCTTATCCATAAGATTGTTTCTGTTTGTGATTAATTGTTTCATGTATCTGGGTGCTCTCATATTCAGTCCATAGACATTTATAATTGTTAGCTCTTCCTGATGGATAGACTCTGTATTTACTATATAATGCCCGTCTTCATCCCTTGTTATTGCCTTTACTTTAAAGTCCAGTTTGTCTAAGTATGGCTACTTCAGCTTTCTTTTGACTTCCAGTAGCATGATAGATATTTCTCCATCCTCTTACTTTCAATCTGAAAGTGTCCTCAGGTCTAAAATGAGTCTCTTGTAGACAGCAAATAGAGGGATTTTGTGTGTTCTTTTTAAATCTATTCTGTTACCGTATGTCTTTTGATTGGAGCATTTAGTCCATTTACATTCAGTGTTATTTTTGAAAAATATGGGTTTGGAGTCATTGTGTTCTCTGTAGGATTCATGCTTGTAGTGGTGTCTCTGGTACCTTGTGTTCCTTGCAACATTTCCCTCATAGAGTCCCTTCAGGATTTCTTGTAGGGCTGGTTTAGTGGTGACGAATTCTTTCAATTTTTGTTTATTTGGGAAGACCTTTATCTTTCCTTCTATTCTGAATGACAGGCTTGATGGATAGAGAATCCTTGGCTGCATATTTTTTTCTGTTCATCACTTTGAAGATTTCCTGCCATTGCTTTCTGGCCTGCTAAGTTTCAGTAGATAGGTCTGTAACTACTCTGATAGGTCTCATTTTGTATGTTAGGGCCCTTTTATCCCTAGAGGCTTTCAGAATTCTCTCTCTGTTTTTATATTTTGCCAGTTTCACTATGATATGTCGTGCAGAAGATTCATTCAAGTTACATCTGAGGGGAGTTCTCTGTGCCTCTTGGATTTCAGTGTCTGTTTCCTCCCCCAGATTGGGGAAGTTCTCAGCTATAATTTGTTCAAGTACTCCTTCAGCACCTTTTCCTCCCTCTTCATCTTCTGGAATTCTTATGATATGGATACTGTTCTGTTTGATTGTATCACTCAGTTTTCAAACTGCCCTTCCACGTATTTTTGCATGTAGAGGATATATAGAAGAGATTAAGAAAAGACGAGTGCATTTAAACAAAAATAAAATTGAAATTAAAATCGCAGTGGCAGAATTTGAATCCAAAGTAGGAATACTAAAGGACTTATCTGATACCTGGAAAAAATCCTACTTGGTACAAAAAGAATTTCTTTTAAAATGCTTAGGAAGGGGGCATCTAGGTGACTCATTCGCTTAAGCATCTGACTCTTGGTTTTGGCTCAGGTCATGATCTCATTGCTATTAGGTTCAAGCCCCACACTGGACTCTGTGCTGATAGCACGGAGTCTGCTTAAGGTTCTCTCTCTCTCTCTCTCTCTCTCTCTCTCTCTGCCTCTCCCCAGCTGATGCTCTCTCTGTCTCAAAATAAATTTTTTAAAAATTCAAGAAAATAAAATGCATAGGAAAAAGGCAAAAGGATGATAGTTGTTAAGCATTGTGACATCAAAATACATAAAACAAAGACTAATAAAAACACAAGACAAGAAAATGACAGAAACACAAAAAGGCAGTAGATGATTTGTACACATTTCTTTGCATTTGACAGGCGCAGAGATTAAAGTAAATAGGTAATTAGAGATTCCGAAAAATAAAATTTTAAGGTTAATTTAATAAACACTTTACACTCTGTAAATAATATTATTTTTCCATTCAAGTTCTAATAAAGCATATACAAAAGGAACCCACCCCATGTATATTAGGCTATAAACAAAATTCCAAATGATTCTAAAAACTCAGAAATCAAATAGATCCTACTCTTTAACTTCAGGCTATAATTTTATACCTTAAGGGAAATAATATTAAAAATTAATAACAAACATGTATTTTACAAATCTAATTATTTGGAAAATGCAAATATAATTAAATCTTGGTCAACAAACAAAGCAAATATAATTTAATATATATATTAGAAATTATATCTATATCTATATAATTTAAAAATTAACAATAAGAGTATTAAGTTGGGAATTTATAGTCCAAGGTAAACTCAGAGACAGATTCTTATCCTTAAACATTTTTATTAAATAAAATAAAAATAAGACAAATATTAAGTACAATGCATTAGATAAGAAAAAGAAAACAATAGGAAGCAGAAAGTAGAAACTGATGTAGATAAAAGAAAAATGATTTTGATATTAACAGTAGAAATATCGGTGGGGGGCTGGGTGGCTCAGTGGATTGAGTGTCCAACTCTTGATTTTGACTCAGGTCATGATCTCACAGTTGTGCAATTGAGCCCTGCATTGGGCTCTGCACTGGGCATGGAGTCTGCTTAAGATTCTCTCTCTCTCTCTCTCTCTCTCTCTGTCTCTCTCTCTCTCTCCCCTCCCTCCCTCCTCCCTCTCTCCATCTCTCTCCCTCTCTCTCTCCCCCTCCTTCCCCTCTACTGCCCCACTTCCCTCAAAAAAAAAAGTATAAGAATCTGAAACTTCAAGGAAAGTGATAAATTTCATACCATATTAACTAGTATAGAATATAGGTAGAGAAAAACAATTTCCAAGTTTATTTTACAGGTTTAAATCTGATACTAAAACCTGAGAATAGGATAGATCAAATTAAATATTAGTGATTAAAATCCTATATGTATTGAAATAATACTATTGTGATTTATTTCATAAATGTAAAAGAAATGTATTATTAAGAATCTATTAATAAAATTCTTTTATATTAATATTCAAAGGAGAAATATTATTTATTGTAAGACATGCAATTCAATATCCATATTTGTTAGACATGTTCAATAACTTGGAAATTTAAATCCAGATTTCCTCTACAGTAACAAAACTGTTCACTTGAAATCTAGAACTCCCACAGAGCTATCCCCAAAGAAGTCATGAATAAGGTGGGATATGTCCTATCTCATCTATTTAGAAAGTGATCTAGGGAGAAAATATTTGTAAAAGCCATACCCAATTAAGGACATACTCAAACTATACAAACAATTCTTAAAACTCCACAACAAGCAGTGAACTATCCAATCTAAAAACAGGCAAAAGATCTAGACAGACGCCTCACCAAAGATGATATATAGATGGCAAATGAGCATGTGAGATGATTCTCATCATTACACATCATTAGGGATTTGCAAATTAAAACAATATGATATTACTACATACCTAGTCAAATGATTAAAATCCAAAATATTGACAACACCAAATGCCTGTTATGATACAGAGCAACAGGAACCCTCATTCATTGCTGATGGAAATGCAAAATGGTGCAGCCACTTTGGAGACTGTTTGGCAACCTCTTGCAAAACTAAACATTCTATTACCATATAATATAGGAACTGTAATTCTTGGTATTTACCCAAAGGGGTTTGTCCCCATAAAACCTACACCCAGATATTTATACCAGCTTTATTCATAATTGCCCAAACTTGGAATAAGTCATCATATCTTTCAGTAGCTTAATAGATAAACTGTGGTACATCCAGTGAAATATTATTCAGTGCTAAAAAATAAAAGCTATCAAGCCACAAAGCAAACAAATAAAAGAACATGGAGAAAACTTCAAGCCATATAAGTAAGTGAAAGAATCCAATCTGAAAGGCTACGTGCTGCATAATTCTAACTGTATGATATTCTAGGAAAAGCAAAAGTCTAGAGATAGTAAAAAGATCAGTAGTTTCCAGGGGTTCAGGAAAGGGAGTGGTAAATGAATAAGCAGAGCACAGGTGAATTTTAGGGAAATAAACTATTCTAGATGATACTATAATGGTGGTTACATGGCATTATACATTTCTCAAAGCTCTTAGACTATAAGCACACAGAATGAACTTTAATATAAACCATGGACTTCAGCTGATAATGACATGTCAATGTTGGTTCACGATTGTAACAAATTTATTACACAGGTGCGGGATACTGATAGTGGAGGAGTGTGGGGTACAGGAGTATGCGAGCATTCTATTTTCTAGTAACTTTTGCCATGAATCTAAAACTTCTTTTAAAAATAAAGTATATTAATTTAAAAGCAAAAACCAAAAGTGATCCTAAAAGTTCTAATGTGATCAGATATGAAGAATCTAAAAGTCGGCATTTCATAAAGGGAGATTCAAAATTACCCCCTTTTGTACCTGGAGATGGTCTTCCCAAATTACTCCAAAGAATCAAACTGAAAAAAAAAGAAGGAAATTAATAAGATTGCAGTAAGTTGATGGATAATAAAATAAATATACAAATATCACTTTACTATATATTAGTAAAAAGTAATAAAAAAATAACAGATTTCATGCACAGTAGTCACCAAAACTACAGAAATGTCTATAAATAATCTTATCAAATATATTTGTATACAACCTTCATGATTTTTTTTAAACTTCTAAAGGGAAGAAAACACTTCTTTCTTTTGAAACCTATTTCAAAATCTTAAGTAAATAAAGTTTACTAGATGGAAAAGTTTAGGTTGTTGAAAATTACTCCATACAAGGTTAAATTTAAATTGAATTAATATCAAAATCCCATTGAGACATTTTAAAATATGAAACAAGGGTAATCAATTCATCTGGGAAAATAGAATTTTAAAAATAGGTTCAGCCAAGTATATCTTGTAAAAAAAAAAAGAAAAATGTAATAAGGCAGAGAATGTTCTGCTCTATAAGATATTAAATAAAGTTTATCAAGTAACAGTAAATCAAATGGTATGTGAACATGGTGGTGGATAAAATAATAAATGAAATGGAAATTCCAGAGACAGACCCAAGGACACTTAGTACATGATACATGTAGTATTGCTACCATCTGTCAAAATGGATTGTTCAGTAAATGATGCTTAAATAGCTGGTTGATGGAACAGTATTTATATGTAATATATATAACATATATATATATAAATTCCTCATTTTATTTTTTATTATTTAATTTTTTGGTGTTTATTATTTATTTTTGAGAGAGAGAGAGAGACAGGGCATGAGTGGGGGAAGAAAAGAGAGAGAGGGAGGCACAGAAACCGAACCAGGCTCCAGGCTCTGAGCTGTCAGCACAGAACCCGACATGTGGCTCCAACCCACAAAGCTTGAGATCATGGCTTGAGCCAAAGTCACACACTTAACAGATTGAGCCACCCAGGCGCCCCTCAATTCCTCATTTTATATACTAAGCAAAACAAAACACACACACAGTGTTTTTAAAGTTAAATATAAGGAAAAAAGCATAACTACAGATTATTTGGGGAAAAAAGATCTCAGGAAAAGGTTAGTAGATATTCTGTATGCTAATAAATCCTATACATAATTGATTTTTGAACACTGTGGAGGTTAGGGGTGCCAACCCCTTGAACAGCTGAAAATCATTATATAACTTTCGACTCTGCAAAAACTTAAATACTGATAACCTACTGTTGACCAGAAGCCTTACTGATAACATAATCAGGCAATTAACACATATTTTTATGTTATATGTATTATAGACTTTATTCTTACAATAAAATAAACTGGAGAAAAAAAGTGTTAAGAAAATTGTAAGAGAAATACATTTACAGTACCATACTGTATTTGCTGATAAAAACCAAGTATAAATGGAGCCACACAGCTCAAACCTGTGTTATTCAGGAGTTAACTGTATGTAACTAAAAAGAAAATAATAAAATAGGGAAATGGTTGCAATATATGGACAACAAAGGATTGATACATTTAACATATAATGAACTCTTACACTTTAACATATAACAGCAAATCCTAATAGGAAATCACACGATTTTTTTTTAATCACAAAAGAAATGTAAAAAAATGTATAGTACTCAGTGTTGGTATACAGAGGAAATGGGTCCAGTGTTTCTGCAAGGCAGTTTATCAATATGTGTAAAAAATCTTAAAAAATACATTACCTTTAACCAATAATTTCTTTCTAGGGATTTTTCATAAAGACATTCTGATTTATCATAATAAAATATAAGAAAATTCCTTGAGCCCAACAATATGAGATTTATTAAAGAAATAATGATATGTCCATACATGAAATACTTTCAGTTTCTGAAAAATCAAAATTCAAAAAGTATTTATGTTTGAGAAACTATGCTCATGATGTATTACTAGTGAGTAAAAAGCCAAATAGGAAATAAAATAAAAACATGGAAGGTAAAAGTTCCATTTTGTGATGGTGAGGGAGGAAAAGGTATGTGTGCATGTGTATGTATGTGTATCTGTACAGTCATTTTAAAAATATTTTTATAGTTTATTTTGAGAAAGAGAGTGAGCAGGACTGGGGGAAGGGCAGAGAGTGAGGGATAGAGAGAGAATCTTAAGCAGGCTCCACGCAGACAGCATGGAGCCTGATGTGGGGCTTGGACACATGAGCCGTGAGATCATGATCTGAGCTAAAGTCAGACACTTAACTGACTGAGCCACCCAGGTGCCCCTGTATAGTCATTATTTCTGAGAAATGAGATCATGGATGGTTTTATTTTTCTTCTTTATATTTGTGTTTACTTTTTCTCTCAATTTTTACATTTCATAATTAGAAAAGAAACACACTATATATTACATAAGTAAGTTGAGCCAGTCAAGCAAAGGGCTAGGGATCCTACAATCACATGGAAGAAACAGGAGCCATGACTCCTGACTCAGAGGTAAGCAAGTGCCAGGGGCACCACTGACAGCAAGTCAGACTGGGAATGTGGTGAATTCCTTGAGTTCTAGATCACTCTCAAGCTTGGCTGGTGCATGGCAGGAGAGCCGTCAAGGCAGACCATAGACCAAAAAGTCATGGTGAAACTGGCCCAGGCACAGGTCCCCTGGTCCTAGGAAGGTGATGGAGGACACCCATCTGGGTGATAAGGGCACAAATACAAGAAACCATAAGTGTGGCCCTTGTAACCTGAAGATAGCATTTAGTGTTACTTGTATGACTCTATTTTTATTTGTGTGTTAAGAATTTGAGTTCCGATCTGGCCATGTGTAGCAACATGGATGGACCTTGAGGGTGTTATGCTGAGCGAAATAAGTCAGGCAGAGAAGGACAAATATCATATGTTTGCACGTGTAGGAGGATTAGGAGGAACTTAACTGAGGACCATGGGGGAGAAGAAGGGGGAAATGGTGGGGGAAAGGGAGAGAGGCAAACCATGAGAGACTCTTGAATGCTGAGAAACAAACTGAGGACTGATGGATGTGGGGGGGAGGAGAGATGGGCATGGAGGAGGGCACTTGTGGGGATGAGCACGGGGTGTTATATGGAAACCAATTTGACAATAAACTATTTGTAAAAAAAAAAAAAGAATTTGAGTTCCGGGGTCAAATTGCTTTTGTCTTTTTACATTGGTTTTTATGAAGTCAACTCTAAGACAGACTTGAATTCTCCTCTTTCATCCCTTGTACGACTTTTCCCAAATGTGTTCTCTGCCTACTTTGCTATCCCTCTGTCCAGCATGGTCTCTCCCTCTGCCCCACTCAGAATACTAATCCAGTGGAATGCTATGAGCACACTCACATCACCATCCCACACATTGCACACTCCCATTACACTTTACACTCCCACATATACACACTTCTATAGCTGTATTGCTTACTGGTGCTTCCAATAATGATGGTAATGTCTTTTGTTCCTTCACTCATTCAGCCAGTGTTTAATACCTTCTTTGTGCCAGAACTATGCTGGCACTGAAGAGAAAATAATGAACATAGGCAAATCCAGTCCTCCAGCCTGTGGGTTTATTATAGTCCAGTGTAGCAGGAGACACAAACAACCAAATAATTGTACTAATGACTGAAAACTCACCCTTGTTCAGGCATTCATTCCAGAACATCTGGCTTGTGCTCTTTTCCTAATTGCTGGCAGCACACAAAGGTGAACCGTACATGGACTCTGTCCCTGAAAAGCTGACAAAGAGCAGAAGAACCAGAGTGTGAACGTGTGAGAGGATCTCCTAAGGACAAGACCCTGTACCAGGTGCTGACAGGTGTCAGGTCATTGACTCTTCACTGAATTTGAATTTAGTCCTGTCCAACTCAAAAGTACATGCACAGCCAAATTGCAACATGCATTTTTCCTCATGAAGGAGTTAAAATATAAGTAGCATGATGTAGAATAGGACATAAGGACCTTCATGAGCTATAATGGTGAATAGCCACTACAGGCTATGAAAATGTGGATACCTGTCGGAGGCCGGCTCCAGCAGGTCCAGGGGTCCCTGAATGATGGATGGTGTAGGCAAGAGAGAGAGAGTGAGAGAGCCCTGAGATTCTTCCTGATCACCAGGCAGGCATCTCCGTCCTGCTGGTTTTGGTGTCTTTAGTTATAGGTCAAATGTTATTTTTACAATGGATAGCTCTTTGTGATAAGATGTTTTTGGAAAATGTACAGAAACAGGTTTTACAGAAAGTCTTCTTGCAGAACTGCCCCAATTATAGTGAAGTTAAGTAACTAAGAAAATAACAGGGTGTTCACTAAGATTAAGTCATAGGTTTGTAGATACTCTTATCCATCCTCATCAAAACTGCCAGGGTAAGGGAAGCTGTTTGTGGAAAGTGGGCCTTAGGGAAGGGGCTGCTCTACACCATCAGTTAGCAAAGGTGTATGTACTAACTTATCTTCTGCCCTTATCTGTTCCTTCTCTCTAAGTTAGGCTCTTTGTCTCCGGGCAAGACTTGATTTTCCAGTTATATGCTTTACAGCACCAGAGAGTCAACCATACCTTTAAAGAGTTTAGTTCATTTCCAGTACATAGAAAAGCCTCTTTGAGGACATTTACCTTTGTGTCTAGTTTTATTATTTCTTGAATAGCTAGGGCATGAGAGACATTTTTGGTTAGTTGATTTACATGTTGAGCTGTATGAACATCCTGGACTAACGCAATGGTAGAAACAGAATTGTACATATAAAAGTCAGTCTTTTATGAGTAAGAGTCATTAGCCTGTTTATAGCTCAAGGGAAAGTATGGAGGGAAACACGACCTTCTGGAGACACGATGTCTGTTCCCATAATCAAAAGAAGAAGTTCCCACAATAAGTTCCTTCACAAGGTGCAATCATCATACTAGGGCCAGAATAAGGGGACAAGTCACTCCCGATATTGATCAACAAGGTACCTTAGGGGTCAGTGCTCAAGCAGAAATAATTGAGTGGGGGTGGATATCTGTCGTCATCTGATTGGCAAGAGACCGTGCAAACTTGCTTTAACCTCACCAGGAGTTTTCTCGACTAGTGGGTTCAGAATGGCTCCCAACAGATTCCCATCAGAACCTGATAGTAAATAAAGAGCATGATGCCACCCCATTGCTTCCAACCCATTCAGGACTATCAAAGTTTCCTACTCTCACTGTGCAGTGATGTTGATCCTTCTCTGTCTACACCCACCTGCAACAATTGCAGGCAGCTAGAAACTGCTTGGACATAGACACTTTCCATTGACTTTGCCGAGGCTCGAATATGCTGAAATAAAACCGATTGTTAATAAGAAATGTAAGCACAAAAAGCATTCTACCAGAGAATAATGATGAAATACATTTGGCCATATGTCAGGCAAGCTGAAAGGGAAAAGGCTGACTGTGGTTATTACCAAGTATATTCCCTTCAAAGAGTTCCACAAAACTCTTTCTGATTTGCAGAATTAAACTATAGTTTGCATGTAAACAAGACCTTAATGTTTCCTGGAAGATCCCCACATTTTTAAAATAACAGTCTCAAAAACAGAAACCAAACATCAGTGCCTACAAATGCTGTGAATTGTAATCTATGTATCTTAAGACATTAAAAACCTTCTTGCTTTGTTAGAAGAAAATGCATCAATTAACATCTCTATTGAATATGCAAGACTGTGTCAAACCACAGATACTGTGTAGGAGGTGGTGCGAACCTGCTGCTTTTAGCACTTGGACCACATTTATAGGCCAAAAATGACTTACATGGAGATGTCTTGGTAGAAATGGCAATGAGAACCTTTCCTGGGAAGATATGTTAGGCTATATTGAATTCGGAAAAACATTGACTTAAAAATCTATTTTTAGTGTTATCATTTACATACTGTAAAATGCACAAAATTAGGACTGTTTAGTTTGCATGTGACCAAACCTGCCAAAATTGTATGTCAAAGTGGCTTAATCAGCACAAGTGTGCTGCCTCACGTTACTGAAAGTTCTAGGGTTTCTGGTAGAGCTGGATACAGGGTCTCAGGCAGTGTTGTCAGCATAGTCTGTCTCTGTTTGTCAGTGCTGTTTTCTTTATTTGTTGGTCTCAGCCATCCTCTCTGGTGCCTTCGCAATTCCAGGCTTACGTGTTCCTGATTTTAGGTCCAGACAAAGCGAGAAACCCTTATTCTAACAGTTCTAATGAAAGCCAGGGGGTTGCAGCTCATTGGCTTGTATTGGGTTATATACCTTTCCAAAAAGCAATTACTGTGGCCAGGGGCTAGTCAATTCCACCCTCACCCCATGTACTGGAGAACTGGATCTTTGGGAAGCTCGTACCAGAAAAGAGAGGGATGGGTGCTAGAAAAGAACATCAAAATGTGTCTGCAAAAACTCTGAAAGGGGCTTTAATCTTTTCTCATGTGAAATTGTGACATGTTGGTATGAGTATAATCACTATTGCTTATTAAATGACTACTATATTTTGAGTTTTCCACTAACAATCCTGATCACAATGCCGTGAGATAGGTGTTATGCCCATTTTACTCATGATGACACTAGAACTCTAAAAGGTTAAAGGAATTGCCAGGGCTGTACAGCTAGGAAGTGAGAAAGTCAGGATTTTCACAAGGTCTATCTTAGGATCCTAGCTCTGTCTGCTGTGTCTGTCTCTAAACAAGTATTCCCCACTTCTGATTTGGTAGAAAAAATGTTGCCTACATGCGTGTGCGTGATCTACTAATACTAAGAACTATGAGACTGATAGGTAAGGAGGCAAATTATGAGGGGAAAGAAGATGCTTTGAGACTGGGCACTCCTAACTGGGTGGGGGCACCCCACCAGCCGCGCACTTTGCATCTCTGGAAATGCCCGGACCCATTTGTGCCTGGGAGACCCCATCTAGGGAGATGGTTTTTTAACATCATGTATTTCTATGGCTTTGTTTTCCTTGTCAAGTTCCCAACAGCTGCGGGACTTATTAAGACAGAATAATGTTGCATATTCATCAGATGACTTGTTAATCATCTGCCAACCCTCTCTGGAGAGCAGGAGTCCTAGAGCTCAAATGAAGAATAGCAGGCAGCATGTCCTCACCCGCTCTTGAGCAGTGTGCTACTGGCACTTACATAAAAGTTTTCTGGAATGTGGGTTTAAACCAGAGGGAGAGTTTCCTGTTGTGGGTACAGCATGCTTTCATTTAGATCATCTATTTGTTAGCTTCCTCTATCCCCACTGTCTCCCCACTAATACTCCCCAGTATACAGAAGAGACAAACTGAGGCCCAGAGAGTGAATGATGGAGAGCTTCAGGGCAGGGCTTAGGTGAAGTTAGGTCTCTTTCCCCTTCATTTAACATCCCTACTGGTAGGGATCTTTCATCTCTACTTTGCTGCCAAGAAGCTGCTCGTTAAAACAACAATTCTCTAGGATGGGCGCCCCTTGTCTGTTTAGTTCCCTAACAAACCCTGAATTCCTGGAACAGTGACTGGGCCCTAGAAGAGATTCAAGAGATGTTCACTGAATGAGTGAATCCAAGTTCCCCAGACCCAAAGCAAGCATCTTACCTCGAATACGCAGTGAACACAGCACAGTCTCCATCCAGTATGACTTCCGGGAGCAAGCCCTCCCAGAGAGCCCCAGAGGATGCTGGTTATTCCTGCAGACTCCGTCTAATTGCAATTCCTTTCAAGATGCTGCTTTCAGTTTCTTGGTGGATCTCAAAATAGTGCCTGGAAATTGTTCTTTCTGTCCACTGTGTTCTCACTTTATCCCTCATCCAGAAGGATGGGTCAGCTCCAGCCTTCCAAAGCATAGGTAATGTCAGGTTGTGGTTTTTAGTAATAAGTTTCCTCTTCTGTAATGAGTGCAATAATAACACACTTTATTTCACAGTAATTAACAAAAGTACCTGAGATCATTCATGTGAAATATGAGGCTACCACAGAGTAAGCATGTACTAAAAGTTAGCTGTTGCCATTTACCTTCTAAGGGTACTGGTTAAGAGCACAGGCTCTGAAACAGCTCATTGGGTTCAAGTTCCAGCTTTGCCTTTTAATGTGTGATCTTGGGCAAGTTACTTCCTTCTGCCTCGGGTCCTCATCTGTAAAATGGGGATGATAATAGAATTTGCCTCATAGGGCCACTATGAGGTGTAAGTAAATCAATATTTGTAGAGAAAATAGAAGATTCCCTGACACATAATATAAGCCATAGATGTAGTAGTGGTGATATCCAGAAAACCTAGTACCAGATATTAGATAGTGCTGCCTGTGGAGTCCACTGCTCTCAGGGTCTACCATTTTTCTACTTTCCTTTTACTTACCACCATCTCAGATGCCTCACCTTTACCCTACCCAGCCTTTCACAAATTCTGGGTTCCTTATCCCTGTCTTCTGACCTTACCAGAGGAAGAACAAAACCTGATAGAGCCAAGATGTGCTTGGTCCACAGTGAAGATAGGCTGTTGCACTGTTGACTGTGATTGTTAACATCTCAGAAGTATCTGCATGTGGATTATTTCCTGGGTGCTGCTTTTCCCTCTTGGAAAAAAAAATGGGTGGACACATAAATAGAAGGACTCACTAAACTGGTTCCTCCACAAAGGAGAAGATCTTCCCCAAATTGTATCTTCCACCCTAAAGTGCAGACACTGCTTGTGATATCCAGAATGTTCTTTTCCAGGTTCAGTGACCTTGAGATCTAGGCTCTGTTTCTAGTTACAGAAAGGTAAGTGCTGGAAGTCTTCAAATGGAAGTCTGTCTCATCCTACAAAAGGGCCCATTCTATGGTTCTCAATGTGTGGTCTCTGGCCCAGCATAATCAGCCTCACCAGGGAATTTGTTAGAAATGCAAACTTTTAGGATCTACCTTAGAGCTCCTGAATCAAAAACTTGGAGCATGGGCTCCAATCGTCTGTTTTTAACAAGTTCTCTAGGTGATTCTAAATGCCTGCTCAAGATCAAGAACAATGTGTTTACTGTTGAGTCTTCATCCAGAAAACAGGCTTTGCTAAGTTAACCCTCTGGTCTGTTGTCCCAAATGCCCAGAGGTATCCAGGCTTTGCTCACTGCCCATCCCCCTCCATCTTCTTGGCCTTGCTTCCATCCTTCTGGGTACACGCTAATTCACCTCTTTCAAGAGTTCTTCTCACTTTTTGTGAGGAAGCATAATAGGCTAGTGGTTAAGAGAACAATCTTCAGAAGCAGACAGTTCCAGATAGAAGTTTTATTTCCTTGACTTATACCCCAAGCAAGGTGCTTTCCTCTCTGCTCCTCAGTTTCCTCATCTGTAAAATGGGCATAAAAATAGCTACCTTACTGTGAGGCTTAAATAAATGAGTTATATGAAAGCACATTGTGTGAAAGTAGGTAATAACATGGCAGCTGGGTATAAAATGAACAGCGACCCCTCTGGTTTTTACTCTAACCACCCAATCATTTTCAGATTGCAGATAAATCATTTTCACACTTGGCTGTACATTCAAATCACCTAGGTAGGTTTTTATTCTGATGCCCATGGAGTGCCCCAGACAAATGAAATTAGAATTTCTGGGGGGTGGATATCAATGTTTTTTAAAATTCACCTGGTGCTTCTGAGTTTGGAAACCAGTACTTTACATTGTTTGCTAGTCTCTTTGTAAGTGGAGTGAACTATGGACTTTGGCCCAGCAACTTGATACAGTACTGTTGTAGCAAAGGCTATCTTGTGTATAGATGGTATTTTGCATGTGTCCCATCAGCCTAGCCAGAATGTAAGTGTCAAGAGAGCTGATGGGGGCCCAGGCCTCTTTGTTTTCCCCATCCCCAAGCCTAGAAAGATCCATGGCTTGAATTTAGCAGGTGCTTGCCCTTGATGAACTAATTGAAATAGAAAATAAGCCTGAGCTGGTAGAAATGAGCCCCCAGCAGGCCATTTCAAAGAGAATTAAAACTGAGACGCCTGAGTGGTTCAGTCAGTTAAACATCCGACTTTGGCTCAGGCCATGATCTTGCAGTTTGTGAGTTCAAGCTCTGCGTCGGGCTCTTTACTGACAGCTCAGAGCCTGGAGCCTGCTTTGGATTCTGTGTCTCCCTCTCTCTCTGCCCTTCTTTCACTCAAACTGTGTCTCATTCTCTCTCTCTTTCTCTCTCAAAAATAGATAAACATTAAAAAAAAGAGATTTAAAACTAAGAACAAGGACTCTAAAGCCAGGCTGCATCGGTTTGAGCCATGATAGAACACTCCCTAACTGTGTGACCTCAGACACGATAAAATTAGTGTCTCTGTGCCTCAGTTTCCCCATCTTAGAGTTGTTGTGAAGATCAAATATAGTAACGAGTGAAGTACTTAACACAGTATTTGGCACACCAGTAAGTGGACCTGTCACTATCCTTATCCTGAAGACTTAGTCTAACCTGCCTCAGAGTTTAGCTACAGGTCCGTGTAACAAGCTGGTGGGATCACCAGATCTGCCTTTCCTTCTCACTTTCGTTGGGCAGGATTTTAGACAGCAGAATCGCTTTATTTGAAATTCTGTGATGCTTCAGGATATTCTCTCTCCTTTTCTTAGTACTCAGTCCGTTGCCTGACACACACTAGGATTCAATAAATGGTTAGATGAACGGAATAAATGGATGAGCTGGACTAAAACGAACTCTCTCTCTATTAGACATGACTGCTGTGCCTGTAAGAGTTGGAGAAGGCAAAGGGTCCATCTCAAAAGAAAATACAAATACAAATAAGACTTAAGGTTGGAGAGAAAAACAGACACTCCTGGCACTTTGTCATTTAAATCATCATAGCATGCCATATGTCTTTTTGTAAAATTTCCTTGTTTCAGCCTTTAGTGGGTCCCCAAGGAATCTTCACTAATTCATTCAGTCAGGAAAGTGACTATTTCTAATTATAAGCTGCAGTGAATCAAGCCTAGAAAGGGACTCTGTGGCAAGTTCTCTACTGCCTGAGCATATCAGTCAGCACACAGCATAGATGTTCCTTGCTCCTTGAATACATTGCTTCAGCTACCTTGTCTATGACCATGTCATAATTCACTTGTCCTAAAGGCTCTCTGGTTCCTGCTTGGATTCATGGGTTTGTTCAGCTAGGTAAGAAAATACAAACATTTTTTTGAGTGGGGAGGAAGTACATTTATCTACTAGATTGGGAAATCTAACTGGTATGGCCTGGAAGCTGGGTCATTGGTTGTTGGCAGCAGAACTACATTACAGGAGACAGTGGATCATAATTGGTTTTCAGAGAAGAGGCTTTGAAGCCAGACGTGTGTTGTTTGAATCCTGGCTACTCTCCCACCCAGTTCTGTGACCTGGAGCAGTGCGACACAAAGCATACGGTCCATACGCTGTTACTGGTGATGAAGAGAATACGAGGCTGGGCCAGAATGTAAACCAGCTACATCGCTAAGCATGCCATTAGTTCTACTGACTCGTTTTTGTTTTTCCAAAGCAAGACTTTCCCAGTGAGGGAAACTTTGGGTTCATTTACATTCTAATATAATTTTCTTGTTCCTTTGCTGATTGATGGTGAAGAGCTCACAGAGTGGCGTTTTGTGAGGCTCAGTTACCTTATTGGGAAAATAGGGAGAATGATTCCTACTAAGTAATAGGGCTGTTGTGAGAACAGAATGAGGTATTATATGCCAAGTGCTTAGTATAATGCCTGGTGCATATCAGATGCTCAATAAATGAGAACTATTATTAAACAAGATAATATAGTCCTATGATTGCCATATGATGTCAATGCTGTTATCTGAAATAACAAAACCAAAATATGTTCCGGAAACAAAGGATTCAATGGCCAAACAAGTTTAGAAAACTGAGCTCTAGGGGACAGAGGGAATTCATCCTAGATGTCTGCCATCTTTCTGAATTTTTTGAGACCAGAGTTATTTTATTTTTGATTCTTCAGGGCCATCAAACATTGTTCCAATAAATGCATGGAAAGCCTAAAGGCAAATTTTACTTTGGAACCAGCCATCTCGACATCAGTAGACCCCAAACTATCCTTGTTATCTTATTTCTCCTATTTCAATCCTCTAGACAGCCTTGAGCATTAGTGATTATTTCCTCTGGGGTGTCTCCAGTTGGCTGCAACTCCCATTTTCTCCTGTTGAGACTCTCCTCCTGCACTTTTCTTGAATCATTCTGAACATTCAAGACTTTTGGTGTGTGGTCCCAGCAAATGATTCTTTAAGGGCCACCTGGCCTGGAGTAGACAAATGTTGTTTTTATGAAGCCACAAATCTTTGGCAGCAGAGAGGCCTATACATACACACAGGGTAGTTTCCCTATGAAATCTCAAAGGTTTCCTTGGAGGATTATGTGAAGGTATGTGTTATAAACCAGCAGCTTTCAAGCATTTTCATTCTACAGCTTTCTATCAGGTTTATCCACTACAAAATTTTAGGTCTTGTCTTTTATTTAAATGACTGTGCACCTAGATTAGTTTAGCTCTATATTAATCAGGACTCTTTTGATTAAAGGCGACAGAACTCTAATTAAAGTAGCTTAAACAAAAAGGAGAATTTGTTGATTTCCATAGCCTGGAGGGATGGAGGAGATGCCAACATGAGGTGTGACTGAATCTGGGGACCCAAACAATATCCTCAGGGCTTCCTGTCTCTCAGTTCTGCTTTTTCTTCTGCTTCTCTTTGTTGATTTCATTTTCTTCTGCAGATTTATTTCCTCCCAGTAGACGTAACTTGGATGCCAGCACTTCTGAGAAGGTCATATCCTCACAGAAATCCAGGGAACAGAAAGGGGCCATTTCTGAACATGCAGTTATAAAATCCCAGAGTCACCTGCCCATCTAAAATCGGGTGGCTGGTTATAACCATCAACCAAGGCTCAGTCATGTGACACTCCTGCCCATCTCCCTCCCTTTATAGCCAGGATATTGGAGAATTGTGAACTGAAGCCCCACCAGAACTAACTGCAGTTGGAAAACATTTAATTCTTCAAAGGAGGGAAGAGATTATGGGCGACTTACAGTACATATATGTTATAGAATATTGCAGGGAGAGGGTAAAACTAGGCAGAAAGACATAATGGAACTTCAAACAAAAATAAAGGAGGAAAGTTTAGCGGATAGGTCTTATTAAGGTCACTCAAATTACTCAACAGAAGGTGACTACCTTTCTAAGGAATTGACTAGCCCTTCTTATTAAAACCACTGTTTATTATGTTAAAACTCACCTTGATCTAAGAGAAAAACCATATTCCCCACATTTTCAACACAAGTGTGAATTTTCTCATCAGAACCTGGCATTGCGGATGAACCCGACTCTTATCTCTCTCTGTCATTTCTCTTAATGAAATGTCTGCCACAAAGTAAATGTTTAATGCATATTAGTTATTGCCACCATTTTGACTTAGGTTATTGCAAGAACAATCTCATTAGGTATTTATAATACCCTTACATTATAGCTCCTATTTCCACGCAGTGAAACAAGCTCACACACTTTGGGATATTCTTAAGCTCATCAGTAATTGGTGGGGCTGATATTATCCAGGTTTTCTGACTCTGATGTTCTTAATCTCTATATAATGAATTCAATCTCTGAGAGTTAGAATACAAGAGGAGAAAATTGACTTTCTTGACCTAAATCCAATTCCAAGTCCATAGAAGTAATTCATACCATCCTGGCCTTTAGGTTCTTGCCTCATCATAATTACAAAGCATTCATTATACAAGGACCCTTTGTTTAATCTTCAAGACTATTAAATAGAGGATGCCCCCTTGACATCCCAATCCAGTACCCAACAAAATCTCCCTGAAGACATTTCTTACTTACATACAGATGCCACATCCTATTTAATTTGAAAAGCAGAAACAAGATTGGGCTTGTTCTTAACAGTTCCATTTGGCCCTTTATGGGTACCTTTTTGTTAATAATAATGTACTCCCGGGTTGTGGATAATTTTAGCATTACTGAAGCTCTAGCTTGTCTCATTTCTGTCATTGCCGGTTGCCCATGCTTGTTCATTTTCTACCACCTGCTAAGATGTTCATCTTCATTTTATATGTGTCACCAGCTTGAGAGCCTTGAAAGATGTAACCAAGATGTCTAAAGAAAAACTAAATATCAAATTCCCTCTCGTTAAGGCAGTAATAGTGATTTTTCTTCCTCTACCGCTTGACTCTTAAGGCCTCTCTGGCTTGTATATGTATTTGGAAATGGAAGAGAAGGTGGATTCTCTGCTTTCAAATCTTGGATCAGGGGTACACTTTAAATATCTTACAGTTTCGTTTGTCATTTATACTTCAGTGAAGTTGAAGAAAACATCTTTGGGTCAGAGAATTCAAAGGGAGTCAAGAGTCCCTGTCCTGGGTCTCTTTCTTCAGATTTCATATGTGTCTTCTCCCCAACACCTTCCATCCCCTTTACTGGCTGGCCTCTGTCATTTCTCAGAATCCCATCTGAGTTAGGATGTTTCAGCTGTAAGTGACAACTGACATTGTAAAGTCATTTGTCTCACATGTCATGTCTCACATGTCTCACATGTCTCACATTCCCGCATTGGTCGGTTTCAGATTGGTTAGTTGAGCAGCTCGGATCACTCCGCATTTGGTTCTGTGCTCCTCAGCAGGTTGGCTTGGTTCTCAGGCTTGCCCACAAGTGTTGTTGCAATTGGCTTCGAGTCCCAGGTGTCAGTTATACAAGCTGGCTAACAGAGAGAGACACGTTTGTGTCTCACTCTCTTTTCCTCGGGGAGGGACATTGCCAGAAGGGTAATAACTCCTACTTACTTATCATTAGCCTGGATTTCTGCTAAGAATCAAGGCGAAACTCCAAATATCTGCTTAGCTATTCCATTTAGATATATAGATCTTCTTTTTGGATAACCTCTACCCCTCTCCAGCTTTGTGCCACTTAGACAACCTGAGTGTCTAAGCTCTTTCAGGGAAAATATCAGATCCTTTTTAGTCGGTCTCCTTCATTCTTAGGACAGTTTCCAGGCCACCAGAACCCTTGCCAGAGTTTAGTTGAATGAACAAACAAGCCAATGTTTATGCAGGCTCTGAGCACCTTTTAGTGGCCATTATTTTTGTACTATGCTTTATTTGAGCAGAACTCCTTGCTGAAAGATCAGGGAAATACAGGAAGTCCTTTCTTTGCTTGGTAGCGTGCATCTGTAAAAATGACCATGCAAAATGAAACCATGCAAAATGATCTTAATAATAAATGGGAAAATTTACTATTGTGTGGTGACCTTTAACATTTTCTATAAAAAACATTAGAAAACTCTCTTACTGTCACATAGAAATGTATGGGGATGTGGAAAACTGATATTCATTTAATACAGTGTTATTTAAAACATTAGAAATATTGTGAATCAGGTACCTGGGGGGCTTAGTTGGTTGGGCATCCAACTCTGGATGTCAGCTCCGATCATGATCTCAGAATTGTGGGATCAAGCCCCATGTCAGGGTCTTGCTGAGTGTAGACCTGCTTGGGATTCCCTCTCTCTCTCTGCCCCTCCCCCAATTGTGTTTTCTCTCTCTCTCTCTCATTCTCTGTCTCTCTCTCGCTTGCTCAAAATAAATAAATAAACTTCAAAAAAGAAACATTGAGAATCAAAGTATTTTCTCTTTTTATTTTTTAATGTTTATTTTTGAAAGAGAGAGAGAGAGAGAGAGAATCCAAAACAGGCTCCAGGCTCTGAGCTGTCAGTCAGCACAGAGCTCAAAGTGGGGCTGGAACCCATGAACTGTGAGATCATGACTGGAGCTGAAGTCAGACACTCAACTGACTGAGCCATCCAGGTGCCCCCAAAGTGTTTTATTTCTTATTAAGAAATGATAGAGGTGCCTGGGTGGCTCAGTCGGTTAAGCGTCCAGCTTCAACTCAGGTCATGATCTCATGGTTCATGGGTTCGAACCCCACATTGGGCTCTGTGCTGACAGCTAGCTCAGAGCCTGGAGCCTGTTTCGGATTCTGTGTCTCCCTCTCTCTCTGACCCTCCCCTGCTCATGCTGTCTCTATCTCTGTCTCAAAAATAAATAAAACACTTTTTTAAAAAGTAGTTTGAACCATGCTTGCCTTTTTCTCATCTTATCATTTATAATGCCGAGTGAACATTCTCTCCGTGCTTTGGCGAATTGTGCTTCTTTCTAAGTTTGGATTCGCTTCCAACATTTTTTATTTTTTTTCTTTCCTTGCACCTTCAAGGTTGTGAAATAGCACTGAGAGTTCTTTTCATGTGAAGTTTTTTGAAGGTGCCAATTTCTCTGGGATATTTTCCTCCTTTTCCTCGTTTATGTGGATAAGTCACCTTCCCTAAGTTCTGGCTGGGTGGCTAGAGTCCCCCGCAGTGACAGTCAGCATTCCAGGGTCAGCTATTACTGCTCTTCTTCAGATTGCATTTGAATCTTGCTTCTGATTTGAATTTTGTTATCACTTTTTGCTTCCTTTCTTTCCTCCTTTTTTGCCACCCCCTTCTGTTGGTTACCCCTTTCTGTAAAATGTCCTGTGAGTTTATCGCCGAGAAAGACCAGGAGGCAACACAGCTGCCAGGTTTGCCGGCTGTGCCCAACCCTAAAAACAGGTGCAGTGACTGATTACTGCCAGACTTTAAAGCCAGAACTTACTTGATCGGTCACTGACCTTGGGGTGTACCTGCTATTTTCAAGGTAATTTGTGGAGTAAGAGAGCCAGCAGCAAAGTTTGCGCTTTATTCAATTACTCCTAATTATTATATGGTGATAACTGAAAACTGAACTGTGTTGTTGATGCTATTGAACTAAAACCACAGCAACTGAAATCTACATGCCACATTACAGAGCCACGTAGAGTAGAGGCTGCTTATTTTGTAATTCAGGACATGTCCAATCACTGGCCACTTGCGGTCAGTGCTTTGTTCAGCTCTCCGCTTCTGAGATGCCCCAGGCGAGCCCCCAACTTTCAGGTGGCTGTGAGATAGGCAAAGCACAGTTTCATCAAATTCCTGTCCCTGGATGATATGCCTGCTCTTTGTCTTTAAGAAAGGATGTACTTTTAGCCTTGAGTCTGTGCAGCAGGCATGGATGGAAACAGCTGTTAATTAGGGAGGTGACGTGTAGTGTAGCACTGCTGAGAAACAGGGATGCCATTTGCAAGCTTAATAAGCCAAATGACTGCCCATGTGTCAATCAAAGGTGGTAAAGGGAACAAATATATAGGCTACAGGTTCTCCTCTCTGTTTCTTGTCCTTTAGCAAAAATGAAAAATTCATTCTCCTTTAGTACATTGGCCTTCAGAACCTAATGTAATCCAGTCTAATAAATGGAATGTTAAGTAAAGGCCTGGGAGACTCTGGCACCTCCTTGCTGTGTGACCTGATGCAGAATTCTGAGCCTTTATTTACCTGCCCTGCTTCCATCCCTCACTTTCAAATGCTCTCCTTGCCACAGGTATGGTGCAGACCCCTTTGATAGTAACAGAGGTGAGCTCTACCCTCACCTCCAAGTGGTTTGAAATAGTGAGGCAACTTTTATATTTGCTGACTTGGAGCTCATGGAGATGACACCTTTTTTCTTCTAGGAAAAAGAGAGTGTATGTATCTTGTATTTTTTCTTATTTAATCACATTCTTTTTTATGTGACGGAGAAAACTGTTAGGTTATGATCAGAGCACAGACTTTGCGATCAGGGTGAGCTGGAATCTAGCCTTGACCACTGACTGTACTTGAGATGTTCAGTGTCATCTCACTGAGAAGGAGCTCAAGATGTACTGCCGACTGATGACCATAGGCTGATGGATGTGTGGTCAAATAAGCTGACGTGTGTACATCATTTCACACAATCACTGGGACATTGACTGTGCTCAAAATGCTATTTTCAGCAGCTCTCTATTCTTTGCTCTTTAGCTTCTCGTGTTCAAAGAGAAAACTATTGTTCAGTTGTGATGATTAATCAGTGCTAAATATTTGGTATAGCTAGATTTCTGCTCTATTTAAGTACTTTTCATCTTATGTATATTGTTTTGTTATTGTTTCTTTTTAGATATGCCTTAATGTTAGAAACCTGCTCAAATCATTTGTAGATATTCATGGGGATATAAAAAGAATGAACGAATAAATAGTAATATTTCCATTTTAGTCTCAGTGATGTACAAAACATTCTTCCCTCCTTTCCTCTGGTCTGGTAACCTGTTGTGATATACAGCAACATTCTTTAGCTTGGGGAAAGCTTCACCTCTGAAATGATTCAATCTTTTCTGCAGATATATTGTTGCTGTCATACAATTGGCACAGTGTCAAAGATTTTGACCATGATCTTTTACTTTCCAACCCCTCATAGACAGTCTGGAACATTGCTGGTACATTTTGGAATGGCAGAAAGAATGCTTTGTATTTTTCAAAACCCATCTCCATGTGTTTCTTCCTGGTACACAAGATGACTACCTGTCCTTTGCACTTAGTTAGCCCAAAGTCACGACTGGGTTCAGGCAAACAGGATGTGAATGGAAGTGATGGCCTCTGGAATTAATGATAGTATGTTGCCATTCCCTGGTGACTTCCACGGCCATATTTTTAGAATGGAGAATGATAACGTGGAAGGGTACTTGTTACCATTTGGAGGAAGATCACCATAGAGAGCCACTTGGACCTGCATTAGATAATGATATGACTATGTAATCAATCTTTGTTGGGTTGAGCTTGTAAAATATCAGGGTTTATTTGTTACCAAAGCATAGCCTACTCTATGCTGACTAAAAGGCTTCCCTATCGAGCTCTTGGGACTTTTCTGTAGATAAAATTATACTATTCTCATGTTAGTACTTTGTAAAGTGTATAGGAAAGCAAGATGTGAATGTAGCATGTTGTTATTTGTGGAAAGTACATAGGTTCAGAAGGAGAGAGACCAATCTCTTGGAAGAATATCAGATCCTTGTGTCTCTCTTATCTGTGGCCCCGTCATCTATAAAGTAACAATCCTCATCTTTGTCAAGACTACTTCTCAGGGTTGTTATAAGATGCAAATGAAATCATGGATGTGTCATATCTTAGTATACTATAAAATCCTGTCAAGTAGAAGGTACTGTAATTATTTTTCTGGAGCTTCAAGACTCCCTTGGGAATACCCTTCTCACATGTTTTCTAGAATATCAGCACAGATTTTTGTTCACAGAAGCATGAGCCCAATCCTCCTAAATGTAATCTGAAACACTTGGCAGGCATTTTCTGCCTTGAATATCTACTTGAAGCTGAAAATAGAAGTGGCTAGGATTTTAAATACAGAATGTCTTGTGGGGAGATAAAAGAAACTTGCACAGAGCTTTAGCCTCTCCTGCAGATGAGGGTGGAGATGTAGGAAGGAGGGTGTGTGGTTGGAGTCTGGTATAGGAGAGAGAGATGTCAAAGTTCCCTCTGGGATGGACAGCTCGTGGATCCCAGGAAGGTCAGAGCATGGGCACAGCTACATACCCAGCCTCCTACATGGTGTGTTTGTAGGTATAGGAAGACCCTAAAGCCCCATTCCACTCCGTAGCTGGCTCTGAAATTCCCTGGGTAGAGCTTCTTTCTTTTTAGCTGGCAGCTGTGCTCCCTGTCTAGATTCAACCAACAGAACAGTCTCATGAGAGAGATTATGCCAAAAGTTAATATTGTCCCAAGGAGACTTTGGGGGAATGAAGAAACTGAGTGAAAAGACTTGATGGCATGTGGAGACCAAGCAGGTCATTCGTAGTTGGAAACTTCAGGACCAAGGTCAACCAAGAGGCCCCTGAATCCAACTTTCCCATTTTGGGGCTCTGCTCCAAGGGCAGGTAGGCCCTCTGAACCTCAGTGTTCACCTTCCTAACTCTTGTGACAGGCTGGGCATCCTGCCGAGTGCTTCACAAATATTATCTCATTTATTAGTCATGAATAACCCCAGGAAATAGGTACTATTATTAGCCTCATTTGAGAAATAATGAGGAAACTGAGGCCAGAGAAGTTAAACTCCAGGACACAGAAATGATAAGTGACCGAGCCAGGATTCAAACCCAGGCTTTCGAGTCCATGATCTAAACAATAAATACACTATGCTGCCTCATCTAGAAATGGAGAAGGATGTGCTTGTGACCCTCAGAGGCCCAATGGCCTTCAATACCCCTATGACCCAGCAATAGCACTGCTAGGAATTTACCCAAAGGATACAGGAGTGCTGATGCATAGGGACACATGTACCCCAATGTTCACAGCAGCACTCTCAACAATAGTCAAAACATGGAACGAGCCTAAATGTCCATCAACTGAAAAATGGACCAGGAAGATGTGGTTTATCTATACAATGGAATACGACATGTCAATGAGAAAGAATGAAATCTGGCCATTTGTAGCAACATGGGTGGAACTTGAGGGTGTTATGCTGAGCGAAATGTCAGGCAGAGAAGGACTGATACCATGTGTCTGCATGTATAGGATTAGGAAGAACTTAACAGAGGACCATGGGGGAGAAGAAGGGGAAAAATAGTTGGGGAGAGGGAGGGAGGCAAACTATGAGAGACTCTTGAATGCTGAGAACAAACTGAGAGCAGATGGGGGAGGGGGAGAGGGGAAGGGGGATGATGGACATGGAGGAGGGGACTTGTGGGGATGAGCACTGGGTGTTATATGGAAACCAACTTGACAATAAACTATTAAAAAAAAAAAAGTAAGTCACTTCCTGAGCAGTTCAGTTTGTACAGATACATGGCTGTGGCTAAGAAAAACAAAATGCAAATCCTCTACTTGCTGCTGGAATTACCAATTCCTTGCTACTCGAAACAGAGCATCACTCACTGAGGTTCCGAAGCGATTGAAAGGCTCCCTTGGAGAGCCCCTGGTGCCCGTCGCACGGAAAGCCAGACCCAAGTGAGCTCATTACCTATCACTTGGTTGTTGGTTAAAAGAAATTAAAAAAAAAGAAAAGCCTCCTGGGGTTATGCTTTCAGTCTTGGGTACTAAGATTCATTAGCATATCTTCATAAAAATGCGTGTCTGTGGCATATGTTTATTGCTCATCACAACGCTTATATGCACTCATTAATTACCAGTTGCCTTTAGGCATTTACTTGAAGACAGTCAAGTACTATGTAATCAAGTAGAGCTAATAAATTACTTTTGTGAAGAAACTGGAAAGAGGAAAATGTGAGATTAGCCATTAGTATTTTTCTCCTACTTTCTCTGCTGGCTGGTGGCTTGCCGTATAATGTGACAAGCGTCACACAACTGGGTCTCGGGGAGTCCTTCTCTAGACTTCGTGTTTCCGTCCCCCAAATGAGTATTTTTCTACCATCTTTCCTTCCTACTACTAAGTGTTATTCCAAGTATAGATCAAACCACCTGCATCCAGTTTATCTGGTGAAGGGAGGGGGTGCTTATTAAAGCTAGGGAATCTCTTAACTCTAGCACGGACCACTAAATCAGAATTTTCACCAGTGAGGCCTGAGGCTGCTGACTGTGTACACTGGTTTATCCCCATTATTTCGAAGTTACTTTCACTCTCAGAAGTGTTCCTGCTTTGATAATAAACTATATGGACACTCTAGGCCTGAAGCTCTGCATTTTATCATGTGCCCCATGTGATTTTATGCTCATTAAAGTTTGAGAACTTTACCTGTGGTATAGGGATTGGGTCAGATACAACTATTAGTGGGCTTGATGGAAAAAAATACTCAAGTGTCATTTGTAAAAAATGTATTCTTACACATATCACTTGTCTAAGATAGAAACAAGATTTTTCTGGGAGAAAAATATGCCAAACACACTATATAAAATATGAATTATGAGACTAACTTCTCTGACTGGCCTCACACAAGTCAGGAAATCTGGCAGACTCAAGTCAAGGAGCACAGTAGATTTATCCCTGCATAGAAATTCTGTGAAGGCTACACACAAACCTGTGAGCTCCTTCTGAATTGGTCCCTGAGGAGTGGTCACCATGGGAAGACACCCTCACGTGGCTGAGAAACTTTGTGAGCAGAAGTCACATGCTGGCAGTCCCTGGCCCATAGCCACCCACAGCTGTGTTCTGTTCTGTGTGCAGTGATGTACTCATTTTGTGTCATTTTCAGACATTTAAAATTCAGGAGCTTTCATATTCAAAGAATTATTTCTAACCTTTCTTGAAATATCAGAGTAATTGGCAAATACGGATTTTGTTCCCAAATGGCAAGAGTTGACAAGTTGAGTAGCAATGCCCACCTTTGGTTGGAGCTGAGGTTTTGCTTCCGTAAAGCCCCCAGGAAGCCCACTTCCTTCATTTCGATTGCCTGCCAAGCCCCATAGTTGGGATATTGCTGCCCCTGCTCTGTGACCAAGTGGTTCTCATTCTGGGCTGTATATTATAATGAATTATCTTGGGAGCTTACAAAAAGAGGGGAGAAAGAAAGGGACTGGAGAGAGAAGGGAAGAAGAAGAAAGGAGAAGAAGGTGAATGGAGAAGGGAAGGGGGAAGGAGAAGGAAGCAAAGCAAAAACAAAACAAAACAAAACAAAACAAAAAAAGAAGAAGACTGGACTTACAACAGAGGATTGTTGCAGAACCTCAGGGATGGGGCTCAGGCATCAGCATTTTTTAAGCTCTCCAGGTGATCCTATGACAACAGAGGGTTGAAAACCACTGGTTCATCCTGAGAAAATTCCAGAAGCTGCCTCAAGAGAGAATCCCAGGACGTTTACAAGTACCTGAGGGTTCATATATAGCCACTTTGATTAAAAGTCACCTGGTAAATTTGACCTTGATGTGCAACCCTCAAAAATTTTGTTTAAGTCAGGGCAGGGAGGTTGTGGCAAAGTTTGCATTTTTCCCAGTGGTTTGGTGCAGGTGGTCCAGAGCCTTTGTGGGCTCAGAGCTCTCCTTCCTCTCCTTCTAACAGGATGGAACTAAGGGGAAGCTCAGGAAAAGCGCCATCTCATGTCATAAACAAGGAGAGCCAGGATAGTTATGAGGCGGATGTTGCCTAAGAAAGCTGACCAGGCGTTATTTCTGAAAACCAACGTGGCATTTTAAATGAATTCTGCTCCTAGCTTCCACCCTGTTCCTCAACCTGACTGCAGTGTATCTCTGAGTGCAGCTCGTCACTGAGGGACAGACTGTTGACATCTCAGTTTGAAATGTACGTGCCAGGAACGCTTCTTGATCAGAGGGAATTCTCCCCTTTTCTGCCTATTCCATGCCATTTGGACTTTCAGAAAAGTTGTCCCCACCATGAGAAAATGGTGCAAATGGAAAGTCATCAGAGGAAAGACTACTTGAGTTTTTCCTGACTGACTCACCATTGTGGAAGTGATAAGGACTGACAAAGAGTCTTCATTTGATAGTTTCTTTCAAAATCTAAAAAAAGAAAAAAATAGGAAAATACAGGGGAAATTCGTTGTGATGTTGGGCTAGGTAAAGTTGTCCTAGATAAACTACCAAAAGAGTAGTTTATAAAAGAAAAAAAAGATCATTTCAACTTCATCACAGCTAGGAACCCCTGGTCTTCGACACATTACTGTTGACATGGAGAAACTATTTGCAAATCCCATATTTAATGAAGAACTGATATCTGGCTCTGTATAAAGAATTCTAGAATAGTCGCATCTCAGGAAGTAGCAAACTCATTTTTAAAATAGGCAAAAAATTTGAACTGACACTTTACCTTAGAGGATAACAGGTTGGAAAATTAGCACGTAAAAAGAATCTCAATATCTTTAGTTGTTAAGGAAATATAAATGGCAACTACATTGCCATAGCACTCCATGTGTATTAGACAGTCCAAAATTGAAAACAACTGAATGCATCAAATCTCAGTGAGGATGTGGAGGGACAGAAACACTTATCCACAGCTGATGGGAATTAAAATGGTACAACTACTTAGGCAAACAGCATTGCGATTTTTCAAAAGATTAATCCTACACCACAGAATCCAATCCTTCCGCTTGTAGATAATTACCCAAGAGTAATGAAAGTATCCATCCATCTAAAAACTTGTACCTGAATGCTCATAGCAGTTTTATTTGTAATAGCCTCAAATTGGAAATGATCCAAATGGCTATCAACAGGCTAACAAATAAATAAACTGTGATATATACAGACAGTAGAGTGCTACTCAGTAATTAATATGAATGAACTATAAATCCATGTTCAACATGGAAGAATTTCAAGATGATTATACTAAGTGAGAGAAACCACACAAAAAAGTACGTACTGTATGGTTATATTTCTATAAAATTCCAAAATATGCTGGCTAAAACAGAAGGCGGATCAGTGATTGCCAGGGAACAGGATTTGGAGGAGGGGAGAAGGAATGAGAGGAAGGGATTATGAAGAGATAGGAGTAAGCTTTTGAGTGCATATATTCATTATTTTAATTGCATAGGTCATTTCCTGGGTATATACGTATATCAAACCTTATCAAATTTTATACTTTAAATATATGCGGCTTATTGTTTGCAATCATCCCTAAATAAAACTGTTTGAAAAGGAAAGGGAAAATGAGCAACAACAAAAAATTAGTTCTGTGATTTGTGTTGTGCTTGTTAAGATTTTTTTCTGTTAAGTGACAGAAAGTTGAGTGCAAACTGGCTTAGGTGAGTCTGAGTCCTCTGGAAGATATTTCCCTCATTAGAAGGAATAAAAGTGAAATTAAGGAAGCTAGAACTTAGAAAATTTTATATTTAACTTTTCTTCTCCATCTGGCTAAATCAGAAATAAATGAGCTCACTTTCACATTTACTTTGTAAAAAGTTTTTTTTCTGCTCAAAGCTCAGAGGCAGAAAGAGAGCACAAGATCTTGGCTGGGTATCAGATGCTATTTCCTCCAGCAGTGGGGCAGGACTGTAAAGCTTAGGAAAATGTCTTTGCTTGCTTGCTTTCAGGTCTTTGGATAAGCTTTTTCTTTGCTCTTTCTTTTGCAAAGGGAAAGGTGTAGGTCGATTGATTACGTAGAAGGCAGGCCACACCAAAATGCTGAAAATTACAAGGAAGCTTAAGGCTCTGTGAGTACAAAAAAATGTGTCCATGGCTCTGGGTACCAGGTTGGGGTGCAAAGATGCTGTGCCCTTTATACCCAACATTGTCCCTTTTGGAAGGAACCTTCAAATTCAGTCATTAAAGATAACGGACTGTGTGATGATAATGTGAATGTCCAGACAATCCATGATGTGGGTGAGCAAGGGGATGCTGACTGCTAAGGAGATGAGTCTTCAACTGTACTGATCCATGGGAAACCAACATTATAAGGTCCCTTCCATTGGTAAGAAAGATGAAGTATTTGGAGAATACTTGGAAGGAACTTTTTCCATTTAAAAGTTATACTTTTGTTTACGCCTTCCCTCCTGCCAGGAGTAGTTAACATAATTTTTATCATTATCTCTGTTGTGTACCAGAAGGGCTACTGAGAGCTGCACCTGTTATTGCTCTAGAGAGGTTAGTCCATCGCAACTTCTGGGAAGTTTAGCCCCCCATACCACAAGACCTTGCGCTGGTGGCCACAGTGATTGGATCAGAGTGCACACCTGACCTGAACCCGGCCAGTGCCATCAGCGAATCAGATCCCCAGTGGGGAATCTGAATTATGACCCAAGGACTCATCTGACTCTAGTCAGATGGTGGTGGTGGGTACTGAAGACCAAGGGTCACAATATGTTGAGGTGTTAAGGAAGCTGAAATATGAGGAAGAGAGAGAGGTCATATGGTTCCTGGGGGACTTTGAGTATCTATTTCTGACTCTGTAGTTCCAATTATCCTGAAAACAAAGCCACCTTTCATTGCCCTTTCTTGGATGTCTATGTTCTCTCCTGTTTTGTCCTTAAAGTAAACCCCTCATTGAGTTAGGTGAGTGAGCTGCTGTCATAATCTAAAGAGTGCTGACTACCATTGGTCAGTATTATAGGACTTCAAGTGCCTTAGAGTATACAAAAGCACATTTTAAGCATTTATTTTTTTACTACAAATGAGATAGGAATTCTTATTTTTATTTTGCAGAAACAGACCTGAGGAAAAATATGTTTCAGGGAGGGGAAACAAATTGTCCAAGATCACACAGGTGATCAGTGGTGGATTTGGAATTTAATCCTAGGTGCTTTGAAAGGATACTGCCATTTCCACTGTAGCTAATCGTTTGTCCTTGGTTATAGTTACAGTGTAAGTTTGGCTACGTGTAATAAAGGAAAAAAAAAATAAGTGGCTTACGAAAGATTTCTCCCTGACGTAACGGTTCCTGAGTAGGTAGTTCAGTGCCAGTTTGATGATTGTTTCCAGAGACCCAGGCTCCTCTTTCCTCTTGCTCTGCCATCCCCAGGATATTACCCTTGCCTCCTGGTCTGAGATGGGTTACCTCCATGACCATGTTCCAGCAAGCAGGATCAAAAAAGGGGATGCAGGGAAGGGGCCTACTTCTTCCCCTTAAGGACATGCCATGTAAGTTACACACATGACTTTCCACCATATTCCACTAGACATGATGTGGTTACATAACAAATCTAACAACAAGGGAGGCTGGAAAATGTCATCTTTATTTTCAGTAGCCATGCCCTCAGCTGATAACTGGGGTTCTCTTGCTGTGGAGGAGACTTGGGAGATAATGGATTGGGGATGACAGCTAGAAGTCTCTGCCTACGTGCCTGTTTCCTCAAAATCCAGGTTGTTTCTTCTCCCCATTAGGAGAAGGAAGCCATTATGCAAACTCACACTAAGATGCAAATGACTGGCAAGGGATGCTGCTTGAGAGGAGGTCCAATAGAGAGATGATACAGGAGGACAGAAAGAAGGAGCAGATCACCGAGCACTGGAAGAGATAACTGGGGGAACTCCCATGGGGAAATTGGTACAGAAAAGGAGGCTGGAGGAAAAGACAAGGTGTGCTAATTTCACAGTTCTGCAAATATCACTTCTATTCCTCAAGTTCTCTCTGTTCTGTGATTTCAAGGATAAACGTGGGTACAGTAGGAATATGTCAGTTAAATCAGTCTCTATCTTTTCCACTAGGAATGAATAAAACTTCCACACCAGATGCTGGACGTTCCAGACTGGTGAGTTAAGATGTGGGCTTAGCTTAGCCCCCATATATTGAGTTTCATGGTGTTGTCTTTCTTCTTTAATGAGTGAAACCTAAAGAAACCCCAGACTCTTCGCTGCTGCTGTATCAACAGTATTAGTATTGTAGGTTTCAACCCTAAAGGCAGGGATAGGATGGTTAAATTTCAGCTCCTGACTGTCATTTCCTCTTTGAGTCAAGCTTAAGGTTGAGGCCACCAATCCTCCAAGTTCCATGCTGGGAGTCTCCTGCTGGGTCACAGATGTTTGATGATGTCACTCATGAGCTTGACATTTGGTAGAGCCCCAGCACCATGTAGGTGAGCCCATCTTAAGGGCCTGTAAACTCAGACTGAGAGGGGAATTGCCAAATCATTTCTAGAAGAGCTGAGACTAGAATTCTCATCTCTTCTCTCCCTTACACTTTCTGCCACACCAGCAGCCTTTTCCTTCCAGCCTTCACTTTATTAGGAATGCTCTTTCTAAAATGTTCAGGAGTGAGCCCCCTGCCAAAGAACCAGGAAGAGTCTACATCACTCCCACTGTTAGACCTTCCCTGTTCTGTGAAAGGAGGGCTCGGGAAAGCTCCATCCCACCCACCCAGCACCACTTGGTGGCTGCGGAGAAGTGATGTGTGGGTTTCCTGTGTTGGACAGCTGGCCTCAGGAAGGGCCTCATCCCAGTGGCCAAGGCATTAAGAAAACCTGTGGCCACCGTACCTCTTCCTTGCCCTTAAGGCCGTCCTAAGTCTGCTTTCTCCCATACTTCCTGAGCCAGTATAACTTCCCCAAGTCAGAAACCCAGGAGTGGATCTGGACTAATTGATTAGCTTGGGGAAGCCCCTGTGTTGATTTTTACAACCTCCAGAAATAAATACCATATGCATTTGATGTGATTAATGTGGATGCAAATGCCAAAGAAAGTAATAAAGATTTGACACTTATTAAAAAGTATTGCCAGAAAAGTATGAATGATTATTTTAATATAAGCATCGTGTGACACATATCCCCCTGCTTTTCTTTAATTTCCCCATAGATAGGCTGCCGTGCGTGCCATACCCTTGTGAAGCAAATGAGAATTTAAATTTGGAATTAAATTTTAAAAAGAAATTGCAATTGTTTTAATTATAAGTCACCCAGTGTGGGTCCTGAGCTAGACGGGATTTCAGCACTGACGAATTAGGGTGCTAGCCATAGGAGGGGACTAAGATCTGAAGCCTGGAACTTGGATTTTCAGCAGGTATTTGTGCCTGTGCTTAACTCCCGTGGGGGAGAACGTATTTGTTATTAATTATTATTGAATGTAAAAGCAGGTTGAGAGCCTTTTTCATTGTAGCATCCACAGGCCTTCCAGCTATGTAAATCCCATTAAACCTAATGGGGCTCTTCTGATTAAAGCTCCATGCTTAAATCCAGAAGATGCTCTCTAGTGCATATGTTGAGGTCTACTGGGTAAACAATCTATATATTAACTAACTCTTAAGTTATCATTAGAACTCAAAAAGACTCTCCAGCATAGTACTAAATCCCCACTAGGTACTAGGAGTTCTAAAGTAACTGGTAACCCTTCGTAATTCAGCGTAGTTGAAATAACATGCTTTTCCTTCTCATCCTACACCTGTTCCTCCTCTTGTGCTTTTAGTTTCAGTTAATGGCACCACCATTTACCCTGACAGCCCTCCCTTCTCAGTCAAAGCAGATGTCACTTCTCCTACCACCGTTCCCCATTGACTTTGGATGTGACCTTAGATGCTCTTCATCCAGAACATCAGCCCACCACTGCTCATGCCCAGAATTGGCCTTTGGTGTGAAAACATTTTCCAATTCATCCTAGTAGCTTTTCTCACTGTCCACATCTCTGATGGGTCACTGAGCACAACTGCCTTCTATGTAGCTCATTTAATTGCACATTCTTCCTATCCTCACTGTTACCAACTTCCTATTTCTTTTCTTTTTTCTTTTTTCTTTTTTCTTTTTTTTTTTTTACACAAAAGACAGTACTGTATTTGCTTTTTTGCAGCTTTAGAGCAAGAGTTCCCAGACGGCTTTGGTTAAGCGTAAGTCTCCACAGCTGTAGATCAGGGACCTGGTGGCGGCAGGCAGAGTGTTGGGCACCACCTCTGTTGCTACCTTAGCTGCTCATGTTCCTTGCATCTTGTGCATTAAGAGTCTATGGAATATTTTTTGAGTAAAAGATTGAAAGCCAATGGTTTGCAAGCACACAAAGCCAGAAAATAAGGACCACATACTTGGTTTGTCTAGAGAGAACCCCACTCCACCATAGAGGATGAGTTTAGAATGGCAGAAGGTAGCCATTGGTTATTTCTGGCCATTCTCTACTTACCATCCAACCCCAGGTCTTATCTGCCTTCTCTGCATCTCCCTGTGGCCCTGGTGAGGCTGACCTTATGGTGACTGCCCCACAAGCATTCCCTTGCTCTCTGACTTCTAGCTGAGTATGGACAGTAGAAGCCACTGGTCCTAGATTTGGGAGGGTAAGAAAGTATGGTGAGAGGGTTAGGATTGCCAAATTTTGCAGATAAAAAAACAGGATCCCTGCATCTCCCCATTTCCCCCAACCCCCAGCCCCTGGTAACAGCCAATCTACTTTCTCTTTTTACGAGTTTAACTCTTTTTAAAAAATTCATTGTTCTTTTTTTTTCTTTTTATTTAAATTCCACATATCATTGACATCATACAGTATTTGTCTTTCACTGTCTGACTTATGCCACTTCACACAATTTCCTCCAGTTTCATTCATGTTGTGGCAAATGGCAGGATTTCCTTCTTTCTCATGGCTGAAAAACATTCCATTGTATGTGTATACCACTGTATATACCATATCTTCTTTATCCTTTCATTGATTAGCAGACACTTGGTTTGTTTACACATCTTAACTATTGCGAATAATGCTGCATTAGCATTAATAAATACGGGAGTACATATCTCTTTGGTTTGTTTCCACATCTTAACTCTTGTGAATAATGCTACATTTAATAAAGATGGGAGTGCATATCTCTTTGAGAGACATCTCTTTGAGAGAATGATTTCCTTTCCTTTGGATATATACCCAGAAGTGGGACTGCTACATCATAATAGGTGAATAGGTTATGACGATATTAGGTACATCATGGTGACTACAGTTTATAGTAATGTATTACATACTTGAAATTTGCTAAGAGAGCAAGCAGGCCTTGAGCATTCTCACCACACACACACACACACACACACACACACACACAGGAACTATGTGAAATAATAGATGTATTAATTAACCTGATTATGGTAATCATTTATATATTATATATTAAAATTTATACCTACTTATATACAAAGAGTGATTACTTATGATATGTATATCTCAAATTGATATATGTATCATCAAATCACCAGATCATCAAATTGATATGTATATCATCAGATCATCACACTTTATGCTTTAAATATATGCAGTTTTATTTGTCACTTCTATCTCAGTAAAGCTGGGTGGGAAGATACAGGACCCTAGTAAAATTTAAGTTGTAGGCAACCATGAAGTATTTGGGACATACTTAGGCTACAAAAACATTGTCGTTTATCTGCAGTTCATATTTAATGGCACACCCTGTATTTTGGCTGGCAATCCTAGAGAGGCTGGGGCACTTATTCCCGCCCCTGCTGCAACCTGGCTGAAGTTTATAATGACTGTGTTCCTTTGACAACAGCTCTGGTTGGGGCACTGCAATGGCTCCAGTTTTCATTGGGCTAGAAACTCAGTCCCTTCCCACTATTTGCAGTGTCTGAGAGACTCACCCTCCCTTGTTGGAAACAATCCTTTTAAAAAACTGAGTTCAAGAAAATCCTTTGGAACACATGGCCAGATTTCATTGTTTCTCATTGCCACGTAGTATTCCATGGTATAGATAAACCACATCTTCTTGATCCATTCATCTGTTGATGGACACTTAGGCTCTTTCCACGTTTTAGCTATTGTGGAGAGTGCTGCTATGAACATTGGGGTACATGTGCTCCTATGCCTCAGCATTTCTGTATCCCTTGAGGGTGTTATAAGTCAGGCAGAGAAGGACAAATATCATATGTTTGCACGTATAGGAGGATTAGGAGGAACTTGACGGAGGAACAAGGGGGAGAAGAAGGGGGGAAATGGTGGGGGAAAGGGAGAGAGACAAACCATGAGAGACTCTTGAATGCTGACAAAAACTGAGGATTGATGGATGTGGGGGGGAGGAGGGAGGACACTTGTGGTGATGAGCACGGAGTGTTATGTGGAAACTAATTTGACAATAAACTATTTGTAAAAAAAAGAAAATCCTTTGGAATAGGCCATCTGCTTCCTGTCTGATGCAAAGGCCACCCCTGTTAAAGGCCTGTGTCAGGTCCCTGCTGTTTCAGGACAGGACACTCCTAGCTTGGGGCTTCACACCATGCCAATGTCCATGGCAGCAGGCCACAAGAGTGAGTCCAGCGGTCAGGCACCAGCCCATCAATACCTACTGTGCAGACTGGAATTAGAACATACTGTAGATGAAAGTGACTGACAGAAAGAGTTTTCTAGGCTTCTCAGACTGGGTTCCCAAAACATAAGAGATGTTAGTGTCTGGATGTGTCGGTATCTGTATATACACACTCGTACATGTACACATATGCATGCATACATATACATAGATACATACAAACATTCTAATTTTATTTTTATTTTATTTTTAAAGTTCACTTCTAAGAAAAATTGTCTTAAAATGAATTTCTAAGAGGGGCGCCTGGGTGGCTTAGTCGGTTAAGCGTCCGACTTTCGCTTAGGTCATGATCTCACGGTTCGTGGGTTCGAGCCCCACGTCGGGCTCTGTGCTGACTTCCAGCTCAGAGCCTGTAGCCTGTTTCAGTCTGTGACTCCCTCTCTCTCTGACCCTCCCCTGCTCACGCTGTCTCTCTCTCTCTCTCTCTCCTAGAAATAAATTTTATAAAAAAATGAATTTCTAAGAAAAATAACCTTAAAAAAATAAACCTAGTCTTCCTCTGTGATAATCTGCCGTTTCTGCTGTGGAGAAAAGGTGAAGCAAAGCAAAGAAGCTGAGGGTAATTCCCTGAGGGAGGAGGAGCCAAATTTCCGTCAGTTCATGAGGCTCAGGCCCATTTCAAAAACCACAGGTTGATGTACGTCATCTACTGGGTCTTGATTCATAATTTCAGCTTGTATTTGTGAGATGCTGTTCTTTGCATTTTTAATAAAATAAAAGCATATGATTTTTTCAACTTGTCATTTTTTTGTTTAATCATAAAATTTTACATTTGCACATAAATCACAGATAATTTCCATGGTTCTGTGCAGAACTTCATTTGCATGATCATTTTTTGATGTCTACTTGGATCTAAGCATGAATTATATCTCATGAGGCCTACTGGTATCCATCAGCTATGCATTGTGATATAAAGCATGTACTTGAGGAAATAGATTGGGGAAAGGCTGATGGAGTCCACTCACAATGCCTTCACTGCCTGGATGATCTTTGAGCCACAAGCTATGGTCAAGGTCCCACATCTCCATTGTGGGCCCCCACTTCTTCCTTCTGAGACTGGCAGGATTGCATCAGGATGCTGAAACACCTCCTTTCCTGCCCTTCTCAGCTGCTCCACCCCCACAAAGGCTTTCTCTTCAAACCCTCGGCCCTCAGGTTTCCTACTACTTTATTCCCTTCCAGAGACAGCTCTGTCGTCTTTACCTGGGCTCACCCCCTTTGCATTCAGGCACTTAGTAATTCTGCATCTTCAAAGAAATTAGGAGATACTCTTCCCTAAAAATCAACAAGCACAGTGTTGGAGATCCTGATTTTGGTGTAAGAATCTTAACTCAGGAGTCTGGCAAACTGGATGGCACTCTAGCTTACTCTTTCCCAAGTGTCGATTTTAGGAAACTAGAACTGTGCTAATGCTCAGTCTCCTTATGGGAAATGGACATAATATTACCCGCCTGGCTAGCTCACAGGATTCTGGCTGGGGCTCAAGGCATTTATAGACTTAAAGGTTCTTTGAAGCGTTTAAAGACTGATAGAAGTCCACTCTCTCTAACGTTACAGCAAATAGATCACCTTGACTAAATCGAGAATGCAGTTCAGGAAAACAGCCAATTTTTTCTTATGGAACAAGTCATGGATTGACTGCTGGTCGTTTGGCATTGTGTGAGGGAATTAAGTTTTCTTTCATTTTAACAAATCTGAATTGAGTATCTGTCATGTGCTAGGCACTGTGGCAGTAGGAGTAAAATGAGAACTTAGTTATAAACCCTGCAATCCAGGAGTTCACAACTTTGTTTGGGAGCTACTAACTAGGACATGATCTAGCAAGAATAATCAATGTGTCTGCAAAGCACTCTGGGAGTATGAATGAGGGAACAACACACTCTTCCTGGAAACCGGAATAGTTGTGGGAAAGTGTTGCACTGGACATTCACTTGTTCAATCATTTATTCATTCAGCAAATCTCTTTTGAGTCTCGGCTTTGTTTCAGGCTCTGTGCCCTGGGCTGGGAATACAGCAATGAATAGGTCATATGTTTTCTGTTCTCAGCAGCTTACAGGGCAGTGGGATAGTCAAACATTAACCGAGCATTTTGCAAATATAAAATTATAAACTCTATTAAGTGCACAGATTGTAGTACAGGATAGTTTTGCAAGAGTCCAATTAACATGGTGGTCCAGGGTTGGTAACTGACCTATCACCGTTGTTCAAAGTCTTCCTGTAGGAAATAACACTTAGACTGAGATCTTAAGGATGGGTAGGGGTAAGGGAATGGGATGAGCAGAAAAAGAACAGCATGTGCAAAGGCACTGAGGAATGGCAGAGTAGTGTTTCTTAGAAGAACTGAAAGATACCTTGATATACAGGAGTAAAAGCCTCACAACGTGTCCTAATATGTCTGAATCTGGATTCATTTTATTTTGTCTTTATTGTATCATCTTTTCTCCAGTTACCATCTAGGGCATCAATGTCCACCATTTTGCAGATATCCTGAACTCTTTTAGCTATGCTCTCCTTCCTGGATGCATACTGAGTCCTTTTATTGAACATATACTGAGTCATGTCACAGAAAATTGGGGATGAACATGCAAGATTGGAAAGACCAGAAACTCAGAAACAGTTTAGGGACATTTTCTCAAGCTACCATGAATGTGACTCAGAGTTCATGACTTCATTTCTGCTTCTGGTTTACAGTTCTGAGTACATAGACTTTGAGTGGGCTCCCTTGGGTAAGTTGTCTTCCCCCTGGATCAATCTCCATGGCAGGAGGCAACAACACATAGGGAGTGTCTATGAAAGGCCAGATGTTGCTCAGTGTGTTTTGGACATGTATCTCATTTAATCCTCAGAGAAGATATTACCCTATTCTCCGTTTCACATATGAGACAGATGAGACACTTGCCAAAGTCACAGCTTGTGAGAAGAGCCAGATTTTGAACTCAAGGAGCCTGATTATAGACACTGTACTCTTAATCATTGTTCTATACATGGGCCCTTCCATTATAAACCTGGACATGGTGCCTTTCTTTGTGTACTCAAGTAGCCATGAGCCAGAAAGACACCTCCAGGCTTGTTTGCTATATATCCCAGTTCAGGTTTAAAACTCCTCTTTCTTCTTAAGACAAAGTTTTCCACAGCTGTGAAGACCCAGAAGTACCTGGATTGGATGGCTCAGTCAGTAGAGTATCTGACTCTTGATTTCTGCTCAAGTCATGATCCCAGGGTGGTGGAATTCTCTCTCCCTCTACCCCTCTCAGCTTGTGTGTACGCTCTCTCTCTAAAATGAAATTAAAAGAAAAGAAATGAAATGAAATACATAACCACAGCCCAAAATAAAGTCCAAAATTTGAGCATACTCAGATGCATACTACCGAGAGCATGCACAGAAATACACAAGTGTGGCAGGCATACTTTCCCAATGAGCTGCAGGTCATTCTCTCACCGATGAATATATAAAAGTACAACCAAAGCTGTGGAGTAATCTCAGACGTTTTTTCCTTCAACTTCATAATGTCCTGCAGCACTTGTTTTCAGCTCTCTCCCTTTCAGAATGTAGTCATGTCTCACCAGTTCCCTTTAGGTCTTCCTGCATGGAACTTTCTTCCTTTTGTCTTTAAATCATAGTGCAGAGAATTCATTACCTCATTAGTTGGGAAGATTTGAGCAGGTCCTTTGGGGATAATAACATTTCTATTTATTTTTCTGTCAGAGAATCACAAGGTAGCAAACAGAATTGACTGCAATAAAAGAAGTTTTTAAGAGTTTGCTCGAGTTTTCATAGTGACAAATGCTTTTTTTCTTAAGCAGAGGAGTTGGTGAATGGACCCCACTGCCTAGCTCAGGAAGTATGTCAATTTCTCCTCTTCCTTTGGAAATCCACAGAGCCACTGAGAAGACTTTTGGAGATATAGGAGTCAGGGATGGATATTGTCTTTAATGAGTAAGCTGGTCTGACTTAGACCTATTCTAGCATCAGAGTATTGGAAGCAGCCAGAGGCATGATCTCCGTAATGAAAAGAAAAAAATTGCCTCTACGTGGTAGCAAATCACCACTGTCAAAACACCCAGAAGGAATTAAAAGGACTTTTACAGTGTCTGGGAGGTCACATAATTATGGATGTGGAGGAAATCAGAGAAATAGAATTGTAAAGTAAAAAGCTGTACGTATTTAATGTATACAATTTGATGAGTTTGAATAAGTATACAATAGCAAAACCATCACCATAATCAATGCCACAAACATATCATATAAAACTATAAAAGTTTCCTCCCACTCTATTTTTTAACTCTTGTGTGTAATAAGAACAGTTAACATAAATTCTACTATCTTAGAAAAATTTTTAGTCTGTATACAGTATTGTTAGCTATTGACACTAGCACGTATAATACATTTTGAGGACTTATTTGTATCATTGAAACTTTATATTCTCTGATGAATACCTCCTCATTGCCCCCCTTCTTCCACGCCATGGAAACCACCATTCTACTCTCTGATGCTATGAATGACAAATTTAGATTCATTGTATAGTTGGTATCATGTAGTATTTGTCCTTCTCTGCCTGGTTTACTTCATTTAGCATAATGTCCTCCTGGTTCATTTATGGTGCTCCAAATAACAAGATCTCCTTCTTTTTAAAGGATTAATAATATTCTGTTGTAGGCAAATAGCATATTTTCTTTATCCATTTATCCATTAATAGATATGTAGGTTTGTCCATGTCTTGGATAGTTTGAATAGTGCTTCAATGAATGTAGAAATGAAATCTTCCAGTTCCTGATTTCAATTTCTTTGTATATCTACCCATCAGTGAGATTGCTAGAACATATGTTCTATTATTTTTTAAATATGTTTATTTATGTATTTTGAGAAAGAGAGAGAGAGAACACATGAGCAGGGGAGGAGCAGACAGCCAGGGGAGAGAGAATCCCAAGCAGGCTCCGCTAATAGTGACTACACTAATTTCCCACTCACTGTATACAATGCTTCCCTTTTCTCCACATCCTCACCAGTGAATGTTATCATTTTTTGTTGTTGCTGCTGCTGCTGTTGTTTTGTTTCTTTCTATAATAGCCATCCTAACATGTTTGACCTAATATCTCTTTATGGTTTTGATTTGCCTTTCCCTGATAATTAGAGTTGTTGAGCATGTTTTCAAATACCTATTGACCATTTGTATGTCTTCTTGGAGAAATGTTTATTCAGGTTCTTTGCCCATTTTTTTAAAATGTTGATTTCTTATTTTGAGAGAGAAAGAGAGAGAGAGAGAGAGAGAAAGCATGAATGGGAGAGGGCAGAGAGAGAGGGAGACACAATCTGAAGCAGACTCCAGGCTCTGAGCTGTTAACACAGAACCTGACATGGGGCTTGAACTCACAGACTATGAGATCATGACCTGAGCCAAAGTTGGATACTTAATTGACTAAGCCTCCCAAGTACCTCTGCTTCCATTTTTTTTAATTGGCTCATTTGTTTTTTGCTGTTGGGTTTCACTAGTTTATTATATATATATGAATATATGTATGAATATAAATGATAGATGATTTATATATGTGATTAACATAACAATATATGCAAAAATATATACATATGCCAATATTTTCTCCCTTTGTGTAGATCGCCTTTTCACTTTATTGTTTCTTTTGCTGTGCAGAAACCTTTCAATATGTAGTTCCACTTTATTTCTGCTTTTGTTGCCTGTGCTTTTAGTGTCATATCAAGGAAATTGACAAGGCCAGTGCTTAGAAGCTTTTTTCTATGTTTTCTTCTAGAAGTTTTACAGTTTCTGTCTCACATTTAATCTTTACCTATTTGAATTTATTTTTGTATATGGTGTAAGATAAAGGTTAAATTTCATTTTTAAATGTGCACATCCAGTTTTCTCAACACCATTTATTAAAAAGCCTATCCTTTCCCTATTTTATAACCTTTTATCTTGGCACCCTTGTCAAAAATCAGTTAACAATCTATGTATAGGGTTTTTTCTGGGCCCTCTATTTTGTTCCGTTCGTCTATATGTCTGAGTTTATGTCAGTACCATACTGGTTTAATTACTGTTGCTTTGTAATAAATATAGAAATTAGGAAGTATGATGCCTCCAGCTTTATCCTTCTTACTCAAAATTGGTTTGGCTCTTCAGGATTATTTGTGTTTCGTATGAGTTGTAGGATTTTTTTTTTTTCTATTTCTTAGCATACTATTGGGATTTTTGTAGGGATTTCATTGAATCTGTAGATTTCTTTGTGTAGTAGGACATTTTAATAATATTAATTCTTTGTATCCATGAACATAGGATATCTTTCCATTTATGTATGTCTTTTAAAATTTCTTGGGGCACCTGGGTGGCTCAGTCAGTTTAGCATCCAACTTCAACTCAGGTCATCATCTCCTGGTTTGTGGGTTTGAGCCCCACGTTGGGCTCTGTGCTGACAGCTCAGAGCCTGGAGCCTGCCTCAGATTCTGTGTCTGCCTCTTTCTCTGCTCCTCCGCCACTCTTGCTCTCTCTCTCTCTCTGTCTCTCTCTCTCTCTCTCCCTCTCTCTCAAAAATGAATGAACATTAAAAAATTTTTTAAATAAAATAAAATTTCTTTCAACAGTGTTTTATAGTTTTCAGTGTACAGATCTTTCACCATCGTGGTTAAGTTCATCCCTAAGTATTTTATTCTTTGGGGGATTATTTTCTTGATTTACTTTTCAGATAGTTTATGGTTAGTATGTAGAAATGCAACTGATTTTTGCACATTAATTTTGTAACCTGCAAATTTACTGAATTCATTTCAACAGTTTTGGGGGAGTCTTTAGTGCTTTTTACATACAAGATCATATCACCTACTGACAGAAATAACTTCACTTCTTTCTTTCTGGCTTAGATGCCTTTTATTTCTTTTTCCTGTCTAATTTCTCTGGCTAGGGCTTCCAGTACTATGTTGAATAGAAATGGTGGAAGTGGACATCCTTTTCTTGTTCCAGATCACAGAGGAAAATCTTTCAGTTTTTTTACCACTGAGTATGATATTAATTGTGGGATTTTCATATGTGATTTTATTTGTGTTGAATAAATTTCCTATTATATCTATTTTGTGGAAAGTTTTTTTTTATCACGAATGGTTGTTGAATATTGTCACATATGGGGGGTTTTTTTTGCATTTATTGAGATGATCATTTATTTTTTATCCTTCGTTGTGTTAATGTCACATTTATTTGTGTATGTTGAACCATTATTTTATCCCAGTAATAAATCCCATTTGGTCATGGTGTATGATCCTATGATGTGCTGTCAAATTTGATTTTATTGAGAATCTTTGCTTCTATGTTTGTCAAAGGTATTGACCTGTAATTTTGTTTCTTGTGTCTTCTTTTTCGCCTTTGATATCAGGACAATGCTAGCTTCATAAAATTGGTTTGTAAATATTCCTTCTTCTTTTATATTTTAGAAGAGTTTAAGAATTATTAGTATTGTTTCTTCTTTGAAAGTTTGGCAGAATTTACCTGTGAAGCCATCTGGTCCTGGGATTTTCTTTGTTAGGAGGTTTTTGATTGCCGATTTTATCTCCTTATTTGTAATTGGTCTGCTCAGACTTTTTATTTATTCTTGATTCAGCCTTGGTAGGATGTCTATATCTAGAAATGTGTCCCTTCTAGGTTGTTCAGTTTGTTGGTGTGTAATTGTTCATCAGAGTCTCTTATGTTCCCCTCCCTGCTTCACGGCATCAGTTGTAATGTCTCTTCTCTCATTTCTGCTTTTATTTACTTGAGTCTTCTCTCTTTTTTTCTTGGCTAGTACAGCTAAAGTTTTGTCAATTTTGTTTGTCTTTTCAAAAAACCAACTCAGCTTCATCAGTTTTTCTATTCTCTCTCTTTTTTTGTTTGTTTATCCTAAGGTATTTTCCCTGTTTAATTTCTTCTTTAACCCAGTGGTTATTGAAAAGTGTGTTGCCATGTGTTTGCAAATTTTCCTGTTTTTCTTATGATAATGACTTTTAGTTTTATTCCATTGAGCCAGAAAAGACACTTGGGAAGATTTTAATTTTATTAAATTTAAGATTTGTTTTGTGACCTCATGGATGATCCATCCTATACAGGGTTTCATGTGTGCTTGAGAAGAATGTGTGTTCTGCTGTTGTTCTGTGGAATGTTCTGAATATGTCTCCGTATCATTTAGGTCTGCTATTTCCTTCCTGATATCTGGATGCTGTGTTCATTATTGAAAGTGGGCACCAAAATTATTCCCAGCCTTCTAAAAATTTTTTTTGAAATATTTACTTATTTTTGAGAGAGAGACAGAGTCAGAGTCCAAGAAGGAGAGAAGCAGAGTGAGGGAGACAGAATCTGAAAGAGGCTTCAGGCTCTGAGCTGTCAGCACAGAGCACGACACAAGGCTTGAACTCACAAACTGTGAAATCATGACCTAAGCCAAAGTCGGACACCCAACTGACTGAGCCACCCAGGCATTCCCCACCACCGCCCCCAGTCTTCTAAATTATGGTATCATTCATCAGTCTTGGTTATACAAACGGAAGAGTTTTTCCATTTGGGGAAGGAAGCTGTTGTTGTTTTATCAATTTTATATACTTGTTTATACTTATACACTTGCCCAAAGTTTGAGTATGGCCTTTCTCAGTGCTATTGCTAAGGAGGTTTTTATCCCCTACATGCTTGGAAAAAAAAACCAACCCATTTGTTATCCTGAGGATGTTTTCTCCTGCTGTTTGCAAGGCATTAGGAACTGTGTCTCTCTCTGCTTTGCTGAGAACACTGAGTGCTCAGGGGGGTGGTTTACCATCTTATTTCAGTGCTTGCTGCAGAGTTGGAGTAAATGCATACATGGTTCTAATGTCTTTTTCCTGAGAAAGTAACCTCCCAATTTCAATCTGAAACATACTACCCCATGGAACAGAATCATCAAATTACAATAGCATCTCAAGTGTGCCAATATTAAAACTTTCTTTCTCAACCCATACAATTCTTGTATCATTCTTCTCACTTTGGTGTACACCATAATGAAGTTACAAGTGTTCTCATTCTAAGTAAACAGTCCACAGTGCTTAGGGTTTTTTCTCTGCTGCCCACATTCTAGCCTTATGGTGCCTTCCAGCATTCAGGGATCTCTGTCATAGCTGGGAAAAGAATCCCAGTACTCAAATATCACCTTACATCCCATACTTAATTTTATGTCCCACTCTCAGATTAATTTGTACATTGTAACTATGTAATGGGCTTATATGATCCTAATAAAAAAGGAGAGTATACCAAAGTATAAGGTAGCTTTAGCAAACTTGACAGAGTGTCAGCTCCAATTTGAAAGAAGCTCTGTATACATTTTCTTTCCATCTCTTTCCCTTCCTTTCTTCTCCCTTTCTTGATTTCTTTTACTTCTCTCTTTCTCCTGCCCTTTATGAATGCATTAAAAAATGAGTACAACCCTAAATTTCAAGCAGTTTTGAAAAGTAACAGTTAATGTCTTTTTAGCAACTGGTCAAGCTTTAGGATTCCTCTTTCACTATACTGGAGATTTACTGTTAATCTTTGGGCATGTGCTTGTTATTTGGTGCTTTAGAGAAGGATTAGATAATATGGGGAGGAAAATGTCTGCTTTTCTAAAGCTAGTCACTTCTAAAATTTCCACTGCAGGGGTGCCTGGGTTGGCTCAGTCAGTTGAGCATCCAACTTCAGCTTAGGTCATGAGCTCATGGTCTACGGGTTTGAGCCCTGTTTGGGCTCTGAACTGACTGCTCAGAGCCTGGAGCCTGCTTCGGGTCCTGTGTCTTCCTCTCTCTCTGCCCCTGCTCACTTGCGCTCTCTCTCTCGCTCTCTCTCTCTCAAAAAAATAATAATTAAACATTAAAAAAATATGTTAAAATTTCCAATGCAGAGTCTTTATTCCAAGTAGAGATTTAGCATCAGTTTGCATGCTGTCGAAGATGAAAGACAATCCAGGTTTGAATCATACCCTGGTGACTTGGGTAGAGCAGCATCATGTTCAAGCTTTTGGAAGTACAGGAAGTCTATTTACTAAGTTTAATAGCCATGGCCAGAATCTTGACATGAACTGTATTTCACCTCCAAAGAATCCTTTAGAAGCGATGCCCCAAAAGAGGCTGAACCACGTTTCCTCTATTGACTTGCCACACTGGACCCATGCCTGTGGCACATGGCCCCCTTCACTCTTCTTTGCCTAATGCTCTGAGGCTCAAATGGTCTCAAAACTCATGTGTTCTCAAGTTTTACTTCTGTATTAACTATGAAGCCATGTTATAATCGGAAAGTAAACAACAAACAAAATTATTTTTGAGTATATTCCTCCTCCTGATTATTACTGTTGAAGAGATAGCTCTTACAAAAACTGCAGTCATGGGGGGGAGGGGGGAGATGGGCATGGAGGAGGGCACTTGTGGGGATGAGCACTGGGTGTTATATGGAAACCAACTTGACAATAAACTATTTGTAAAAAGAAAAAAACTGCAATCATTATGCACGGTTGTGTACAGATTGCCTTTGTGTCCTCTTTAAAATGAAAGTTATGTCTTTTGTAAACATGTCACATGCCATTGTAAAAGTATACACAATGCCAGAAAAGAACACAAAAAAAGAGAGTAAAAATAATCATGTAAGATTATAGCATCTAGAGAAAATGATTGTTTGTTTAATGTTTTCATGAACGATATTGCATTTAAAAAGACATCTTGAAAATGAGGTGTGGTTGGTTTATGGTATGTATCCATGTGTGAGGGGAGAAAGAACAAGAGGGATACAGTGCTGCCATTAAGATTTCCTCCAGTTTGGGGCACCTGGGTGGCTTAGTCGGTTAAGCATCTGACTTTTGCTTAGGTCATGATCTTGCAGTTCGTGGGTTCGAGCCCCGTGTTGGGCTCTGTGCTGGCTGCCAGCTCAGAGCCTGGAGCCTATTTCGGAGTCTGTATCTCCCTCTCTCTCTGACCCTCCCCTGCTCACGGTGTCTCTCTCTCTCTCTCTCCTAGAAATAAATAAAAATATTTAAAAAAAAAAGATTTTCTCCAGTTAAGAAACAGCAAAGAAACCACATATTGAGAGGAGAAGAGAGAAAAGTTGAGGAGATAGTGTGTGTGTGTGTGTGTGTGTGTGTGTGTGTGTTGTGTTTTCTCAACGGCTGAAACAATCAACAGTGATACACATCTATTACTTGGGTTAATTAGAGAAATACGAAGAGTTCACACAGTTTGCAGCTTATTCCTGGAGATCAGGACTCAGAGACCCTTCGCTCCCAGCCCAGTCTCACTTGTGTCTATTCTGGGTTTATCCTTCAGTGCCAAGAAAGCCCATAACCTCCTTTGCAACTCAACCTAGATTCTGGGTGCAAACCACTTGGCCCATGAGGGTTCACGGAAATCCATAGAGAGCAAGAAACAGAAACCAGCATATCCATTTGGAATAACAAGTAGTTTTGTTTTGTTTAGCATTTTTTCTCCTTCCCTTCCCCTACAAGGCTCTGTCTGCTAAGTCACAAGGAGCATAATAAACACATCATAGATTTAATCAATTTCAGAGCCTCTGGTCTGTTTGCTGACTAGCTTGAATGTATTGAATTTCCTCAGCGGGCTGGGAGGCGCAGCAGTGGGTTATAGCCCAGGATGGATCTTGACTTCTTGCATGAATGTTTCATCCTTTGTTTGTGACAAATCCAGTAAAGATTAGTTTTGTAACTTGGCTGAATGGCTTCTTGCCTGCTAGCTGCCCCCAGACAATAGAGTTTTATCACACCAAATCACCATTATAAGAATCATTGCCAATGTTTCCCCTGGCGAAATAAGCTGCTTTTTGACTAAGCTTGCCTTTCAGGGTAAATGGTTAAAGACCTGCGTGTCTCACGTTATAACAAGTGAGCGGATAAATACTTCTATTCAGTAATTTTCTTTGCTGATATAGACACTTGTAAATTCACATAAATGAAGGAGACAGTTTTCATTTGGAACCCCCACTTAGCATCTTGTGTTACTGACGCTTGCCAAATAAAATCAAATACAACCTCTTTGTTTGCTCGGCAAGCAGCTAGATTTGTTGAGTAGGCACCCTCCCACGTTGGTGTTCCTTCCTTGTTACTGGTGTGGGAGTCACTCTGAAGTCAGAACATTTTTAACTCGGGAGCAAGTTGACCTCCTAGGATTGACCTTATAGGATTGCACTCCTTGATTGTAGACAGAACTCTGCCAGAGAGAGACCAGCATTCAGCTGTCTGTGTGTGGTACTCTGCAAAATCCCCTCTACAACTGTAGTTTGATTTGAATCAGGAAAGAATAAGAACCACTGACCACCGGGGGAGGAAAGGACTGTAAAAAAGGTATAACCTTTTCATGTTACAGATGAAGAAAGTTGGTCCAAGAGCAGGACCATACCTTGACCAAGGTCACACAGTCCAATCACTTCGATCTAAGTTGGAGGAAAAGAAAAAGTCCATATACCAGTCCTCCAAGAGATGTGACTCTCTCCGTCACCCTTTAACATGAGTTCTTTTGGGTTAGGATATCAGTTTCCACACAGGACCCATGAAAAAGAAAAGGCTGCTTGGGAAGAGAGAAACTTGAATGTCTGGTCCTTCCACTTAAGCAATTAACAAGAGTTTCTTACCTGGGAAATTACCAGTGGCAGCTCACCCAAAAAAATAAGGTGGAACCTCTCTGACTTCTGTTGAAGTTGGATTCATCCCAAACTTCTGAAACTAATGCCAAGAGAATGAACCAAACTCTGGGAGCTATGCCCTTGCCTAGTGCTTCCCTTTGCTTTTCTGGGAGTCTTCTTCCATTCCTCCACCATTTGGCACTTTTGAGCAATCCCCTCCTTTTGGATTTTTTCTGTATAATGATCCCTTAGCCTCCCTAATGACCTGTTTCTGATTTCTCTTCCTTGTAAATCAGATCTTCCCCCTAACTTGTATTTAATTCTGTTCTTGATAAGAGATATTTGGGACAAGCTCAGCAGCTCAGCACATAGTCGGCCTGGCTTCCAGGTCCATACTGACCTTGTGCCACTTTAATGACACTTACAGTGACCAAGTCTCTGACTGATGGATGGAGAACAATGGGATCATTGCAACTACCTTTAAAAGGGTTCAATTCCAGGGCGCTGCCTCACTCAGGGTTTCCCTCCACAGGAAATTGTGCGACTACAGAACTGGGTGTGCCTGTCTACCTGGCCAAGTCCGCCCTCAGCTTGAAAGACAGATGGCCAAGGTAGATAGAGCTGGAGCAGGCAAGTAGCTGAACAGCCAGGAAGTCCCATGCAGGGAGTTAGAAGACAGGTTTTAATGCCAAGTGTCCTTGGCCATCCAAGGCCAGGGAACTCAGAGCATGCTGGGCAACTACCACCGGGAAATAGATCTTTGATGTCTATGCTGAAGGATATAGGACCCAGAGGTTGCCTTTAGGAAGAGAGCTGTGTGGTCTTTTCCAGCTCTCGCCTCTATTTCTAGGACTAGTAATGAGGCTGATTTATGAGATGCCAATGGCCTGCCATGTAAAAGGCATAGATAAAAAAGAAAACTATATTTGAAATCAGTCTTTGGCCATCTGATTGTAGCTAAATTTTTCTGTAAGCGTGTATTTTCTTTTGGCACTCCTTGTTTCTAGTTCACGCTAGAAGGTTTCATGCTGATAGGAAAGGCCATCTATTCAGAGAGGTTATTCTTATTTGTTTAATGTTAAGAGCTAGGTGACTCACTTTGATACACCCTAGAGGTCTGTAGAATTCAGCTGACAATATGACAATCTGGTCACCGGAGGATCTTGAGACAAGACACCGGGTAAGCAACCAACACAGTCACTTATCTGTTACTGACCTTTCAGTGTTTTTTTTTTTTTATATTTTGTGAAGGACGGAACAAGTGCAAAAGAGGTGTCTTAGTCACTTTGCACTGCTGTGGCAAAATATTGTTGGCTGGGTGGGTGGCTTAAACAATAAACATTTTTCACAGCTCTGGAGGCTATAAGTCTAAGATCAAGGTGCAGGCAGACTTAGTGGCTGGTAGGACTCTCCTGGTTTTCAGAAGGCCACCTTCTTGTTGTACATTCAGAGAGAGAGACAAAGATAGAGACAGAGACAGAGAGAACTCTGGCTTCCTTCCCTGCCTGTAAGGACACTAATCCCATCATAGGTGCTGCACCCCAATGAGCTCATTTAAACTTAATTCCCTCCCAATATCATCCCAATAGATTACACTGAGTATTAAAGTGGCTTAAAGAGTAATCACCTATTGGTTGCGTGTGAGGAAGTCAGCTATGGAAAGACAAGGTGAGTCCCTAGGATAACAATTTAGGTTATGCTGCGTTAGACTGCTCTTCTGGTCTCAGGTAGGCTCCCTCTTGTGTCTGAGCTTGATTGGCTATGGCTGATCTTGGATAGCCTCAATAGAATGGCCACTGTGACTGGGGCCTCTCTTCATGTGTCTCTCACATCCCACTAGCAGGCTGGCTCAGGCATGTCCTTATAGAAATTATGGGGAATCAAAGGTGAAAGCAAAAAGAAATTTGCAAGTGCTTTCACAAGTTTCTGCTTGCATTAAGTTTGCTACTGTTTCATTGGTCAAGGAAAGAGCCATGGCCAAACCGAGAGTAAGTATATGAGGGCATTTCCAAAGGCATGATACCTGGAGGCTATTAATCAGAACAATTAACAGAGCCATTTACGATAACATGGGAATATACAGCTTGATCTACAGTGATAGTGCCAAATCTTTACCGGTTTTAGGATATTGATGGCATTTAGACAGATTGCACCCGTGAGCAATTTGGTCTCCACTGTACTGAACATTGTTAAGGCTAGGTTTCCCAAGAAAACTTTGTTTCCTGCTCACTCTTTCCTCCTCATATGACTCTAATTGACTTTCAGTCATAGCAGCAGCACCTGATGGCAGGAGCAGCCACTCTATAGTCAGAGCCCAAAGAAAGAGCCCTTTATCACTTCATGTAATGTTAGCTTCCTTTTCTGTGTGTTTGAGGGAGATGAATGTTCAAAGAAGCCTAAGGGTGAAGGAAACTTTATTAGTCAATGTTCTCCTGAGAAACAGAACTAATAGGTATATTTTATATTTATATTTATATATAAGTATATGCTATGTTATATATAACATATAATTATTATATAGTAAATAGATATAAAATCAAAAGAGAGAGAATCTATATAACCTTACAATAAATCATTTTATAAAAAGGAATTGATTGGTTTATGTGATTATGGAGTCTAAGAAGTTGCACAAACTGCCATCTGTCAGCTAGATACCCAGGATACCTGGCAATGTAGTTCCAGTCGTAGTCAGAAGGCCCAAGAATCAGGGAAGCTGATGGTGTAAGTGCCAGTCTGAGGGCAGGAGAAGGCCCAGCTTACCAGGAAGCCAGGAGAGTATATCCATCTCTTTTCCACCTTTTTGTTCTATTCAGGCCCTCACTGGATAGGATGCCCACCCACATTGGGGAGGGCAAGATGCTTTTTTCAGTACTATTTCAAATGCTATTCTCACCCAGAAACAGCCTCACAGACACACTCAGAAATAATGTCTAACCAAATATCTGGGCACTTCATGGCCTAATCAAGTTAACACATAAAATCAGCCATCACAGGAATAGTAAGTGGAAATTGAAAAGTGAGAACCAGACCACCTTGTAAGTTCCCCCAAGACTCTGTATGTTTGAGACGCTGATTACCAGAGCAGGGAGGGACCTTCAAGATCACACCCCCAGCATCCATTATCTCCATGATGTGTCATGATAAAATATTCAGGGAATCTCAAGTCTTGGGTTTCAGCGTCTTAGAGTTTGCTGCTTATATTTTAGCCTTAATGACATATGGGAGCAAAGTTGGGGCAAGGTGTCTGCGACCACAATATTGAGGAAGAGAATTCATTGTACATTCTGACTTATCATTTCTCACTCTCCCTCCCCACTCCATACAGGGACATTTACCCTTGGCATACTTTTAGACACTCCATTCCTAGACCCTTTCCAATTCTTTTTTCCCAATCTAGACAGTGTTGGCTTCATCCTCCTGTCCTAACTTGCTACTCTTCCAACTAGCACAGAGTCTGTTCTGTCTTTTTTCCTTTTACTTGGTCTTCTTCTTCCACTCTCTTCTTGCAAGACTTAGGCTTCACCTCTTTATTCACAGATAATCACCTCTTGGCTAGTACCCCATTTAAAGTAGGTGGTAGAGTGACAGAGTAACATATTTTCATACATGGTCTTGAGCAAAGAGGATGCAGAGTGGAGAAAGAAAGGAATATTCTTTGTGTATTAGGGATTTGATGTCACTGGAATTCATAAATGCCATGTCAGAAATTATTTAATACATCCCCCATTGCTTTGTGGAATAGAAGCATGAAATTCAGTGATATTTGGTCGATTTCCTAATTGGGCCTGGACCCAAGTCTTCTGACTCTCAGCTCTGAGCTCTTCATCCAGTGATGACAGTTAAAGATGGCAGATGTCTTCTCATCTCTAAAACTGTTCAAGCAAGAGACTTAGCACCATTATATCAAGGAGAGATTTGGATCAATTGGCCCCTGAGGTTCTTTCTAACCCTGAGATTCAGAGACAGTGAATCTAACGCCTCAGTTTACAGATGAAAGGTCTAAGAGACATTAAACAAATTGTCTACATCCCATTGTCCTTACAGCTAAAATATAAAACTAGGTGTTCAATCCCTGTTCAATGTTCTTTCCCGGTACTCTCTGTCTTAGGTGAGTCTCACCTAGAAGAGAACCGCTGTGTTGGATTCTTCCCATCTCCTGAATCTCCCATCTCCTGAACCTAAGTGCTACAATGCAGAAGAGAGATCTTGGGCTCCTTGTTTGGATTTGTTGGATTCATTAAAGTTGTTCCTGGGCCAGAAACCCATTTTTTAATATTTTCTGTAAAGTTGCCCAGAAGCACTGAGCCCTAGTTATTTGGATCATTTAAAGCAATTGATTTTTTTTCTTCATTTTTTTTTCTTGTTCTTTCTTAATTCTTTCGGAAAACTGAAAATAAAAATACAAAGAGAAAAGCAGTTTTTTAAAGAATTGAACATTTTGAGTTCCTTTTTCGGATAATGGTTTTCTCATTCCTAAAAACCTTTATATTCTTTAAATAAATGCAACTAAACTTTTCCACCAGATATCCTCAATAGTGACGAAGAGTGAGCCTGTACCTTTGGAGGTCTGGAGATAAACTCTAAGTTCTTCCCACTTACCTTGAAATTTCCTTGAATCCTTTGTCTTTCTTTAAAAATGAGAATTTTTTTGTATTAAATGTATTAAATGAACTCTATGCATATTATTTAAAGCATTTCAAATTATGTACCATGCAGGCACCTGGGTGGCTCAGTCAGTTAAGCATTCAACTTTGGCTCAGGTAATGATCTCTTGGTTTGTGAGTTTGAGCCCAGCATCAGGCCTGCACTGATGGCTCAGAGCCTAGAGCCTGCTTAAGATTCTGCTTGTGTATGTCTCACTCTCTCTGCTCCTCCCCCACCCCCACCACCTCACTTGCACTATATCTCTCAAAAATAAATAAACATTAAAAATTTAAAAATAATTTATACACCATGAACTAAACTGGATTCAGCAGAAGGGTGCCGTGTTTATCCTATGACATTGTCTGTCACAGCTATACTGCAACCTATCCTTTTCAGCATAGTAGTAAATATTCTTCATTAAAGAAGTATGGCTTTAGGGGCACCTGGGTGGCTCAGCTGGTTAAGTGTTTGACTCTTGGTTTCGGCTCAGGTCATGATCTCGCAGTTTGTGGGATTGAGCCCTGTATTGGTTTCCACATTAACAGCAAGGAATCTGCTTGAGATTCTCTCTCTCTCAAAATAAATAAATAAACTTAAAAAAAAGTATGACTCTACACACCCAGTCGAAATGGATATTGACCTTACCAGCTTGTCCCTGAAAACCATAAAATCATCAAAGGATGGATTCAGTAACTGCCAATATTTAATCTCCCTAAAAGATATTAAAACTACCTTCTGCCCCATTAAGAAATAACACCTTCCCCAACATGCACTTTATAGTACAATGTTTTACAATATTCAAAACTAACATTTATTGTTTTATGCATAATCTCACTTCATCCTCACACCCTTATACAGTAGGAGCAGTATTAGCAGCTCCGTTTACAAATGATGATTTGGAGCCACAAAGGGCTCAGTTATTCACCCAAGGTCACATGGTAAGTAAAGGGCTGGAGGTGGGGGCTGGGATGAGACCCAGGCAGTGTGTTTCAGAACTGCTACACTTTCTGGCTGTATGAGTTTCTTCTAGGTCTTGGCAAATATTTACTCCTCCCATTGATATATCACCCTCCCCAAGAGTGGATGTTCTAGAAGCAAATCCCATACTTGTGTTCCACAAGACGATTTGTTGTTTCTTGTCTGTCCCTCCCATGAAGAGAAAAGCAAAAGAAATCCATGACCATTTTCTTTTTTTTTTTTTTTTTACAAATAGTTTATTGTCAAATTAGTTTCCACGTAACACTCAGTGCTCATCCCCACAAGCGTCCTCCTCCATGCCCATCCCCCCCACCCCCCACATCCATCAGTCCTCAGTTTTTGTCAGCATTCAAGAGTCCATGACCATTTTCTGATATCGTTTGGATTTTTAAGAAAAAGGAGGACATTTGTATCAAAAACAAAAAACAAGTCAAACAAAAATGAAAATGTAGTGACTCAGATACTATAGGGAATTAACCCTAAGAAGGATGAGATCAGAGAGAAGCTACAGGGAAAAGACTCAATCATTATGGAAAAGGCTTCTGGAGTGAGAATCTTTCAAGCTGCATTCTATCCTTTCCTTGCTTTTGTGCTGTGCATTGTCTATCTGCCTGAATTCTCTTCTAGTGTTTCTTTAATTCCTTCAGATGCGCAGCCATGTTTCCTGGCTTCTGTCATTGAAGGATGTCTTGGCCACTAGGAACAAAGATGGTGCTATTGCTTTGATCCACTTCTTGCTAGAGGCAACTATCATTTTCCCCAACTCTATACCCTTGAATATAGAAATGTCTGGCACCATAACCCCAGCACCTCAAAAAGGGAGCTTTGGTTCCCTTATCTCTGGATCTCTAACAGTCATGGAACTTCTCATCACCCTGCCTTGGTTTCCCTTCATTCAACAGTATTTATTAAACTTCTACTATGTGCAAACCCTGGCTGGAAACTGAAAATAAGATGGTAAGCAGGACAAATATGCTCCTAATGTCTGGAAGAAAGGGAAACCCAGTTAATAAATAATACAAATACATGAAAACTTAAGCTGGGCAAGTACACTAAAGAAGATGTGTGTATGACTGCATTTAGCGGGTACACCTAACATTGCCTGAGAGAGTTGGAAAAGACTTCTACAAAAACTGAAAAATGAACAGATGTAAGCTGGGTGAAGGCAGAGGAAGGAGAGGATTCCAGGAAAAAGAACATCACAAAGTACCCTATAGGCCAGAATGCAGAGACCACAAAGAAAGGCAATTTATAATGAGCATGCAGAGTTGGGCAAGATCATGCAGAGTCTTCTGGGTCATATGTATGACTTTATCCTGAAAGCATGGGAAACCGTTAAAGTATTTAGTGGTGGGGGAGAACTGAGTGTCTCATGTAAACAGAGTTATGGTCTGAAAAGATTACTCTGGTCTCAGTGGGAGAATGAATTAGAAGGAGGGCAATAGGGGATTAAGGGAGATCAATTAAGAGGCAACTAAAGATGTTCAGGCAAAAAGACATAGATTGATTATTGACATTGGAGTTAGAGATAAATGGTAGATTAGAAAGATATTGGAATATAAATTTCATAGGAATTGTTGAAAGATTGATATGGAGGAGTAAAGAATGACCTCTACTTCCTGGTTCGCATAACTGAATAAATTGTAGTGTCCTTCAGTGATACAACAAACATCAGAAGAAGGCCAGGTTTGGGGATGAAAATCATGTTCAGTTTAAAACCATTTTGTAATTTGGAGCAACTTTGAGTTTAAAATAAAGGCATTAGGTAGACAGTCAGATAGACAGGTCTCCAGTTTAGGAGAGAACCCTGAATCAGAGGGGTAAATTTGAGAGTCATCAGCATAGAGAAAATAATTAGAACCATAAACAAGGAGATTACCTAAAATGCATTGGAGTCAGATTGGGATCAGATTAGAGTGGATGGAAGATTGGCTGAGAGATAAGGAAATAAAGACAGCAGACATAGACAAAAGTTTTGAAAAGTTTGACTGTGAAAAGAATATGGGAGACAGGATGACAGCTAGAACAATATGTTGAGTCTTTCCCCTATGTTGGCCTTAGCTACCATTCTCACCACTTGACTTCTAATAGTTCCTTGCCTTCTTCAGCCCAGACTCGTGTGTGTGTGTGTGTGTGTGTGTGTGTGTGTGTGTGTTCATGCGTGCATGTTCCTGTTAGGATCTTTACTCACCTTCTGCTCTCTGTGTTCCTGGCCATACTTCCAGGTGACTGCTGTTCATGGTCCCCACCTCACTCAATGACCCCTCTCCCACTGGCCTTGTTACTGGATCCCACGATACCAGATCGGCAAGTTTGGTAAAAATTATTATGTGTGTGCCTTGAGTGGACGGAGGAGAGGGAACAGTTGGGTTGATCCCAGATTCTTGACCTTTCTGTCATCAGTTGAATTTCAGTGGAATATGCTGGAAATCATAGCCTTCACTGTAATGACAGAAGGCATTTACTGAGTCATTGCTATATGCCAGGGGCTGTGCTAAGGGTTTCACACAGATCTTATCTTTTAATCTTCACACCTATAAGGTAAGTGCTATTATCAGCATCCCCATTTTACAGAAAAAAGCCTCAGAGACAAGACTTAGAGATGTGAAGTGATTTGCTGAACACCACACAGAGCTGGAAGTGGTAGGGACGGTGTGTCCACTCGGACAAGCTCTAGAACTCAGGCTTGTCACCACCCTGTTCTACTTCCTCTCCATTCTCCCATCTCAGAGCACTTAGATGGATTATCTTCCTTAGGGCTTTGAAATAGCTACTTCCCTGTGTCCAATCACAAAAGAAACAAGGACCCATGAGATTTCTGAGAATTTTGATTTGTAGCTGGGTAGAGGGAATAATATTTAGTGGAAAGGGTGCTGAATTCAGAACTGGATTCCATTTTGACACTGCCTGTTGCTAGCCATGGGGTCCCGGGGAACTTAATTCACATTTCTGAGCTTCAATTTCCCATTGGCTCATTGGAAATAATGCTCAATGAGTGCTGAAAATAAGCAAGGTATTTTCATATCCATTGTCTCATCAAACTGTTACTTCCCCCACAATTCCATGTGAGGAAGTTATATCAGTATTCCCATTTTACAGTTGAGTAAATGAGTCTTATAGAAGTAAATGCATGATACGTTTCTCTGGACATAACCCCTACCTGTCTCCAAGGCCAGTCCCTCATTCCCGCCTGCAGAATCCACCAAACCAGTTCCCAACCATGACCCTCTGGGAAGCTTTCATGCTCTCAATCCTCCTAGCCACCTCTTTCATCTCTTCAGTCAACGGGTAATAACTGAGTTCCCACTCTGTGCAAGCCCCTGTATCACTGGGGGGAAAGGGGACTTTCTCAACACCTTTTGAAGCTGGTATGATGGACAGCTGGGTAGAGCTGTCATCTTTTTAGGGAGGTTGAGTCCCTCCTGCTACATCCACTCCATCTCAGTGTAGCCTATTTTTATGTGTATGTCTGCTAGGTCTCCCGCAGAAGGGAAAGGAAGAGGATGTGGCAGTGGATGTGTATCAGGGAAGGATCATTAGTCCATGCTAATGCCGTCTGCATAGAGATGGCCCACGCACTGCTCAGTGGGCCCGGGGTCCTTGGTGTTCGCTCAAGGCATCCAGCTGGCCAGAACCTCCACTCCATGGGCAGAATGAGTCTGATGATTATAGTTATAAGAGGCTGTTAGCAAATGTGGTCATTAAAAATCAGACCCAAGCAAGCACAACTTCCAAATTGTAAGAAAACAAGGGCTGTTTCTTATGGCGACATTATTTCAACCTGGGAAAGCACTGTCATGACCACAGGCAACCATCACCCTTAGAAAAGTATTTGTCCTTAGATACTCACATATTAGTTCCTTTTTGAGGCCCTGGATAAAGAGAGCTTTCTTTCCTCTTCACGGTGGGGGGTGAGGGCAGGAGTCTACTGGAAAGAGCTTCTACTCCTGGCTAGGAGCCTTGATGCAGTATCCTCTTCACCACTCAGTTGCTGCTGACTTTGATCAGCTTTCCTCACTTCTCTGCACTGATGTTGCTAACAACTGATGTTGCTTCCCTGTCTTTCCTGACATCCTTCAAAACCAACTGCAGGAAGAAATGTGGGGGGTTATTTGTCGCTTTTCAGGTTTCTAATCGCACAAATTCCATACGACAGTACATCTCAGCTGAAACCCTAAAGCAATTTTAAAGATTTCTCAGCAAGATTAGAATATGTGCCTCGTTCATGTCTATATTCTTACATAAATCACCATGATGTTTTGAAAAGCATCTTTGACAGCACTCTCTCATTAATGACTTAAGAATGTTAAAGTTCACATCAGTGCCAAGCCTTTAAAATTAATGCAGTTTAACTTTAAACAAGTTTAGGTCAAAATAACCTAAAAACAATTGATGGGGGCTAAGTGCTGATTCTGTTTTCTCCTATAGGCTAACCTTTCTGGATATTTAAGAATTAGTAGGAATTGCAGTCAAGTAAAGATGATATCAGCAGTAAAGGACAGCTACCCCACATGCCCACTCTTCCCTTGCCAGAGAATCAATGGTTTGCCATTGAAGTCTTTGGGTGGTATTCAAAAGTCTTCACCCTAGAACAGCAATCTATCTCCAAGAGAGCTTCATGGTTTGCCCTCTTTGTTTTTCACTCCAACCTTAATATGTACATGCATACACAATACTTTAACCTGGATTTGGTAGCTTCTTACCCTTACCTTCCTTTTTCTCCCTTTTCTGTGCTTCTATTTTCTTCATTCTTTTCCTCCTTCCTTTATATTATGGCAGATTTTACTTGATGTTCATCCTATACAGCAGATACCTGAAAAGACTAATAGCTGATTCCACTAAAAATATTCCTTTGTGCATGTGTATGTATACCTGTATTTGATGTTGCCTTTTCAGTATTCCAGTGTTCCAATGATTCTCCTTTATGAATGGCACATGAAGAGTTCTTTATACTAGCCAAGCTACAATTTAGGATTCTACCTGAAGTTTGATGTCATCCCTTTTGGTAAAGATTATTCTTGTTCTTTAGAGCAAGGTTCCTGGTCTGCTTTCTTGGTGTGGAGCTATATGGTAGGCACCGCATCACTCCTTCCACCACATCCCATATTTTTTCTTGCGTAGTTTTCCTCTTAATCTTCTCTCTTACTGTGGACATAGGCTGGGTATCATTTTGACACCCCAGGCCACTGTTATTAAGCAGACAGAGAAGTGATGGGTGGTTGGTCGAAATCCTACATGTTGGAGCTGTTGGAAATACTGTTTCATCAGTTAAGTTATCAGATGTTCTCAAAAAAATATGTGCAGACCCAAAGAGCTTTACACCATGTCCACACGATCCATCTTTCTGTCTTTTAATGATATGCTTTGGCCCCTCTTCTATACGTATTTGGAGATTTTTTGATAGCCACGAAAGACCTACCAGCTTGAAAACGTCCCAGGTCCCAATAACAAATGCAGAAACTTTGTGCAAAGATTTCAGGGACTCCTTTTGCAGGACATTCGCTCATGTTTAACAGAATTGTGTCCTCTCTGTTCTTCTCTGACCCCTTTGTCCCAGCAAAGTGAGGATATTATGCATTTTCAAATTTGAAAATTCTGAAATGTGTTACAGAGTTGTCTGGAAAGCCATTGCCTTATCCTCCCCTACAAACCATCCCAATATATGCCAGAAATCAGGTCCCTGTCTAACATGATTGTTGAAAGAAACCAGCCTGGAAAATTTTTACCTATAGTCTTGACATGCTCATTTGTGCTGTTAAGATCTCAGCTTAAATATCACTTTTTCAGAAAAGCTTTCCTGGCCCTCCTTCCTTTCTTTTTACCTCCCTCCCTCCCTCCCTCTCTCTCTCTCTCTATCTCTCTTTCTCACTCACACACACACACACACGCACACGCACACACACACACACACAGGAAAGATGATACTATGAGAGCAAGGACATTTTCTGCTTTTTTTGCTCTTGAATTTCCAGCACTGCATCAATTAGCTCTTCCTGTATAACAAACCATCTCTGAAACTTAGTGACCTAAAACACCAAACTATTTATTTATTTGCTTATGGTTCTATGGGGCAATAATTTAGAAGGGACTCCAGTGAGACCATTTTTCTCTGCTTATGATGGTGTCAGCTGGGTTCATTTATGCATTTGCTGTCAGCTTATGGTCACTGTCCACTCATAGACCTGGGGGTTGGCTGATTGTCAGCAAGACCAATGAGATAACTGTGTGCTTTTCATCTGGTAGACAAGCTGGACTCTTTCATATGATGGTGGTCACAGGGTTCCCAAGAGCAACCAGAGAGGGTAAACTCTAATGACCAAGCACTTTTCAAGGCCCTGGTTGAGGGCACCTGGGTAGTTCAGTTGGTTAAGTGTCTGACTTCAGCTCAGGTCATGATCTCACTGTTCACAGGTTCCAGCCCCATGTCTGTCTCTGTGCTGACATCCCAGAGCCTGCTTCAGATTCTGTGTCCCCCCCTCTCTCTCTGCCCCTTCTCTGTTCATGTTCACTCACTCGCTCTCACTCTCTCTCTCTCTCTCTCTCTCTCTCTCTCAAAAATAAACAAACATTAAAAAAAGAATGTTCAAGACCCTGATTGTATCATACATGCTAATATCCCCATTGACCAAAAAAGGTCACATGTCCGAGTCCAGATTAAAGGGTGGAAAAATACACTCTTTCTTTTCATTGAAGAAGCCTCAAAGCAGCATTGCAAAGGGCCTACAGGATGGGAAAGCAGATACAAAGATGGGAGAAATGTATGACTATTTCCACAATTTATAACAAATACATGGTGCATAGTGGGCACTCAGTAAATACTCGTTGAGGAAATGAGTGAATGAGCAAATGAAAAATGAACTATTGAAATCTATCAGGTATAATCTCAAGTCCCCACATGAGTTCTAGTTCCTGATACTAAATATCATGTCCACTAGGTCATGGTTTCTGCCCTTAAAGAGTTCATGAGCTAAAGCAATCTAAAGTTCTGCTAGAATTTATCCTCTGGGGTGTATGCATATAGGAGTTCCTATATCCACAGTGGTGGATACACTTCAAAGAGAAAGGCATCTGTGCCTTGGACCACATCACCAGAGGCACGAACCTGCCAGTATGAGAGATTAACGACCATGAATGCCAAAATTCTTCCCCTCTGTCTTCCCATTCAAATCTTTTTTCCTCTTTTACATGGAAACCTTCATGATACCTGCCTCCTTCCCAGATCCTGATAAAAATGATCTTCAGACAAGCCCCATTTACCTCTTAATTGGCTTCCACAGGTGGACCCTTATGTGCAGGCTTTAGGGACCCCTTTTCCCAGTCCTACTGAGATAACACAAGCAGATCACTGGAAAGCAAAGGATCCGCTTTGTTGCCTGAAGCTGCATAACAGGGTGTGGCTTAGATATGTGGCAATGGAGGCTTCTGATATTCCACCCCCAGAATTAGACTCCCCACCTGGTTGCAAACTGTCCTGAACAGGACTCACTCTAAACATTAAAATCAGGATGAGCAAACCAGAGTTCTAGTTTCCAAAAGAAAGAAGAGAGAGGTTAAACCAAGAACTCGCATCTTTTCTGAAGACTACCCTTTCTTCATCGTCATCGTCTCCTCCTCCTCCTCCTCCTCCTCCTCCTTCTCCTTCTAATAGAGAGAAGCTAGGATAAGAGTGGAGAATTAAGAGAAAGAGGTCAAAGAGGTTTCCCTCATCCCAACACCTTGAACCCACTGTATATTTTCTAAGGTTTACCTTGGAAGATCCAGGTTATTAATCCCTAGTTCCCCAGAATAAATGCCGAGACTGCTTAAATATCTTCAGCTACACCAAGCATACCCATACTTGTGTTGAGTGTCATTGTCGTAGGTTTGGGTCTCAGAAAATCTTTGAGGCTTTCTTGTACTGCATTATCTGAATTGTTCCTTTATATGTTGTTCAAGTCTTTCTCCTACCAGGCTGCAGCAGAGAGTGAAGAGAGCAAGAAACCCCAGGCTGGCTGACATCATTTTTGGCTGCAACCACTGAATATTCCAATTGTGTTTTGAACCATGGACTTTATCTGGCTGACGTCCTTAGCTAGACCGATCAGTCAAGCCAAGATTTATAGAGACGCTCCTCAGCCAGAAGTGAGATACAAGCACATAGAAGTGTTGCTAAATTGGTAGGGATGGCTTTCATCAGGCTCCCCTGTGCTGTGTGATTTATTATGATAGGGGGACAGACATGCCCATCCCCCATCTCACTCACTAAACTGACAAGGATATTTCCAAGAGGTAGTAAATATTAACATTTTAAAGCAAAATCATTACCTTGTTATCTTAAATGTATCCAGAGGAATCTAAATACTTTAGCAATGTGGTATTCACTCTCCTCAGTTTAAAACACACATACACACATACACACAAGAATGAGTTCCTTAACAGTTGGAAATTTTACACCCCTCCCTTTTCTCCTTGAATTTAAATTTCCATTCCACTTCCCACACAGAATTTTATCCTAATGTAATGTATTTTAAGCTTGAAACTGTTTTATAGAAAACCCTATTATGCTTTCTGCATCAAAAGTGTTACATATAAATGGATATGTAACTTTTTATTGCCTGTGAGCATAGCATTAACCTTTTTTTCTGTGTTAGATATCATTAAAACTATTGTACATTAATGAAAACAACAAATACATTGTATTATGAAAGATTTTTTTTCCCTATTGAGGTTTTTCTTTATTTTTTTCTTTATTTTTTTTTTTTACAAATAGTTTATTGTCAAATTAGTTTCCACATAACACTCAGTGCTCATCCCCACAAGTGTCCTCCTCCATGCCCATCCCTCCTCCCCCCACATCCATCAGTCCTCAGTTTTTGTCAGCATTCAAGAGTCTCTCATGGTTTGCCTCTCTCCCTTTCTCCCACCATTTCCGCCCTTTTCCCCCTTGTTCCTCCGTCAAGTTCCTCCTAATCCTCCTATACGTGCAAACATATGATATTTGTCCTTCTCTGCCTGACTTATTTCACTCAGCATAACACCCTCAAGGTCCATCCATGTTGCTACACATGGCCAGATTATGAAAGATATTTTTATTTTTATTTTTTTTTAACTTTTTTATTGTTTTATGTATTTCTAGGAGAGAGAGAGAGAGAGACAGTGTGAGCAGGGGAGGGTCAGAGAGAGAGGGAGTCACAGACTGAAACAGGCTCCAGGCTCTGAGCTGGCAGTCAGCACAGAGCCCGACGCGGGGCTCGAACCCACGAACCGCGAGATCATGACCTAAGCGAAAGTCGGACGCTTAACTGACTAAGCCACCCAGGTGCCCCAGATGAAAGATATTTTTAAACAAATAATACTTATTGTTAGAATGGGACAGGACTCAACATTAATCCATTTCTCTCTCTTTTTGTCTTTAAAATGTGAACAACAAGCTGTAGTACAGAACTGATCTAACAATACCACTCAATTCTTTGAGCTCTTTCTGAGTTACATACTAAAAATCACAGGATTTTATCATTAACAGTAATTGTTAATGATCTATTTATTGATAGCTCAGATTGAATTGTCCCTTAGTTTTATTGAGAACAAATTTTATTGGAAACTATCCTACAAAAGGATAGATTTCTAAATTATTAGTCATTCACTTTCTCCACACCATAATAGCATTTCATACTGTGTTTTTGCTTAGTGCCCTACTGGTTTCTACTCCCTGGGACAATGCTTCTTCGTGAGAGTTAGAATAGTGGCAGATGCATTTTTCTTTTGTCACATTGGGGGAAAAAGAAATAAAATCGCGATCTCATGCACTTTATCAGGCAGTCTTCAATCTGAAGATTGATTTCCATAAAACTACACCTGCCCTGATAACCAATGTTATTCTGATAAGCCTATTCTTTTAAACAGAAAAGCTCAGATTTGTAGTATTTGATGAGCTCCATCTTATACATATTTTCATGATACTAATATGACATTACTAAAGTGCAGAGATGGGGAAAGGATGCACATGAGCCAAGAACAGGATTTTCTACTTACAGAGTTTGTGTTGAGTCCCCGGTTAGTTGCTTAGAGAGTTCTACAGTCTCAGATTTGGAAGGGAACCTATGGAACATTTGGTTCTATGTCTATTACTTGCAGGAATTCCCCTCCATAATATTCTCTAGAGGTGAACATACAATTTCTGGTGAAGATTCTGGTTCCCAGAAATCTTGGGTCTTGCCATCACAGCATGCTGAATTTCAATTTAGACCAGTGTTAATTATTTACTTTTTCTTTACATCAGTCAAATTCCATTCCATGTTAATTTCAATAAGCTCTTTCTGATATGCCTTGTGAAGGCTTCAGAATAAATCGGATTCCTCTTTCGTGGGGCAGACTTCAATTATTGGAGAATTTTAATTACAATGCAGTCCCCCTCATAACCTTTCAGTGTATAAAGCAAAAAGAGTCAATGCAGCCAGTGGTTTACATTGGGGTCCATGGGCTATGAAAGTCCTTCCTTATTGAAGGAAGCCCCTCTGATATTATTTATAAATACACTATTTTACTTTTGGCATTGCAACATTAACCCTCTACATAGACAGACAGACATTGACATAAACATATCCATAATCATTCACGGGAAGTTAAGAAGCCTTGTTACTTCTAAATCATATCTAAATCATTAATTATCCCCAAAGTGTATCTATTTCCTATATAGATAGATATAGACAGTTAACTGACAAACCCTAGTAAGGTTACCAAGTTCATCAACTTGTACAGAATCATTTTCTTGGAAAGGATTGGATCCAAGCAAATCTAAGTAGGTTATGACTGCATATCTAGGTTTATAACCTTCTTTTTGAGCTCTTAAATAGGACAATTTACAAACATTTATGAGTCTTTGCTTTCTAACTGTATTTCAAAGAGGTCAAGGCAAGGCAAAAAAAAAGTCCTGAGTAAGAGCATGGCAGTCATGAAATTGTATCTCCTTTGAGGGTGGGAAAAAAAGGTAGGTGGGTTGAGTGTTGCAATGATGAAGAGAAATATGTATGGATTACAGAAGGCTCTCTTAGGAGGTCATTCTAGAAGCAAAAAACATCTGCGTATTTTCAGTCAAGAGTAAGTTCTGAACATGAGAGGACATGTGACTGAGGGACTCTCCAAGTCAGCAACAGCTTCAGTTAAATTTGTGGCTTTTGCCACTGCACACAAATAAGGGGAGGTAGACTTTATTTCTTGGTAAAGTGAGAGACTGTAATAAGTCTGGATGGATCACTGATGCCCATTGTACTGTTGTGTAAAACACCCAAAGTTTATCCTGATCTTTAATGTATAAATAGAGAGGTTAATAATAATTGGTGAGACCAAGGCTAGTAAGTTTTCAAAGTAGTCCTTTATGTGACAGCAGACAGTTTTGAGAAAGTTTTTCAGGGCAAGGATTTATCGTGTATATCATCCTTCACTGGATTAGATAGATTAATCCTTCACTGGATTAGATAGATTAATAGATTAGATAGAAGCCAATTTGGAAATGTTACAAATAAAAGTCTATTTATCATATAAAACCAAATACTCATGTAAGTTGACTGCTGATAATTAGGCCCACGAAAGTCACAAATAGCTTATAGTCTTTGGGAGGAAAGAGTCTTTCCATTTTGCATTATGTCATGGCCTAGATAATGTATTTGGGTATAAGAAAATGGAAGGTAATCCTTAGAGATTGTGTCCCTTATATAATAACACTGTTAACAAATAGAGGGGATCAATTATACAAGATTTATAATTTAGAGAATGTAACATCATCAACACATTCTTTAAGAACAGAGTCCTGAGTGATTTGGATGCTTCTAAAGCTATGGTTAAATAATTCTAAGAATTAAGAGGGTACTTTGTAACTTCTGGAGCTGTGTGTGTGTGTGTGTGTGTGTGTGTGTGTGTGTGTATTTATTAGTGATTTCCCCAAGTAAATGCAAATAGATATGTGGATCTGTGTGCCTTTTCATTTTCCTACAATCGCAGACCCATTACCATCAATCTGGAAGATAGTGGCTTATTTTACAATGAGACAAATCAAGTTAATAGGATTATGCCAAAGACAGTAAAAAATTAAAATACCAGCTTAGGTATCACTTTAGTGCAAAGAAAGCAGAGTATTTGTTCATCAGGAATAGGTCTTACTTCCCTCACCAGCCATGGGACTCCAGGGAGGGGAAATATCAAAGCAGTTGCTACCCTCTGTTCTCATTCAAGTGGCCAAGGCTGAATAGATGTTCACTCCTAAGCCATTTGACGGTACCAAAAATTTTGGAGGAAAATGAACCAGAGCATGGTTAAGATGAGCCTTTATTCAAAATTGCATGAGACGGCTTCAAAAGAACATTATAAATGAAAAGAGAAAAGTATATAGATTTTTAACAGCTTTAGCAAGAGGGATCAGCAAAGTTTAGCTTGTTTGGGGAACTGGACAATAAAAATGGTTCTAAAAGCAGAGGGAAATTACTCATTCAGGTGAGTAGTCTTTGTCTGGGCAACTTGGATTAATCAAGTGGGGTGGAATATCACTGTTAGGGGCTAATGTCAATTACAAGAGGGATTAGAGAAAGAAACTATGGGGAACACGAACCACAGTAGAAATTCTTAGCCTCTTCAGAGTCTCTTATACTCCAAACACAATCACTTTCTAATTGAAGATATGAGTTTTGTAATGTGGCCATTCAATCCTACAGTTCAAGATTAGAGCATATGATCTCTCTGCCCAAAGTCCTAGTTAACCATTTGGTTGTAAAAGAAAGCATTATCATTCCTATTTAGGTTGGATTATCTCCATGGTGTTCTCTAAATGGTGCTAGCATGAGTTTCTCATTCCCTTTGTTATGTAATAAAGGCCAATGTACCTCAACTTTCCAAAATGGCTTCATCAACTGTGACAGACATCTCTGGTACTCTGGTCATCCCTGATTCTAGCTTCTGCTATGATAAATGGTTCTTGGGAACTAAATCTGACCTCATGATGACTCAAGCACAAGACACTCAGTTTTCTTCCTTCCTTCCTTCCTTCCTTCCTTCCTTCTTTCCTTCCTTCCTTCCTTCCTTCCTTCCTTCCTTCCTTCCTTCCTTCCTTCCTTCCATTCTTCCTTCCTTTTCTCCATCCCTTCCTCCAACACTCCCTTCCTCTCTTTTCTTTTCCTTTATTTTCTTCTTTCTATTTCTATTTCTTTTCTTCCTTTTTTTTTTTTTTTTTTTTGCTTTGGGATCTTCCATCTATAAGTGTGCTTATAGCACAGATAAATCAACACCCTCACTGCAAACCTTAATCAATGTGTGATGGAAGGCAGTGGACAAATGTAAATTCCTGTATGTTTCTTAGTGGGTACTAAGGAACTGGGCCTCTGTTACTTACAGGTGTACTTTAGATAATGCATTCTTAGATTTAGTGGCCTTACTTACGTAGTTCACTTTACCTCCTCTCTGCCTCCTGCTTCTTGGGTAGTTTAGCTATGCCCAGGTCTTTATCTCAGACCCTGTTTTGGGGGGAACCCAAATTAGGACATCAACCAAACCTCATATATATTCATTTAATGGTTATTAAACATTTATTGAGTACATAATATGGATAGACAGTGTTCTTGATGGTGAAGATATGGCAATGAATGAGACAGAAAAAAAATCCACTCCCTAATGGAGGTATGAGAGGAGGGATATTATATGGTATTTTTCTTTTTCTGATTGACTTATTCAGTCAGAGAATGAGTTCACTCATATGTGGATTTCAGGAAACAAAACAGATGATCATAGAGTCTGGGAAGGAAAACTAAAATGACATAAAAATAGAGAGGGAGGCAAACCATAGAGATGCTTAAATATAGAGAACAAACAGGGTTGCTGGAGGGGAGGGGAGTGGGGGATGGACTAAATGGGGTGAAGGGCATTAAGAAGGCCACTTGTTGTGAGGAGCACTGGGTGTTAGATGTAAGTGATGAATCACTAAATTCTACTCCTGAAACCAATACTACAATATTTGTTAACTAACTTGAATTTAAATAAAATCTAGTAGGAAAAAAATCCAAAAAGACATTCAAAATAAGATTAAAACATAAAATATTCAAATCAAGAATGTAAATTCTGTGCAATCTCCTGAAGCTAATATGTATATCCTATCTATTTCTTCATAGAGGTGCCTCATGCTAAACTACCTCTCTTCTCTATCTGCATTCTATGGATCCTTTAAAAAATGAAATTTTATTCTGATAATAAGAGTAATACATGTTCACCATTGAATATTTAGAAAATACGGACAAAGTACAGAGAAGAAAATAAAAGCCAGTTGATATCTCAACCTCGAGGTATTCACAATTATCATGTTAGTTTAATATCTTTCCAGGCATTTCAAACTTATTATACATTTAAAAATACATTTGAATACTAACATAATAAACTTTAACACCAATATATTAAAATAAAACAATAATATAAGTACTAGTCATTTTTCTTTTTTTAGATTTTTCTTGGCTCCCTTAATAATCTGTCTCTTTCAGATGAACTTCATAATCATTTCCACAACTCAAAACAACCGTGTTGCTGGGGTGCCTGGCTGGCTCAGTCAACGCAGCATGTGACTCTTGATCTTGGGGTTGTGAATTTGATCCCCACGTTGGGTTTAGAGATTACTTTTTTTTTTTTTTTCTAGGGGAGAGAGAGAGAGAGACAGCGTGAGCAGGGAGGGTCAGAGAGGGAGTCACAGACTGAAACAGGCTCCAGGCTCTGAGCTGGCAGTCAGCACAGAGCCCGATGCGGGGCTCGAACCCACGAACCGTGAGATCATGACCCAAGTGAAAGTCGGACGCTTAACCGACTAAGCCACCCAGGTGCCCCTAGAGATTACTTTTTTAAAATCCAAATAGCTGGGGAGAGGGAGGGAGGCAAATCGTGAGAGACTTTTGAATACTGAGAACAAACAGAGGGCTGATGGGGGAAGGGGGGATGGGAGGTGATGGGCATGGAGGAGGGCACTCGTTGCGATGAGCACTGGGTGTTATATGGAATCCAACGTAACAATAAACTATGAAAGAAAAAAATAGAGATTTCATAAAAAAAAATCTTCCTGTCTCACATTCAGGTCCTTTATCCAATTTATTTTTGTGTATGGTGTGAGAAAGTGATCTAGTTTCATTCTTCTGCATGATGCTGTCCAGTTCTCCCAGCACCATCTGTTAAAGAGGCTGTCTTTTTTCCATTGGATACTCTTTCCTGCTTTGTCAAAGATTAGTTGGCCATACATTTGTGGATCAAATTCTGAGTTCTCTATTCTATTCCATTGGTCTAGGTGTCTGTTTTTATGTCAATACCATACTGTCTTGATGATTACAGTTTTGTCATAGAGGATAAAGTCTGGGATTGCAATGTCTCCCCTTTTGGTTTTCTTCCTCAATATTACTTTGGCTATTCTGGGTCTTTTGTGGTTCCATACAAATTTTAGGATAGTTTGTTCTAGCGTTGAGAAGAATGCTGATGCAATTTTGATTGGGATTGCATTGAATGGGTAGATATGAATCAAGAAGATGTGCTTTATCTGTACAATGGAATACCACATGACAATGAGAAATAATGAAATCTGGCCATTTGTAGCAACATGGATGGAACTCGAGGGTGTTATGCGGAGTGAAATAAGTCAGGCAGAGAAAGACAGATACCATATGTTTTCACTTATAAGTGGATCAGGAGAAACTTAACAGAGGACTATGGGGGAGGAGAAGGGGAAAAAATAGTTGGGGAGAGGGAGGAAGGCAAACCATGAGAGACTCTTGAATGCTGAGAACAAATTGAGGGCAGATGGGGGTGGGGGAGAAGGGAAGGGGAGTGATGGGCATGGAGGAGGGCACTTGTGGGGATGAGCACTGGGTGTTATATGGAAACCAACTTGACAATGAACTATGAAAGAAAAAAATCTTTAAAAAAATGTTGGGATTTTGATTCATATCCATTAAAATCTATAAATTTATCTGTATACTTGATACAATAATAGCCTTCTTACCAAGGAACCAAGGTATAATTTTTCATGTATTCAAACCTTAAGAAAATATCTATAGTCTCCTTCAAATAGGTTCCAAGTATTATTAAAATTTATCCCAGGATGGTGGGATCATGACCTGAGCCCAAATCACGAGTTGGACACTTGAGCCACCCAGGCACCCCCTGTTTTTCATTTCTAATGGAAGATAGCCTTGTTCCCTTACTACCTACTCTCTTATGCTCTTTCTCCTTTTTCCTCAAGATCCATACATTTCATCAGCCTATGTAATTATTACAGAGAACTACTTTTTCATTTTTGAATGATTTTCTCTGCTTTCTAATTCATTCATCTTTTTCATTCTTTTCTCCTACTAAGGAATTTTTTTTAATATTCTAACTTCATGATTTTGATAATTATTTCCCCTATATTTACTCTTTGGTATATAAACATAAAAGTTTCTATGATCATTTCCTTTGAGTGTAGCTTTGATCGCATCTCATAAATTTGATATGTGGAACTTTTATAGTAGCTGTTCTCTAAATGTCTATAACTGCAATCTTCATTTCCTCTATAATCTGAAGTTTATTTAGAATGACATTTTAGAATTTCCACATTTTTTAATTAAAATGTTTATTATTAATTTTCATTTTCATTACTTTGTCTAGTCATCATCCAGTTTAAGAATATCTGCTTCTTAGAATGCTGCAATTGAGCCGTACTTTCTCTAGTTTCTTTAATTATTCTACATCTGAGTAGTTCTCACTTTCTCTGATCCCTTCTCATACTTAGCTTGAATTGATGATGTCATTGTTTCTTATCTTTTGTTTGTGTCTTTGGTCTCTCTCTCTACCTTTGTAAGTAGTAAAGGCAACTTGAGGATAAAGCTCACATTTTATAATCCTTTGTATCCCACATAGCATCTAACACCTCAAACACATTAGGTAATCAATATATATATATGTGTGTGTACCACTTTAATTTCAGGGACAGGGAGACTGGTATGAAATGTAGAGGGATCAAAAGCCTTGCTAAGTAACTATGTGGTTAGCCATTTTACTAAAATATGTTTACATTATGCAATCTTCTGTCCTGAAAAATAGTGCTTTCCTGGCAATCATCATGGTAAATAATGTGATTACTAATACTGACCATTTGTTGAGCGCATCTACATTCCCAGCACTGCTTTAAAAACTTTATATGCTGCATCTCATATATATATGCATCTCATCTCTTCATAATCCTCACAACACATCTCACAGGTAAATATGATAATTAGGCTCATTTCCCAGATGAGGAAAATGAAGCTTAAAGTCAGGACCATGCCAAACATCTTCCATCTGGTGAAGACGAAGCCTGGATTAGATCGCGCCTCTGTCTGTTCCTTCCACTTCTGGTCCACACCAGCTTCTGTAAATTATTCTCCCAGTCACTTGCTCATTCCCCCCCGTTTAGCCCATCCCACATTCAAATGACAAAATGCCTGCTGGTCTATTTTGCCAGAAACAGTACTAAAAGACAGGAATGCGAATGTGAATAAAACATGGCCCCTGCTTTTGGTGACCTTCCAGAGTCCAATGGAGCCTTTTCTTTGACATGCACCACACTTTAAAATGTTACAGAATGTGCTAATCGTATCTGGGCTTCCCTGCAGTTCCTCTGTTTCTCTGTTCCCTGCTCCCATGATATTCAGGTGTTTACTTCAGGGTTTAACTTACCCGAGCGGATTCAGATCCTGGCTGCCAAAACCGGGGCAAGTGAAGTCATTGTATGCTCTTTGTATGTGCAGAAAGAACCCAGGGTTTTAATAGCTTCTCCTCCCACCTTCAACTTGGTTTCCCTCAGGACAATAACATCAGCTTTAAAGCCAAAGACAATTATGACAACGTTATTATTTCACATGGGGAAAATTGATGTTGCTAGCCTGAAGTAGGTGCCAGACTTCTGAAACTTACACAGAACTCACTCTTGGAGGCAGGGAAGACAAGTTTCAAAAACATGTTTTATGGGAAAGAAACAATCAGGGTCTTTGTTTGCTCAGACTGCTTGGTCATTTGGGTTCAGGATAGGCTTCATAGATTCTCATCCATAAGATCTTTCCCATCATATATTGTCATCCTCGCACCTGGCTCAGAGCCTAAATAAATGCCACACCCCCGTAGGGCTGCCACCATGCACTGCCTAGAGTGACAGAGATTGAAACAGAGGATAAAAATGAAAGAGGGCCCGAGGGAACCTACCTCGCTGATTTGAAGTCTTCACAGGTTTACAATTTTGCTAAGAGATTTCAGCTAGCCAGACCATCCTCACCGTAGTCATTGACAACTAATGATATTCTGTCCATTCACTTTACTTTTTTTCTCACTAAAACCCTAATAAGGATATGCCTATTTACTATGTGCATATTTCATCTCAATAAAAAATAAGGTAGTTAGTTTGGTTTATTACTAGTTCTGTAATGCTGGAACGGTGTCCAACATATAGTCTGTTCTCAATACCTATTCGTTCAGTGATTGAATCATGAGAAGTTATCATGACCAGACTATACTTTTGTGTTCATCTTATTTAGTGCCACCTTCTCCAGCTTCTTTGTCATCACACTCATGACTTTTACCATCATCACTACGTCAGTGATGGGTCACAATTCCCATGTTGCCCTCCTGTCTTCCCCTCCCCAATAGTCTCAGCTCTTATTCCTGTTCTAGGTGAAGTACCCAGGGAAGATGAACACCCCCAGCCCACAGGTGAGGCGCTGAGCTACAGAGCATTGAATGAACTCATTTGGGGTTACAGTTCTTCTTGTGTGTTTCTCTCTTGGCAAGGGCTATTTATAAATGGCTTCTGAAGCAGAGTTCCTTCCTTCTTTGTTCTCTTATAGTACTTACACAGTGCCTGATGCTTGGGGGGCACTTCAGAGTACTTACTGAAGGACCAAATGGTACCGAGTCCTCTATGATTTTGCCTCTAGCTTCCTCCTGTCGTTGCATGCATGCATCCCAGTACTCATCTTGGCTATCTCACCACTGCATATTACCTAAAAAAAAATTATTTTTAATGTTTGCTTTTGAGAGAAGGAGACAGAGAAAGAGAGAGTGAGTGCATGAGCAGGGGAGGGACAGAAAGAGGGGGAGACACTGAATCCAAAGCAGGCTCCAGGCTCTGAGCTGTCAGCACAGAGCTTGACACAGGACTTGAACTCACAAATCACGAGAATGCATATTTCCTTTTAGCACTGATCTGTCTGCCCCAAGCACCCTTTATTGTACCCCTCTATTGTGGCCCAATCTGCTTATTTAATGAAAGCTCTTCAGGCTTTTCCTGCTTAAATTGATCACTGTTCCCTTGGATGATAATCATACCCTATAACATTCCTCTCGATACTTCTTTGAAAAATTAGTTAAGTGTGATAGAGTCTAAGCCCCTAGAGGGCAGCAGACATATCAATATTGCTCATCACTCTATCATACCCCAGCACCTCGCAGTCACTGCTAAGAGCAGGTAGCATTTGCTGAGCACTTAGTGTCTGCAGGCACTAGGTCTGTTGATGCATATAGATTATCTAATTTAATTCTCATAATAACCCCATGAAGTAAGTGTCATTATTGTCCACATTTTGTGAATGGGAAAGGAAGGTTTACTGTGGTTACATAAGAAGTCAAAGCCACCTTCTAGTAGTATCAGTCAACAGGGAACACATTCAAACACTTTTGCCATGTGTGAATCTGTTCTTGGATAACTACAGCCTTGCCAGGAATCTTTAAAAATGCTTAATCAGTGTGGATTAAATAATGTAAAAATTACATGGAATGATTTCTGACCTCTAAGTTGTTGTGCCTTATGCTTGACCTCACTTGGACAGGTATCTTCCACCCACCTCACTGAATGATGTACATTGCTCAAATAGAGGTCCCCTTCATATCCAAGACCTCCTTCTTTTTTTGTATTTAAAAACAAAGGAAACTGGGGCGCCCGGGTGGCTCGGTCAGTTATGCATATGACTCTTGGTTTAGGCTCAAGTCATGATGTCATGGTTTGTGACTTTGAGTCCTCCATGGGGCTCTGTGCTGACAGCATGGAGCCTGCTTGGGATTCTCTCTTGCCCATGTCTCTCTACCGCTCCCTCCCCTGCTCATTCTCTTCATCTCTATTTCTCAAAATAAATAAATAAACTTAAAAATAAATAAAAATAAAGGAAAGTGGCTTCTATATTCTTAACAGCTCTTTCTTTATCTTTTCTGATGGGAAGGTATGGTAGGTGGTATTCTCCACAAGATTATATGATTAACTTGGCTTTCTTCTCTAAATGCATTTCCTGTCTTACAATGATTACCCAGTGGCAAATCTCAATGCAAGGATTGTGTGCTATTTTCTCACCTCTCCCCGCCCTTGTATGAATATAATCTAAGTAGGTGGTATTACCCATACAGGGTGTCTCCTCCAACATACTTAACCAAGTCATGAGGAATCTCACAAGTTTTCTTAGAGTCGAGGCTAAGAAACGTGGCTTCTTGTTAACCTCTCCAAAGCTATAATTATAATAAGGATTTCCTTGTGTTGATGGCACTGTTTCTAAACTTGCAGAGGGGCGCCTGGGTGGCTCAGTCGGTTAAGCGTCCGACTTCAGCTCAGGTCATGATCTCACAGTTCGTGGGTTTGAGCCCCGTGTCGGGATCTGTGCTGACAGCCAGCTCAGAGCCTGGAGCTTGTTTCAGAGTCTGTGTCTCCCTCTCTCTCTGACGCTCCCCTGCTCAAGCTGTCTCTCTCAGAAATAAATAAAACATTAAAAAAATTTAAACTTGCAGAATAAAATAGATGCATACAATGATGTTATTTTCCTTTGATTCCTGGGAGAATCAAGAAGTCATCAGAGCTTTGGATGAAGAGAAAGAATATACCTGCTTTCTTTGTTTTTGTTTCTTCCAAATGTGGCCCTTGTTACAATGCAGAGAATGTAAGGAGGGCTCCACCATTCTCAAATATCCCCGAAGTTGTGCCAACCTTTTTATTTTTTTATTTTTTTTAAATGTTTTATTTATTTCTAGGAGAGAGAGACAGCGTGAGCAGGGGAGGGTCAGAGAGAGAGGGAGTCACAGACTTAAACAGGCTCCAGGCTCTGAGCTGGCAGTCAGCACAGAGCCCGACGCGGGGCTCGAACCCACGAACCGCGAGATCATAACCTAAGCGAAAGTCGGACACTTAACCGACTAAGCCACCCAGGCGCCCCTGTGCCAACCTTTTTAAAGGAGGGTGGGGATATCTTTGAGATTCTTTAGTCTAATCAGCCACCAACGAGTTAATAAATAAACTGACAAACAAAACCACCATGTGTTAAGATTCTATAACCCCATTTTTACAGAAGAGACTACTGTAGCTCTGAAAAAGTTACTTATGTGCACCCTGCCCTGAAGCCTGGTGGTTTGGGGCATAGATTTTAGAATCCAAAGTCATGGCTCTGTCCCTTACCATGTACGTGACCTTGGGTATGTAACCTCTCAAAACTTTGATCTTCTTACCTGCAAAGTGGTGACAATAATAACACCTATCTGTAGTAATAGAATTAGAAAAAGAAAAGGCCATTTTTGTCTTGTTCAGCTTTATCTCTAGTGCCTAAGATGATGCTTGACACATAGAACACACTTAGAATGTATCTGTGCAATGGAGAACAGTGACTAGCACACTGCTATTGTGTGCTATTCTTATTATTAGCTATTCTTCTTATTATAATCAAGGTGAATGGCAGAAGCAGGATGCAAAACCAGGCCTGAGAGCAAACATGGGCAGTTTTTCCTCAGTGTCGCCCTTTCCATCTCTTATTTTTTTATCCCCTTCCACTACCCATGAGGAACTTCATTCTTCAACCACTGAAGTGACTTTCCAAATAGATGCCTTCACTTAATTCTTTCTCTACCCAATTGCATAAAATAAACTCAATCCAAAACCTTGAAGGTTTCCAATCATCTATATGGAAAACACAGATTCTGTAACCTAAGTTTCAAAGTCCCACTTTTTTCCCCTAGAACCACTGGTATCTGTCCACTCCCTCTCCAAATGCTTATATTACAAACTGTATCCACCAGACTGAGCTCCAAAGTGCTTCCTCTGCCTTCGCTCCATCATTGCTTCCACTGTCAGGTCCTTCCCCTTTTTCGCAGTCAGACCAAATGTGTTAAGCATCACTCATTAAGCGTCAGATTGACAACACCTTCTCTGACCATCTTAACCCCAGCTATCATGTTCTTTCAAATTTAACATTTCCACCTGTGCCATTCCTTTACTTTAAAATATATTTGTAGTCAAATTTTTCTGTGCTAATTGTATTAATGATTTTCAAACAAGTGTGACTTCCTATGCCTTGAATGGGCTCATGCAGGTTTTAGCTATACTACAATGGGTAAGCAAGCCATTCTGTAAACATCCATTTCCTCATCTATAAAACGGGGATAGTAGTACACACATTGCTGGATTGGTGCGGAAGTTACAACAAAAACTGTAATATGTTCCTTCCATCAAGTACCGTGCACATAAAGTGTAATAACTACCAGTAGTAAATATTATTTGTTTGCTAAATCAGAGTAAAGAGCAGAGCATGCTCTAAGAATACCAAAGAATGTTGGTAAATGTCTTCCAGTTTATAAAACCAGCCCTGTGTTCTCTCTCTTGTCTTTGGTAGAACCTACTTTCTTATGTCAGGTACCCCTAGATTAATGATTACTCCAGTTTTATGTGAAAAATGTAAAGTCCATCATGACTTCCTTTATTAATAAAATTCTTTCACCCCACTCCCTAGCTCTTCCTTCTTACTTCTGTGCTATTCACCCATGCAAGGACCAGGACGTGTAGGAAGCATGCCAAATAGGGCTCTAGGGTTGGAGAACCCACACACTTCACGTCACCTCACCCCACTTTCTGCAGGAGGGCCTCCCAGAAGGTCTGTCTAGGTTGCCATTTTTTTTGGTGGTGTTCTGCCTGTTTCGATAAGATTAGTTTTTATGCTAAGCCTGGAAGCGGAAGGGCCAGGATAATGTCAGGAGGGGCTGGCCCTTATGCAATTTCCTATTGTTGACCAGCAATGGAACAGAGAAATCTTCCTGGCAGTTTTATGAGATTGAGATTTCTTACTCCCAAAGGTCAAGGTGGAAGAGTCACAGGGGTGGGAAAGAGATTCTGGTGAAGTTCCAATCCCGGAAGGGATCAGAGTGTCGCAGGCCTGGCACCACTCTTCCTGGAGCTCCTGTCCCAGAAGATAGAGGGAAAGTTGGGGGCCCTGCACACCTTAGAGCATATATACTGGATGGCTGCCTGAACAAAGCACTGGCTTGGGCTGTTAACCCTTCAAGAGCCTTACAGTCTCCCCCACTATGGTCAACAATTAGTATCTTAACAACAATGCTTTCCTATGAACCAGGGCTTGACAACTCTAAACCTCCAGTTTAAGGAGGAGGAGTGTACTTAAGCCATAGCAAAGCCGTATTTATGTTATATTAATACTAGTATTAACCCCACCAGAGTGTTGGGTTGCAGGATTTAAGGTTTGCATCAGGCTTTGGCTGCTTTCTCCTCATGGAGAAACAAACCTTTGAGACAGTCACAGTCCTAGGCTCTTGAAATCATCTGTATGAAAACCACTTGAGGTTTAAGACACTTGCTTAAAATGGAGCTTTTTAGACCCCTACCACAGGCCTTCAGAATTGGACTGTCTGAGAGACTGGCGTAAGAATCTGCATTTGACAGACTCCCCAGAACTTAACATTTCAGGGTAACTGAGTTACCGCAGGCTGCTGAGGACTGAGTTATTATGACCTTCCATGCTATGAAACTGTGGCTTTGTTTTTCTTCATTATTCATTGCCTGGAGGAAATTGACTCCCACTTTTAATCTGATCTGGAAGAATACACACATTTTAAAAACTGTATCACTTTTGCATTCATTCTTTAGCTCATACACCTATTGAGCACTTTCTGTGTGCCAGGAACAATACTAGATACCTGGCTATAAAGAAGAAGAAGACACTGTCCTTGAATTCAAGGAACTTCTAATCTCTTAAGAAAACATATATGTGCAATTAAGTGTTAGAGGAGCTATGAAAGAGGCCTATAAGGATAAACTAAGACCAGAAAGGAGAGAGCAATGAATTCTGCCTGGGGAACATGGCAGTCATCAGAAATACCTTCACACGGTGAAAGATATGTAGGTGTTCATGAGCCAGACAAGTTGGAAGAAACATAGCATTTTCCAATGGGGCAAAGACATAAATTCTAAGATAGCAAGACAGTTTCTGGGAACTGAAGGTAGCTCAACATCGCTGGAAGATGGACGATGGGTAGAGGAGGAGGACAGACCCAGAAATGATCACTGGGAGACAAGAAGGGGCCAGATTATAGATATCCATGCTAAGAAATGTGAATTTTTTAACTGAATATATTCGACATACAACGTGACATTAGTCTTAGGTATACAACACTGTAAATCAATAACTCTATATACAATGCTATGCTCACCACAAGTCCAGCTACCATTAGTTACCATACAATGCTAACACAACACCATTGACTGTATTCTCTATGCTGTGCCTTTGTTCCTGTGATTTATACAAGCAATTTGAAATTTATCTTCCAGGATTGCTTTCCCAAACTGTGGGCCTCAGGATTTCCACAATAAAATCACTCAACCGAATCAGAATTTCTAAAGGTAGGACTTCATACTAGATATTTTTAGAAGCATCCCACATGACCAGTGCATCAAGTTTGGAACCTACTGTTCTATAATGTGGAATCTTTGGAGGATTTGGTGGCAGAGGAGAGAAATGATCAGAAAGACTATTCGTCAGAACATATGATGATGATTTGGACTGAATTTGGAGGCAAAGAGAGTCCAGGAGGCTGGTTAGCAGACCCGTAGCAATTTTCCAGGTGAGAGATGGTAAGGAATTCAGCCAATAAAGATGGGGGATAAATTGCAAGTCATGCTAAGAAGGTAGGATTAATAGGCAGAGTACAACTGGTAAGACAGAATTTTCTGAGAAGGTATTGCAGTCAAATGCAAAGCTTAGTATTTGTCGAAAGTCCTAGCCATTTTTCTGGAGTCATTTCTATTCTGTTGGACAAAGAAATGTTCTTTCATCAGAACTTTCTTTGCAAAGGTAGCCATCCTTATTCACTCTTGTGCATGCACATTCATGTGCATGAAAAGTCACTGTGGTTTGAGAACAATTGCAGACAATATTATGAATGGTGTTGAAAGGAAGTCTATTCTCAGAGACATAATTCTGAATCACAATTCCAAGAGTAATGTGGAGGCTGAAATGTTGTCACCGTCTGCTTTGGCTGCCATAACAAAATACCAGCCTTGGTGTCTTAAACAATAGAGATTTCTTTTCTTTATATTTTTAAAAATATTTTTAATATTTATTATCTTTGAGAGAAAGGGGACAGAGTATGATCAGGGGGAGGGCAGAGAGAAAGGAAAATACAGAATCCAAAGCAGACTTGAGGCTCTGAACTGTCAGCACAGAGCCTGACGTTGGGCTTGAACTCACGAACTGTGAGATCATGACCTGAGCTGAAGTTGCATGCTTAACTGTTTGAGCCACCCAGGCTCCCATAGAAATTTATTTTCTTACAGTTTTGAAGTTTAGAAGTTCATGATCAAAGTGTCAGAAAAATTCAGTTGTTGATGAAAGCTCTGCCCTTTGATTGCAGACGTCCACCTTCTCACTGTGTGCTCATAACAAGAGAGAAAGAGAGAGAGAGAGAGAGAGAGAGAGAGAGAGGAAAGAGAGAGCATACAATTTCTCTTATATGTCTTCTTACAAGAACACTAATCCTGTTGGATCAAGACTCCACCCTTATGACCTCACTTAACCTTAAATACTTCCTTACAGGCTCCATCTCCAAATATAGACACACTGGGAGTAAAACTTCAATATATGAATTTTGGGGGGGATACAAACATTCAGTCTACAGCATTCCACCCCTGGTTCTTCTCATATGCAAAATATATTCATTTCATCCCCAAAGACCCAAATGTCCTAATTTATTCCATTATCAACTCTAAAGGTCCAAAGTCTCATCAAAATATCTTCTAAATCAGGTATTGGTGAGACTTGAGATATGATTCATCCTGAGGCAAAATTCATCTCCAGCTGTGAACTTGTGAAATGTGACAATTATGTGCTTCTAAAATAGAACGGTGGGGCAGACTAATAGGATAGACATTCCCATTCCAAAAGGGAGAAATAAAGAAGGAGGAGCACATTCTAAGCAATTCCCAAACCTAGCAAGGCAGAAACTCTATAAGACTTCAAACCTTGCTACTAATCCTCTTTCATTTTTTTAAATTTATTTCTGAGAGAGACAGCGTGAACAGGGGAGGGTCAGAGAGAGAGGGAGACACAGAATCTGAAACAGGCTCCAGACTCTGAGCTGGCTGTCAGCACAGAGCCTGACGCGGGGCTCGAACCCACGAACCGTGAGATCATGACCTGAGCCGAAGTCGGACGCTTAACCGACTGAGCCACCCAGGCACCCCTAATCCTCTTTCATTCAGTGCCCACCTTTCAGGCCCATCAGGGCATTGATCCTGTCCCCAAGGCTTTGCAGGCCATTCCAGTGCCCCATGTTTTCAAGTGTAGGTTGTTTGGCCTTTCAAAACCAAGGAAGTGGCCCCACCCTTTGAAATCCAGGGAATAACTCTGAAGATCTCTGAATTACCTTTGGGTCTTTCTTCCCTTTTCTTGAAGAATAGTACACATTCATAGCTGAATAGCTTTGTTGTTCCATTATGTAGAATCTAAAAAAATTCAACAGACTTCCTTAATTTTGTCCAGTCTCCGTCTGTTTTTAAATCTCTTCTGCACTAATTACTAGCTGTGTTGGGTTGGCAATCCATGTTTAGTTTCTCACTTGCAAAATGTGCATTTATCCCTATTTCATAGGGCTACTCATTCACCTGTCAGCTCACTCATTCAACAAATACCTATTAATATTTCATTTCATAAATAAGATGGTAGAGAAAAAAAGAGTTCCTGCCCTCATGAGAATTCATGTGGAGGGATACAGACAATGAAATAAATAAAAATATAAGAACAAATGCTAAGGAGAAAAATAAAAGCAAAGTAAAAGAGACAAAGATTTATGGGGGAAAAGAATCATACCTTTATTTTATTTCATTTTATTTGTTTAATGTTCAAGTTTTTATTTAAATTTTAGTTAGTTATAGTGTAATATTCACTTTAGGTGTAGAATTTACTGATTCATCACTTACATATAACGTATCACAACAAGTGCCCTCCCTAATACCCATCATCCATCTAACCCATCCCTCTGTCTACCTCCCCTCCAAGAACCCTTAGATTGCTCTCTAGATTATGAGTCTGTTTTATGGTTTGTCTCCCTCTCTGTTTTCCCCCCTCTATGTTCACTTGTTCTGTTTCTTGAATTCCCCATATCAATGAAATCATTTGGGATTTGATTTCATATGACTGACTTCCTCTGACTGACTTATTTTGTTCCACATAGTACACTCTAGCTCCATTCACATCATTGTAAATGACAGGATTTTATTCTTTTTGATGGCTGGGTAATATTCCAGTGTGTATGTGTGTGTGTGTGTGTGTGTGTGTGTGTGTGTGTGTGTATGTGTGTGTGTATGTGTGTGTGTGTGTATAAATATATTCACCACATCTTCTTTATCCATTCATCAGTCAATGGGCATTTGGACTCTTTCCATAATTTGGATATTATTGATAATGCTGTTATAAACATCGAGGTGCATGTGCCCCTTCAAATCATCACTCTTGTATCCTTTGAATAAGTATCTAATAGTGCAATTGCTACGTCATAAGTTAGTCCTATTTTTAACTTAGAGTAATCTCCATACTGTTTTCCAGAGTGGCTGCACTAATTTGCATTCATACCAACAGTATAAGAGGGTTCCCCTTTCTCTACATCCTCACCAACATCTGTTGTTACTTGTGTCATTAATTTTAGCTGTTCTGACACGTATGAAGTAGTATCTCATCATAGTCTTGATTTGTATTTCCCTGATGATGAGTGATGTTGAGTACCTTTTCATGTATCTGGTAGCCATTTGCATGTCTTCTTTGGAAAAATGTTTATTCATATCTTCTGTCCATTTCTTAAATTTTTTTGGGGGGGGTGTCAAGTTTGATAAGTTCTTTATAGTTTTGGAACTAATCCTTTATCAGACATGTCATTTGCAAATATTTTTTTCCCATTCCATGGGTTGTCTTTGAGTTTTGTTGACTGTTTCCTTTGGAGTGGTACCTTTTAGAAGTTGTCATCAGGTAAGCCTCTCTCAGAATGTGACATTTTTACAGAGACATGACTGAAGTAAGGTAGTAAGTGACACAGCCAAATGTTTGGGGGATTAGTATTCTAGGGAAAGTAATTAGTGAAAGTGAGAAAGCATAGGGATAGGGTAAGTCTCAACCTGTCCAAGGGTTGGCAAGGAGGTCAGTGGCTTCAGTGGCTCCAGCAAGGAGAAGCTAGAGAGAGAGAAAATAAAGCAAGCAACAGAGAAAAGAATAGTTCCTTCTGCTTAGGCAGGTAGCCAGCCATTAGATATCTAGGCAAGAAACCTTCTAGGCAGATGGAATCGTGGGTATGAAAGTTCTAAGGTGAGAGAGTGCTACCATGTTTGAGGAGCAGCAAGGGGAACCAGAGTAGCTGGCATGAATCCAAGTTAAAAACTGGAAGGAGATGAGATCCGAGGAAAAAGAGAGCTAGGTCATAAAGGACATCTGAGGCAATGAAATGAGCTGCGTGTTTAATTCTGAAAAGGGAAGTGTCATTGGAGCTCTTTAGGAAGAAGAATGACGTAATCAGAATCACAGTGTGATGGAATCATTCTGGCCATGAAATGGACAATATACTCTAGGAGGCAAGTATCAAATCCAAGAGATCAGTAAGGAGAGTAAAGCGATAATTGAAGCAAGGGATGATGATGGCCTGATCAAGGTCCTAGCAGAGGAGGTGGTAAGGGTAAGAAGAATTCAGATTCTAAATACATTTTACAAATGGAACTGAAAGTCCTCATGGCTGGACTGGATGAGAGGTGACTATTTCCAGCGCACACCACCTCTAGTTACAAAGAGAAGTGCTCTTCCCCTAGAGTATTTAGACTGTATCATAGAAGCTTGTAAATATTTTCATTTGGCAAAGAAATGGTGAGGGGAGACCTGAGAAGAGATTCTGGATTCTGCAGCCAGGGGGTCCATCACTAGGAATGTTTGTGGTGTCATCATGGAGCCAAAGACGAGGAGGACCCCCACCTTCATAGGAAACACAGTGGCTTTCATCACATGACTGTCTCTCACGTCCCTATCCTTCTCTTGGCCTGAAAGCAGACCAAATCTTATCCCCCAAAATTAATAAGACTTCCTAGCTTCTTACACTGTAGGAGAAGACTACAAAGAAAGGAAAGGGACAGAGGTCTTTCCCGATGGTACAAAGTATGGTAAAATGGTGCTTCTGTAGCAAAGGTTCTAGACCAGGAGTCCATAGGAGGAGATTTCTTGGACAGTTGTATGAAGAGCCATAACTTAAAGCTGTGCAGAAGGAAGCATTCCCTTTTATGAGATAGTATCTCTTTCACTGTCTTTTTACCCATCTGAGTCTCCTTGCTAGGCCCCAGGCTTCACTTTTTCTGGGAGAATCACCTGGGAGGCAGGTCAGGTCCCACAGAACAGGGAGAAGCAAGGGTGGGTAATTCACATACAGGCCTGTTTGTTCCAGGTTGTAGCGTCTCCTGCAAGGCTGGGCTCTGTGAGGAGTCCACCATATAACTATTCCTTCTCCATGCTTCTCTCCCAGCACAACAGCAGCAGGTTCTAAGGCACAGAGGCAAGACCATATCTTCCCCAGAGCTGGCTTTTCTTCTCCCTGCCTATTTAGAGCACTGCACCAGATTTTATTATTATTCCACATATTGACAATGACATTAATTTTTAAAAGATTGTTGTCATTATATACACAATAAAATAGCATGAATTCAGGGAGTAGATTTTTTTTTATGACTAATGATTCAGAAGTACCTCAAAAACTTCCTTTTCTTACTGAGTAGTAATAACTAGTGTTTCTAAAGGGTTTCTTTTTCTGACAATAGAAACAAGATTTAAAAGGGCAACCGCTCTAACATAAATGCTTTCCAGATTAAAATGCCATTTGTTGCTAAGCAAATAAGGTGTCCTTACAGACCTACATTTTGTTGAGCTATGAGAGTATTTAGACTTTTATCACCTTATTAATTAGGAATGGGAAATTCAGAGTAATTTAGCAAAATAGTGGCTCCTTTCTGGGACTGGATATGAAATGATTAGGAAAATAAGCCAAGTACCTAGTATGGCAAGAGGAAGAAAATATGGAACTGCCCAACTGGAGACTGTGAGCATAAATAAATGAAGGATCAACAGGCTGTGACAAATGTGTGGAGGCCACATACTCGTCCTGAGAGAGTCGAGTCCCATCTCTTGGATCAAACTAACTGTTATTTCTCCAGCCCCAACTGGGGTCCCTGTTTCATATTCAGACCTCAATACATGCTTGTAGATTAAATGAATAAGGGTTAATTTGGCACTAGCATTGTGCATGGAATAACAGCTGGCTCAGATCCAGGATGAAAAAGTATCTTCTTGTGATTTTGATTTTGACTGCCGTCTGGGACAAGGATGGAGGTTTATGTTAGTTGTAGGAAATGAGGCTTGGAAGATCTCTCACAGATCAAGTTGAAGTAGTAAGAAAGACAGATCAAATTACATTTTTTAGATCAATATCACAGGAGAGTAGTGATTTGAGGCATTTATCTTCCATCCAGTTTCTCAGACACAGGCCAGCACCTATGGACTATACACAGACTGTTCACCCCCACACCCCACCAATTTTCTAACCTATAAACATACATCTTTTGTCAACAGGGTGCCCAGGAAAAGATTGGTGGGCGAGTCAGTGAGAACTCATGCCTACCACTAGAGAATATATCTAAGCAATCATCCCGCTGGTAATTAAACAAGGTAAAACTAATATCTTCTTGTTGTTGTTGAACTATGTGCAAAAAGCAAGTTGTTGAATCATTCTTCCTAAGCTGAATATATTTACCTCCTCCTGTTCAGGTATAGAAAGGGCCATCCAGAGACTTCCCCAGTTTGGCCTCATTACTTGGTCCCACAAGACTGGAGACCTCTTTTTCTTTTTTTTTAATTTCAAAGCTTGTTTGTTTGTTTTTAATTTATTTTTTTAACAGGGTTTTTTTTTTTTAATGTTTTACTTATTTCTAGGAGAGAGAGAGAGACAGCGTGAGCAGGGGAGGGTCAGAGAGAGAGGGAGTCACAGACTGAAACAGGCTCCAGGCTCTGAGCTGGCAGTCAGCACAGAGCCCGACGCGGGGCTCGAACCGACGAACCGCGAGATCATGACCTAAGCGAAAGTCAGACGCTTAACCGACTAAGCCACCCAGGCGCCCCATGTTTGTTTTTAATTTAAATCCAAGTTAGTTAATATATAGTATAATAATAAATTCAGGAATAGAACTTAGTGATTCATCACTTACATATTACACCCAGTGCTCATCCTAACAAGTGTTCTCCTTAATGCCCATCCCCATTTTGCCCATTTCCCCACCCAACATCCAGCCAGCAATCCTCAGTTTGTGCTCTGTATTTAAGAGTCTCTTATGGTTTGTTTCCTTCTCTGTTTTTATATTATTTTTACTTCCCTTCCTTTATGTTCATCTGCCTTGTTTCTTAAATTCCACATATGAATGAAATCATATGATATTTGTCTTTCTTTGACTAATTTATTTCACTTAGCATATGAAAGGAGACTGTAGTTCCATCCATGTTGTTGCAATTGGCAAGATTTCATTCTTTTTGATCGCCGAGTAATATTCTATGCTATGTATATACCACATCTTCTTTATCCATTCATCAACTGATGGATATTTGGGCTCTTTCCATAGTTTGGTTATTGTTGATAGTGCCACTATAGACATTGGGGTGGATATGCCCCTTTGAATTAACACTCCTGTATCCTTCGGATAAATACCTACTAGTGCAATTGCTGGATTGTAGGGTAGTTCTATTTTTAATATTTTGAGGAGCCTCCAAAATATTAAACTGTTTTTTGAGATGGGCTGCACCAGTTTGCAGTCCCCCAGCAGTGCAAAAGGGTTCCTAGACTAGAGACCTCCTTTTTACCTTCTTTCAGGGAAGCTCCACAAGACTATAGTCCCTGAAACAAACATTGCTCTAGAGAGCGATTGGGAAGTGTTTTGTTTAGGCAAATACACCTCTAATATGCACTTCTGACTTCAGTCCTTATAGTATTAGTTGAGGTAGAACATTAAGGATCTCATAATCACTCCTAAATCTCTATTTATTGGGTTGTTAATTTGCTGCCTGGAGTTGAATACTTTCTAGGATAAGAATTCCAAAACTGACAGAAAAGGATAATTTGATATTGCTTCTGAGTCAGTGGGAAAATATCCTTGAGATAACAATTAATAGACTCAACCATAACAAAACTCCAGGTTAAAAACTAACAACAACAACAACAACAAAAAACAGGGTGTCCTCTCTAGAGAGAAAAATGTACATTACTGTCTTTCTTCCGCATTCTTTTTTCATGTCTGAACTTTTGTCAGGTGGAAACTTTTAGCCATATTCCTGCCTTTATGATCTATAATTGCGAGTGCATTGTGATGATATAGTCAAATTCATCCTCACACTCTCCCCTTTAGCAGCCCCATCATCTATGGGACAAAATGCTAGTACCTTGATCTTTAGCTGGACATTGATGGCCCAGAATCAGTCCCATTGTCATCATTATCTCTACTTCTAGCACCATCATAAACATGCAATATGTAATTAACATGTGGCAAGTGCTAGGCTGGGTGCTTTATTTCCTTATCTTATTTCATCCCTACTAAGCCCTATGAAGAAGTGTTTTTAGTATTCTTATATTAGAGACAGCAAAACTGAGCCTTAAGAGGTTAAATAACTTGTGCAAGGTCATGAAGTCAGTAATCAAACTGGCACTCAAACTTCATATGGCACCAACCCCTTCCCATACACTCAGTTTCCTGCTGTCCTCTGAATTGTCTATGGTATTTCCCACATCTATGCTTTTTCTGTTTTACTTTATGACCTAGAATGCTTGCCCTTTCTTTTGCTGATCAAAGTCTTGACTATTTATAAATGTGATTTTTTTAATGTTTCAAATAATTTTGTTTCCCATTACTGAACTTGTGTTCCCTAATCTTACTCCCTAGTTTCCATCCTATGGTACCTTCAGAGATGACATTATTAACCTTTCTGTACCTCTTGTCCCATTGAATACCCAAGGCCAAATAATGGACCACATCATGCCCTTCAAGTTAGCTAAATTTGATTTTCTTCAAGGTGTTTCTATCACCACAGCCCAAGCTCTCATCTCTGGCCTTTGTATTCATCATGCTTCCTATCTTGTTACTGTTTAGTAGGATCTGTTGATATTAAAACACATGTCATAAGTTATTTAACAGAAAGGCAGAAATTCTTATTGATGATACTTATTATATCTGGGTCATTATATCAGTTGTTGGTACATAAAATAAGTTCAGTATATGTTTATTGATTGAATGGGTAACTGTAAATAAACCTGCAGGGTCAATGGAAGATTGTATAAGCACATTATAGTTGTACCCTAGCACTACTGTAGCTTGCACTGATATTATTATGCAAACCAGCAATATACAGTCAGATAAGTGCAGTCATTGATGTCTGAAAGATTTAGTTCAAACTCTACCATTACCTAGCTGTGAAATCTGAGATGAGTAAGTCTTCTTAATCACTTTGTCTCTAAACTAGAACTGATATGCTGCAAGACTGGTTAAAAAATATATTTATAAGAGTAGTAACATATGCAAAGTGCCTAGTCTAGAGTAGACACTTGGTAAATGATAGCCATTCTATTGGAATTAAAGGGCAATAAAAAGTAACTATACATCCTGGAAGTGGAAGTAAGTGTGATTTTTCAATTCTTCCCGAATCCCTCAATTAAATTAGCAGGATAGCTTTTAAAATAAATGAAAGACCTATGGACATCCATAGGAAATTGGGTGATTTGGCTGTTTCCATGAGCCCTAAATATAAATGAATGGGGATAAATCACTGACAATACCAATAGGATATCAACATCTGTGAAGGAGGAAAAAGAGGAAAGAAAATTAAATTTATTATGGCCCTGCGGATAGAAGTTTCTCAAAATCTTCAATAGAGACTCATTGGCAATATGATTAGCCAATACGAGAAACAGCAAAAACTGGGAATATTTTTTGAAACATATAATTTATGGGTGAATGAAAAGGAATTGAAATACAGTAAGATCTGAAGGTACTGAAATACTCTGGACCCCATGTATTCTTTGCTGGTCAGTTTAATTCAACTCCTAGTCTGAAAAGACTGACAAAATTCAGAAAAGTAGGAAGATACAAATAACTAATGTCAGGAATGAAAGACGGAATATCACTGCATTTTCTCTGGATGCTAAAAGCTAAGAATTAGATAATAATACCATTGTATGTCCATCAGCTTAAAACTTAGATGGGATGGACAAATTCCCTGGAAGATAAAAATGACCAAAGAATGTATTTAAGAAGCATTAAATAACCTGAACAGTCGTATACCTAATAAGGAAATTAAATTTGTAGTTAAAATCCTTTCCAAAAGGAAAACATTAGGGCTATACAGCTTTGTTAGAATTTCTACAAAATGGTTAAGGGAAGAAAGAATTTAAATTCTACACAAACTCTCACAGAGAATGGAAGAGGGAAGAGCACCTCCAAATTTATTTTATGAGATTACAGTCACCCTCATACCAAGCCAGACCAAGAAATCAAAGGAATAGAAAGCTGCAGGGCAATATACTTCATGAATACTGATGTAGAAACACTCAGTAAAATATTTACAAATCAAACAGTGTGAAAAATGATAATATATCATCCCAAGTATAGTTTACCTGAGGAATGCAGAGTTAGGTCAGCATTCAAAAAGCGATCAATATAATTCACTATATCAATAAGTTATAGATGAAAACCATATTATCATCTCAATAGATGCAACAAAGCATTTTAAAAAATCACCCTCTATTAATGATAAATCCTATCAGCAACATAAAATAGAAAGTAACTTTCTGAAGATGATAAAGGATTCCTTTAAAAATCTGTCATTAATATCATACTTAATTATAAAATATTGAATATTTTCTCCCTAAAATTATAAAGAAATCAAGAATGTCTACTGTAACCACTATTATTCAACAGAGTACTAGAGATATAATAACAATAATATGTTATGAATTATCTAAGAAAGGAGGGGATAAATATATATATACTTATATTAAGGAAATAGAAAGATAAACTGTAATAACTTAGGAGAATTTGGACCAATAGTGAAAATCAGAGCCATGAATACAAACTCTACTTCTTTAAACTACTTTATTTGCAGACTTTATAGATATTTTACTTAGGTATAAAAAAATTGTCTTTCAAAAACAATTCCTTAAAGTCAAAAGTAAAATGAACACCTACCATGACTGTGTTTAAAGCTGGTGGAAAGTGTTCAAAGTCATTTGAAAACATGTTGGACTGTGTATCTCTGGTGGGGGACAAATAAATGTCCCAAACCCCCAAATCTTTAATATCATCTCAGCAGTAGCATTGATGGTAGTATTCCAAGGTAGTTTTCGTGTGTCTTAAGGAATAAATCCAAACAGTGTATGTTGGTGTCTTTGAGGATTGACACTTTAGTGATTTTGATATTAAGTGAAAACATCAGGTTAAGTGCAACTCTGTAGTTCTAAATCTGGGTTGGAAGAGTTAGTGCAATCTCATTATATGGTGTATCTTTAAAATCATAGCTTTTTATTTTAGTTCTAGCAAATAAGATCACTAGAAATCATGACCAACTCAGTAGGAATAAGCACCATAAGTGCCCAGGTTATACTTCTTTAGTATCATTTCCATCAAAAGGACAAGGATCTTTGAAGAGGTAACTCTTTCTAGGATCATGGAAGAAAATGTTCAAAATATCCTGAAATATTTTATCTTACAGAACGCAAGGGAGGTATCAAAGTCAGTTAGGGTCATGACAAAAGAACGTAGGTCCAATCTGATGAAGTTCCTCCTGACGAAAGGAGAAATGTGTCCATCAGTAGAAATAATAACTGCAATAGACTAAATGACATTCAATTTGTTGGCATTCATGAGTTCATATTGATAGTATTAATGAAGACAAGGATAAAATCAATAATATCATTATTGATTTTTTTCAAGGTGGTGAAGAACTATTCATTATTTTGAAAACCAGCAATTAAAGAAAGAATCAAGATTAATATTGTCTTTCCTCAAAATGTATACCACAGAATGACAAAATAGTTACTGAGAAAATTTTTCATTTTTGACATTTTCAGCTAATAATGAAGAAGGAATAATAGATTTATAAGTCACCAATTTACAACCCCTTTTGAATTAATGGATCCAGACATGGATTATCAATGGCCTTTACCACCACAAAAAGAGATAACTAAATGTTATGTACTTCCTAATGGAAATTCACTTGTAAAACAGACTTACAACCTCAAAAATGACAAAACCAAACCTGAATGTGATCAAACTTCTAGGTCTAACTATCAATTAATAAGAAGTTAGCACTACAGTAGAGTGATTGTTTCACTAGGTTTAGTGATCAGTTTAATTCAACTTCTAGTCTGAATGTGTCAGTCATTACCATGCAATTGGAGGATAAGTACAGAAACCATAGGTCTTCCTGTCTTCAAGATTTCCAAAACATGAGTGTGTGTGTGTGTGTGTGTGTGTGTGTGTAAGAGACAAAGACAGAGAGAGACAGAGACAGAAACAGAGAGAGAGAGAGAGACTGATGATTATTTGAAATTCCCAGGAACACTAATAAATACTTTGTGTATAGTCTATCATTTAATCCTTGCAACAACTCTGTGAAGTACCTATTATTTGACAGATAATGTGCTGCAAAGTTAAGGAGCTTATTTTAGCTTAGAGCTGTCTGATTCCTAAGCCCATGTTCATATCCATCACAATATAATTACTTCCTTCTCTAAATGACAATAAAAAGTGTATGAAACCTGGTGACCTTTGGACTCATTGTGGCATGCAGACACATTTCATTTGGATTGAAGACTTACATAGGGCTATTTATTTATTTATTTAAGATATTTCTGGTTTTAGGGGCGCCTGGGTGGCTCAGTTGGTTAAGCATCCAACTTTGGCTCAGATCATGATCTTGTGGTTTGTGGGTTCGAGCCCTGCACTGGGCTCAGTGCTGACAGCTCAGAGCCCGGAGCCTGCTTCAGATTCTGTGTCTCCCTCTCTCATTGCCCCTCTCCTGCTCACACCCTGTCTCTCTCTCTCCCTCAAAATAATAAATAAATGTTAAAAAAAAAATTTTAATGAATTTCTGATTTTAGATTTTAGGTATTTTTATATATTTAGATTTTTAAATTTAGATATTTTTATAATCCAGATCATTAGATTCTTCTGGAAAATAAAGAGATTGGCAGAAGATGTCCCATATTTTTGACTGACAACATACAACTCCAATGAGTAGAAGTTGCTCTTATTGGGTGGTATAAATACTCTAGAGTTTGCCACAATCCCCACCAATCCGTATTGATTGCTTCACAGAACAGTTTTACCTGTTCTTCATTTCCTGCTGGATCCACTAGCTTTAAAGTTTGTAAATCCTGATCCATAGCATAGCATTTAACTAACTACATCATTCATGAGGCCCTATCATATACTCTTTTGTGTCATAGTTATAAATCTGTATGTCTTATCTCTATAAGCTACTAGAAATTTCATATCATTATTATTTTATATTTTCATAACATAAAATATTTAGATATCCAATGAATAAATAAATGTAATTTAGCTGATTAATAGTCAAATGAATAGTTGCTATTTTAGCTGGTAGTTCTAGTCTTAGTTGATTTCAAAAGACTTCCAAACACTCATTCAAAAGGAACTGTCATGTCTTCCATAAGAAAAAGTAAGTTGCTTAAAACAGGATTCAGATAATGGGGTCCTTTGCTGCACAGTGGAAAAAGATGGACTGATAATATAGACTTTTTATTCTTATTCTCAAAACCATCACTTCCATGGAATTTGTATTTTACAGCTGAAATAATTACTTTTTATGAGGTGTTATTACTTACACTATTTTTTTCTGTTGAGAGGAAATGTGTTTTCTAAGCACAAGTCCCCAATCTTTCAAGATAAGTCATCTTGCTAGAAAATGAAAATATAACTTTAGTGTGTCCAAATGTCAGCATATAAAAGGGATATTTTTCAAACTTTTAGCCACTGATGGGGAGCTATTGTGGACATTTCCACAGACCAGGTGTCCACAGGGATGCATAGAACAGACAAAGCTTTGAATGGCCCAGACCCTAAAGAGTGATATAACCAAAAACACAAGACAAATATGGGAAAGGAATCTTCCCATTTGTTTGCATTCTTTTCCTTTTTACTCTATGTGACATACTGAAAACATAATTTGTTTTTCTATTTTTAAAATTTTTTAGCATTTAATCCTTCATAATATACTGTGGCTAGAAAAAAATTGAAAGTCCAGTCTGTCTTCTGGGAAGTATTGTTTAAGGCCTCTCCTCACAGAGACTTGTCTAGGTTCATCTCTGCAGTTGAATTCTAAGACCCAGGTAGACTAGAGGGCTGGGAGTATTACCTTAGGTCATCCTCAGCGTGCAGAGTCAGAGGTAGGAAGGGCAGACCTGATTTACAGCCCCAGACCACAGTGGGAGTGAGACAGTAATGAAATAGAGGAGTAGGAACAAAGCTCTGGCTTAAGGTGGCTATAATTTTGATATAAGCAAGGAGTGTCTAAAGATTACAGCCCTGAATATGTAGCCACCTTTATTGGGAGGTCGGACCATGATGAAAGAAATCAAGGAGGCCATTTCTTAGGGACTGGTGAGATCACCAGGTCAGTTTCCTACCAGAAGATGGTATGAGGACTTGGCCAATTTGAGCAGATCTCTTGACCTTGTCTTCTTCTCAAGCTTAAATTAGATCAAATTTTCTATGGCATTCAGGGCCCTTAATTATCTGATTCTAAGCTACCTTTCCTGTCTTAGTACAGATTTCTTCATGTTCACCATTTATGCACATCACAGTCAAGCCATAAGTGCAAGCCACCTACATCTCCCTATACTTTTCTTTATGTTTCCTCTCTGGGAATGTCCTTCTCCCCATGAAGCTTTCCTGGAATTCATCTTTCCCCTCTGCGTTCTCATACTCACCCCCAACCTTTTCCTATATCACCTGGCTCCTGAAGGCAAAGCTGAGTCTGCCTGATTTCTTGTGCCCTACAAGGCCAGGCACATGTCCTGAGTACAACAGACACTCAAGGTAAAGAGAGAAGTTCGATCAGAATCATGGGGTTCCAAGAGTATGAAATCAAATGGGTTTGAATAATTCTTCCCCTTCTATTATTACAGCTCCCAATTTTCTTATCTATTAAACATGTTCAGTCCTTTACCTTTTCCCCAGGTCTCTGACTTTCATGTTGTTGTCACAGAGCTCTAAATAGTTGAAGGAAGTCTCCAGAATCCAGAAAAGAATGTGTGACTTGGTAATACTTTCATCTTGGTATCAGGGTATTGCCTGTACTTCTCCCATATCCAATCTCAAGAAATCAGACAGATGCAAAAAATACCTGAATTTTCCATATTGATTTAGCAAATGGTTTGCAAACCCCTTGTTGAAAATTTATGGCTTAATTAAAATAATCACCCCCCCTTTAAAATAATATAATGTGAAATCTCACTGTATGGAAGAGACAGATGTGAACTTTTATATAAGATTTGCTAGATGTTATTCTGTGGAATCATGGGAGAACTCAGACCTCCCTATTACTAATAAATCTCAAGCTTCTTGTCAATGGACATGAGTTAGTAAATGGACGGACCAAAGAAGCTGTAGGAAGGGGAGAATTCTTTTTCTACCCTTCAGGGTCTTCCAGCTGGATTAAGAATTCAATTTGCATGAGACAGATTAACAGGAAGAAAAAAACTCAAAGTCTTATTAGGTGCACATGGAATTCCAGTACTGAAGTTGAGGCCTCTAAAAATGACCAAGGCAGTCAGTTTTTATAAGTTTTAGACAAAGAGACAATAACTTATTGAAGAATTTACAGAATAAGGAAAACAGGTGTTTGAGAGGTTTAATTAGTAAGGAATTTTAAGCGGAATTCAGGCTGAGGTAGTAGATTATTAAAAAAGTAACAAGTCTTATTTCTACAGCTGTCTCAACTTTCAAGTCCCTATTTCTGGTGAGAAGGATGTCTTTTTACAATGGAGAGGGTGTTTTTCATATGGGGGATTTGTTTCCTGCTTTCAGGGGGACAGGAGAGGATTTGATTGTTCCTACACTGATTGTTTGCCAAGTAGCTTCCATTCTAAAAGTCAGTAAGCCATTGTGGTACATTTTGGGGCAGCCTGCTCTGAGTTCCTACAAAGCCAACCTGCAAAGAAATTATCAAACAAAGATGAGAAAATAAGTCTTTTTAAGAGTACACATCATCCTGTTGGACATTAGATCTCTAAAATCTGCTCTTGTTTAAGATAAACACTCAATTTCAACCCAATAAATTGTCATTTTGCTTAACTGTGGCCTTGTTTTAAGATGTCTTGTGTTCTGAGCTGCATCGTAAGATAATCAGGATGGCCAAGAGCCTTGGCTGTGTGTGTACTATTGGCTAGCTCCATTGGTAAGTAAGAAACAATACAGGTTTGAGTAAAGAATAAAGTGATAAAAAGTTTGAGACCTGGTAAGCTAACAAAATAGCTCATCTGTGGGGACTCCAGAGCCAGAGAGAGGAAGGTCAAATAGAATAGGTGTCCATCAATAGAGATCTATTGGTCAACAAGAACAAAAAGAAAATTGTTTAAGGAGCTTCAGTACAGCACAGAAAAACATAATGAATTCTTAATTTTTAAACAAAATTTCAAAATATGAGCTGAAGTCCCAACAATGACCAAATAAGTCAAAAACTTATATAGAGGGGCACCTGGGTGGCTCAGCTGGTTAAATGGCCAACTTTGGCTCAGGTCATGTTCTCACGGTCAGTGGGTTCAAGCCCTGCATCGGGCTCTCTGCTGACGGCTAGCTCAGAGTCTAAAGCCTGCTTCTGATTCTGTATCTCCTTCTCTCTGACCCTCCCCTGCTCATGCTGTCTCTCTCTCTCTCTCTCTCTCTCAGAAATAAATAAAACAGTAAAAGAAAAAAAAACAACCTTATATAGATCAATTGCCCCTAGTTTTCTAAAGCATGCAAATTTCTACCATTGAAAAGGCACCAAGAGCAGATGGGCTCAAGAGTGAGTGTTCTTTAACTTAAAAGAAGAAATTTTTCCAAATTTATTTAAGCTTTTCTTTTATAAAAATGGAAATGTTCCCACTTCATTTTATGAAACCAACATTATATTCATACCCAACCTTGTAGATACAGTACAAAAGAGAAAACTACAGGCTAATCTCAATCATAATTTAAAATACAGCAATTCTAAATAAGCTATTAGCAAATACAATCTGACAGTGTATCAAAAGAATGCTACAACTAAAAAGATTTTTAGGGGGAAATGTGTGGATAGTTAAAGCCGGAAAAGTCTCAATATATTCCAATATATGAGGAAAATACATATAAATTTGCCAGTGTCAGATACAGGCATTTGATAAAATATACAGTCATTTCTAAAAACTCCTAAGTATATTAGAAACTGGTTCATGAAAGTAACTTAAATATAATGCTTCCCCAAACCCAGTACCATATAATTGTCTAAAGAGTAAAACAATAGACCATTTATAGTAATAACAATGCCTGCTATCCAGATTATTAATCAATATAAGAAAATAAGATAACTGGTATAAACATTGGGAGAGATACAGCTATCTATTTTTTGCTGCTAATGTGATGGTGATAATGTGAACCAGAAAACCTGAAAGACAGTGGAGCCTGGGTGGCTCAGTTGTGTCTGACCTTGATTTCGGCTCAGGTCATGATCTCATGGTTCATGAATTTGAGCCCTGCATCAGGCTCTGTGCTAGCAGTGCCAGGCCTGCTTGGGATCTTCCCTCACGCTCTCTCTCTGCCCCTCCCCCACTTTCCCTCTCACTCTCTCAAAAATAAATAGAGCTAACGAAGATGGCAGGGCACCATGGACACCCTCAGCTTGTCTCATCCCTGAAAGGCAGCTAGATTAGCACCAAACCATTTGTCACAGCTAGGAAACTGATCTGAGAATTAATACAACAATCTGTATAACTTGACCCATAGAACTTAGCAGGTGCTCTGTGTAGAGAGGTGAACTAGGGGAGAGAAAAGCCACGGAGGGTAGATAGCTGTTTCCCCAGAGAGAAGGAAGAAAGGGGGAGAGTGTGGCACATTGAGAGTGTAGGAAAAGCACTTCCCAGAAAGTAGCTGGAGAGAAAGAGAGAGAAAAAGTGAAAACACTCACAGGGGACTAAACAAGAAATCTGTTCCCCAAAACCACTGACAGGAAGAAAGGAGAGGGTTTCCATACCACCAGGATTCTATAAACAGTGGAGTGCAGAGCCTGAAGTTTCAGAACTCAGTATCTGGCAGTGCTCTGGTGGGGAAAAAGGCTGAATCCCTGGGAACAGGCAGCAGGATCTGAGTGGGCCATGTGTCCCACAGGAAGAAGTGGTTCCCCTCTTTGGAGAGCATTTGGTAGAGGCCCTATGGCCTACCCACAGGCAAAGGTCCCAGCAGACCCCAGAGAGTAGCCATGTTTGCTGGTATTGGGACAAAGATGCCAGAGTATGGTGAAACCTGGCACCAGCTGTGTGTTGTGATTTGCCACAATCTCTGTACCTCTGCCACTGTGCAATCACAGGAATGTTTTCTGCGGCAAACTGGCAGCTGGCAATTGCTCAGTGAGACCCTTCCCCTAAGAGTCAGTTGAGGTCCAAGCTGTAGGGATCTCTGAAGTGTGGGGTTTTGAAAAACAATCCCATCTGAGATAAAACTCTTGAGGGGGGTGCCACTTGGCAGGCAGACAGCTTGAACACAGACAGGGTAGACATGGGGGACAGAGGCCTGAGACAAAGGAGGGGGTGCTTGATCATGGGTTGGTGAGAGCTCACAGTTCTGTCCAAGGGACCAGGAAGCTGAGTGAAGCCATTTCCACCTCTCTCTCTCTCTCTCTTTCTCACGTACATCAAAAAGAAAACAGAGAGAATTTTTTCTCTTTCTGTATCCAAGAAAAAGAAAAGGGGAAAAAAAAGCCAATTTAAACAAAAACAGAAGCAAAAAAATCCTAATAAATGAACTAGCAAAAATGAAACCCAAATGAAATTACATAGTTTCCCCATATAACTCAAATTGGGAAGCACTAGATAGTCCATACACTAAGCAAGTGGAGGGACTTGGGCTGGCCTTCTAGGGGATGTGCTTGGAGGGCACAGTTGGGCAGGGCTTGGTGTAATGGCTCTGTTGTCCACTAGGTGGCGCTGCTTAGCTTACTGGGGTGGGGTGGATCAGTGTGATGTACTTTTTTTTACTTTATTTTTTTTACTTTATTTTTTATTTTGTTTAAATTTTTATTCTATTTAATTTTTCCTATTTCATTTTATTCTATTTTATTATATAATTTTATTAATTTTTAAGTTTTTTCTTACCTTTTTTTCTTTTCTTTCTTTTTTCTCCCCTTTTCTCTATTTTATCAAGATTTTTTCAACAAGCAAACCAAAACACATCTAGGATCTATATTCTTTTATTTGATTTTTGTTTTGTTTTTAATTTTTTAGTTTTTCTATTTTATTAACTTTTTTCTTCTTCCAAAATGACAAAATGAAGGAATTCACCCCAAAAGAAAGAACAGGAAGAAAATAGCAGCCAGAGGCTTCATCAACATAGAGATAAGCAAGACGTTTGAACTAGAATATAGAACCATGATAATAAGAATACTACCTGGGGATAGAAAAAAGCATAGAATTCCTTCCTACAGAAATAAAAGAAGTAAATTCTAGTCAGGACAAAATTAAAAATTATATAACCTAGATGCAATCTCGAATGGATGCTATGATAGCAGGGATGGTCAAAGCAGAGCAGCAAATCAGTGATATAGAAGACAAAATTATGGAGAATAATGAAGCAAAAAAAAAAGGGGGGGAGGGTAAACAAAGGCAAAAGAGCATGATATAAGACTTGGACAACTCACTGACTTACTAAAAAGGAATAACATCTGAATCATTGGATTCCCAGAAGATGTAGAGATAGAAAAAGGGGCAGAAGCTTTATGTGAGTGGATTATAGGGACAAACTTGTACTCTGGGGAAGGACGCAGACATAAAAATCCAAGAAGCATAGAGAACTCCCATTGGATTCAACAAAACCTGACCATCACCAAGGTGTACATAGTCAAATTCAGAAAATATGTGGACAAGAAAAGACTTATGAAACCAGCAAGGGAAAAAAAGTACCTAATCTATAAGCGAAGACAGATCAGGTTTGCAGTATACCAATCCACAGAAACTTGGCAGACCAGAAAGGAGTGGCAGAGTATATTCAATGTGCCAAGTGGGAAAAATATGCAGTCAAGAATTCTTTATCCAACAAGGCTGTTATTTAAAATGCAGAGATAAAGACTTTCCCAGACAAACAAAGATTAAAGCAGTTTGTGACCACTAAACCAGCCCTGCAAGAAATTTTAAGGGGGACTCTTTGAGTGGAGAAAAGATGAAACAAAACAAAAAAGACCAAAAGCAACAAATACTGGAAAGGACCAGAGAACATCACCCATAGCACCAACTCTACAGACAACACAGAGAAACTAAATTTGTATCTTTCAGTACTCTAAATGTCAATGGGCTAAATGCTCCAATCAAAAGACATAGGGTATCAGAAAAGATACCCATAGGGATAAGAAAATAAGACCCATCTGTATACTGCTTACAAGAGACACATTTTAGACCTAAAGACAGCTACAGATTGAAAGTAAGGGGTTGGAGAACCATCTATCATGTTCATGGTCATCAAAAGAAAGCTTCTTGTAGCCATACTTATACCCAACAATCTAGATTTTAATATAAAAACTGTAACAAAAGATGGAGAAGGGCATTGTATCATAATTAAGGAGTCTATCTATCAAAATCTAACAATTGTAAATATCTATGCTCCTAATGTAGTGTCACACAAATATATAAGTCAATTAATCACAAACACCCCACTTACAGCAATGGAGACATTATCTAAGCAGAAAATCAGCAAGGAAAGAATGACTTTAAAGGGCACATTGGACCGGATGGACTTAACAGATATATTCAGAACATTTCATCCTAAAGCAGCAGAATACACATTCTTCTCGAGTACATATGAAACATTCTTCAGAATAGACTACATAACATTACACAAATCAGACCTCAACAAGTTCTAAAAGATCGAGGTCATACCATGCATATTTTCATACCACAATGCTATGAAACTCGAAATAACTACAAGAAAAAATTTGGAAAGACCACGAACACTTGAAGATTAAATAATATCCTACTGAAGAATGAATGGGTTAACCAAGAAACTAAAGAGGAAATTAAAAAGTACATGGAAGCCAATGAAAATAAAAACACAACAGCCCAAAATCCCTTGATGTAGCAAAGGTGGTCATTAGAGGGAAGTATATAGTACTCCAAACCTTCCTAAAGAAGGAAAGGTCTCAAATACACAACCTAACCTTACACCTAAAAACGCTGGAAAAAGAACAACAAATAAAGCCCAAAACCAGCAGAAGAAGGGAAATAATAAAGATTAGAGCAGGAATCATTACTATTGGGGGGCGAGGGGAACAGTAGAACAGATCAATGAAGCCAGGAACTGGTTATTTGGAAGAATTAACAAAATTGATAAACCCTAGCCAGTTTGATCAGAAAGGAAAAGGAGGGGCACCTGGGTGGCTTAGTCGGTTAAGCATCCGACTTTCGCTTAGGTCATGATCTCGCGGTTCGTGGGTTCGAGCCCCGCGTCGGGCTCTGTGCTGACAGCCAGTTCAGAACCTGGAGCCTGTTTCGGAGTCTGTGACTCCCTCTCTCTCTCTGACCCTCCCCTGCTCACGCTGTCTCTCTCTCTCTCTCTCTCCTAGAAATAAACATTAAAAAAAAAAGGAAAAGGAAAGGACCCAAATAAATAAAATCAAAAATGAAAGAGGAGAGATCACAACACTGCAGAAATACAATCAATAATAAGAGAATATTATGAGCAATTATATGCCAATAAATTGAGCAATCCAGAAAAATGAAAAAATTCCTAAAACATATAAACTACCAAAACTCAAACCAGAAGAAATATAAAATTTGAACAGACCTATAACCAGTAAAGAAATTGAATTAGTAATCAAAAAAATCTCCCCCCCCCCAAAAAAAAAACAAGAGTACTAGGCCAGATGGCTTTCCAGATGAATTCCACCAAACATTTAAAGAAGAGGTAACACCTATTTTGAAGCTGTTCCAAAACAAAAGAAAATAGGAGGAAAAATTCCAAACTTATTCTATAAAGACAGCATTACCTTGATTACAAAACCAGACAAAGACCCTGCTAAAAAGAACTACAGACTAGTTTCCCTGATGAACACGGATGCCAAAATTCTCAAGATACTAGGAAACCATATCCAATAATACATTAAAAGAATTATTCACCAAGACCAAATGAGATCTACACCCAGGATACAGGCTTGGTTCAATATCTGCAAAACAGGGGCACCCGGGTGGCTTAGTCGGTTAAGTGTCCGACTTTCGCTTGGGTCATGATCTCGCGGCTCGTGGCTAACAGACAATGAAAAAATGCTCAACATCACTCATCATCAAGGAAATACAATCAAAACTATGATGAGATATCACTTCACACCTGCCAGAATGGCTAAAATTAACAACTCAAGCAACAACAGATGTTGGCAAGGATGCGGAGAAAGAGGAACCCTTTTGCACTGCTGGGGGGAATGCAAACTAGTGCAACCACTCTGGAAAACAGTATAGAGGTTCCCCCCAAAATTAAAAATAGAACTACCCTACAACCCAGGAATTGCAGTACTAGGTATTTATCCAAAGGATACAGGAGTGCTTATTCGAAGGGGCATATGCACCCCAATGCTTATAGCAGTACTATCAACAATAGCTGAAGTATGAGAAGAGACCAAATGTCTGTCAACTGATGAATGGATACAGAAGATGTGGTGTGTATATATATGTATTATATATATATATATATATATATATATATATATATATATATATATATAGCATATTACTCGGTGATCAAAATAATGAAATCTTGCCGTTTGCAACAACGTGGATGGAACTAGAGTGTATTATGCTAAGCAAAATAAGTCAGGCAAAAACAGATATGGTATGATTTCACTCATATGTGGAGTTTAAGAAACAAAACAGATGAACATAAGGAAAGGAAGGCAAAAATAATATAAAAACAGAGAGGGAGACAAACCATAAGGGACTATTAAATACAGAGAACAAACTGAGGATTGCTGAAGGGGTATTGTATGGGGAGATAGGCTGAATGGGAAAGGGACATAAGGAAGACACTTACGGGATAAGTTGGGATAAGTACTGGGTAACATATGTCAGTGATAAATCACTAAGTTCTATTCCTGAAATCATTATTACACTATATGTTAAGTAACTTGGATTTAAATTTTTAAAAATTGAAAAATTAAAATACATAAATAAGCATCTTTTAAAATCCTGAAGATATTAGAAAAAAACTCCAATTAGTAAGAGCATTTGGTAGGTACCTAGATATAAGATAATTATATTTGTATAACACACACACATACACACACACAAACTGACAAATATACATTTGCATGTGTGTGTATGTATCTATAACTCCCATAAAGTATTTTATAGAGCAACATTAGCTTATGTGGAATCCAGTGGCCCATCATAGCTGAAGTTAATGTTCCCTTTATGAATAGAGAAGAGTAGGATTCGTGAAAAGAACTTCATTCCACAGAGTCATTCAAGGAACTCAGGCTAACAGAAGCTCTGCCAACTTTATTTCAAGACTCCTAAGTTTGCTCAAGACACTAATATCTAAAAGCCTGGGATATTACTTCTATTTTACAGGCTAAACAGAGGCACAGAGGCACCAAAGCTACCTTGGTGATAGTAGTAAATCCAGATTTGAACCTCAGAATTCATGGCCCAGAATCCACGATCTTAACCACTATGCTACATTAGACTATATTGAATAGCTTTTGCTATTTTAGAAATAAGCACCAAGAAATGGAGGTAGGAAAAAAATGATCTTTACTATTAAAAGAAACTACAAAATTATTAGGCATAGATTTAATGAGAAAGACATAGGTCCTATTGGAGGAAAGCTATAAAAAGCCATAGAAGGACATGAAAAAATGAACAGATAAAAAAGCACTGCATATTATTGGATAAAACTTAATAGCGTAAAAGTGTTGATTCTCTCAGAATTAGTAAGTCCAAAGAGTCCATTTCAAAATTAGACGTTTATATGAAATAAAAAATTAGGGTTACTCTGCCAGATATTAGAGTATATTATAATTAAATTAAAATGGAAATACCAGAGAAATAGATAAAATAGAGAATCCAGAAAAAATTCTCAGCATATATTAAAATTTAATATATGTTAAAGATACTATTTTGATTCAGTGGGGAAAGGATAAATTATTAAACAATGGTGACAAAATAACTGCTTATTCATGATGAAGAAAATAACATTAGACCTTTATATTACATCACCCCCAAAAATAAATTCCAGATTGATGAAAGACTTAAATGTAAATAACAAAAATATTTAAAAACATCTTAGTAAAAATCAAGGAGATTCTATATTCAATCTAAAGCCAAGAGAAACTTTGTTAACCAGGACAGGGAAACCAGAAACCATTTTAAAAAACAAATAAACATACTTGCTTATACAAAATTAATTTAGAAAATGCTTCCTGCATAGCAAAATATAAATCAGTAAATAAACTATGTATGTGGTGGTGGGGGGGAACTGGCAGTGCAGCCAACAAAAAATTAACAACCTTAAATATATGCACAGAGGCCTTAAAAATAGACAAGAAAAATGAACAATTGAACAGAAAAAAAATGAACCAAACATGTGAAGAAACAGTTCAAAGAAAGAGAAATCCAAATGGCTAGCATACATATTTAAGACTTTTCTAACTCACTAGTGGTCAGGAAATTGTAAATTAAAGTAACAATGAAATGTCACATACCTATCAAACTGACAAAAACTGTAAAAGCCTCTATTACTTTTTCCTGATAGAGAATTTAAGTATACATTCATCCATTGCTGATAGAAATCTGAATTGTTAAGTCCTTTGGAGAAAGCAATCAGGAAATATCTATTTAAAAATACATCATTTGACCCAGCAATCCCATAGAAATAAGCAAAACACGTCTCAAGATATAAGTGGTTCAATCCATCATAAAAAGAAAGAACTTGTGAGCCATAATATTTTTGAAGAATAAAAGTAATATATTTATTTATGTGACAGCTCTCCTTACATCAGTGAAGGAGATCTGCCACTCATCAGTACTATTTTCATTCTGAGTTTGAAATGTCAAAGCTAGTATGCCTCTATGGCTCAATGGTCAGTGCTTAGTTAAGGTTAATTTAGGAAGATCTCCCATGTTTGGCCCAATCTCAAGGCATCTAGACCTCTGGGTTCAAGCTAAGACAATGAGAGGAAAAGGTCTTCCTTATTAGGTTTGGGATAAAATGGAGCCATGTGTGCAAGGACTTCCCTGTGAACTCTTTCCAAGGAAAGTGCAGGAAAGGAGTACAGTCAAGAGGAAAGAACAGTATGGGAATGTTAGAATAATAATTGGCCTTGCTGGTAGTGGCCCATTGTGGCAGTACTGGTCTCAAATTTATTCACACTGCCCATAGGTAGTCTCCTCCCACACTGACTATGGATTTGGTCATATGGCTTACTTTGTTCAAGCAAGGAGAGACTTGAAAAATCCTTGCACATTTGGGCTTCCTTTCTCTTGTTACCCATGGGAACTTTCTTGTTGCCCAGGAGACCAACACAGTGTGGATGAGATTGACCCAGTCCACTGGATGATGAGTGACATTTGGCCCAGTTATCCTAACAGCCAGCCAACCACCAACCAACTGGCAAACACATGAATGAGGCCATCAACAACTGATGGAAGATGCCTGAGTATGCTCAGATGAGATCATTAGAACTGCCTAGGTACACACAGCTCAGAATATCAACCCACTAAATCTCAGGCTAATGAAATGCCAATTATTTTAAGGAACTTTGGAAATGGTTTGTTAAACAGCTAAAGCTGCTATACTACCAAAGGGCCAGGAAACAAACAAAAAAATGTCATAAAATTTTAGAGTCTTTTGAACATCCATGTTTTAAAGTGAAAAGCTTATGTGAATATAATCAAGTGTAAGTCTATAGAAATGCATATGAGTTGAGAGATGGTATAACAGGAAGGATATTGGAGAGAAAAGCAAAGCTTATTGGAACAATAAGAACATCTAATCAAGTTGATTCAGCTTGAGAAAGAAAACAAACTGAAATATGAAATAAAAGCTTTGAAAAGTGTGAATGCTTAGATTGTATGAATAATGGAGTTTGATTATAAGCATATTTAATTTCTCTAATATTAAATTAAAGTAGCTCTAAAGACATATGGTACACTAGATGTAAAAACAGGAGACTCAGAGAAGTGAAGCATTTTTTTTAACTGAATCATTTTTTTGTAAAACACCCAAGCAATATCTAATTAGTTTGAATGAGTCCTTATGATGTATAGCTTGTTTTAGAGTTAGTTTTAGATATGAGGCATACAGTAAGCAGCTGGGGATTGATGGTCAGTGTAGATCAATCCAAATGAAATCTACTGCCTGGTGAAACAGGAATTATTATCATAAATTTCCCCTGAGCTTTGTTTTCCATTACTGTCATCAATGAGAAATAATTTGCTTCTCTGCCTAACTCCTTGTCTTAATCCCAAAGGATCACATTAAAAAGTCTATATTAAGTACTTTGAGTAGACTCAGAAAGATAAGACCTGTAGTTGAAAGAATGGTGTCCAACTTGTGGAGTCACACCCAATCCTCAAAATATTTCTCAGGGAAACTACCACTCTACAGTGATATATATATGAGGCATTTCATGTTATCTCCTGAAACTTCATTACTGCCCTGGGAAGGTAGGCATTATCCCCATTGGTTGTGTGTATGAAAAATTCAGACCTAGCAAACTGGCCAGCATCCTGATTCTTGCCTCCTAGGTGTTAGTGGTTCCAAAAATAGGCTAACTGCCTCCAACTGCTGAATGGCTAGCAAACTGCCTCTTAGTTCTTGATTCTCCACTAATACATAGTTTGGGAAGCTTGGTGAAGAAGCCTTATTGCTAATAGAAGTTACTCATCCCAGATGTCAACTTTTGAGTTCCTTGGCAGATCCCAGGTTTTACCTGTGCCTTGAGTGCCATCTTCATTGTGGGGGTGCCCTTGAATGCCCTCACTGTGAACACTCTCGTTTTTATCAGCCCTCCTGCTATTGCTGTCCTATGCTCCCTATAGCTCTATGACAACTAAGTCAAACATGCAATTTTATAAACATCGGGGCAATTGTTTTACTAAATTAATCTGTTCTGAAATTGCAAACCTAAAAGTTTCTTTGAAAGAAAACAAAAGAGCACAGAGAGTTGGATTTTAATTTTTGGACACAGAGACCATGTTCTCCACAAATTTAATTTTCTAGATTAATGAATCATATCGGATCTTGTAAATTAGAAATTCTTTATACAACATGGAAAACAATGTGAATAAATTGAATCTACTTATTGAAGAAGCTATCGTGGTACCCACACGTCACACACACTTAAACATGGCTTTGTGTTTTCTAGGCTCTGTTGAATTGGTTCCTTGAAATTAGAAATTCTCTTTTGAGCTTTTCATCAGACTGATCTCTAAAAAGACTAGGGTTTCCCCCACTTCCTCCCCCCACTTTTTTTAGAATTTAGGAAGGATCTGAACCACATGGAAATGTTGAAATATCAAAAAATTTAGTCCAATAGGCTACTTATATAATAGCAACAGCATTTCATATCTGTTATCTCATCATTTCCAAAACATGACTACACATGTGATTTCATTTGAGCCACATACATTTCTAAAACATTTACCGAGAACAAGTGACTGGGAGAAACTAGCATCTTATCTCCATTTTGTGAATAGGAGCATTTAGGAAAAACACTTAGGGCATTTGCTGGCCACCAGTAGAGGAATTGCCGAGGGAACCTTGTTCCTTCCAAGCTGGCTTACTCTCTCCTACAGCCTGCAAGTTAGGCTCATCAGAGTTATATTATCCCATTGCAGGGAGAAGAGCTTTCTATGGCCCTTGACAAGCACCACTGTGGCATATTGGAGAGATGGTGGGAAGTTCCAAAGGCAGGATATCGGGAGATTTGGTCCACTTTCAGCCTACCCTAAACTGCCCATATTTATTTCTTTGACCCAGTGTCTTAAAATGGGAATAAGGATTCACTAGCTTGTTATGATGAAAAAGTTAAATAATGGTTATTAAAGCATTTTGTGAACTATAGACTACAATATATAGGTCAAGGTGGGACAGGAAATCTGGAAGGAAGGGAGTCTTCCTTCTCTGAGGCCCCAGTCTAGCCTCTGGAGCCAGACACTATGTAAGATAGTTTAGATATAGTATCTCATTTAATCCGCACTTCATCCCAGGGAGCTGAATAGTATTATTATTAGGTCTCTTAATTTCTTTCCTAATTATTTTAAATTATGAAATAAATTGAGTAATTTATAGCACAAAGTCACACTAATTCAGAAAATACGACACAAGCATCTTCCCTAGCCAGATTTGCATGTGTTAACATTTTACAAATACTCTTCAGATGTCTCTTTTTCTCTTCAGGAAATAAAATGTTACAGAAATAGCTAAAGCCCTACCCTCTCTTTTCCCCACCTTCTTCATGTCCCTGGATCTCATGTGCATTCCTCTTGTGGATGTTTTTGTACTTTTACTCTTTGTATCCATATCCATACCAAACTCATACGAAGTTTCGTGTCTTAAAAATGTATGTGTGTTTTAGCCAACATGATATGACTTCTTTTCCATTTTTCTTTTAACATTATGTTTTTGGGGTTTATCTATGTTGATAGGTAATCTCAATTTGTTAATTTTAACTGTTCTATGCTATTCTCATGTTGGAATAAGCCATCAATTATTTATCTACCTCCTCACTAACAGAAGTGTTGTTTTCACTATTTTGCTGCCACACACAGTGAAATATGTTTATAATAAATGTATTGGTAAATGTCTTCCTATATAATTATGACCAAGTTCTTCTATTAATATATTAAGAAGTAGGATTTCCAGTTATGGAACATGAGCATCTTCCTCTTTATAGGATGTTGCCAATTTCTGTCCAAAATGTAATCACTCAATCACTCTTCTGTCATCAGGGTATAAGTTCCTATACACCACATTTGTGCCCACACTTGGGGTTATCAGAGTTTTAAATATCTGACAGACATAAAATGACATTTTTCTGTTTTGATTCCTCTTCCTTTTCTGTTCACAAAAATCCAAAATTAACTCCTCTGAAGTTTGTCTATGGAGGTCCCAGAAAATGAAATCATTTGAGAGGTTTAGTTCTTTTCTAAGCTAAGTTTTCTGTGAATCCAGTAAAGTCTGGGAAAATGGCAGTAGCTCATATCACTCTAAAGATTCAAGTTACTGTCTCTTCTCAAAGCCATAGCCAGAAGTTGAGACTCAAATCACCTACTGCCGGAAGCACTATAGAGTCTTGCCTCTAGCCTGTCATCACTTGGATTCTGCATTGGGCATCACTTAGCAGTTGCTATGGACTGAATTGTGTCCTCCCAGAAATTCATATGTTGAAGCTCTAATCCTTAATGTGATGGCATTTGGAGATGGAACATTTGGGAGACAAGTAGGGTTTCAATGACGTCATGATGATGGACCCTCATGATGGGATCAGTGACCTTACCAAAAGAGATGCAAGAGAGCTTCTTCTCTCTCTGTCTCCCTCTGTCCTGTGGGGACACAGTGAAAGGACACAGTTGCCAGCCAGGAAGAGAGCGCTCACCAGTAACAAAATCAGCCACAACCTCGGTCTTAGACATTTCTGGGCCTCCAGAAATGTGAGAAAATAAATGTCTGTTGTTTAAGCCAGTATTTTGTTATGGCAATCCAAGTGGACTAAGATAGGGGTTAAGAACTCAGACTCTAGAGACAGATTATTTGGTTTACATTGCAGTTCCCCATTTTTGCTAAACATACGGCTTTTCAAAAGTTTCTCAACTCTCCTAGCCTCAGTTTTCTTATCTATAAAGTAGAGATCGTAATAGTTTTTATATCACAGGATTGTCATGTAGGTTAAAATGAGTATTGAATGTGAAATACTTAAACCAGTGCTTGCCAGTTGAAAGTCCCCGTAAGTCTTAGCTAAGGCTATTATCTACATTATTAAACAAGAGCTTTAGTTACAGTGTCCCTTTGCTTAATAACTTCATGTTTTCCCATTAACTACAACATGAACTTCAAAATCAGTGTTTCCTAGCATCTGGCTCACACCTTCCTTTCCAGATTTATGTTTCACAATGGCCCTCCATGAGCCATCTGCCAGTCACACCTGTTTATTCACTGCCCTCTACTAGTCTGTGTGCTTCTCTGCATTTGCCATTGCACTTGTCCAACTCTGCTGCCTAGAAGCCCCTACTCTCCTTTTCTCTACTCACCTCAGTCCTATGCAGCCTTTGAGAGTCTTGCCCAAATCTCTTGTGTCAGGTAGAATACTTCCCCCCTTACTTGTCCACATCCTAATTCCTGAAACCCATGAATATGTGACTTTATATGGCAAAGTGGGATTAAGATTATAGATCTTGAGATGGGGATATTTTCCTGGGCTACCTGGGTGGGTCCAATGTAATCTTAATAGTTCTTAAAGAGCAGGAGGGTCAGAGTCAGAAGGAGATGTGATGACAGCAGCAGAGGTCAAAGTGAAATGAGGCACAAGCCAAGGAATGTTGGTGGCTTCTAGAAGCTAGAAAAGATGGAATCTCCCCTAGAGGCTCCAGCAAAAAGGCAGCCATGCTGAATCATTTTAGACTTCTGATCTCCAGAACTGTAAGAGAATACATGTGTGTTTTTTTAAGCCCCTAAGGTTATGGTAATTTGTTATAGCAGCAACAGGAAACTAATGTATCTCTCTTTGACCATAGAGCCTACCCTAATTATTTCTCCAAGCTCCCTTGGCAAATGCTGTCCTTGCAGCTTAATTTGAATCTGGGCCAGCCATTTGCCCCAATGCCTCCTTCCCACCCTGATGCTGCACCTCTATGAACAACAAACAACATATCTCTGACTCCCTTGTGACTGGGTTAGATTCTGCCAGTGAGGAGCAGGGCACGGGTGGGAGGTTGGAAAGTGGCTCTTGCAGTATCTTTGCAGCAACATTGGGAACCACACTGGTTGCAGGAGCTGTGTTGGTGGCTGTGGCAATGGTAGTATTGGTTCCAGCAACGGCAGCTGTAGCAGAACCAGCAGTGTCATGGGAGTCACGTTCTTGGATTGTACTTAGGCAGCTGGACTAACAGCAAGAACTTCAGCAGCATAGCACACTGCCCCCGCACCCCCAGGTAGACTTTTGTTCTGAAGATCCAGAAACATACTAGTTGCCTACAAATACTATGAGTAACTATTTTTCCCTCTTTTAATAACTCTAGCCCTTGTAATCAATTCCTGTATTATATATCTTCTGTTTAATATACCTAGAGTCATTTCTGTTTTCTGTTTTCCTGATTGGATCATGATGACATAGTTATTGACATATTCTTCAATATTTAAGATGTCTTTTTTGTATATGCCTGTTTTATATCCTACACTAATTGGTAGATTCTTTAAGAACAGGGAGAGTATCTTAAGCATAATGGAAGCAGTATGGTATATTGTGTTGATAATCACTAAATGCCACATCATACCACAAAACCATAGTGGCTTAACACAACAAAGGGTACTATGCATGCCACTTAATGACTGAGGAATTCAGACTCCCTCAGTATGTGACACATCATATCAGCATATGCCTTCCATGACAGTGCAGAGAGGGATAAAAAAAAGTCTCACCAAAGCATAAGTATTCTGGTCCAGAAATGACTCATCATTTCCCATTCATTTGCCCCAATGGCAAGGGACATTGGGAAATATAAGGAGAATATGATGGGTTTTTTTTTTTTCCTTTTAGCTTTATGTTTCAGCCAAATGGAGATTTTCAAACCAAACAGATTTGAGTTTACATCTGCATTTTGTCTCTTATTAGCTATGTGGCCTGAGTCAATTTTCTTAAACCTGAGCAGTAATCTTCCATCTATAATAATTCTCTACTTGCAGGGTTGTAGATATTAACTGAGATGATACCTATAGTGCTAGAAGTGATGATGAGGATGTTCACAATAGCAGGCAGACACAATGCTAAGAACTTTACATACATAACCTCATCTCATTCAGTTCTCAAAGTATTCTTACAAAGTACTAAAATATCCCCATTTTATAGAGGAGAAACTGAAGTACAAAAGTGAACTTGCTAAAGATAAATGGCTAGAAAAAAAAAATATATGTGTGTGTGTACATACATATATATGTACATATATACATATATATATATATATGGATAGATATGTGCACATATAGATATATATGTAATTTAACTTTATATAAATGTATATATATAAATCTTATCTTTATATATATAAAGATATATAATTAAGATGATTAAAGGAGTTATATATATACACACACACATGAGTATATATGTATGTACTCGTTTAATCATCTTAATTTCCCCATTTTGAAAGTAAAAGATATGGTTAAGTAACTTGCCCAAGGTCACACAGGTAGTTAGTGACTCTTATAAAGACTTAATAAGGGGTACCTCGGTGGCTTAGTCAGTCAAGCATCCAGTTCTTGATATTATCTCAGGTCATGATCTCACAGTCATGAGATAAAGCAATGAGTTGGACTCTGTGTCTGCAGCGTGGAGCCTACTTGGCATTCTCTCTCTCTGCCTTTCTCCCTCCTTATGTGTGCGCTCGCACTCTCTCTCTCTCTCTCTCTCTCTCTCTCTCAAAATAAATAAACAAGTAAATAAATAATTTTTAAAAAAGACTTAATGAGACAATTTGACAATTACTTTGGAGAACCACCATTTGCTATAACCTTAACTTGGGAGATTCACAATTTAGAATTATATATTTTTGGTTCTCAGAAACCCTGTGCTCATGACACCCAATTATATCCTAAACATATTTGTCATGAAATACTTTGTCTTTTCTTCTAGCATGTGGAAGGAATAGTTCCTTGGACCTCTGGCTGGGAAAGTCTGGTACAGATTTTCTAAGTCAACCTGTCCTTCCAGTGCTTTGAGGAAAAAACCTGGTGTTTGCTCTTCTAAAAAGGCCCAACCAGAATAGAACCATGGGCTGCACACTGGGTGTCAATTCACAGTATGCTGCCCTTTCTTCTGTACAAGCCCCAAAACACTACTTTCTCCTTTTTTACTGATGACCATACCCTACCATTTTGAGAAAACTCAGTCTATCCTCCTGACAGGCCAATTCCATGAAACACAAGCCTGCTGTAAAGGGCAGTTAGGAGGCATATTCTTGGTTAAGTGGTGATTTGGGACATTTCTCAGCAGGGTTCCCTCCTGCCTCTGCATGGCCGACCGAGCACACATGGCTTTCAGGTTGTTTCAGATGAGGCTGGGCCTGAATCATTTGTTCCTGCAAGCACCCTTTAGCTGAGCATGAGCGTGAGGAGGAGAAAGTTTGCACAGGCTCTTGATCAAGTGGGAGGGGAGGGACTGTGGAAATAATAAATGCCCATGCATTATTTATCACTATTATTGCTTATTGCAAACAGCTTAATTCCATTGACTTCTCACTTTTAAATGAGCTGGGAAGAGGGCCAAGGTTGTTTTTCAGATTCCCCTGAGAGAATGTGAGTGAGTCCATGGCATTTGTATTTTATTGACTCAGAGTTTTTCTTTTGTTTCTTCCAAGTAATACAGGGGGAAATTGAACTCTTATTTTAAGTTGAATTCAGGAAAGCTGGCAGACCCTTAATCATATCCTAATTATTTCTTTCAATATAGAAGAGTAAGGAGCCCTCAAAACCAAAAAATCTTGAGCAAGGGGAAAACAGAAGATAAAGTGTCACCTTCCCAATGGATCCCCTGGAAACAAGGATAGATAAAATTAGTGTCATTAAACATTATAAAGGGAAAATTTTTCTTCTAAGTGGGCATGATGCCCTTGTTTCTACATATATTTTGAGAAGAGGGACATAAAAATCTCTTTATTTAGACAACTGCCAGATTGTTTTGTGACTATGTTCCGAACTTAACAAAATGTAGGATTTGAATATACACTAGAAATTTTTAGGATATTCACTATGTATTCTGATGCCAGGCAAAGATACAAAAAGTGGATCAGCCTAATGCTAATTCTTCACACATTCAAAGGGGTTGGTTTTAATCAGCTGAGAAATAAGACATGCCTGGATTTTGCACGGTAACTATTTGCAGATTGTGGGGAGGAGAAGCCATGTGGTTTGTGCTACCCTGGTCTCGTTGTCCAAGGGAATGTCCTGTGTACAAAACCATGGTCTCATCAATGGGGTGAGATGGGGTGGGTGTGTCATAACAGGTACAGTAGAAGATCAGTAATACATGCAAGAAACAAGGAAAGAGAGAACTGGAGGGAAGGTTGCCTGAAAAGAGAGTAATAATAGACAAAGGTGACATGATTCTTTCTTCAAAAAGTTTTATGGAGTTTTTAATTTCCCATCAGCCTCAGGGTATCCTCCTATCTTAGCTGACTCAAAAGGGCTTCTGTGTTTTCACTTTTCCTTTTCACTCCCCTGTGCCTGCTTTCAACAACCAGAACTGAAAAGGTGCTGGTGAGAATGTACACATCTTCCCAGCATCAGGTCAAAAATCATCCAGGGAATCTAAAGTGAGGACCAGTGGCCTCCCAAGGGCTCACAGGCCAGCATCTCAGACAGAACTTTCCTCCTGACTCTATTCTGACACAAGTGACTGGCTGAGAGTGTGAGGAAAGGTCAAGAGGGGGCAGTCAGTAGAAGGGGAGGGGTATAATGGTAAGAACAGAAGCCCTGATGCCTGCCAGACTCTGGCCAAAACCTCAATTCCATCACTGACTCTCAATGGACTCTTTTCTCCTTTGTAAAAACTAGGGTGAAACAAGGTACCTCACAGAGTGGCTCTAAGTTCTCATATAAGTTTTAAATGAGAAAACCTTTAGGTGTCTAGCACAGTACTTCACCGTGTGAACTCTTACTCCTCTCCACTAGCACATTTCTGAGCCTGCAGCCTGAGCCAAGGCACAGGGTACACTTACTATGTTCCGCATCCACAACATACTAACACAACACATAACAACATAACAACAGGCCTGTGCCCAACACTGGGCTTGTAGTCTGAGCAAAACATGTAATCTTTGTCCTTACAAAGGCTGTATCCTGGTAAGGAGATAACCAGGCATCACATTCATGGAAATACAGGAACATAAATAATAACAAATGCAATAAGAAGAAAATACAAGGTGTGGCCATGGCCAATAACAGCACAAAAGGGCTTCTGCTGGCCAAGGGATAGGTTTGTAGAAGCAGGGAAGAGTCTCATGTCCCCAGGCATTTTGACCAACTCCTGCTACCTAGATCCTTTTCCCAGGGCTCAAACACTCTTCTACAGTCTACTTTAAAATGCAATTTTCCCAGGGAGAGGTGAGGCACTGATTTATAATCCCAGTTTAAGAAATTTCCTTCCTGGAACCAGCAAGGAAGAGACCACATGAGTTTGGGGGTTAGAAGAAAAAAAGGCAAAAAATGTAATTCTGAAGAAACATTACAATAATTTCAAACTGCTGAATGGGTTTTTGACAGCGTTTCATTTCAGGCATTTACAGGCTGACATGTGAGGTCCAATCAATATGCCAACCAACAGTCAGCCTGGGCCAGCTCCAGAGGCCAGTACTTCCTTTTCAGAGCATACAGAAAGGTGTACAAAGTATTATTACAATTCAACACATAATATTTAAAACAGAGGCCCTGTTATGGATGACTGGAGGACTACTCTGAGAGGGACATCTGAGCAGAGCAAGGTTCTGGCCATATTGTCTTCCTTTAACCAAAAATATTCTATGAGATAGATGGATAAGTTAGGGTAGACTCAACCATGCTGCAGGAACAAATAAACCCAAGTCTCTGTGGCTTAACCATCATCATTCAGAAACTTAGGTTCCTTACATTTTGCAGTACCTCAGTGTTCAAAACGTGTCTTCCAAAGTCACCGTGGAGGAGATGGACCATCGAGCATGGGAGGTTTTTATGGGCCAAGAGTGGCTTATATTACTTCTGACCACATTCCATTTTCTTTTCTTTTATTTATTTATTTTTTTTTTAAAATATTTTTTATTTATTTCTAGGAGAGAGAGACAGCGTGAGCAGGGGAGGGTCAGAGAGAGAGGGAAACACAAATTCTGAAATAGGCTCCAGGCTCTGAGCTGGCAGTCAGCACAGAGCCCGACACGGGGCTCGAACCCACAAACCGCGAGATCATGACCTAAGCGAAAGTCGGACGCTTAACTGACTAAGCCACCCAGGCACCCCTCCATTTTCTTTTAAATTCAAGTTAGTTAACATAGAGTCTAATAATGGTTTCAGAAATAGAATTTAGTAATTCATCACTTACATACACCCAGTGCTCATCTCAAGCGCCTTCCTTAATGCCCATCACCCATTTAGCCCATCCCCACTCCCACCTCCCCTCCAGCAACCCTCAATTTATTCTTTGTACTTAAGAGTCTCTTATGGTTTGCCTCCCTCTCTATTTTTATCTTATGTTAACCTTCCCTTCCCCTATGTCCATCTGTTTTGTCTCTTAAAGTTCACAGATGAGTGAAATCCCATGATATTTGTCTTTCTCTGACTGACTTATTTCACTTATCATAATACACTCTTGTTCCATCCATGCTGTTCCAAATGGCAAGATTTCATTCTTTTTGATTGCCAAGTAGTATTCCATTGTATACATACACACCACATCTTCTTTATCCGTTCATCAGTTGATGGAAACTTAGGCTTATTCCATAATTTGGCTATTGCCAATAGCACTGCTGTAAACATTGGAGTACATGTAACCCTTCCAATCAGCATTTTATATCCTTTGGATAAACACCTAGTTGTGCAATTTCTTGGTCATAGAGTAATTCTATATTTTCTAATGTTTTGAGGAACCTCCATACTGTTTTCCAGAGTGGCTGCACCAGTTTGCGTTCTCACCAACAGTACAAAAGTGTTCTCTTTTCTCTGCATCCTCGCCAACATCTGTTGTTGCCTGAGTTAATTTTAGCCATTCTGACAGGTGTGAGGTGGTACCTCATTGTGGTTTTAATATGTATTTCCCTGATAATGAGTGATGTTGAGTATTTTGTTTCATGTGTCTGTTAGCCATCTGAATGTCTTCTTTGTAAAAGTGTCTGTTTATGTCCCCTGCCCATTTCATTGCTGGATTATTTGTTTTTTGGGGGTGTTGAGTTTGATAAGTTCTTTATAGATTTTGGATACTAACCCTTTATCTTATATGTCATTTGTAAATATTTTCTCCCATTGGTTGCCTTTTTGTTTTGTTGATTGTTTCCTTTGCTGTGCAGGAGCTTTTTCATGAGGTCCCAATAGTTCATTTTTGCTTTTGTTTCCCTTGCCTCAGAAGACATGTCTAGTAAGAGGTTGCTGTGACCAAACTCAGAAAGGTTGCTGCCTGTTTTCTCCTCTAGGATTTTGATGGCTTCCTTTTTTATGGTTAGGTCTTTCAACCATTTTGAATTTATTTTTGTATGTAGTGGAACAAAGCTGACCTCATTCCATTTTATCTAGACTCAGTCACATGGCTCCAACATATCTCAAGGAGTCTGGAAACAAACTTTAACTGTGTAACTTGAAGGAAAATGAAATAGAGTTTTGCAAATACATAGCCATGTCTCTGAGAGAGTATGTTCTCATATAAGGACTTTCCAGGGACTGACCTACACAGTGGGGAGGCAATGAGGTATTATGCTTTTGAGAATCTCTTAGGTAGATTCAGATAAGTGTGGTTTAAGTTTGAATCAGAGTTCCACCCCTTCTATCTTTAAATCCAGGCAACTTCCTTGCCTATAATGATGAGGTTAATAACAATGCCTAGTTTATAAGGTTGTCACAAAGATTTAAGTTAGATTGTTCCTACCATGTAGTACATGCTCAATAAGTGACAGTCATCATTTCATGCCATGAAATGGCCATGACCGACCAGCGTCTACATCAAATGGTTTCTCCATGCAAAGTTACCTGTGATTTTTACATAATCTTCTGGCTTCAGGATGAACGCCTGTTGGCCTTCTTATAAGGTAAACCTCTACTCCCACTCAGATACAACTAGGGCCACGTTGAAATGAGCTGTCTCCCTCCTTCCTGCAGCATGTCTGATGTTTCTGAAATACTGAATAAATACATTCATATATTGGAAAATTAAGCATCTGAATCTCCATGAAACTTAAGCTTTCATGTTTTCATTTAATAGTATGGAGATTCAGGTGCTAAATTTTCCAACATAGTACACTTATCATGATGAGGACTGAGTAATGTAGAGAATTGTTGAATCACTATATTATGCCCTTGAAACTAATAAAACACTGTATGTTAACTATACTAGAATTAAAATTTTAAAAATTAATAAAAATTTAAAAATTAAAATAAAGAAATAGAGCATCACATTTTCTGCTAGCAAAAATCCTGTGCCTCTCAGGAAAACGTATCATGGTAGAAAACAAGAAGTAGCTCTTCCTCCCTCTTCCTTTCCCAGAGAAAAGAGAAGCATCACTGAGCCAATGATGTATAAGGACAGTTTTGATCCATGCCTAATTCTGTGTTCAGGCAGATGTGAACATGACCGAGTGGCATACTAGAGATCACAAAAGGCTCACAAAAGTCTATTGTGAGTGTATCTTCCTAAAATCTTGTTCCATGACATAATGCAGGGTCTTTTGCTAGAACAGCATTTGCTATTCTATGTATTTAATATCTGTTCTTGTAAGGTTTCTTTAATAATATGGAGATTCTGAATTTTGGATTTTTAATATTAATACATGAGGTACCATGTTTAGTGACATGATGTTGGCTGCTTGAAATTAGCCATAGAGGGAGTATTTATACCAAGGAAATTGATAAACACTAAAAGTTAGGGCTTTTTTTTTTTTTAAATAGGGAAGCAGGCTACAGAGCCACTTGTTAAATTTTTACTAACACGTCACGAGTGTAGACCTCTATTGAAACTGCACCCATGCAATATACAATGAGTATGTAGCCCGATAGAGGAATTTCAAGTCTTTTGGGGAGAACAAGATTGATATACCTATGGATAATTGGATTTATTTGCTATTGTGTTTTAAGTATAACTTTTATTGTTTAGATCTTTTTGCTAACATGGCATGCTTTTTGTGTAGAAAGAAGAAAATAAGAATTGCCCATAAGTCTACTATCCAGAGATAATCTCTGTTAATTTTTGGTTTCCTTTCATTTATAAACAATAATGTCAAAAATAGTGTCATGTCATACATATAGTTTTCTAACGTTACAATATATTTTGATCATCTTTCCAGAATGAAGGTTATGTATTTTTCTGCAATACCACTTCTAGTGCCTGTTTGGCATCATTGGAGCATAAATTAACTACAAGCCTTATACATAGTATCAACCTTTCCATTAGAAAGAGAGGTGTCTCAGCGTGTCTGGGTGGCTCAGTCAGTTAAACATCTGACTCTTGGTTTCAGCGCAGGTCACAATCTCATGGTTTCATGAGTTTGACCCCTGCATCACATTCTATGCTGGCAGTGCAGAGCCTGCTTGGAATTCTCTCTCTCTCCCTCTCTCTCTCTGCCCCTCCCTGACTCATGCTGTCTTGCCTCTCTCAAAATAAATGAACTTTAATTTTTTTTAAAAAAGAAAGAGAAGTGTCTCTATTAACTACCAGGGGGTGGAAATTTTCCCATGACCTTCTGCCACATGCATATGGACAGGTCAGAGTAACAAGCACAATGGCACCCTTTGGCCAGCTGGCTGAGCTCACTTCACTGGTCTCTGTCGATGATTTTGAGGTGTCTCACAGCTGCTCTCAACCCACTCTGCTCACCTGGAGAAGATAAATGAAAGTATATTTCTAGGTAAAGAGAACTGCTCATGATCAACTGGAAGGGTTACTTTGCATCCAGAAAAGAGACATGTATAGAAAATCCATTTAAATAAATGAAATTGAACATCCCCGAGCACAAACACACCTTTCCATCCACCAGTGAGTTCAATGCCTGTCTGATACTCAAACATCAATTAAAATAATTATTCTTAAATTATCATTTCAATCCACTTTTCACACAAAGCAGCATTAAATATCTGCAAATTCAGCTCAAAGCTATTATTTCCGAGGTGATATTAATTATTATGCTGGTTTTGGGTGAGACTCTCTGAAAGCCAGTTCAAAAGCTGTCACAGTCTACCCCATCCCCCAAACTCCAGTCCCTTACCCTAATATCTTTTCTCCTTTTTCCATCACTTTGATCATTTTCTCACATGCTATATAATTTACTTATTTATTCTATTATTGTCTTGCCCTCCATGAATGTAGGGAACTTTGTCTGTCTTATTTCCCAATGTGACTTCACACTTAAAACAGTGATTGACATATAGTTGGTGCTTCCCAAATATGCTTTTTAATGAATCTCATGGCCCTGGTATATATTTGGAGGTTTTGTATCATGGCTATTTTTGTCTACACCCATGAAAACACCTGTGAGTTGAACATCAAGCTCAGCCATTAAACAGGAAATCAGAAGAACTGAGTTTAAGGCTGTCTCTCCTTCTGTAAGGAACAAATAAGAGTTTATCTGCTTTAAGAGAATTAAAAGAAGGAGAGCAGGAGATGATGCCTTCAAAGAAGCCCATCCAGGCCAATATTATTTTCTTGAAACTGTGTCTAGATTTAGATATTTCCTATGCACGTTGTCTTCTGACGCATTTTGACATTAAATTGTGGTCTATATTCTTATAAATACCATTTAATGCACATCAACTAATTGCTAGGAACGATCTGGACACTAAACACACAGTAATTATATTATTTTAATACTGAAAGCCCAAAAGGTATGTATTGCTATCCCCATTTTAAAGAAGAAAGCATTGAGAGGTGTTGAGTAGCTTATTCATGATGGCACTGGGCAGAGCACATTTGACCTAGGTTGATCTGAGTCCAAGCCTATAGTCTTACTACTGAATGGCTATGCCTTGCTGCCAGGCTTGGCACCAGATTCTATCCTCCTCAGCCTTCTAATCTATAAAATGAAGATAAAACTGGGTTCTTTGATGGTTTGGAATAAAGGTTAAATGAAATATGTGTAGAATTTGATTATTGTTGCGCTTGATTCTCAGGAAGTAGAAGTTTCTTTTCATATTTCCCATTTGATAAGTAGAAAAGTCAAGACTTAAAATGATAAAGCAGCTTAACTTGAAGTTCTGTTCACAATGAAAAGCAAACAAGACATGAATCCAGGTCTCTACACAGGTCCATCTGTGCTGCTTCCTGGCCCATTTAAATCCAAATCCTGGCAAATCACAAATTCACAAATTCAACCAGGATAGCAGGCACATATTCACCACGAATATCCTTTCAGATTCATGATGAGGGAGGAAAAACACAAACCAAATAATAACACAATGGCAAAAATAAATTTTTAAAGACTTGGTTCATTTTCCTAGTGCTCATTACAGTTAGAAGAAGAAATAGCTGTTAGTATGCCTCTACTACTTAACAGGCTCTCCCAAAGCATCACACACACATAGGTATTATTCATCTTATTTTACAGATCTAGAAACTGAGGCAAAAGGAAGTTAAGCAAATTCCTCAAGGTCACACAGCCAGTGAGTGATGGAGATGGAAACTGAATCTAGATCTGTCTGAGCTGAACAGCCGAGTTTTGATCTGTATTTTGAGTTGCTGATGAAATAACTTCTGTTCTCATGACATTGACTCCCCAGTGATATTCTGCTTCCTTGTGAGGTTAGCCATCTCAGCCATGAAAATAATTGTTGAGTATACGCCTTTTAAAGACAAGAACTGAGCCCTATTATTACACATATCACTCATTACATCTAGTACTAGTCTTTATTGCTTATAGATCCTGAATAAATATTTTTGGTGGATTTATCCATAAAAGACCTCGACCTGAATTCCTTGGGGAAATGTTGATCACTCAGGGCTAACTCCATAGTAAATAAGACTCCCTACTATAAGAGAAATAGAAATGAAAGACTTGGAGAACACCTGTAAAAAAATGTTGCATTTGATTCCCAATGACAATAAATAGCTTCCTATTTTGCACAAGTTCATTCTCACACCACCCCACTCACTTCATTTCTCCCAGACCAGTGTAGCTCTGGTGTTTATGTAAAGACCCAAGCTGTACTTCATGCTCCTTGGTCACCCCAGGAATGTGACATTGCTGTGCAAATGTCATTTGTAGCCACAACCTGGGTGCATCTAGTTAGGCAATGACTTTCAATTTCTGCTGGAGATGCATCTGTCTTTGTTCTCCACCTTTATCTAATAACAGATCCCTCTTAATCATGTTAGGAAGACAGACAAAGTTTAATCATGCCATTCATCATGATTGGGACGCAATGTGCTAAGAAGGGCACTTTATTGCATTGTCTAAACTGAGTTTCAATACAAATAATTTTGACAACCAGGAGATGCTATTACTTATCCAATCAGAACATTACTACAAGTACAAATCTGGTCTAAATTCTGAATTAAGAGTAACAAAATGAGTTCTATTTAGTCTCAAGATGGCTTTCATGGGCCTCTGAAAATGTTCCTAATTTTGACAGCCAGGACTGTGTATGAATCCCTCACTTGTATCTTGAACTCACCCCAGATGGAGAAGTGAGCACACAGTTGTATCTTTATTGCTTACACGGGGACTACTGTTGGCAGGCAACACTGTTGTTATATCAAGACTCATCTTTTTCTCACCTTTGTTATCACAAAACTGATAGATACTAGGGATATCCTTCCCTGACCCCCATCTCCAATCCTGTCGGCTATGAATCCCAGTAATTCAATTTTAGGAGTAACAGATACTTTTCTCTGCTCTTTTTTCTCTCTTCATATCAGGAGGCATTACGAGAAAAGAACCTTACATGTGGGCCCAGTAACTGACTATTAGAGAGGTCTGAGGTCATACTGAACTCAGTAGTCGCTTCCTGATTATGCAGATTTCAAGCAAGAGAAGGATCATGAATAGAATAATTCTGGAATAACCAAAAACAGTCAGGTAGGAAACCTACCCATTTCTAGATTCTAAAATATTCCCTTTGACCATGATAATGATGATAACGATGATGCTCATGATACCACCACATATAATGGTGATATGTATCAAAGAAGTAGAGTTGCAGAGACCAGATACTACACATTAGGAGATTATACTTATTCCGTACTCTTCATGTTTCCTAGAGGCTAAAAATTTCTCCTTTACTTCTTCCTCCCAACCTCTCACTCACTCTCTCCTTTCCAAGGTATTGGAAGTGATATATCTAATTTGTAAAACTGGGAAACAGAGATTGAGTAGACTAGCAGAACGGATATACAAATGGAAAATGGCCAGACCATATATAAAATAGAACTCTGATCTAAAATAAGCAGCAACAAGACCAGAAACCAACCCACTATCCAGGATCTATAAGCAATAAAGGCTGGTACTAGAGATAGCAAACTGACTTCCTACAAGTCTTGTAGATAATAGTCTGGTTTCCTGAACTAGTGGGTTGGTTTCTGGTCTTGTACTAAAATCAGGGGTGAAGACAAGGATGAGGTCAATTATTGAACCAATAAACCCTTTGCCCTATAGAGGACCAATATTCAAACAGAAATGAGGAAGTATCTTAATGGGCAGAAAACTTTTAAATCTTTCCTCTCCTTTTCTTAATACTTGAACTGTGTATCTAACACCCTTTATTTCAATCTTAAATCCCTTTATGTTTACATAATAGTTTTCATTTTGTTTCCCTTGTGGCTCCAGATTGTTAGCTTAGAATATCTTAGATAACCATTTTCCCTTTTTTAATGACCCTTTTGTTGGGGCTGTGTTTCTTTTTGTTCCAGTATACAAATTACATGTTACTTGGGACTTGGGTTATAGGATACAGACATTAAGAGAACACATAAGGCTGTAAAATATTATTGGTATCAAGGTTCCTGGGCTGGGTGATGAATGTGAACTCTCTCTCTTTCTCTCTCAGCTTTATTGAGATGTTACTGATATATGGCATATGCAAATTTAAGATGTATAATACAGTGATTTGATTTGATACATGTATACATTGGGATATTATTACAATATATTTAGTTAATACCTCACTCCTTATATAATAATCCTTTTTTGTGGCAGTAACATTTAAGATCTACTCTTATCAACTTTCAAGTATATAACACTATATTGTTCATTATCATCACCAAGCTCTACATTACATCCCCATAACTTGTTCATCTTATAGTTGGAAGTTTCTACCCTTTATTCAGTGTCTCCTCAGATTCCCCACCCCCAGCCCCTGGAAACCACCATACTACTCTCTATTTTTATGATTTTGGCTTTTTAAGATTGCACATATGAGAACATATAGTATTTGTCTTTCTTTGACTTATTTCATTTAGTACAATACCCTCAAGTTCTATCCATGTTGTCACATAAGGCAGAGTTTCCTTTATTATAGCATTTCATTATATATGATATCAAAAATGTATTATTACATTTATATATTACCAAATATATTATATTTTTTAAAGTTTATTTATTTGAGAGAGAGAGCATGAGCAAAGGAGAGGCAGAGAGAGAGAAAGAGAGAGGGATAGAGAAAATCCTATTTAGGTTCTGCACTATCAGCACAAAACCCAACAAGGGGCTCTGTCCCACAAACTGTGAGATCATGACCTGAGCCAAAATCAAGAGTTGGATGCTTAACCAACCGGGCCACCCAGGTGTTCCTATATTAGATTTCTTATCCATTTATCCATCAGTGGACTCTTAGGTTGTTTCCATGCTATTGTGACTAATGCTGCAATGGACATGAGAGTATAGATGTCTCTTCAAGATAGTGATTTAATTTTCTTCTATGTATACCCCAAAATGGGGCTGCTAGATCATACTGTAGTTCTATTTTCAATTTTTTGAGGAACCTCCATACACTTTATCAAAGTGGCTATTCCATTTTACATTCCCACCAACGGTGCACAAAGGTTCTCTTTCTCCATAGCCCTTCCAACAACATTTATTGCCTTTTTTTCTTTTGGGTAAGAGCCATTCTAACAGGTGTTAGGTGATACCTCGTTGTAGTTTTCCTTGCATTTCCCTGATGATAGTCATGTACGACATCTTTTTGTGTACTATGTATTTGTATGTCTTCTTTGGAAAAATGTATATTCAGATCTGCTCATTTTTTAATTATATTGTTTATTTTCCTGCTATTGAGTTATATAAGTATCCTACATCTTTTAGATATCAACCCCTTCCTTGTCAGATAGATGGTTTACAGATAATTTCTATAATTCAATAGGTTACCTTTCATTTTATTGATTGCTTCTTTTGCTGTACAGAAGCTTTTCAGTTTGATGTAGTCCCACTTGTTTATTTAAATTATAAATGCTTTGGCTTTTGGTGTCAGATCTGAGTATAATCTGTTATATATTCTTTGGAGAGAGTATGGTGAGGAGACTAGTCTGAACAAGTAAAATACCAGAAACCTTATTTTCTGTCCTTTTCTGCCATATGGGTTATGGGTTACTATGCTGATGGAAGAAGAGTGGGGATGGATTAAAAGCCAACACAGAATGACTTTGTAATAAGTTTGGAATCCCATTGAACTCTTGGGTTATGCTAAGCAGACTATGGAGTCATCTACCCTGAGAATTTGTGATTTAAATGTTTCTTTTCTCCCTCACTTTAACCCTGAATTCCAAAGGTCTATAATAATGAAGGGGAGGAAGCCCAGAGAGGAATACCTTTTCCTTTGCATATTTAATGAAATTATGTCACATATGTTACACTAATGATCAATGTTGATACATTGTTTTAAACTATAAATCCAAAGTTTATTGAAATTTCCTGAATTTTTTCTTTTACTCCAAGATTCCATTCAGAATACCACATTACATTTAGCTCTCTTCTTGTCGGTGAAGTTTCTCAGACTTTCCTTACTTTTAATGTCCTTTCCTTGGTTTAGAAGAGTACTTCTCAGTTACATCATAGAGTGTTTCTAAATTGGGATTTGTCTGATATTTGTCTCATGGAGTTAGAGATTTTCAGGAGAAAGACCAGAGAGATAAGGTGCCAGTTTTATCACATCATATCAATAGTACATACTATCCAGTGACTTATCTCTGTTAGTGTTGTCCCTGATCACCTGGCTGAGGTAGGGTCTGTCAGGCTTCACCACTGTAAATTACTATTTTTCTCCTTTTTCCATACTGTACTCTTTAGAAGGAAATTACTAAGCTTAGCTCACACTGAAAAAGGATAGAGCATCCACACAAGTTACTTGGAGTTCTTCTCTACAGAATGTTTGTTTTTTCTCCTTTATGTATTTATTCAACCACTACTTTAATTCAGTATGGACTCATGGACATTTAATTTATATTATGGGCTATAATACAATGCTAGTTTATTTTGTTAAGCTAATTGTTCCAGCTTTATTCATTGGGAGCTCTTTCATTTGGCTGCTATGTCCCTTTGGTGTCCCTCATCATTGTGTTTTGTTATTGTTGAGCACTTCCTTACTTTTTGATGTACAATATGCAAGATGCCCTGGGTTTATCTTGTATATTTTCTGCCCCAGTTCTAGAATTAGTCATTTGTACAAGGAACTGTGATTGCATTTATTGAAAGAAGATATTAGAAACTAAGACCTGGACATTTGGTGTGCTTGTAACTACTGGAGTATCATTGTTCCAAGTCCTCTCAGCAGAGAGAGCAAGGAAAAATATGTGGACACTAACCATGTAACAGATGCACCTATAAACACATGTGCATAAACATCTGTATCTATATTAAGCTAAACATGAGTTCATACTATATCTCCAACTTCTAATCCATTGCCATATAGAGTAATACAGCTTCCCCTTGCTCATCTGTAATCCACTCCAACAGTGGATTGCCCACCACCTACCACCCATCTACCTATTTGTTCAATTCAGGGACACATGTATAGCAGTGTCAGAATTAACTTGTACCTCCCCTGAGTGTGTGGGGGGTAACTTTATCAATTAGAGTAAACTGCGTATGTCCAATTTTCTTTTCACCAGACTCTATGCATTTCCAAAGTTACTCATGTCAGCACCTTTTCCTCCCAACCTCTTTACTAAGATTGTTTCATTCATTTATAATAGAGTTAGAGTGTATGTCACATTCTGTATTCCACCCTGGGATCCACTGACCTAAGTGGCTTTCAAATTTTGCTTGTATTAATGTTTGTTCTTTATGCTGTCAGGCTCAATGGGTTTTGATAAATGCATTATGATGTGTATCCACAATTACAGTATCATAAAGAATAGTTTCACCTCCCTAAATTATCTGCTGGATTTCACCATCTCTACCTTGCCTTCTTCCCTCAATTCCCTGTTAACTACTGATCATTTTACCATTGCTATAGTTTTCCTGTCTCCAGAAAATCACATAATTGGAATCATATAAATGTCCTTTTAGATCGGCTTCTTCCACAGCATTTATTTGAGGTTCATCCATGTCATTTCATGGCTTGATAGCTCATTTCTTTTTATCATTGAATGGATTTACCACTGTTAGCTTTTCTATTCATTTTTAAATCTGTTTTTGCTTCTAGTTTTGGGTGAATAAATAAAGCTGCTGTAAGCATTTGAGTCCATGCTTTTGTGTGGACATATGTTTTCAAATCAATTAGGTAAACAGACAGAGATGTGATAGCTGAATCATATGCTGAGGTTATGTTTAGTTCTATAAAAACTGCTAAGCCATATCCCAAAGTGGTTGTTCTGCTTTCTACTGCTACTACCAATGAATGAGAGTTCCTGTTGCTACACATAGTGTCAGGCTTTTGGATTGTAGCTATGCTAATCAGTGTGTCTCATTCTGGTTTTCATTTGAAATTTTCTAGTGACAAGTGACATTGATCTTCTTTTAATATGTTTACACACCATTGATACTTGATCTTTATTGAGATGTCTATTCAGATCCTCTGCCCATTTTTTTTTTACTGGACTGTTTTTTATTGTTGACTTTTAAGTATTCCTTGTATATTTTGAAAACAAGTCCTTTATCAGATATGTGTTTTGCATATATTTCTCCCAGTCTGTGTCTTGTATTCTCATTTTCTTAACAGCATCTTGCAGAGTAGAAGCTTTACATTTATTAAATAATCTAGTTTTTCTACCATGGATTATGCTTCTTGTGTTATACGTAATATGTATTGCTAGGCCCAAGTTCACCTATATGTTATGCTATTTTCTAGAAATTTTGCAATTTTGCATTTTCCAATTATATCTGTGGTCCATTTTGAGTTATTTTGTGAAAAGCATAAGTTGTATGTCTGGGTTCATTTTTTGTTTACTTTTTGTGGGTTTTTTTTTTTCTTCGTATGGACATCCAGTGCTCCAGCAAGGTTTGTTGAAAAGAATATCCTATTTACATGGAATTGCCTTTGATCCTTTGTCAAAGATTAGATGACTATATCTGTAGGGGTTAATTTCCTGGACCATATGTTCCATTAACCTATCTGTTTATTTTTTCTAATTGCATGCGGTCTCAATTATTGTAGCTCTATAGTAAGTACTAAGGTGGAGAAGGGTGCATCCTCCAACTTTGTTCTTCAGTGTTATATTGTCTATTTGGAGTCTTTTGCCTTTAGAATCAGTTGAAGTCTATGAAATAGTTTGCTGAGATTTTGATTGGGATTTTGTTGAATCTATTTGGGAATAATCGAATCTTAACAATATTATAATCTAATTCACGAACTTAGAATATGTCTCTTAATTTTTTAGTTCCTCTGTACATTCTTGCATAATAGCTTCATAGTTTTTGTATATCGATCCTTGGGTAATTTTGCTGTATTTATAATTTAGTATTATGACTTTGAGGTATTTTTGTAAATGATATTTTTTTAATTTGTGAATTCAAATTGTTTAATACTGGTAGGTATGAAACCAACTGACTTTTATATATTAACCTTTATTCTATTTACTTGTTATACTTCACTATTAGTTCCAGAACGGTTGTTTTTTTTTAAATCAATTCTTTAGGTTTGTACACAGATAATCAAATTAACTACAAACACAGATCATTTTATTTCTTCCTTCTCAATCTGTATGCCTTTTATTTTAATTTTTATCTTATTTCACTAATTAAGACTTTCAGCACAATGCCCAATAGGTGTGGTGAGATGTTACATTCTTACCTTATTCCCAATTTAAAGAGAAAAACATCAATTTTTCACCATTAGGTATGATGCTGTTTCTAGGGTTTTGTACATATTCTTCCTCAAATAGAGGAAATTCCCTTCTATTCCTACTTGCTAAACATTTTTAGTATGCATTGGTGTTGGATTTTGTCAAATGCTTTTTCTGCATCAATTGACACAATGAAATTGGTGTATTTTGTCAAACGCTTTTTCTGCATCAGTTGACACAGTCATAGGATTTTTCTTTTTGAACCTATAAATGTGATGGATTAATTTGGTTGATTTCTGAATATCAGGTCAGCATACCTGAAATAAATCCTGCTTTGTCATGGTGTATGCCATTTTATCCATTGTTCAATTTGATTTGCTCATATTTTATTGAGGATTTTTGCATTCATGTTCATCAGAAGTACTGAGCTGTCGTTTTCCTTTCTCATAACGTCTTTATCTGTTGGGGTGTTTTGTTTTTTGTTTTTTTTTTTATCTCCACTTCTATTTTCTGGAAGCGATTGCAGAAAACTGGTTTTGGTCTTCCTTAAATGTTTGATTGAATTCCCCAATGAAACTGTCTTGGCCTGGTGCTTTCTTCTAGGAAGGTTATTAGTTGCTCATTCAATTTCATGAATGGGTATAGACCAACTTGAATTATCTGTATCTCCTTCTGTGATTCTGATAGTTTATATCTTTCAAGGAATTGGTTCATTTCATCCAAGTTATCAAGTTCGTGGACAGAGATTTGTTCATACTATTCCTTTATTATCCTTGTAATATCTATGGAATCAGTAATGAGGAAATTTTTTAAATTTTTATTGTTGATAGTTTGTTCCTTCTTTACTGTTTTCTTGCTAAAAGTTTTATAAATTTTATTGATATTTTCACAAGGTAAGAACATAACCATAGCCCTAGACTGTCTTCTTCTAGACTTCTTATTAGATAAGGAAAATTTCAAACCTTTACTTTGGGCCATAACTTTTTTTTTTTTTACAAACAGATGACCTTAATCCTTAACTGATACATTATCCTTCTCATCTCACTTCTCATTCTTTGGAATCTCCTGGCTGTCCTGAGGTTTAAGAGTTACATATTGTCTTCCTCCTCTCTCTCCTTCTTCCTTCCTCCCTCTTGTAAATACAAGATACTTATCAATTAGTTCTGTCAAATGGCACCTAACACAGTACATATGGGGTAAATATTGGTTGAATGAATGAATGTTTTCTTGATTATAACAATTTCTAAGCATATGAGAAGGAAAAGAACTCACTCACAAATCCGTTTCCAGTATTTTTCCCATGGAACAACTCATAAGAGAAACGGACATGTATGTCCTTACCTTACCTTAAGATTAGAAAATTTCCAAAGCAAAACCAAGGCTTGAATGATTACCAGAATCATTTGTCAAAACAAGTACTTTAGCCAAATATTCAACTCCCAGCAGGACATATTTCTGCCCAAATTATCTGGATAATTTCTTCAGTCTTCCACTTGGCTTCTCCGTGGCCTCCTGTGGTCCTTGTAAGCTTCTGCAGCTGTAGCTATGCAGTGCTTGGCTCAGGGCTAGAATGCAGGTAAGTGAGGGTGGAAAGCACTGAAAACCCAATGGCAAGGGTTAGAGGTACTATTTCTGGGGGTTTCTATGTGTTATTTTTCTGAGATGCAGGGGAAGAAAGTTAAAATGGAAAGAGAACTGGCTTACATATCATATTTCTCTTCTTAGCACTTTTCATTATCTGGAGTTAAATTTGTTTTTCTTTAAGTTTTTATTTTATTTACTCTCCCTCTGGAATGCGGGCTCCATGAGAGCAAGGGCCATCTCTGTCTTGTTATTCTCTTAACATGGAAACTTGGCACATAGTGGATGACCAATAAATACTCCTCAAATGAATGTTTCAAAAATAAACCAAGAGTCTCTGGGGCAAGCACAACTCTCTTCTGTAATGTGTTGTGTTAAGATCACCGTTTGGAATCAGACTGCCCAGGTTTGTATTCTGTATTGTCTATTACCAGCTTGCAACTGGGATTACTTTCTTTGTCACACTGAATTTATTTCCTTATTCATAAAATGGAAGCAATAATGATACTCTCTCATATACTGAATAGACTACCAATTACCAAGTACAAATTGATTTTTGATCCAAAAACTGAATTGAAAAGATTCTGAAAAGGAAGTACCCAGAATCAATTTGCAGTGTGCAGGACTAGAGATTCATATTTGTGTGCTAAACATCACCACTTCTAATTCAGTTAATTCCCTAATCCAGCCTATCTAAATAATCTATTAGGTTTCCTCTGGCTTCAGCATTCCATAACTAGGTGATCAAGGGTGTAGTTCTGAGGGACTTCCCTGTGCTTCTCCCACCCCCTCTTCCCAGTGAAGAACTCCTTGAGGTGTCTTGCTCTCCTATCAGAATGCTGTCACCTCTCCTGACACTAAGAGGCTCCAGTACAGAGCACATGGCTTCTCTTTGGTCTAATTTTGCAGCATGTCACAGTAAGTGAAATGGGTTTGGCATACCCACATATCCCTGCAGGAAGGAAAGACTAGACAAAATCTTATTTATCTCTCCCATGTTGGTATCTGATCGGGCTTGAATGAGGGTGGTATATTATTGTTTTACGTGTGTTGGAAAAGACTGGGACCTGGCAAGGAGTATCTTAGTGGCTAACATAACACAGAACAACATTGGACCAGCCACTGAGTTATTCAGAACATATTAACATGTCCTTCCGTCTGGGGACACGACTCACAGCTCCCCCATAAATAAAAGGCAAGCATAAGTTTCTCAGAATTTGCTCAATTTAAAAAAAAAAAAAAAGAAAAAAGGGGCGCCTGGGTGGCTTAGTCGGTTAAGCGTCCGACTTTCGCTTGGGTCATGATCTCGCGGTTCATGGGTTCGAGCCCCGCGTCGGGCTCTGTGCTGACTGCCAGCTCAGAGCCTGGAGCCTGTTTCAGTCTGTGACTCCCTCTCTCTCTGACCCTCCCCTGCTCGCGCTGTCTCTCTCTCTCTCCCTAGAAATAAAGCATTAAAAAAAAAAAAAAAAAAAGAATTTGCTCAATTTTATGGGGAGCTCCTCCTAATAGCAGCAAACATTCTGCTAAAACCAGAGGGTAGTGAAATTTTAAGTCCATTCTTCCCTCATAATTGCCTATGCTGTGATAATCAGCAAAACAAAAGTTTTATCCAAAATTAAGTATCTAATATTGTTCACCAAAATACCATCCTCACATTCTGAAGTATTTAGTTTGTGAGTTTTATGTTTCCATGCTTCTGGAAAGAACTCCAGGATTTTAGTTATCTCTATCACCAGTTGTGTGATTGTGGTACTCTGCTCAGTGAATGACACCCCAATGAACTGCACAACCTTCTATATCAATGCACTTGTGACTCTTTCCCCTCTGTGTTGAATTGTGCTTTGGCCAATGGATCATCAACAAATATGACTCCTATAATGGTGCCTTTACCCTGTAAGGAAGCCCAGCCCCGAGCTTGCTTCCTTGGGAGTCAGAAACTATAGGATGAGGCTAGAATGTATTATGCTAAGCAAAAATAAGCCCATCAGAGAAAGATAAATGCCATACATTTTCACTCATATGTGGAATTTAAGAAACAAAACAGATGAACATATGGGAAGAAAAAAGGGAGGGGAAAAAAAGGACAGAGGGAAATGAACCACAAGAGACTCTTAATGATAGAAAACAAACTGAGGTTGGAGGAGGGGGATGGGTATTAAGAAGGGCACTTGTGATGTATACTGAGTATTGTATGTAAGTGATGAATCACTGAATTCAACTACCGAAACCACTGTATGATAACTAACTGAGATTTAAATTAAAATTAAAACAAAAAACATAGAGAGAGGTATAGCTGTCTCAATTACCCCAGTTGAGGCCTGCTCCCAGCCACCTCTCCAGCCGCATTCAGCCATATGAGCAAGCAAACCCAGGAGACCAATGGAAAAACCAGCCAGCCAACCCACGGAACTGTGAGAAGTGGTGAATTATTGTTTTAAGCCACTGGTTTTTAAAATTCCAGTATAATTGGGGCACCTGGGTGGCTTAGTCGGTTAAGCGTCCGACTTTCGCTTAGGTCATGATCTCACGGTTCATGGGTTCGAGCCCCACGTCGGGCTCTGTGCTGACTGCCAGCTCAGAGCCTGGAGCCTGTTTCGGTCTGTGACTCCCTCTCTCCCTGATCCTCCCCTGCTCATGCTCTCTCTCTCTCTCTCTCTCTCTCTCCTAGAAATAAATAAAAAACATAAAAATAAATAAAAATAAATAAAATTCCAGTATAATTAATGTACAGCATCATGTTAGTTTTCGGTGTACAACATAGTGATTCCACAATTTTATACATTGCTCTGTGCTCATCACAGTAAGTGTATTCTTAATCCCCTTCACCTATTTCATCCATCCCTCCACCTACCTCTGGTAACCAGTTTTTTCTCTATATTGTAGGGGTTTTTTCTTTCTCTATTTTTTCTTTGTTTTGTTTTTCTTTTAACTTCCACATATGAGTGAAATCATATAATCTTTGTCTTTCTCTGATTGTCTTATCACATAGCATTATACTCTCTAGATCCATCTATGTTGTTACAAATAGCAAGGTTTTATTCTTTTTAAGGTTATATATGTGAATATATATATTCACATATATACAATGGAATATTATACACACACACACATACACACACACATACACACTACATCTTCTTTATCCATTCATCTATCAGTGGATACTTAGGTTATTTCCATAATTTGGCTAGCGTAAATAATGCTGCAATAAATCTTTATGGGTACATATATTTATTTCAAATTAGTGTTTATATATTCCTTGGGTTGATACCCAGTAGTAGAATTATTGGATCATATGATAGTTCTGTTTTTATTTTATTTTTATTTTTTTTAATGTTTTATTTATTCCTGAGAGAGAGGGAGAGGCAGTGTGATCAGGGGAGGGTCAGAGACAGAGGGAGATACAGAATCTGAAGCAGGCAACTCCTGCTTTTTTTTGAGGCAACTCCATACCATTTTCCACAGTGGTTGCACCAGTTTGCATTCATACCAATAGTGCACAAGTGTTCCTTTTTCTCTACATCCTCACCAACATTTGTTTCTTGTTTTTATTTTTTATTTTAGCCATTTTGATAGGTACAAGGTAATATCTCATTGTGATTTTGATTTGCAACTCCCTGACGATGAGTAACGTTGAACATCTTTTCACGTGTCTGTTGGACATCTGTATGTCTTCTTTGAAGAAATGTCTGTTCATGTCTTCTATCCATTTTTTAAATTGGATCATTTCATTTGCTTTTTGATGTTGAGTTGTATATCTTCTTTATATATTTTGGATACTAGCCTCTTATTGAATTTTAATTTGCAAATATCCTCTCCCATTCAGTAAAGTTGCCTTTTTGTTTTGTTGGTTGTTTCTTTTCTCTACAGAAGCTTTTTGTTTTGATGAGCCCACTGGTTTTGAGAATACTGATTGCATATAGATATGTTGCTAGTAGCATGACTTTGGGCTAGTTTCATAAGTCTTAGAAGCCTGAATGGAAATGTCTTCTATAAAATGGGAATAATGGCATTCACACTGCAAAGATATTTTGAGGATTAAATGTAATAGTGAATTTGGTTATTTCTAACTCTGGATCTGGCCCATAGTAGACCTTAGGCTCTTAATACATGACATATTTTTGCTGCTTCTATATCTGAAGGAGAAAAAGAATATGAACTGGCTTTTGTCATGAAAACTTAGTATATTTTCCAGAAAAATTGCTTGTAGGTACATCAGGGATCACTAATCAGATGAGAAAAGTTTCCTTCTCATAGGATGCTTTAGAAGTTGTTTTATATAAGGAAAAAATTACTTTTGTCAGAACAGCAACATTCACCTAGCTAATGTCGGTCTTTTTCAAATGTTTCAATGGACTATGTACTTTGACTAGACAATAAGCACAAGGAGATACTGTGTGGTGATACCAGTTTAAAAAGGTATATAACAAACTCAGAATATGATTGGAGAAAACAGCGTATTCATTTCTGAGACACACACAAAAAAAGAACACCCCTTGCATACCTTTCTGCTTACTGAAGCCAAAATATGGCACAAATGATTTGTCATGAATATAAATTTGTAGAAAATGAAGTCTAATAGTATAATTATGAAGAAAATCATAGCCCTGTTTATCAGGCACTTTAAACAAAAATATTCTAAAGAAGTGCAGTGGTAGATCAGTATATTTGAAAAGATGATGTAGTTTTAAACAGCTGAAGATTCAGAGTGGTTCAGCCCACTGAAAACAGATATACTGCAGTAGCCAACAGCATTACGCCCACTGGACATTGAAGATGAGATAAGCACAACAGGAAGAATACAGGATGATGAAATTACTTTGGCCCTATTCAATATATTGTGTAATGGGATTCTCAGGCTATTATTGACTGAGTTGGTGAAAGATAGAAAAAATATACAGCATCACCAGAGAAATTATCAGTATAAAAATACAAAGCAATCCAGGAGCTAATTTGGATAAGACTTCCACAGAGGTTAGAAATGATTTAAACTACTGTTTGGTTTGAGATTTTTTTTTTTGGGTGGGGGGACTTATTTTGGCAAATTTTTGTAACTTTCTTATGTTCTGATAATAAATATTTATGATAACATGGATTATGGATCACACTTTATTTTTTTTAATTTTTTAATGTTTACTTAATTTTGAGAAAGAGAGAGAGAGAGAGAGAGAGAGAGAACGTGTGCAAGTGAGGGAGGGGCAAAGAGAGAGGGAGACAGAGAATCTGAAGCAGGCTCCAGGCTCCAGGCTCCGAGCCATCCGATGCTTAGCTCGGCTCAAAGTCACGAACCGCGAGATAATGACCTGAGCCAAAGTCAGACGTAACTGACTGAGCCACACAGGCACACCTGGATTACACTTTAAATTGCAACAGGAACATGGAAGACTAACAAGGGTATATTTCTTGGACTCAGAAGGTCTTATTTCTAGTTATACTTATGTGACCTTGAATAAGTCACCTCATTGGATCTCAGTCCATCTTCAAAATGAGGGTACTGGATGGAGGTTAGCTATTAGATAATTTTTAAGATCTTAAAAATGCCTGATTTCCACTACTTTTGTGATTTAAAGTTAGGCATTTGTGTCATGCTAAACAATGACCCCCAGAATATCTAGGTCCTAATCCTTGGAAGCTGTAAATGTCACCTTCTATGACAAAAGGTACTTTGCAAATGTGTCCATTTTAAGGGTCTTGAAAAGGAATCATTATCCTGGATTACCTGGGTGAGCCCTAAATGTAATCATAAGCATCCTTATAGGAGAGAGTCAGAGGGATATATGACTAAAAAAGAAGTAGGAAATATGACAAAAGAAGCAAAACATTATAGAGTTCATAAGTCAAGGAATGCCAGCAGCTCCAAAAGCTATAAAAGGTGAGGAAACAGATTCTTCCTTAAAAATTCCAGAAGGAATCAATTTTGCTGACATCTTACCTTTAGCCCAGTGAAACTGATTTCAGACTTCTGACCTCCAGAACTTTAAGAGAATAAATGTGTGTTGCTGTAAGCCACCAAGTGTGTGATCATTTGTGACAGTAATAAGGAGGAAACTAATATAGCAGTCAAAACCCCTAAGGCCAACTTTGAGATATAAATGACTCAAGTCATGAAATAGAAACTACTGATTAGCCATTTATTAAGGGACTTATTTGGTACCAACTATGGAACAGATATGAATCCTGGTGCTGGGGTTGAGACATAAGTCAGATAAATGAATCCTGGTGCTGGAGGATTACTTAGGGTGAGCTTTGGCCTTGAGTAACAGAAAACTTAACGCAGACATCCTTAAACATTAAAGGGGATTTATTAACTCATGTAACAGAAAAAAATCCAGAGGTAGGGCAGAGGTTAGGAATTGGTACTTTTCAAAAATGGGAAATGGATTGTAAGAAAACAGCTAGAACTTTATACTGCAATAGTCTTCACAAACACCATGAACATGTGAAGTGGCTGAGACAGAGTGCAAACAAAGAAATTCAAGACATTGTGATAAGTGCTATTCTAAGGATACCTTAAAATACTGTGGATAAATATAGAAACAATGTGGAAGAATGGAGAAATCGGACGGGGAAGGTTTAGGGTCAATTTCTTGGGGAAGTAACATAAACTGAATCTTGAGAGATGAGTAAGTTAGTCAGATAGAGAAGGGGATGGCCTTCCAAGAAAGGAATATAGAGGTGGTTAAGTGCCAGACTCTTGATTTCAGCTCAAGTCATGATCTCGTGGTTTGTGGGATCAAGCCCCAGATCAAGCTCTGTCAGCACAGAGCCTGCTTGGAATCTCTCTCCACCTCTCTGCGCCTCCCATGGTCATTCTCTTTCTCTCTTTCTCAACAAATAAATAAACTTTTAAAAGGAATATTGGTTGTTCAAGGCTAAAGAAGCATGAAAGCATGCGATCAATGAGAAGTGAAGTGTGGTTGAAAAGTACACAGTGCGACTAGGGGGTTGAAGGGTAAGGTTGCCATGGGACAGGAAGCAGATAAACAAGACAGAGGATGAAATTTATACATTTTAGTTTCTGTAAATCTTGTAGGTCATCGCAAGGAGTTTGGTCTTCATCCTGACAACAGTGGGAAACAGGATTCTCATTACTGTAGACCTATAGCAGAGGGAACTATAGAATAGACAGAACTCGGCAATTACTATAATTAGAAGCTAAGGAAGAATGAGCTGGGCCAGGCCTACTATAAAGGATCTGACATAAGTGAGGGATCTTTAAGTAACCAGGAATGAGCCTGAAATGCTCCAGAACCCAAAAAAGAGCTCTGCAGTGAGCAGATGGAGCTGTGGTAGAAGTGTGTGTCTCTCCCATACACGGCTGGGGATGGGAAAGTGGGGAGATGTAAAGAAACTTGTCAAAAGTCATGGGACAGAAAGTTTCTGATTCTGCCAGATTCACTCGAAATTTATGCAAGATTCAGACCCGGGGTCTGCCGGGCTCCAAATCCCATGCTCTTAACACTTCAGCCATATGGCTCAGTAACTCTTTCTATAGAGGTTAATGAACACCTGCTTTGTAGATGGAAACTGAAGCTCAGAGGAGTGATTTGTTCAAACTTATGTAGCCATGAAATGGTAATTTTTTGGCCTTGTAAACTGACCTTTTCATTTCAGCTCTAATGTTATTTGCACTACATGGCATTGTCTTCCCATAAAATTTTGCTTTCTAGGGATCTTTTAAATTTTTCTAAAATGTATACAGGCAAATCTTCAGTGAGATTAGATCAGGCAAAGGTCTTCAGAGAAAAGAAAAAGTTAGACGAGAGTAGGTCCCTTTGGCAATAGAATTCAACTTGGCTGATTTTGATCCCCAGGGGACATCTGGCAATGCCAGAGACATTTTTAGTTGTCACAATTGAGGTGTGAGTGCTACTGGCATCTAATGAGTAGAGGTCAGATGTGGTGCCCAACATCTTATAGTGCACAAGCTAGCCTCTCACAACAAAGAATTTTCCAACTCAAATGTTAATAATGCCAAAATTGAGAAGCTCTGACCTATAGCAATAATGCTTTTGCTTGTAGATGGGGTCATTGCCATACCCTCTGTCTGTGTATCCCAACCACTGAAAACTTTGTTTTCCCTCCCCTGTTTTAGCTGTTAACTGACCGTTGCCTCTAGTCATTGCTGTTCCCTTACCGTCATTTTAAATAAATGCAGGGTATTAATAACCACATCCCTAGAAGCTGACAGAACGTTATTTTCAGGAGGAAACTTTCTAGGAAATATTTTTTTTTTTAATTATTTCTGAGAGAGAGAGAGAGAGAAACCATGTGAGAAGGGGAGGGTCAGAGAGAGAGGGAGACACAGAATCTGAAACAGGCTCCAGGCTCTGAGCTAGCTGTCAGCAGAGAGCCCGACGCAGGGCTCAAACCCACGAACCATGAGATCATGACCTGAGCCGAAGTCAGAGGCTTAACCGACTGAGCCACCCAGGTGGCCCTCTAGGAAATAATTAAATCAGTTTCACTCCTAAAAGTTGAGCTGTGTACCTAATGACACCATGCCTTAAGGAAAAGACCATTTTTTTTTCTAGTTGAAGACAAGTGGTTTAGACAGCAAATCTAAAGGATGCATAACTAATTGGATTGCTGCCTTACCCGAGGGCAGGTTCAGTTAAGGGTTTTGCCCTTATTTCGATTTGTCCATTCTTCCTTGTCTATCTCCCACAGGGTCATGCCTTCTCCTTCTGTGCCCTTAAAGAAACTGCAAATTCCAATGAGCTCTGAGGAGACACAAGTCTTGTCTGTGGTTTGGTAAATTCCTTCTCTTATTATAGTGACTTATTTTGTAAAATTTGACTTAGCAAAATTATACACACTCCTTTTCAAGTTATCAATCACATTGAAAAAAGTAAAGAAGAGGGAAAAAAATCATCCATAATCTCATAGCCCAGTAGTAATTGTGGTTGGAGTTCAACATATTTAAATCTTAAAAAAAAAATTTAAGGTTTGTTTTATTTTTGAGACAGAGAGAGACAGCAAGAGTGGGTGAGGGGCAGAGAGAGAGATTGACCCAGAATCTGAAGCAGGCCCCAGGCTCCAAGCTGTCAGCACAGAGCCGGAAGCAGGGCTCGAAATCATCAACTGCAAGTTCAAGACCTGAGCTGAATTCAGACACTCAATAGACTGAGCCACCCAGGCACCCCAACATTTTTAAATATTTTATTCCTTTGTTTGATATAGTGATTTACATATTTTAGCTTCAAAGTTTTGGGTCCTTTTCTTAGCATTATTTCACAAGTATTACCCTGTTCCATTAAAAAATTCCTTAGCAATTTTTGATTTAATGGATTTACATTATTCCATATATTATAGATAGATAGATATTTAAACCACTGTTCCATTGTTGGATATATCCTTCCCCCCACCCCCAACTATTACAAGTAAGTCTGCTGTGGATATCTTTGAAATAAATCTTCACCTGTATTTCAGATTATTTTTTCAAGTTATACTGCTAGATGTGCTCAAGCTTTGTGTCAAAGGGCAGGAGGACTTTTAAGATTGGCCAAATTGCTTTCCAAATTATTAATTTGCAATGCCACCAGCATATATGAGAATTCTTAGTCTTGAAAGCTTCCCCAGATCAAAATAAGAAGAATCTCTAAAGAAATACCTAAGTAGAGTACAGTCGTATGTACCAGAGTTTTTAGATTGGAGAATAGAGTCCTTAAAAAAAGAATTCTTAAGAAACAGATCATTAGCAACTAGCTTGAGGAAGTTAACACCTTTCTGTTTTTAATATACAGCTGAAAGGGCAATAATTTTCCCTCACCAGTCTTTCAGCTCCATGTATGAAAATATTTGACTTCAGATCAAAAGTTTATTTTAAACAGGTAGAATTTTCTAAGAGCTGCCTTCGTATTTCTATCATGCTCCTTGTGCAGGGTCAGGGGACAGTTAAGTTCACAAGCAGAATTAGCCGAGACAAGCTAAAGATACTAAGTGATGGCACTCATAATTTATAAAGCAGACATTATTCTGATTAGAAGTGTCTATAAATTATTCTTTCTTCAGTGCCTTTCAGTTATGGGCTTATTGTAGATGAATAAGGAGGGTTCTTTGAGGCCATAGATGAATAAACTACTGGAGAATGTACGATTGCCAGATGGAAAACTAGGAAAATGATTTGGCCTCTGTGTTACATCAGATGGGGGCATGGCGACCACTGCTGGGAAGAGGAGGGAGACTGACCCTGGGAGACCATGATACCAGGAAAAGTTGATTGTCACTTTGACATTTAAAAAGAAAATTAGGGGGTGCCTGGGTGGCTCAGTCAGTTACGTGTCTGATCAGTTCAGGTCATGACCTCACAGTTCGCGAGTTTGAGCCCCGCATCAGGCTTCTTGCTGTCAGCACAGAGCCTGCTTCTGATCCTCTGCGCCCCTGTTCTCTTTCCCCCCTCCCAACCTGGGCTCTTTCTCACTCAAAAATAAATAAAGGATAAAAAAAAAAAGTAGGATGCACCAGTGTATATCAGAACTCCTTAAGAGTGATCCCTAGATTGGAGAGGGGAAAAAGAACAGAATAAGAAAAAGAATATCAGGAAGCATGGTGACAAAAGGAGGCAAATTTCAACACTGTTGACTTTACTTGATTTGAGATTGTATCCAACCTCCTTCTGAAAAGACAAGTCAGCTACAGAGTAAAAGCCTAATGCAAGAGGTAACATGTGTAAGATCTTTGACCCAAAGTGAGAAACGTACATTTTTAGGCCACATGGCATGAGACAATCTAGCCAGTGGGATCCGAACAGAACTTCTCTGCCATGACCACCACTGTGACCATTGAGTTTAACTGAACTCACTTTGCAGCCTCTCTATGTTTGCAGCAAGGTGTGCCTTACTCAAGCTCAAAACGAAATACTTACGGATCTCAAGTTCACAGAATTTTCACATACTGACAGTCTATAATCAGGGGGGGAAATGACATTATTGTTCAGTATGCTCTTGCTTTTGTAGTTACCTCTGCTTACAAGCTTTGTGCTATAGATGGTCCATCAGAGGCTTGATCCTTATTCCAAAAGCATCAAGTGAATGCTAATGAAAGGTAATAGATACTGTTGCTCCCCAGTCCAGGTTCCCTTCATTCCCTGTAACTAGATCACTGCCCTGAGTATTGTCAGCTAAGGGCTCTTGAGTGTCTGCCTTCTCCAGAGAATTGTCCCCTGCTACCAAGACTCCTACCCTAGGGAGGGAGACCCACCCCTGACCTGGAACTATCCACACCCAATGACTGACTGACAAGGGAATACAAAAGGCAGCCCCCATGCCTCTAGTGGGAACATGTATGTAGTGGGTCCCTAATATCACCCTTATCCCCGGTAGATCACACCCGGACCAATCCATCTGAGACCGTAACCTTTTTTTGGCTCTTTCTGTTTCTTATTTTCTTTTTCTCTTCTCCACAGGTCTCCCCCCCTCAGGATCACTTATCAAGAAATTACACACCCAAATCCCTGTGTCAGGCCCTGCTTCTAGACCTAAGACAGGAGAAATTATTTTTATGATAATTGTCTGTTTATCTTTCAGTCTCTCAGAATAGATTGTAAGTTTCTTAAAAGTGGCATCTATCCTTTCCCATTCTTGTAACACCCCCCCCCCCGCATCTAGTAAATTCCTTCCACATTTCAGTCATGAAATAGTAAGCGGAAGCAACAATTGGTATTACAGAAATACATTAAAAATAAGATTTGAAAGAACCAAGTGCTGGGGCACCTGGATGGCTCAGTTGGTTAAGTGATCAACTCTTGATTTAGGCTCCGATCAGGATCTCACAGTCCTGAGATTGTGCGTTGCATCAGCATGGAGCCTGCTTAAGATTCTCTCACTCTCGAGGCGCCTGGGTGGCTTAGTTGGTTAAGCGTCCAACTTCCGCTCAGGTCATGATCTCACGGTTCGTGGGTTCGAGCCCCACGTGGGGCTCTGTGCTGATGGCCAGCTCAGAGCCTGGAACCTGTTTCAGTCTGTGACTCCCTCTCTCTCTGGCCCTCCCCTGCTCACGCTGTCTCTCTCTCTCTCTCCCCCTAGAAATAAATAAAAAACATAAAAAAAAAAAAAGATTCTCTCACTCTCGCTCTTTCTCGCCCTCTCTGCCTCTCCTCCTCTCATATTCTCTCTGTCTCTCTCAAAATAAATAAATAAACATTTAAAAAAGAAGTAAATACTATATTAATAATGAATTTAAATATATTGTGGGTCTACCTTTGAATTAGTGAGATATGTCAAAATAGCATATCTGAAGACCCAAATACCATAATTTCCCCATAGTCCAAATTTAACTACTTTCACAGCTCTTGAGACATTTTCTTATTCCAACACTACCACCAACCTTTACTCAATTCTGAAATTCTTGATTTAACATATTTTGAACTTCTAATAGATAAATGCACCAGTAAAATTTTTTGTTGTTGATAATGCAAGTAAAGAAACCAATGTGAGCTAGCTTAAATGACAAAGGAAAATTTTTGCAAGGAGATGAAGGTGTCTTACAGCATTCAGAGAAGGGTTGGACAAGGGATTATCAGAACGGACAAAAACCAAGATAGCTTTGGCAACGTCAGGTGCTGAAGTTCATGGGCTTCCTCTTTAGAGAACTACCATTTAGTCACTCTCAGCCTCTAATTCTTGTGTCTTTTGGTTTAAAAAAAACCCTAAATATATAAGATCAAATGCACAGTTTATGTGTCAACTCCCAAAATAACCAATTATAATCAGAAAATGTCACAAGTCACCTGCCTGGCTATTAGGGACCCATCCTAGAGAACTGGGGATATTTATTAGCAGGCAGATTCCCTGAAGATATACAACCCGAACAGGTAGCATGCCAGACATTTTAGGTCATTTTCAGGATTATTAGGAGAGCACCAAGAGGGCTTAAAATTCTGGAAGAGCTAGAATGTACACTCAAATAGTTATTCTCAATTAATACAAATAAAACTTGACAAAATGCAAAGAACATAAAAGCAAACATTTTAGGGGATCAAAAAAAGGAAAGAATGATGCTGAGCATCATTTCATGTGTCAGCGTCACTCACCATCAGGGACATACAAATCAAAACCACACTGAGATACCACCTCATGCCTGTCAGTGACTAAAATGAACAGATCAGGAGACTCTAGATGCTGGCAAGGATGCGGAGAAACGGGCACCCTCCTACACTGTTGGTGGGAATGTAAACTGGTACAGCCCCTCTGGAAAACAGTGTGGAGGTTCCTCAAAAAAATTAACAATAGAACTCCCCTATGACCCAGCAATAGCACTGCTAGGAATTTACCCAAGGGATACAGGAATGCTGATGCATAGGGGCACATGTACCCCAATGTTCATAGCAGGACTCTCAACAATAGCCAAGTCATGGAAAGAGCCTAAGTGTCCATCAATGGATGAATGGATCAAGAAGATGTGGTTTATCTATACCATGGAATACTACATGGCAATGAGAAAGAATGAAATCTGGCCATGTGTAGCAACATGGATGGACCTTGAGGGTGTTATACTGAGCAAAATAAGTCAGGCAGAGAAGGACAGATACCATATGTGTTCACTTGTAAGTGGATCAGGAGAAACTTAACAGAGGACCATGGGGAAGGAGAAGGGCAAAAATAGTTGGGGAGAGGGAGGGAGGCAAATCATGAGAGACTCTTGAATACTGAGAACAAACTGAGGGCTGATGGGGGAGGGGGAGAGGGGAAGGGGGTGATGGGCATGGAGGGCACTTGTTGGGATGAGCACTGTATGTTATATGGAAACCAACTTGACAATAAACTATGAAAGAAAAATAAATAAATAAGTATAGAGGAATAATTTTTTAAAAAGAAAGAGATGAAGGAAAGAATTTTTTTCAGCACACATGAACAGTGATAAAGCCAGCCTAGGGAAAGAGGATTTTAGCAGCCAGAATAGCACAAGCATTAGGTTAAGTGTGGTAGTTAGAGGTGGACTGGCTGTGCCAGAGGCCCGAGAACATTTTGCTTTGTGAGTGGCTAGAAAACAGGTACACAAGGTGAGATTTGACTGGCTGGTGAAGAAACAGAAAGAAGAGTTACCAGATAATGGGGAGGCAGAAGGTTTCCGAGCAAAGGAATGAGGTGATCAAAACTATGCTTTTAGAAGATCAATCTACTTACACCCACGTTCCCCAAACACTGCTGTTAGGAGAAATAAAGTCCCAATTTCCAGTACTTTCTGGATGCTTGATGATGCAGAGGCAGCCAGTGCAAATGATTTTACCACCTTTAGGGAGCCCATGTGTGGGAAGGTATAGTTGAGGCTTCTCAGGTAGTAGCACATATGCATGCAGAGTGAAGAATTAGGGCAATTATCAAAACAATCTTTTTCAAAAATTTTTTAATGTTTATTTATTTTTGAGAGAGAGAGAGAGAAAGTGTGAGTGGGGCAGGGCAGAGAGAGAGGGAGACACAGAATCTGAAGCAGGCTCTAGGCTCCAAGCTGCCAGCACAGAGCCTGACGCAGGGCTCGAATCCATGAACTGTGAGATCATGACCTGAGCTGAAGTCAGATGCCCAACCAACTGAGCCACCCAGGTGCCCCAATCACCAAAACAATCTTGACTACAAGGCTCATGTTCTCTTGACAAGTCCCAATTGTTAATGACAAATGGTGTGTATATGGTTTTCCACCCTAGTTCGGATTGATTGGAGGTGGTTTGCTTGAATCGTCTAGATAAATCCTTCATTTTCCCACCTTTCCTGGTTTCTGTCTTCACAACCCTCGTGTGTCAGAGTTCTCTGGATCCCCCATCCCAGGATATGTTAGCCACTACTTTCCCAAGCTGGGTACGTTTGTCTATTTCCTTGAATAGATTCCATTCTGAAGAGAGGAATGTGAGGCCAGAGCTCTGTTTAGAAAGAGATTCAGCCTTCTTCTCTCTTCCAGCAATGTTGGAGATTTTTGGAATTATTTCCCTTGGTAAAAAAAAAAAAAAAAAGCAAAAGTCAGCAGGAACCCACTGAATCACGGCCAGGGAAGTTGTCTCAATAACTTGAATGCTGCCCTCTCAGAAGACGACACTCATTCCATGGAGACCTGGATGCTAAGATTGTTCTTTTGAATGTCTCTAGGTTTGCTGTAAAGGGGAAAAAAATCAGAGGGTGGAGGGTCGATACTGGTGACTTCTGCCTTTCCATATGGGTTAGATGCATCATTGTGTAGTGGGTATGATTCCCCCTCCCCATAACACTTGAATGTAAGAACTGTCACTTGACTTTGTTTCCCTTAATAAAATAAAACCTGAGCTCCCATCCATAAAAGCACTCAATAGTCTCAATCTCTGTGTTTTGTCTCTGTTGTGTATAGGGAACTTTGTTGCCAATGTGGGGGCCATGATGATTCTGTGTGGTGCCCAGGAAAGGGATAATGGGCCTTAGTTTGCAGTGACCATCACCAATGTGGTCAGGTGACCCCATTATGCCCATATGCCTGTTGTGAGGTTCTCGCCTTAGAAATACTGTCTCTTGCTATTCCTTTCAACACTTGGCATTTACAGGCACCAGGTTGGCTCAGTCAGTTAAGCAACAAACTCTTAATTTCAGCTCAGGTCATGATCTCACAGTTTGTGAGACTGAGCCCCAGGGGGGTGCTCTGTGCTGACAGGGAGGAGCCTGCTTAGGATTCCTCCGTGACTCTCTCTCTGCCCCTCCCCCTGCACTCCCTCTCTCTGTGTCAAAATAAGTAAATAAACATTTTTTAAAAGATTTGGGATTTAAAAACTATCACCCACAGACATCCCATATTTGTACCCCATGTAAGGAACCACTTTTTGGACCCAGATCTCCATCATTCAGAGAAATATTGCAAACTGCCTTTCCTCTCCTAGTATGTTTTCCTTATCTGACTCAAGATAGCTAATTCCAAACTTTCCTTATCAGTGACTTTGAAACAAACAAATATATCTGTTTAGCTCTCCAGGGTGTGTGTGTGTGTGTGTGTGCACGCGCGCATGTAAGAGAGACAGAAGGGGTGTGGAGAGAGAAAGTTAGTTTTAGGTTTGTGTGGGAAGGATTGGTCAGATCTTTAGAAATATAGTTCTTACCTCTTATCTGTTTCCTCTCATCCATGAGGTGAATGTTGTGATTCAGCCACAAAAAGAGGTTTTATTATTTTTGGTGAGTTCATAAGAGCTTCCCCCAAAGCTCCAAATTGCTTCTGGTGGCTTTTATTTGCAGGGGACAGGAAGATGAGGAGGAGGGTAGCAGGCATTTTGAGTGAATCTCCTTAACATGTTGCTGTATATCTTTGTTAAAAATAGCGATAAGAACCAGAGCAAAAGTGAGTGTAGGAGGAAAAAAAACAAAAAACATTACTATTGTGGCTCCAGGGTGTCTACAATGTTTCTAATTCCCTCCAGGACCAACCAGGGAGCTATTTCTTTCTTGTTTCAGGAATAGAAATAGGAACAGGGTAGCTCTTCATGACTCCAGGTGAAGGCAGGGAGGTCATCACCAGCCTCCTGAGGACAGAGGCCTGTTACACATCCTCTTCCTTCCAAGCTCAGTACCTAATCCACGATGCTAAGAACTGGATTTGGCTCCCATAACCCATGGCTTCAGTGCCTATTGATATTCCGAATTTTCTCTTCATTTTGAGCACTGTTGTATCCAGAACTTACAAGTGTTTGAAAGGTTCATTTATTGTAGGAAGTTCTTTGATTTCACCTTCAGTTTCTTTAATACGCAAGGCTATTCAGGTTTTTCTTTTTTTTTTTTGAGTCAGATTTTATAAATTATGTTTTTTGAGGGATTTTTCCTTTCCGTTTAAGTTGTTGAATTTACTGGCATATAGTTGTCCATACTTTCCTTATTACTATATTATAATATCTGTAGAGTCTATAAGTGATATAACATTTTCATTTCTGGTATTGGCATTTTGTGTTTTGCACTCTTTTTTTTTTTGTTTGTTTTACAAATAGTTTATTGTCAAATTAGTTTCCGCATAACACTCAGTGCTCATCCCCACAAGTGCCCTCCTCCATGCCCATCCCCCCTCCCCCCACATCCATCAGTCCTCAGTTTTTGTCAGCATTCAAGATTCTCTCATGGTTTGCCTCTCTCCCTTTCCCCCACCATTTCTCCCCTTCTTCTCCCCCTTGTTCCTCCGTCAAGTTCCTCCTAATCCTTCTATACGTGTAAACATATGATATTTGTCCTTCTCTGCCTGACTTATTTCGCTCAGCATAACACCCTCAAGGTCCATCCATGTTGCTACACATGGCCAGATTTCATTGTTTCTCATTGCCATGTAGTATTCCATGGTATAGATAAGCCACATCTTCTTGATCCATTCATCTGTTGATGGACACTTAGGCTCTTTCCAGGTTTTAGCTATTGTGGAGAGTGCTGCTATGAACATTGGGGTACATGTGCTCTTATGCATCAGCATTTCTGGATCCATTGGGTAAATTCCTAGCAGTGCTATTGCTGGGTCCTAGGGGAGTTCTATTGTTAGTTTCCTGAGGAACCTCCACACTGTTCTCCAGAGGGGCTGTACCAGTTTACACCAACAGTGTATTCCCACCAACAGTGTAGGAGGGTGCCCGTTTCTCCACATCCTCGCCAGCATCTATAGTTCTCTGATTTGCTCATTTGAGCCACTCTGACTGATGTGAGGTGGTATCTCAGTGTGGTTTTGATCTGTATTTCCCTGATGAGGAGGGATGCTGAGCATCGTTTCATGTGTCTGTTGGCCATCTGGATGTCCTCTTTGGAGAAGTGTCTGTTCATATCTTCTGCCCATTTCTTCACTGGGTTGTTTGTGTTTCAGGCATGTAGTTTGGTGAGTTCCTTATATATTCTGGATATTAACCCTTTATTTGATATGTCATTTGCAACTATCTTTTCCCATTCCGTTGGGTTGTTTCCTTGGCTGTGCAGAAGCTTTTAATCTTGATGAGGTCCCAATCGTTTATTTTTGCTCTTGATTCCCTTGCTTTTGGGGATGTGTCAAGTAAGAAGTTGCTGCGGTGGAGGTCAAGGAGGCTGTTTCCTGCTTTCTCCTCTAGGGTTTTGATAGTTTCCTGTCTCACATTCAGGTTCTTTATCCATTTTGAGTTTATTTTTGTGCATGGTGTGAGAAAATGATCTACTTTCATTCTTCTGCATGATGCTGTCCAATTCTCCCAACACCATCTGTTAAAAAGGCTGTCTTTTTTCCATTGGATATTCTTTCCTGCTTTGTCAAAGATCAGTTGGCTGCATACTTTTGGGTCCACTTCTGAGTTCTCAATTCTGTTCCATTGGTCTATGTGTCTGTTTTTGTGCCAATACCATACTGTCTTGATGATGACAGCTTTGTAGTAGAGGCTAAAGTCTGGGATGGTGATCCCTCCGTTTTGGTTTTATTTTTCAGGATTACTTTGGCTATTCGGGGTCTTTTGTGGTTCCATACAAATTTTTTGGATAGTTTGTTCTAGTTTTGAGAAGTATGCTGGTGCAATTTTGATTGGAATTGCATTGAATGTGTAGAGTGCCTTAGGTAGTAATGACATCTTAACTATATTTATTCTTCCTATCCATGAGCATGGAATGTTTTCCATTTCTTTGTGTCTTCTTCAATTTCCTTCATAAGTTTTCTATAGTTTTCATCCTACAGATCTCTTGTATCCTTGGTTAGGTTTATTCCGAGGTATTTTATGGTGTTTTGTGCAATTGTGAATGGAATCAGTTTCTTGATTTCTCTTTCTGTTGCTTCATTGTTGGTGTATAAAAATGCAACCGATTTCTGTACGTTGATTTTGTACCCTGCAACTTGGCTGAATTCTTGAATCAGTTCTAGTAGGCTTCTGGTGGAGTCTGTCGGGTTTTCTATGTAGAGTATCATGTCATCTGCAAAGAGTGAAAGTTTGACTTCCTCTTTGCCAATTCTGATGCCTTTGATTTCCTTTTGGTGTCTGATGGCTGATGCTAGGACTTCCAGCACTATATTAAACAGCAGTGGTGAGAGTGGGCATCCCTGTCGTGTTCCTGATCTCAGGGGGAAAGCTCTGAGTTTTTCCCCGTTGAGGATGATGTTAGCTGAAGGCTTCTCATAGATGGCTTTGATGATGTTTAAGTAGGTTCCTTCTATCCTAACTTTCTCGAGAGTCTTTATTAAGAAGAGATGCTGTATTTTGTCAAATGCTTTTTCTGCATCTGTTGACAGGATCATATGGTTTTTATCTTTTCTTTTATTGATATGATGGATCACATTGATTGATTTGCGAATGTTGTACCAGCCCTGTAACCCAGGAATGAATCCCACTTGATCTTGGTGGATGATTCTTTTGATATGCTGCTGGATTCGATTTGCAGGATCTTGTTGAGAATTTTTGCATCCGTATTCATTAAGGATATTGGCCTGTAGTTCTCTTTTTTTGCTGGATCTCTGTCTGGCTTGGGAATCAGTGTGATGCTGGCTTCATAAAATGAGTCGGGGAGTTTTCCTTCGCTTTCTATTTTTTGGAATAACTTGAGAAGAATTGGGATTAATTCTGTTTTAAATGTCTGGTAGAATTCCCCAGGGAAGTCATCAGGTCCAGTACTCTTATTTGTTGGGAGATTTTTGATTACTGATTCGATTTCTTCACTCGTTATGGGTCTGTTCAGGTTTTCTATTTCTTCCCGTGTGAATTTTGGTAGTGAGTGTGTGTTTAGGAATTTGTCCATTTCTTCTAAATTGTCCAATTTGTTGGCATATAATTTTCATAGTATTCCCTGATAATTGCTTGTATTTCTGAGGGGTTGGTTGTAATAAGTCCTTTTTCATTCATAATTTTGTCTATTTGGGTGCTCTCTCTTTTCTTTTTGATAAGTCTGGCTAGAGGTTTGTCAATTTTGTTTACTTTTTCAAAAAACCAACTCTTGGTTTCATGGATCTGTTCAATTGTTTCTTTGGTCTCTATATTGTTTATTTCTGCTCTAATTTTTACTATTTCTCTTCTTCTACTGGGTTTAGGGTGTTCTTGTTGCTCTGCCTCTAGTTCCTTTAGGTGAGCTGTTAGATTTTGGACTTGCGCTTTTTCTAATCTCTTGAAATAGGCCTGGAGAGCAATGTACTTTCCTCTTAGCACTGCCTTGGCCACATCCCATAGATTTTGAATTGTTGTGTTTTCATTTTCATTTGTTTCCATATATTTTTTAATTTCATCTCTAATTGACTGGCCCATTCATTCTTTAGAAGGGTGTTCTTTAACCTCCATGTTTTTGGAGGTTTTCCAGACTTCTTCCTGTAATTGATTTCAAGTTTCAAAGCATTATGATCTGACAGTGTGCATGGTATGATCTGTATTCTTTTGAATTTATCGAGGGCTGCTTTATGTCCCAGTATGTGATCTATCTTGGAGAATGTGCCATGCGCACTTGAGAAGAAAGTAAATTCCCTGGCCTCAGGATGTAAAGTTCTAAATATATCCGTCAGATCCATCTGGTCCAATGTGTCTTTCAAGTCCATTATTTCTTTAGTGATTTTCTGTCTGGTTGACCTATCCATTGCTGTAAGTGGAGTATTAAAGTCCCCTGCTATTAGCACATTCTCATCTATAAGCTTGTTTCTGTTTGTGATTAATTGTTTTAGATATTTAGGTGCTTCCATATTCGGTGCGTAGACATTTATGACTGTTAGTTCTTCCTGATGGATGGACCCTGTAATTATTATGTAGTGCCCTTCTTCATCTCTTGTGATTGTCTTTAATTTAAAGTCCAGTTCGTCTGATATAAGTATAGCTACTCCGGCTTTCTTTTGATTTCCTGTAGCATGATATATATTTCTCCATCCCCTTACTTTTAATCTGAAGGTATCTTCCCGTCTAAAATGAGTTTCTTATAGACAACATATAGATGGATTTTGTTTTTTAATCCATTCTTCTACCCTATGTCTTTTGTTTGGAGCATTCAGCCCATTGACATTCAGTGTTCTTATTGAAATATGTGGGTTTAGAGTCTTTGTATCTTTTGTAGGGTTCATGTTTGTGGTGGTGTCTCTGGAATCTTTGTTCCTTGCAACCTTTCCTTCAGAGCATCCCCCTCAGGATTTCTTGTAGGGCTGGCTTCGTGGTGACAAATTCTTTCAATTTCTGTTTATTTGGAAAGGTTTTATCTCTCCTTCTAATTTGAATGACAGGCTTGTTGGATAGAGGATTCTTGGCTGCATATTTTTACTGTTCATCACATTGAAGATCTCTTGCCATTCCTTTCTGGCCTGCCAGGTTTCAGTAGATAGGTCTGTCACCACTCTGATAGGTTTCCCTTTGTATGTGAGGGCCCTTTTCTCCCTAGCTGCTTTCAAAATTCTCTCTTTGTCCTTGTATTTTGCCATTTTTATGATGATATGTCGTGCAGAAGATCGATTCAAGTTACATCTGAGGGGAGTCCTCTGAGCCTCTTGTATTTCCACATTGACTTCCTTCCCCAGGTCGGGGAAGTTCTCTGCTATAATTTGTTCCAGGACTCCTTCAGCACCTTTCCCTCTCTCTTCCTCTTCTGGGATTCCTATGATACGGATATTGTTGCGTTTGACCGTATCGCTGAGCTCTCAAATTCTTCTTTCCTGTTCCTGGATCAGTTTGTCTCTTTTTTTGTCACCTTCTTGTTTTTCTATAATGGTGTCTTCTAAATCACTTATTCTCCTTTCTGCCTCTTCAATCCGTGCATTGGAGGCCTCTAATTTATTATGGATCTCATTTATCGCATTTTTTAATTCTTCGTGCGTATTTTTATTTTCCATTCTGTCTGTAGCCATAGTTTCTTTGATGTCCCCTATGTTTTTTTCAAGCCCAGCTATGAATTTTACCATTATTATTCTAAAATCTTGTTCGCTTATGCTGCTGATATCTGTTTTGAGCAGTTCATTAGCTGTCATTTCTTCTTGGAGTTTCTTTGGAGGAGAGGTCTTTCATTTCATCATTTTAGTTAGCTTTCCGGCTCTTGTTGGTTTTAAAGACCTGTTATGCTCTCTGTTTCTATGAGCACTGCTATATCCAAGAAGACTCTTTGACTTTCCAGGGCTATCCTTTCAGAGAGTGTTTTTTGAATGGTATCCCTTGGTGTCTCTTGTTGGGACCTTGGTTATTTTATTTTCCTATTTGTAGTGATATTTGGGACTCTCCACCTTGTGTACTCTAGCTTGTTTCTTGAGGTAGCCCTCTCAGGCAGGAATGGGTGTAGCGTGATCCAATGCCTCAGGCGGGAGCTCCTCTTTGGCGGTTGTGGGGAGGAGAGTGACGGTGCTCCAGTCCCTTCTTGAACCAAGAGCTGCACCTCACTCTTTTGGGGGTGTAAACTCCCGTACCGGGGGCGCAGCCGAAGCTGGTTGCACTCTTTAACCCAGGGCAGTTCCAATCTCCAAATCCCAGTCCGTGCGACCCGCTAAAGTTGCCTTAGACACAGCTTCCCAGGCAACCCCCTCGGGCAATTCCAGGCCCCCTGCCGAGCTCTGGGGGTGGAGTCAGAATCGCTGCTTCCTTCTCTGGGTCGGGCTGGCGCACAAGCACGGGGGGCTTACCTGCCGGGTACGCGTAGCCCGAGCCCGTTGGAGTGAGGAAAACCGGGTCCCTCTATGGCTCGTCACCCGAAACACGAACTCACAGGCTAATATCCCAGTTTTTAGTTCTCTGCCTTCCTTCTGGATTTCCAGCCAGCCAGGAGCGCGGATGCCTGGTGTCCGCGTGGCTCTTTCAGTGTCCCCAGCCGCCCGGGAGCTACAATGGCGGCAGGCGCGCCACCACTCTGAAGTCCTGCCTCCAGGAACTGGCACAAAGCAGCAGTCTGTGCCCTCAGCACCCCCGGGACCAGTTGGCGCGAGGGGACCTGGTGTGCAGGTATTTGGCAAGTACGGTCTTTCTATGCACCGAGCGGAGGTTTCCCGCCTCCGAGTGGAGGTTTTTCTGTTTCGGACTCTGTCCTTTTCCCCTCTCACTCCCCGTAGAGGGTAGAGGGGGATCGTCTCCCACCCTGGAGTCTCCGATCCCAGCCCGATTTTATCTTCCCCGGTTCGCACTCACGTTAGAAGGCTTTCTCAGTGGATTCTGCATCCTTTTTCTCCCAGTCTCTCAGGTTTTGTAAGGTTTCCAATGGCTTCAGATCTTTTCTGTGTGATGTATGGGCGTGAGTGCAAGTACAGAGCTCCTTACTTCTCCACCATCTTGCCCTCTTCCCTGTTTTGCACTCTTAAAATTATTGTTCTTGCTAGAAGATTCTCAATGTTTTCAGTATTTTCAAGAATAAAACATAGGGGCGCCTGGGTGGCTTAGTCGGTTAAGCGTCCTACTTTCGCTTAGGTCATGATCTCACGGTTCGTGGGTTCGAGCCCCGCGTTGGGCTCTGTGCTGACTGCCAGCTCAGAGCCTGGAGCCTGTTTCAGTCTGTGACTCCCTCTCTCTCTGACCCTCCCCTGCTCACGCTGTCTCTCTCTCTCCTAGAAATAAATAAAACATTAAAAAAAAAAAGAATAAAACATAACTGTCATTTTTTCTGCTTTTTGTCTATTTTACATTCTATTGATTTTTGTTCGTATCTTTATTATTTCTTTCCCTCAACTTCTTTCACTCTGTTTTCTTCCCCTAGTTTTTTAAGCTAGAAGCTTAAATAAGTAATATTAAGCTTTTCTTCTTTCCTAATATATACGTTTAAAGCTAAAATTTCCTTCCAAGCATTGTGCAATATTTTATCCCACGGGCATCCCATGATGTTTCCTTATCATTCAGTTTGACATGTTTTCTAAATTCTCTTAGTTCCTCCTTCACCCTTATGTTTCTTAGAAGCCTATTACTTGCAGGGCGGGAGGTAGAGGGGAAAATGGGGGATGGGCATTGAGGAGGCCACTTGCTGGGATGAGCACTGGGTGTTGTTTGTAAGTGTTGAATCATGGGAATTTACCTCCCAACCCAAGAACACACTGTATATGCTGTATGTTAGCCTACTTGCCAATAAATTATATTAAAAAATAATAAAAAATAATAAAATGACCACATCAACCTAAAAAGTAAAAATAAAAAAAGAAGCATATTACTTAATTTCTAAATATTTGAAGATTTTCATGATATCTCACTGTTCCTGGTTTCTAAGTTAAATCTGTTGTGGTCAGAGAATATACTCTCTGATATTTCAGTCTTTTGAAATTGTCAAGATTTATTTTATGGCTTAGCACATGGTCTGTCATGGTCAATATTCCACATAATTTTGGAAAGAATGTGTATTCTGCCGTTGTTGGGTGTGCCAGTTACTCCATCGTGACTTGACACAGCAGTAGGGAAGACCCTTCCCTATTAGCTTAGGATGCTTGCCCCAAGTACGCTTTCACATAAAAAAATATTAATTAAAATAGTCAATGTAGTTTATCACAACTTCTGTAACCATTTCCTTTGTGTCATTTACATTGCTTCTTCCGCTTCTCCTTTCTCTCTTCTTACTCTGCATTCTTTTGTTGTCTCTACTCATCCTCTACTAGTTCAAAAAACAACATTTTGTGCATATTCAGAATTATTGTCCGTGGTAAATTTCTAGACTGCATGAAAGTGTATGGGATAATCCAAGATCTTTGCTGCTTACTAACAAAGAGCCTCTCAGAAAGTTTTCACTATTTCTACCCATAGAACGTGTGTGTACAGTAACCTCTACATTTCCTCTACTGATAAATGTTTTAATGTTTAAATTTGACAGTGTGAAAGACAAAAATATCTCTAGTTGTTAAATTTGCATTTTAGTTACCAGTGAGTTTAAATACTTTTCACATGTGTATTGGCTATTCATATTTTATCTTTGTAAATTGTGTCTTTCATCCATTTTTATGTTTTTTCTATTAATTTATAAGGTTTTATCATATGCAATCCAAATATTTCTTTTTAAATGTTTTTCTGAGATGTTTTTGAAGGCCTAGACAGTTTTGCTCCTTAAGTGATCCAATCTATTGTCTCTTTCCTTTGTGATTTTTATTTTACTTATTTTTATGCTTGAAAAATCTTATCCATACATCAAAATTCCATTTTACTTCTGTATAATTTATTTAAGACACAATATGTTTTCATTAAACAATGTAGAGAACATTTTGTTTGGTATAAAGTAAATAATTAATTTTGGAAAGCTTTATTATATCACCACCCTATTCAATAATGTTTCTTTTCTCCATTTACTTCTGATGCTATCTTCATAATTTACTAAATTCTGATAAATTGTAGAAGCTTTCCCTGGACTATTTATTTTATTCCATTTATTTTGTCAGTCTTTTTGTGTGTCAATATGACATATTTTAATTGTTATAAGTTTAAAATACTTTTTAATATTTGCTAAATTTTCTGTTGCTTCATTATTTTTCCTTTTTAAAGAACTTGATAATCTTAATAGAGATACAAATATGTATATGTATCATAAACATAAATATAACATATATAGTATATACAAGATATATATGGCATATTCTTTACTCAAACGTTCTATTGAATAAATATATTATTATAGCCATATTCTATTCATTAAAAAATAAAATTTAAATTCACCTAACTTAAAGCTCTTTTAGTTACCACTTTCAATGTGATTTCTCTTTCCTTTAATCCAGTGAGTTTAATATACAGTAAAACCTTGATTTGTGAGTAACTTGTTCTGTGAGTGTTCCACAAGATGAGCAAACATTTCCAAAACATTTTACCTTGAGAACGAGTGATGTATTGCCATACAAGTAGTTTGTGATGCCGAACGTTGCATGATCACAAATGGGCCAATGGTTTTTAAAATTCACTTTGATATATGAGTGCTGTGGATTATAAGCATGTTTCCAGAGTGAATTATGTTTGCAAAACAAGGTTTTATTGTATACACACTTATTACATTTTAAAATAACCTGGCATACATGTTTATAAATCCATGAGCTACATATGGTATTTATTTTAGTATTTTTAACATTTACATATATGAAGAACCCAGAAATGGACCCACAAATGTATGGCCAACTAATTTTTCACAAAGCAGGAATGAATACCCTATGGAAAGAAGACAGTCTTTTCAGCAAATGGTGCTGGGAAAATTGGACAGTGACATGTAGAAGAATGAACCTGAATCACCTTCTTACATCATACACAAAAATAAACACAAAATGGATAAAAGACCTAAATGTAAGACAAGAAACCATCAAAATCCTAGAGGAGAAAACAGGCAACACCCTTTTTGACCTCAGCTGCAACAGCTTCTTACCAGACAAGTTTCTAGAGGTAAGGGAAACAAAAGCAAAAATGAACTATTGGGACCTCATCAAGATAAAAACATTGTATACAGTGAAGGAAAGCATCAACAAAACCAAAAGGCAACCAGGGCGCCTGGGTGGCTTAGTTGGTTAAGCGTCCGACTTTTGCTTAGGTCATGATCTCGCGGTTCATGGGTTCGAGCCCCGCGTCGGGCTCTGTGCTGACTGCCAGCTCAAAGCCTGGAGCCTGTTTCAGAATCTGTGTATCCCTCTCTCTCTGACCCTCCCCAGCTCACGCTGTCTTTCTCTCTCCTAGAAATAAATAAAAAACATTAAAAAAAAGAAAAAAAAGAAAAACCAAAAGGCAACCAACAGAATGGGAGACAATATTTGCAAATGATATACAGGATAAAGGGTTAGTATTCAAAATCTATAAAGAACTTCTCAAACTCAACACCAAAAAAGCAAATAATACAATGAAGAAATGGGCAAAAGACATGAACAGACACTTTCCCAAAGAGGACATCTAAATGGCCAACAGATACGTAAAAAGATGCTCAACATCACTGATCATCTGGGAAATACAAGTCAAAGCCATGATGAGATACCACCTCACACCTGTCAGACTGTCAGACTGGCTAAAATTAACAACTCAGAAAACAATAGATGTTGGTGAGGATGCAGAGAAAGGGGAACACTTTTTCACAGCTAATGGGAATGCAAACTGGTGCAGCCACTCTGGAAAACAGTAAGGAAGTTCCTCAAAAAAATAAAAATAGAGCTATCTTATGACCGAGCATTACACTTATAGGTATGTATCTAAGGGATATAAAAATGCTGGTTTGAAGGGGCATATACACACTGATGTTTATAGTGGTGCTGTCAACAATAGCCAAATTATTGAAAGAGCCCAAATGTCCATTGACTGATGAATGGATAAGATGTGGTGTGTGTGTGTGTGTGTGTGTGTGTGTGTGTGTGTGTGTGTGTGTATGTTGGAATATTACTTGGTGATTAAAAAAATGAAATATTGCCATTTGCAACAACATGGATGGAGTGAGAATGTATTATGCTTAGCAAAATAAGTTAGTCAGAGAAAGAGAAATATCATATGATTTCACTCATGTGGACTTTAAGAAACAAAACAGATGAACATAAGGGAAGGGAAGGAAAAATAAAATAAAAACATAGAGAGAGACAAACCACAAGAGACTCTTAAAATACAGAGAACTGAGGATTGCTAAAGGGGTGCTGGGTGGCAGGATGGGCTAAATAGGTAATGGGCAGTAAGGAGGGCACTTGTTGGAATGAGCACTGGGTGTTATACGTAAGTGATGAATCACTAGATTCTACTCCTGAAGCCATTATTATACTATATTTTAACTAACTTGGATTTAAATAAAATTAAAAATAATAATAATAAACTATTTATTGTGCAAGACAAAAAAATAAAATTTATATAAGTGGTGTCACACTATATTTCATCCTGCTTCTGGGTTTATTCATTATTACATGTTTTTAACATCTATATGTACATTTAGATCATCTTGATGGCTGTATAGTTTCCTATTTTGTAAATAATACATTATTTTATTCAATCTTTCCATTATTGTTAAGTATTTAGGTTGTTTTAATTTATTTGCAATTACTAATAACATTGCAATGAATACCCATTCATACTTGCCCTATAATCAGATTCATATTTTTCTTAGAATATATTTATTTTATTTTACTATTTTTTATATTTGATTTAATTTTAAATTTTTTTTTAATGTTTTATTTATTTCTAGGAGAGAGAGAGAGAGACAGCGTGAGCAGGGGAGGGTCAGAGAGAGAGGGAGTCACAGACTGAAACAGGCTCCAGGCTCTGAGCTGGCAGTCAGCACAGAGCCTGATGCGGGGCTGGAACCCAGGAACTGCGAGATCATGACCTAAGCGAAAGTCGGATGCTTAACCGACTAAGCCACCCAGGCGCCCCTATTTGATTTTATTTTAGAGAGATAATGCAAGCATGGGAAAAGGGCAGAGGGAGAGAGAAAGAGAATCTTAAGCAGGCTCCCCTCTTAAGCAGGGAGCCCAACGCAGAGCTCAATCCTACCACCCTGAGATCATACTTGAGCTGAAATCAAGAATCTGACAATCAACTGTCTGAGTCACCTAGGTTCCCACTTAGAATATATTTCTAAAAGTGAATATTGGGCATAGTTTATTAAATTTTCAATTTCATAGATATTGCCAAGTAGATCCTTCATGAAACTCTACCACTTAGACCTTCAATTAGTCGAATATAAGAGGACAATTACATCCATGTCAACATTCACTATTGATATTGACAATCTGATGGGTGAAATATGATTATTCTGTCATATTATGCATAATTATTCTGTCAATTTGCAATTTGCTTTTCTCTGGTTATTGGTAACATTTAGCACATTTTTAAATACTTATTGGACACTCATACTTCTTTTCCTGTGAGTTGCTTTCCTAGCCCATATTTATTTTGAGCTTGATTTTATTATTATAAATTTCTAAGATTTCTTTAGCTCTTCTGGGTATTTTCTATTCTTAAACATATTGCAAATTTTCTAATGCCCTGTTGCCTGCCACTTAACCTTGTTGGATATGTACTTTTCATATTGAGAATTTTAGTTTTGATGTAGTCACTTTTACCTCTGATTTATTTTCTGGTAATGCTTGGTATGCTTGAAGAAGTTTGTAATTACCAGAAATTATGTAGTCCATATTGTCCTTTTTAACAATTTTAAAGGATTCTTTTTCATGTTATTTTTTAAATATACCTGTAAATTAGCTTCTGTGTTTGCTCTGATGTAGAACTCTACTTTTTTTTCTAGCTGAAAGCCATTGAGAAATCTGTCCATTCCTCATTATCCTCATTGATCTGTGATAATTCCTCTAGTCTAAATTAGATCTCATTTATGTATAAGTTTATTTCTGAATTCTCCATCCTCTTCCATTTATTTATTGTCTATTTTGGTTTTTTGCATCAGCTTCACATACTTTTAGTTATTATGGCATTATAATGAGACTTGAAATCTGGTAGGGCAAAATCCTTCTTGTCATTTTTTGTGAAATTTAGTCCTCTATTCATATAAAGTTTGGAATATGCCTCTTATATTCTGTATTTCACTGACTTCAAAGATTAACTGGGAATTCAAAGATGTGTTTAATATGTAGAGTTTTCATCTCAAGTAACAGAATGTATCTCCCCCTTTATTGAAGTTATTTTCCTATCTTTCAGGAAATTTCAATAAATTTCTCCATAAGGTTTCTTATTTCTTATTAGATTTATTCTTGATAATCTGATAGTTTTGAATGATATGAAATCTTTTCTTCTCTTACCTGTTATTGAATTTGATCATTCCTAGTATAATGGAATATTGATAGTTTCAGTAAATTCCATGGTTTTGAACATTTAAATATAATACCAAATTATAATAATATTGATTAAAAACAACTCTCTACTTTACTTTCTTTATGATCTTGTATTTTCCATATTGGACCCACATCTATTTTGAGGAGTATACTTAGCATAAAAATTAGCTATGTCAGAGAGGAATTAGATGTTCAGTAATATCATTTCCTCCTCCTAGGTATATATCTCAGCAGATTTTGCACTTTGTTTGAGGCCATGTGACTGTTGTGTGGACAGACATAATTCACGTAGGCTGTTTCTAGGCCTGGCTATAAAGCCACCTGCAAGATCCTTCTCACTCTCTTTTTTACTTGTTTAATGGCTGAATACAGGAAATCCAACCAAGGACTCTGGGAAGTCCTAAGGGGATAGCAAAATCACAAAAGGGTAAGAACTTAGTTTCCTTTTCACTTTTCAGAGGAGAGCTGCCAAGGAGAATTGCTTGATCATAGTGGGATATGAAAATTTTCCTTTGTTAAGCCACTGAGAGCTTGAGATTGTTACAGCAGCTGGTGATAATCATCCTAATATACTAGCCTTTGACAAATAACTTAGTACCAACTTCTAGAAAGGATTCAGATTTAAGTTCTGTCCATGATTAATGACCCAAGCATGAAGAAGAGCTGTAAGACTGAATTAGTTTGGGTATGGACTCTTAGAGGTAAACTGAACATAAGGACATGCTAAGAAACAAAAGGTCATTCTAAGTTATCTGGTCTGGTGAAGCAGTGAGGAAGAGAGGATGACATTTGCTATAGTAGGTCCTTCTCCCAGGAAGCCTGGAACTTTGAGGGAAGCAGCAGTCTTTGCACCATCAGATTCCCATATGCCATATAGAAAAAAAGAGCCCTTTGTCTATATGTTATTTTCATTCTGTTCAGCAAATATTCACAGAACACCTCTTGTATCATGTTCTTTCCTGCGCACATACATACAAATGTGCACACACACACACTCACACACACACACACACCAGAATCACTTTCTTCCTCAGAGCCCCAGTTAAATTTTTCTAAAATTTTCTAAAATTTTTCTAAAATTTAACTAAAATTCTAAAATTAACTTTCTAGATTCTAGTTAAAGTCTAGATAAAGAACACATCAGGCCCTGGAGACATTCTTGTCTATATCAGCTGGCACTAAAGCTAATTAATACACAGGAGAGCCTTTCCTCTTTAGGAAGACCAGCCCATTAGTAGAGACAAAAATGGTGATCTTTGGCTTATTGTGCATGTAAATTCTAGTCGCATAAGTTCAACTTTCCCGTGGAAGCACTTAACATTTCGTGGTCAAAATTGTTATGAGGAATATTAGGAAAATGGCGTTTTTCTCTATCTAAATTCTGTAAGTGTAGATTTAGGTAGAAAAAAAATTAAGAACGGGATATGACCTTACCAAGGCAATGAAGACATATCTTATGAGAGAAATATATGCTTTATTCATACTAATTAACCTGTATTTGACACTTTTGCATCACAAAGTAAAGGCCAAATTAATGTTTGTATCCTTCAATATTCAGGATTGGCTGCAAAACAAACTTTTTGGCTTCCAGAGCATTCCATTTGGTGCATTAGAGGTCATTGGTTTCCAGGTGCATTCCATTCGGTACACATTAGACAGACAAGGCTGAATGATAATGTACACTGTGCCTGAAAGGTGAAAGGAAACAAATTATTAACCATTTAGTAAAAATTTACAGCATACCTAAAGTGTGTACCAACCAGAGCACCTGGGTGGCTCAGTCAACTAAACATCTAACTCTTGATTTCAGCTCAAGTCATGATCTTGCGGTCCACGAGTTCAAGCCCCACATCAGGCTCTGCACTGACAGCGTGGAGCCTGCTTGGGATTCTCTCATTCTCCTCTTTCTGCTCCTACCCCACTCTTTGCTCTCTCCCTTTCTCTCAAAATAAATAAATAAATAAATAATAAATAAATAAATAAATAAATAATGTGTAGTAACCTATTAACTTCCTATGTACATTGTGCATCTTTTCTTGTATTCCCAAGCAGGTGCATGAGGAGTCATTAAATTGTTCATATCTTGGACTGAGCCATCCAACTTTTTTTGAAGAAATGATTCAGAAGCAAAACTTGGGTAGACCATATCATTCATTTTAATTAGTTAGTTTATTCTACAAATTTTTGCATTACATATGATCCATGCCAAACACCGCGCTCAATGCAAGGATTCAATAGTGAACAAGAAAGCCAATATTAATGGCTTCTATTCTGGAAATACGATGGTTATAGGAAGCCACAAACTCTTCTTGTACAAAGAAATGAAAAATTCCACAAATGAAAATTTTAAAGGTCTGTTTAAATAAATGAGTGAGCTTGGCAGAAAAGTCAGGGAAAGAATAGGATCATCACTCAGTGGAGGTGAGAAAAGAGTGAGGCTGCAGGCTGCCCTGGGGGTGTGTGCCAATCCCTATGATTGGCTTATACTTTTTGTCATAGCAATCTCATTAGTAAGACGGGTGACAAAATTAAAGTTCCAGTGAAGGACATGAAGTCAGGCTGGATACCGTCCTCCACAGGCAAAGTATAAAACCACAAAGAATTCATGGAAAAGCCTAGTTTTAAAAACATGCTCCACAGAGGCTGAAAGGGGAGATAGAGCATTTTCAGGCTTTGGTTGAAGGTGGGGAGAAAAATATTGCCTTTGAGAAATCTATGGCCTAAGGTCACCCCTCGTGAGAGACTGGGAACTGAATTTATACATTTGGAACCTGAAAAGCCATAACCTGAGACTTTTACCTGAAAATAGATGGAGGATAGCACTGTCTACCGGCATGCAGCAGAAAAATAATGTTAATATTCTCTAGAGGAACTTAGAATCTATGAGATTGCCAAAGAATTCCTATAAATAGAGTTCCAAGAATATAAACTAACAGTAATAATAATTTCTTTTTTTTTTTTTAATGTTTTATTTATTTCTAGGAGAGAGAGAGAGAGAGACAGCATGAGCAGGGGGAGGGTCAGAGAGAGAGGGAGTCACAGACTCTGAAACAGGCTCCAGGCTCTGAGCTGGCAATCAGCACAGAGCCCGACACGGGGCTCGAACCCACGAACCGCGAGATCATGACCCAAGCGAAAGTCGGACGCTTAACCGACTAAGCCACCCAGGCGCCCCCAGTAATAATAATTTCTATACAAAATCCCTGCATATGAATGAAAGGCAATAGGAAAAAAAAGGACATAAAAGTAAATGGAAAGAAAGATATGATTTCTCACAGAACCTATAGTCTAGCGGGGGATATAGGTGAGTCATTTAACCATTTGGAATATTAAATACTGAATGCCATGACTGGTAGGTAGGTTGACGCATGGGCAACTGCAAAAAGCCCTGCCAGCTAACCTCCCAATTTAACGGTTCTAAAAAAGTTCTCTGGAGCAAATGATATCTAAGTTGAGGCTTAGAAGGTGATGAAGAGATTGAGCGACATAGAAGACGGGGATTGAGAAACCAGGAGCTAATGGGCAGAGTAAGAACATCTGCAAAAGGATGGAGAAATGTACAACACATAGCAGTTGGGTTTCTTCAAGTATCAGCATGACCAGAGCACAGAATTTCAGCTTGGGAGAGGCTAGGGAAGCTGAAGGTGTAAGCAGGAGCCTGGTTGCAAGAAACCAGAATTATTATTTTTTTGGTATTATCTGTATTAAAATTAAGAGGAAAAATATCAGAAAATAATCTAAATATCCGGAAATTGGAGAAGGACAAATAAAGAATGGGATATATGGTTGACTATTGGCAAGTATTAAAAAGGAGTCACTACGACCTTTGTAGAAATGGAAAAGATCTTTATAATTCAGGTGGAAAAAAATCAGAACACAAAATCATACTTTACCACTTAAACTGTAATTATAAGTTTATAAAATATGTATGCATGACGACAAAGACAGGAGGGAAATACACCAAAAAGAACATTGTGTTAGGAGATGGTGGAATATGGCTGAGCTTTATTTTGTCCTTTTCAAAGATGTTGTTTAATATTGTCTCATTTAAAATTAAAATAAACAGAGAGACAATAACTTCAGTGAGTACAGGGAATGAGGTTTTGCTCGTTGTTGAATCTCCACAGCCTGGTACATAGAAGAGACTAAATAAATACTTGTCAAAATTGAGGCGCCTGTGTGGCTCAGTCAGTTAAGCGTCCGACTTCAGCTCAGGTCATGATCTCACGGTGTGTGTGTTTGGCCCCGCATCAGGCTCTGTCCTGACAACTAGCTCAGAGCCTGGAGCCCGTTTCAGATTCTGTATCTCCCTCTCTCTGACCCTCCCCTGCTCATGCTCTCTGTCTGTCTCTCTCTCAGAAATAAATAAAAACATTAAAAAAATTTAAAGAAATACTTGTCAAATCAATGAAAGATGGGCATTGTTTGAGGCTTTCTGGAAGAATTGCTGATAGTATCATAACACAGTGTCTGACCCATAATACAGGGTCAGAATAAGGCTTCAGCACCAAATCAGAGACAAACATATTGAAGTTTAGCATTTTCAAGATGGACAACTTGTATACCCAAGGTAGATGTACTAGAGAGAGAAGACAACTTTCTCAACATAGGGACTAAAAATAAAGGAAGAGTTGAAAGTGAGGTTTGTTTTTCCTTTTGGGAGAAGGATATGAAAGAGGTGTTGTTTTAATTACTCATATTTTTTAAATTTAGAATATCCTAAATAAATATAAAACATTTTAATAGAATGTACTTAAAGGAAGGGGAAAAGGCACAAAACTACAATTTCATATTTCCATGAGTTCTTTTTGAATTTTTTTCACATGTACGGTCATAATCATTGTGTATATATTATTTTCTATTCTATTTCCCCCATTTAACATTATTTTATTAAACTCTTTTAGTAGTTCAAAATTCATTTTTCATGATAAATTTAATAGTGTTCCAACATTTCCACCTGTCCTTCACTAAACCCCCAGTCCTATGCTGCACATGGAGTTTTTTTGTTATTGTTGATTGGATTTTTCTTTTAAAAAAAAAACTTACTATCTATATTGCCAGTTTTCTCCTTTGAATGATTTTCTTGAGATAGATTTTTAGGAAATAAGGAAATTTGATATGGTATTGTGATTTGAATAGTTGTGTATAAATTCTCCTGCAAAAGAATAAGAAAAGAAATTTTCTTGTCTGTGCTAATAGAATGGACTAGGCTTACTCACTCAGTCAGGATTCTAGGAGGAAGTTTTCTTTCTTAGTATTTTGAACTCTAAATTTTGTAGATAGAATCTGATGAAACATTTTAGGGATGGGTGATGACAGCCAAAATAATATCAGTAATAATTCTCGATATTGTTATTCATTTGCCATAGAATATGGTCTAGTTATATTATATCCACATTACTAGTGAGGAAACTGAAGCTTATTGAGATTAAATAGCTTTTTCAAAGTTACTTAGCTAATGGCAGGTCTCAGCTAGAATTTAAGTCTCGGAATTTTTGGACCACTATGCCAGGTTAGCCATATGCAGAAATTGCAATAGTAATGAATTTTTGTCAGTAGTAGGATAAGAAGTAACATAGGAGATATTGACTGCCTGGAATCACATATAGACTAATCTCCAACTGTATGATCTTAAGCCACATAAACATTCTGACCTTTGTTTCTTCAACTTGAAAATGGGAATGATAACAGTACTTGCTTCATAAGTTTGTTGTGAAAAGTAAATGGAGCAATGCCTGTAGAGTATTTATGCAGTAACTGCACAGAGTATCATTTAGTAAATATCTGTGATATAGCTAATGTCCAGATTCTTTAGAGTTGACAAGGAAGTCAACCTGACGAACCACTATCACTCATCCTTTTCTTCAGGACAACTCTAGGACTTAAGATATACCTTGGAGATTTTTGCAGTCATGGTTTCTATATCTAGGTCTCAAGCAAAAACAGCTCCCTACCCTCGTGGCTTCTCTCTCCCCCAGTTCACCTCTCTTCACCACACACCTGCTGAGTTTTGAGGTTCAGGTTGTGCAGATTATTGTGATTTTCCTCAAATCAGTTTTCCAGGTGTGCAAGATGGTTTAGTGTTGATCTAGCTGCATTTCAGGGACAAGAGAAAAAAAAAACCAAAAAAACAAAAACAAAACAAAACAAAAAAAACCTTTCATGTTGTTCCGCTATCTTGGCCCCTCCCCTCTATATCTAGGTCTTATAAATTTTGCATCCCCAATACTTATCTTCCTTTTGCCTTGGCAGTATCCTAATTTGTTAGAGAGCAAAATATTTCTTTATGCTATTGGTATATGTTGCTGTTTTCCTGACCACTCTTCTAGCTTTTTATTTTAATCCCAACAAGATTTCATTGTTCCTTGAATCCTATCCTCCTGACTTGTCTATACCTTCTGGATCCTTTGTTGTGTTATATCATTCTCTGAGCTAGACATGAGTCATAACAGCAATATTGTATTGGTGTATTCATTAAGCACTTCAGGCTTATTGCTGTGTTTTAAACAATGATATACTTTGTTTTACAAAGTTCCAGAATGATTGTATAAATAGATAATGTTAGTGAAGTAAACTGGTAAGTCAACAACTATTGATTACATTACATTGTGTGATTGGGGAGAGCAATGATTAAAATGAAAGAAAAGAGTCTATTTCTCTGTATGATCCATGTTTACGTGACTTTGTACTTATGATTCAGAAAAATGTCTGAGATTTAAAAGGTTATAATATTTATTTACCTGTGTGTTCATGAACCTTTAATATATTCAAGAACAGAATAAATTAGACATGTGAAGTATTTTCTCTGAGTTTAGAAGTTTAGTGTTAAAGTGTCTTTGTTATCATGCATATTTTCATTTGTAATTGAGTTGACTGACTACTTGAGAAAACATTATGTTGAAGTGCCTAGGTGGCTCAGTCCATTGGGCGTCCAACTTCAGCTCAGATTATGAGCTCATGGTTCATAGGTTCGAACCCTGTGTCAGGCTCCGTGCTGACAGCTCAGATCCGGGGGCCTGCTTCGGATTCTGTGTCCCCTCATTCTGCCCTTCCCCTGCTTGTGCTCTGTCTCTCAAATATGAATAAACATTTTTAAAAATTTTTTAAAAATAAAATTTTATGTTAAAGTTGGAATTTCAGAGAAAATGAACAGCCCTTCATTTCCTCGATCATTCATTCCTCACCTCCCATCATCTTCACTCCCACTCCAAGTCTTTTTTTTCCTGTCCCTCCACTAAAATGTCTCAAAATCAATGTCAGTCATTGTCTACATGTTGACAAAATCTCCGATTTTTTCTATCTTGAACTCTCAGTAGCATTACTCAGGGTGGGCCACTCTCATATGTGTTTTTTTCTTATTTTCTACAGCCACCCCTCAGGCTAGTTTGCTGGCTACATAGTCTTTATATGTCATAGTCACTTCCAAGTGGGGGATACCCAGGGGCTTGCTATGATTATCTGCTCTATTTATACCCACTCCCTCGGAGACCTCAATTTGTCTTGTAGCTTTAAATACCATATGTGTTGTTGACACTCAAAATTCTGTCTTCCCAGGTATCTCCCTGTGAGCTCAAGCCTTAAAAACACATGAGACTACTCAATCTCTCTATTTAATAAGTGCAAATAGAATTTTGTTGTCTCCTCATCAAATTTACTACCCTACCTGCCTCTCACACCTTCCCATCTCACTACAGGACACTGGTATCATGCACTTGCTTCTGTCAAAAGCAGGACTTTTTGCCTTCATTTATCTCATTTATTCATTCCCTCCATCTATGTAATATTAGTGTTGATAAGCTTAGTTTTAAATCTGCCACCTCACTGTTCACTTTCTGTTTGTCCCAATGTTTTTCCTTTTTTCCTCATCTTCTACCTTATTTTAAATGACCTGAGTATTTTTTTTAATGATTATATTTTATCTCCTCTATTGGCTTATTACTATACACCTAGTTTCTTATGCTAGTGGTTGCCTTTGCACTTAAAATATACATTTTTAACTCATCACAGTCTCCCTTCAAGTGATACTGTACCATTTAATATATAAGAACCTTACAATAGTCTACTTCCTTCTCTCCTTTCCTTGTTTTTATGCCACCATTACCATACATTTACTTCTAACATGTTCTAACTTTCATGATATTAATTAATATCATTAACTTCTGATAGATTATGATTTTTGAGAAACTTTAAAAGTAATTAAAAAACTCAATATTTACATATGTAGTTACAATTTCTTGTGCTCTTCAATCCTTGGTTTTGATCTGAACATTTACATCTGGTATCATTTTCCTTTGGGCTGAAGGACTTCCTTTAATATGTCTTATACTAGAGATCTGCTAGTGATAAAATTTCCAATTTTTTATGTCTTTAAAAATTGTTTATTTTGCCTCTGTTTTTTGAAAGATTTTCTGCTGGATATAGAATTATAGGTTGACAGACTTTTTTCTTAGTACTGTAAAGATGGTATTCCGATGTCTTCTCCCTTGAATTATCTCCAGGGAGAAATCTGCTGTCACCATTATCTTCATTCCTATGTTTGTGATATACTTTTCCCCCCTCTTAGCTTCCTTTAAGATTTTTAACTTATTATTGGTTTTGAGCAATTTGGCTATGATGTGCCTTAATGCAGTTTTCTTTATATTTCTGATAATCAGAATTTGTTACACTTCTTGGATATATGAATTTCTAGTTTTTATCAAAATTAGAAAGTTCTCAGCAAGTATTTATTTGATTATTTTCCTTTTTCCTTTTCCTTTTGGGTATCCCAATTGCATTTATATTAGGGTGCCTGAAATTGCCCCACTGATCATTGATTTTCTTGTTCACGTTGTGATTATTTGTTGCTGGATATCATTTCCTATGACAGCTCGTCTTATTTTAGTTGAGTTTTCATCCCAGAGTGCTGCCTTTTGGAGTCACAACCCCACAGAAGTTGTGTTTACTAGCTTCCTAATCCTTTGAAAGGATCCTTTGAAAGACCTATGGACCTTTCATTTTAAATCTTGTTACCCAGTGTTACTGTATTTGAAAAGCTGGGTTGGATTTTTAATCCATCCTGCTAACCTCTATATTTTAATCATTATGTTTAAATAATTTACATTTAAGTTATGTTTTAATATTGCTAAGGCTTTGTCTGCCATATTATTATTTGTTTGCTTTATTTTTCATTTCTGTGCTTAGCATTTTTAATCTCCCTTGGGTTATTTAAGCATATTTTAGGATCCCATTTTTATTTATTTATAGTATTATAGAGTATATTGCTTTGTATAATTATCTCATATTTATGCTGGCTGCTTTAAAATGGCTGTCAGATAATTTTAACATAGGATGCATCAAGGTGGTGCCATATGCTAATTGTCTTATCTCATTCATGTTGTGATTTTCTAGTTGCTGATATAACAAGTGATATTCTATTGTATTGTATATGGGACATTATGTTTAAAAAATTCTGGCTCCTGTTTAAATCTATTTTTGACAGGTTGCTACCTTGTTTAGATTGAGCACACAAGTCATAACCTACTTTTGTACGCTACAGTTCCAATGGCAATTTAGTTTGGGGAAATTTTGTAGTGCTCTTTTGGTTTGCTTGATTTATCTGGTGCCACAGGGGCTCCTGCTAATCCTTGATGGTTCCCCTGCAGGAATGAAAGGCACTTCCTCTTGCCAAGCTGCAAGTGACTTTAGGTGAGAGATGAGGGCATCAGAGATGGAAAGCACTTTCTGGTGGTATGTTGTTTGTTGACACCAGGACTCCTTTTTGATTCGGGGAGGAATGTGCCTAAGACATCTTCTGCTGCTATGCTCGAAGTGAGGAGAGTCCAGAGTCTATGAATGAGTGTGATACACTGCAACATTGTGTAGTTTCTTCAGTTCTGGTGTACCTAAGCAGAATAACTAACTCTTCTCACCTTTGAGAGTTTCCCTTTTATTGTCTGTTGCATTATTTCCAGGGTTTATAGCTGTATTTAATAGTATATTAGTCAGGGTTCTCCAAGGATACAGAATCAACAGGAGAGATATGTAGGTATAGATACAGATACAGATATAGATACAGATATATAGATCTGAGAATCAGGGAAGTCAGCGGTATAAATATCAGTCCAAGAGCAAAAGATGAAATGCTCCAGCAGTCAAGTTTACACATAAAAATGACTGTCATAAATGGGGAGAAACAGGGAGAGTCATTTTTGCAGATCATGTTATCCAGATCAGATGTCATGTATTAATTTTTCAAATAAAAATTGTCTGTTATTTATATGGATTTGGAGTGATAGGTGAGCTACACACACATGTTCAGTATTCTGTCTTCCATGCCACATTCTTAGGTTGGAGACTGACACTTGAGATCTTTTCTAATGCATGTTTTTACGCTGGAGTTGCTTGAGAATAACTATGTGTATGTTTGCAAGATGTTTGAGTGGATATTTGTTGCTGTTATAGGTATAAATGGGGGAGCCTCTGTGAGCAACCATTTGTGCACTACTGAGAATTTGAAGTGTGGAAAAACATAATTCATGAAGGAAGTTTATAAAATAAAAAGATTAAGGATTCCCTAGGATTGAATAAGATTCTGTTATGTATTCTTTTGAGGTGTTTTATTTTCTTAATCTCTTAATAGTTCCAGTTAAACATATTTACTGCTTCACTAGTAAGAGTATAAGCTCCTACATCTTTCTCTTCCCTAGGTATGAATATGTTGGTCAATTTATAAAAATGCAGGAATTTTTCTTTATTAGCCAATATTGGTAACAGGGTTGTTTTTTGTTTAAAGATGTTTAATTTTGCTGAACCAAATGGAATTATCAATAAATTCCTGCTCACAATAAGCAATGTAAAAAAATTTCAAATAATTCCTTGAGCCCTAATTACATATAAAATATCTCACCTGACAGCAGCTAACACAAATGGCTCCTGTATTTAATTTTAACATCACGGGACTGCCTCATCTGTCACTGTTTGGAATCTGATCTGGGAGAAAGGAATTTCAAAGGTTGTTATTAAAATCACTTATGAGTCTCTGAGATAAATAGTTACATGGGTTTCATTTGGAAAAGCAGCATGCCACTTTTAAGTGGTAAACTTTAATTAGCAGAAATAAAATTTTATATAAATCAATTAACACATGTGTGAGTACCTCTTATGTGCCTTGCATTCTGAGTCTGTGGGAGATGCTCACAGGGCAAGGTACATTCCATGGCTCACAGCCTGATTTGGGGGATAAAGAATGCACATAAGAAATAGTTAACTGACAATCCAGGGCACTAACTCATCAGTAAAGAATGAGTCCAGGAGGGGCGCCTAGGTGGCTCAGTTGGTTAAGCGTCCGACTTCATCTCAGGTCACAATCTCACAGTCTCTGGGTTCGAGCACCACATCAGGCTCTGTGCTGACAGTTGAGAGCTTGGTTCAGATTTTGTGTCTCCCTCTCTCTCTCTCTGCCCCTCCCCTGCTTGCACTCTGCTCTGTCTCTCTCTGTCTCAAAAACAAATTAAGATTTAAAAAAATTTTTTAAAAAAAGAATGAGTCCAGGAAAGGAAGTGCCAAATAAGTGCTGGAATAGTTAAGAAAGGCTTTTAAGACTAGGAGACGAATAAGCTGGGATTTGAAAGAAGATAAGTTTTGAAATGGAATAAGGGAGACAAGAAACCCATCAAGGAAGAAATGACAGGCTAGACCCAGAGTTGAGAAGGAACTTGATCAATGTTTCCTAAGCCAAAGATCAGGGTACTCAGGGAATGGGTGAGGATTTGGGGAAGAGAGTTGGGGATGGATCATTATCAGGGCAAGTCTGGTGGGGAATTTCTTAATATCTTAAAAAATAAAAATAAGCAAATATGTTTATCAGCTGGATATGTGAATTCCTTGACTTTCTGGTTTTGTATTCCCAGAATCTGGCTCTCCAAACTTTTGCTGAATGAATTAATAAAGAATAATGGAGAATCTAAGTTTAGTTATTTCTTTACCTCATGGATAGAACATTCATGGTTCTTCTCTTCCCCCTCCTCCTCTTTCTTTTCTTGTTTTTTCTTTTCCACATGTTCTCTTCCCGCTACCTTAAGCCCAGCCTTCCCCAGCCTTTGTACCGAATGTGCATAGCTACTTTTAAGTGAGACGAGCTCTTTCATGTTAGGATTTTGAGTCAAAAGTTCTCTTCTACAATTCTAATATGGGTTTCCACTTTTCTTCTTTATGACTCATTTCCATGATGATTTTCATTTTATCTCATTGTTTCATGGAAAATCCTTGCCCTGAAAATCCAGCTTTGAAATATTTATTTTTTTAATTATAAGATTTTCACTTAGAGTTTTAGGTTCACAGTGAAATAGAGAGGAAAGTGCAAAGCTCCCACATATCCCCTCCATACACACACTCAAAGCCTCCTCCACCATCAACATCCCACACTTGGGTGGTACATTTGTCACAACTGATGAACAGACATTGACACATCATAATCACCTGAAGTTCATAGTTTACATTAGAGTTCATTCTTCATGTTGTCTTTCCTCTGTTTTGACAACTAATGACATGTATCCATAATTATAGTATCATACAGAATGGTTTTACTGTCCTATGAATACATTGTGCTCCACCCATTCATTCTTTTCTCCCCCAAATTCCTGGAAACCACTGATCTTTTTATTATCTCTATAGTTTTGCCTTTTCTAGAAATCCATATAATTGGAATCATACAGTATATAGCTTTTTCAGATTGACTTCCTTCACCTAGTAATGTGCATTTATGTTTCCTCTGTGTCTGTTTGTGACTTGATAGCTCATGCGTTTTAGCACTGAATAATATTTCATTGTCTGGATGTATCCACGTTTGTTCATCCATTCACCTATTGAAAGATATCTTGGGTACTTCCAGGTTTTTGCAATTATGAATAAGGCTGCTATAAACCTCTGTGTTAAGGTTTTTGTATGGACAAGTTTTCAACTTTGAGTAAGTATCAAGGAGTGGGGTTGCTGAGGTGTATGACAGAGTTGTTTAGCTTTGATTTTTTTAACAGTTTTTATTTATTTTTGAGACAGAGAGACACAGCATGAGTGGGGGAGGGGCAGAGAGCAAGGGAGAGAGAATCTGAAACAGGCTCCAGGCTCTGAGCTGCCAGCACAGAACCCGATGCGGGTCTCAAACCCGTGAACTGTTGTGAGATCACGACCTGAGCTGAAGTCGGACACTTAACCTGAGCCACCCAGGTTCCCCCAGAGTTGTTTAGCTTTGTAAGAAACTACCAAACTGTCTTCCAAAGTGGCTATAACATTCTGCATTCCCACCGGCAATAAAAGAGATTCTTTTTCATCAGAATATTTTGGTATTTAAGAAATCCGGGGTGCCTGAGTGGGACAGTCAGTTAAGCAGCTGACTCCTGATTTCAGCTCAGGTCGTGATCTCATGTGTGAGATTGAGCCCCACATTCAGCTCCGCACAGAGTGTGGAGCCTGCTTGGGATTCTCTCTTCCTCTCCCTCTGCCTCTCTCTCTCTTTCTCTCAAAATAAATAAACATTTAAAAATTCTGGGGAGGAAGGGAATGCTCCTTTTTATAAATAAATAAATACGTTAATAAATACATAAATAAATAAACAAAACACCAACCAACCAATCTGTAAAAATTAACAATTCCTTGATGTTGGAGATAAGGCATGATTTATCTAACTGACCCTGTACTCTGCCAAATATGTGGTTGTTGCTGGGTGAAATTTACCTGTCTGAACTCTTTATTTTCTTTGCAGGAGTTTTTTTCCTTAGGCATTAACACCACATGAGCTGATTGGCCCAACATTCAGTGCTAGTATGTCTTATCATGGAATAGCTGGTTTGTTTGTTTGTTTTTTCCTTTGAACTAAATTGTCTCCTTTCTAGTTCTATATATCTAAAGAAGTAGTCTGTTTATTCTTTAGTCATCTCTCAATCAAATTAATTGTTTGGAGTTTGTGTGGACAACACATTTCACTAGAAACCACATCTAGATCCAACTATAGGCAGGAACCCAAGTTCAAAGGAGTAGTGATGTGCCTCCTAGTTCGAAGCAGAGCTATAGCAGCATAATACCGTGGGATATGTAAGCCTTTATTACACCATTATTACTATCTATCATTGCTTTGGAAGCAAACATGATAATTCAGTTTTAATTTGAAATAATTGCTTTCAGCAAGTTTATTTTATACCGAACCACATAGGCTTAGTTTGTTTCATCTTCTGTTGCCATAGGAGCAAATAGATTAATACAATTGTCTGGGCATGGTGCAGATGACTTCTTTGATGTATTGTTTTTCATTTGAGAATGGAAAACTTGTCAATTTGAAGTACTAGAATTCTGTCCCCAACTTTAAATATCATAATTTTGACACTGCATAATCCATCTATCATTTTTAGAGATATTTGGAAATTTTAACTTGGTTCATTAGCATACAGTCAGAGCTGTGCGTAGAATATTTGTGGTTTATTTCTTTCTCATGAGTCTTGTCATAATCAGATGACTGCTCTGTTTGATGTCGATTTTTAAGTACTATATGTGCAGAAAAGAAAGTGAGGACTTTTTTTCAACAAAATCACAGGGAATCTTCAACATACTGACAAAGCTTTTCAAATTAACCTAGTAGCATAAATAAATCCTTCTCTAAGATTGAAGTAAAAATTCAAGTTAAAAGTTTCCAGAGGCTACTTCTACACAGGCCCATGGAATGATGAGGGTCCCAGCATCTGGTTCCTGCTTTGTGAATCTTGTAATCAAGTTGAAGAGCCCAGGCTTGGCAGCCAGAACAACTGCCCAAGGGTGTGAAAACCCTCAGGAAATCTTGACTTACCTTCAAAAGCATTAAGTAGGGGGAAAGGAAGGAGAGCGATGTTAGGACCATTTTTAATATTATTAAAAAATTAAATGGACTTACTTATAATATATCTGTAAGACCAGAAACTGTATATGGATTAAGAGTGCAGGATCAAAGGTCACATTGCCTGAATTTACATATCAGGTTCACCCGCTTATTAGCTGTGGAATTGGGACAATTACTTAGCCTCTCCAAATCTCGGTTGCCTCTTTTAGAAAATGACATACTGAGGCGCCTGGGTGGCTTAGTCGGTTAAGCGTCCGACTTTCGCTTGGGTCATGATCTCGCGGTTTGTGGGTTCGAGCCCCGCATCGGGCTCTGTGTTGACTGCCAGCTCAGAGCCTGGAGCCTGTTTCAGTCTGTGACTCCCTCTCTCTCTGGCCCTCCCCTGCTCACGCTGTCTCTCTCTCTCTCTCTCTAGAAATAAATAAAAGATTTAAAAAAAAAAAGAAAATGACATACTTCCTAGAGTCATAGAAGAATTAAATGAAAATGAAAAACATAGATAATGTTTACCCTAGTATCTGACCTATAGCAAGTATTCAACCAACTTTCGTGATTACTAGTATTATTTTAACAGACTGTCATATCTGTGAGTTGTTCACTGGAATTCCATCAGCTTTGTATGATAACTCTGTTTATCTCATTCTGATCAGAAGCTGTGACTAGCAATTAATGATGGCTTTAATTAAAACGGGATAATTAATTCATGTCTTAAAAAGTGCTGTGTATTTGATCAGATGTGTCAAAACAAAAATTCTAAAAACAAAAGTGACAGAAGCAAAATGAAAAAGAAATGGGGATTCTGGATGGTGAGGAAGATTGAGGATTTCCAGAATGAAGACAGTGCAGGAGAGGGTACAGAAAAGGGGGGCGGGGGAGAGGAGCAGGAGGAATGGGACAGTAGTTGCCATCATGACCTCATTACTGACCATGCTCCCCTCAGGCTCTGCCCTTCAGCCACCCTGGCCTTCTTTCCATTCTTCTAACACATTCTCTTCCTCTACTTTGGGCATTTCCCTTACTCTTTCCTTTGCCTGGAACATTCTCTCCACTCCTGATCATCAAGCTAATCCTATCCGTTTAGTTTTTTTTTTTTAATTTTTAAAAAATGTTTTTATTTATTTTTGAGACAGAGACAGAGCATGGGCAGGGGAGGGGCAGAGAGAGAGGGAAACACAGAATCCGAAGCAGGCTCCAGGGTCTGGGCTGTCAGCATAGACCCCCCACTCGGGACTCAAACTAGTGAAATACAAGATCTCGACCTGAGCCGAAGTTGGGTACTTAATCAACTAAGCCACGTAGGTGCCCCATCCTTTTAGTATTAATTAAAACATCACTGCCTGCCATAAGCCTTCCTGATGCCCTGAGCTAGGCCAGGCCCTACCGCTAAATTCTGCCATAGCACTGAGCGCCTACTCTGCCATCGGTATTGCTGTATCCACTTGTTCAATACTTAATGTTTACCTTCCATGCTCGCTTGTAAGATCCACAAGGAGAGGTTGGCTCTGATGGTTTATTCATCTGGCAAAAGGCCTAACACATAGGCGGTGCTCAGTACTTACAGGTTGGCTCATTGGTGGGAAAGATAAACTCAAGGTCCTTCCATATTCTTCTCCATCCACCTGTCATCTCTCTTGGTGGCAACAGTGCTCAGAACAGTGCTCATATCCCATAGGCTGGAGAACAAAGGACAGCGCCTACCCAGCAAATCATGGACAACATTTTCCCGGTCAGTATTCCTCATGCTTTTCTCTCCTACTCATACCATATGTCTATCAATGACCTCCAGATTTCCCATTTGTGGTGCTGAGGATGTCTCCTATTGGGTTCCGACAGCAGCACTGGAAGCTATAATGGAGAGCAGCTACTGGGAACCCGAGGTCAAAGCAGTAAACAGGGACTTGGGAAATCTCTAAGGATATTATTCATTCACTCACTCATTCATTCATTCATTAATCCATTCACTCAGCAGTTATTGAATAATAATAGCTGGCACCTATGGAGTGCTTATCTTGAATCATGTTGCTTAATCCTCACCATGACCTTATGAAGTAGGTGCTGTTAAGAACCCCTCCTACAAATAAGAAAACTGAAGTACAGCAAAGCAACTTTGCCAAAGTAACATACATGGCAAGTTGTGGAGTCAGGATTTGAACCTGAACTCTTAACCATGATGCAATTTTGTATCTCATGGGGATTATTACATGCAATTATGTGCCAAGCATGAGACCAGAGGCTGGGGACCCCAAAACACCTAAGCCTCTGGCTCCGGTCTTGGGGATCTTGAAGTTGGGTGAGGGGGTTCAGGTAAAAATCTTGATGAGTGTTGTGCTAAAGACTGGGCTGGTAGGATGTGTTATGTGATGAAATGTGTAGCAAGCCTCCTGAAGGGTACATGTCCTGCTCCTTGGGAGAATATGGCTTGGCGAACATTTTAATCTAATATGCACCTGTACAGGCACAGGAATTCAAATGAGGGCTTGGGGTAGTTAGGCAGTTTATGCTCTTGAGACACAGAAGGCAAGTTAATCCTCAGAACCCCTGGGGGTTTTTCCTTTGGCCCATGGCCCACTCCTTTCTGGACATGGATATGTTTCTTGCACTTAAAAGGGAAAAAATGGACTTCACTTTTGGAAGCATATGGTGTAATTTTAAGTTATTAGACCATTAGTAATGTTCAGGGGAGTATTTCCAAATGTTCCTCTAGGCCTTTGCTTAAACACACACACACACACACACACACACACACACACACACACACACCACTATTCTATTAAACTTAGTGTTTTCTCCCTAAAAAGTGGCTAGTTTGTACATTTTGTGGTTTAACATTTTCAAAGACTCTAGTAAAGAGGATACTTATTACCCATGTTTTGCTAAATATATTTAGGACTGTCCTTTTCTGTCCCTTGTTTTGGATTCCAGAAAGGTTTTCTATATAACTCTGTAGCATACCTTGGTGAGACCAGCAGAGCAATTGCCCTTTCATCTCCTCTTCAACCTCAATAAACACATACATATGGATTAATGAACATCCACCATCACTGTAGATTTTATCATTTAGAAATTAAAAACAAATTAATTGTCTATTGGTTGACCAAGCAATATGGAATAGTGAATAGAGTGTGACAAGATATGGATTCGAGCTCTTGATTGTGACTTACTAGCTACTAAACAAATATTTATTGAGTGTCCGCTATGTACTGAGCACTGGGCTAAGCTCTGGAAATACCAAAGTGCCCAAAACAACATGGCTCCTGACCTTTATAGAAAGTGCATTTGATGGTATGGGGAAAAGGAAATAAAGAAAATCAGACTGGCTGAATGTAATGTTAAGTTGGGAGAGTGGCAAAGATGGAGTTATAGCCAAAGTCTGCGGTGAGGGATGCGTTCAGACTATGATAAAGATTTTGGCTTCTATTCGATGAGCAGTTAGGAAGAAGCTGTCGGGAAAATGGATTGTTCCAATTCAGACTGCTGGCTGTGAATAATAGTAATCAACATAAACTAACTCAAGTAAAGGGGGTTTATTATCAGGCAAAACGGTTATCTTATGGAAATTCAAATTTGGAAAACAACGGCCAGCTCTACAGGAACTGAAAATCGGGAGTAGAAAGCCATTACTACTGAGGTTGTTCTTTCTCATACTTTCTCTACTCTCTTTCCTGTCACTTATTTTTTATGAACAGCCTTATGCCTGTCCCATATGGGCGCCACAATTCCAAGAATAGGTGACCTTTCAGCTCAGCTACTCAGAACTTAGTGCCTTGGTTTCCCAATTCTAACTTCCCTAGAGTAAAATGTAATAGGCTCAGCTGATATCTCCCTTTTGGGTGGAGTCCTTCATGGGGGCTGTCATGGCGATTGTAATGTGCTACATAAGTCAGCTGTCCGTCCTTGACCTAGACAGCTAGGGTTAGCAGGATAATGTTACATGGCACACCATAGCTTTTACTCCTCAATAGTTGGGGAAAGTAAAGCATGGAAAACTATATTATTAGTAAATTTTGTAGATATACAAAGAACTTTGCCTTGTCAACCACATATAATTTGATGAAGGAAAAATGAGATAAGATTTTTGACAAGTTCTGTAAACTGTGAAGGTCTGGTAGAGGTTAGTTATTGTTTTTGCCCACTGACTGCTCTGAGTAATGTATCAGTACACATATAAGAAAATGTATTAAGGTTCATGAAAAGTCTAGGGAGTAATTTAGAGAGAAAATTATTATAATTATTTACCAACCATATCTCCTAAGACCAGCTCTCTTGGTGTTCCTGAATACAGGTGGTTAAAGTGATAATTAACTCTCCAAATTCTAGTTGGACCTAATTTTCAAATGTGGATTATGATTCTTTCAAAACCCTGTAGCATCATTTGAGGCAATGAGGATAAACATCTGAAATGTGATTTAATGACCAGAATATGCCCTTTCAAAAGGGAGGAAGGGAAGTCAATGTTGTTAAGAAGATGCAGGCACTTTTTCTTTTGTTACTGAAAGAGATCTTTCCCAACAAGTAGATGGCGGTAGCTATTATTCTGGCAAGCCAAGTTGTTCTAGGCATTGAACTGCCTATTCAGTGTGAGACATAACCAGAGCACATTCTTTATAAGAACATTTCAAAGATTTGTTTTTTAATGGCCTCATCAAGGCAGAGAAATTGGGAGCAGAGCTGGTATAACACAGAGCTGCCGGATGTTAAGGGTTGGTCTTGGAAAACTGAGGTAGGCACAAGCCATGGCTTGATAGGTACTTTTACTTTGTTGGGTTTGTTTGGTTTACTTGTTTGTTTGACTTATACCTTCGTAAGTTTCTAGCATGACATAATGGAAGAAACCATGTACAGGAAAACTAGGCCCAAATCCGTGTGGCCTCTTATCTGTGGGATCAAATGACTGACCATCAATCTCATCAATATATCTTATAGAAAGTTAAGCAAGCCTTCTCCTATTGTGATGGAATTTTGGCTGAGATCCATAAGATGGGAAACAAAGGATATGAAATACTTATGCATGCTTAAAAAATGAAGCCCAGGCCATGTATTTAGAAGTTACTAAGGGATGATTTTTTACAGTTACAGTTCATCAACTATTTTAAGTGTATATAAGAAGCTATATAAGGGAAACATGAATTTCTTTGAAAAAGAGGGAAGTGGAAGAATGTGTTTCCCCACCTCAAGCCCATCACTGTTGAAGGAAATATACTGCTAAGAGGGATATTAATTGTTCACCCTACAAGGAAATTGTGCACCCAGAGCCCCAGTGCTAAGAGACTAGTGTCAAATATGGGGAGAGCCTTCATCTAAGTCTCCTTAGTAACATCTTCCTTGACCATTCAACATTGCAGTTCCCTTTCAGTGATCCCCATCTTCCTCTTCCTCATTTGCTTCCTTATCCTCCATAACATCAATCATAGTCTAATTTATCATATAATTTATTAGTTCTTTAGTTAATTGTCAGCTTCACTACTCTAGAATGTAAATTCCATGAGTATGGGGTCCTTGTTTTGTTCGTTGCTGTACCTTGACTAGTGACTGGTGAGTGGTAGGAGCTCAATAAATTCTCAAACTGAATTAAATTGTGAAGACCCACAGGATCCTTTGGAGTTTAGGGAGACAGGGTGCCCAACTCTCTCAAGGAGACAAACTGGCTTGAGAGGCAATAAGGATGGAGGATAGAGCCAGCCATAGGGAGCACCAGGAGAAGCATAGAGCCAAGAGTGTGCAGAAGGTGGGAACTGGCTCAGATGGTCACATAATGGGGCCCACCAGGAGGATAGTTTGTGGAGCGAGCATGTGGTCAGAGTAGGACCCAAGTTGGAATGGTCAGTGACCAGGAGAAGGAGTCAGTAACCAGTACCAGAAAATAGAGCATGAAGCGGTATCAGCAAGGAGAACTCAGAGCCAGCATTGGGCATCTGCCACAATCAGTGTGTGCCAAAGACAGATTAAAACTGCACCAATCAGATGAAATAGTCTGTGCCCCTCCATGTCCTCCTCCCTGCTCCAAGGCTAGAGGAAATGGAGTCAGTTAGTGACCAGGACAGAAAGGTAGAAGAGAAAGCAAAGGCACAGTGAAGATGCTAAACTCATCACCATCTCCTCCTGTAGTTTGCAAGCTTGAGTCCAATGTGAGTTCAGGGCAGGGAGTTTAAATCAATTTAGAGAGTAAAAGCTTGATATTGGGAAACATTGGACTAGGTAAAAAGCCTCCCCTAAATGAGACTCATTAAATGTGAAAGCGACAAGGGAAAATGGGGAATCCACTTGAGATTTTATGTGAGGTTTAATTCTAAATGGCAGGTTTAAAGGGCCATGATGAGGAAAAAATTTCTCCCTATTTGCACCCTTTTGAGTCAGTACTTCCAATAAACCTACCATATGTCAAATAAGTGAGGTGAGTGTACAAATTGCCCACATCCATAGTAGACCCTCAGTACATGTCTGTAGTTGGTGCTAATGCCATTCCATGCAGCCCCAACTGGGCTTCCAACCTCTGCCACATTTTCGTACTTTGTCTATTTCTATATTTACTAGTCTCTTCCATGGAAATTTCCCTGACATCTCCATTAATTCCAAATCATCCAATGTAGAGACTATATTTCTCCCAAGTAAAGACTATAGAATTATCTTCCTTCACAGTCTCATGATTTCTAGTGATAATGTTGATGATTTTTCAAAATAGCCAAAATTATCGAGAACTTATTACAATACTAGACACCCTTCTAAGCACCTTGCATGTATTTTTTTTTTTTTCATTTAATCCTTACCACAACCCTAAGAGGTAATTTTAGAGTCTGTAGAACTTGCTTGAAATCATCCAGCTTATGTCAGACATGGCATTGAACACAAGGCTAAAATCACGAAGGGGAGCTAGCTGGGGATGCCCCACATCCTGATAGGGGAGTCACACACATTGTGGGAACATGTGTTCACCCTCTTCTGCAGGTCTTGTCCCGTCCCAAGATTCCTTTTTTGTTGTGAGATCAGGAGGGTTAATGCCGTTCTTTTCACTGTGTTCCTCACAGAGAAAAGTGTATTTTGTAATCTCATCACATGCCTGTAAGATGAAAACCAGCTTTCTTGGTTCAGCAGGTAAAATCAATGCATCAAATAAAAAGCTTTGAGCCTCAATTACTGAATGCAGTGGTCCAAACAGAAACTCTGGTTGTCCAGGCAAAAATATTAACAAGAATCCCTTTGTCTGTTCCTAATTAACCGTATCTCCAGATCCTCTGCCTTATTCATCCCACTTGGATGAGTACATGATGAATCAGCAGGCAGGATCCAGTTGCTTTTGCTTTGTCTTTAAACCCTCCATGGTCATATATTCCCAGAGGCAGACTGTGGCCCCAGGACTGATGGCCACCAGGTTGCTAACTCATAAAAGTGAACGGATTTCATGGTTTAGCTGTGGGCAAATGCAAGGTTTGATAGAGGTCTACAACAGGCTTGATAGAGGTCTACACACCGCAGTTATTATGTTGTACATATCCCTCTTTCAACATCCTTATCACTGCATCTTTCCAATTACTGCCCTATAAATGAGAAAGTTCTTCTGGAGCAATATTTCCATGGCTATAGCTAGGGTGGTAGAATTTTCTTGTTTAGAGTGCTGCATTCTACCTAGCTGATAAAAGGACTTCTGTTCTGGTTTGGCCGGTTGTGGATATGTGGAATTTTTATTATCTCTGCATGTGTAAGTGATTTCCTGGAACACAGGTGTGCTAATACATATAAAAGGCACATCCTCAGGAAGAATGTGAGTAACAATTCAGAGTTTTGTTTGTTTATTATTTATGGATCTGCTCACATTATTGGGGAGATGCTGAAATGAAACTGCCAGTATGTGGGATTCTATCTTTCCAAATCCTTCCTTTAGGCCAGGGCATGGAGATTAGATTTGGTTGCATGAACTATTGCTGCTCACCCTTTCCTGCCTAAAATCAGAGCACTCATAAGGTGGCAGAAGAGGTCTGGAAATATATAGCCATAGTTTGGGCTGCAAAATGGAGATGGGATGGTGCAGCCTTCATTTCATCTTGGCTTTTGCACAGACTGCCATGGTGATTAAGAAGAGAAAACTGAAAATCCTCTGGAAATAACCTCTGCTGTTTTCTATCCCCCAAGCAATTGTGTTCAGAACACAAGTACATTTCAGGGAAAACACTTGAGGAGTTGTTCTCTGGATTTCAGGAAACATCGTATCCTAAGCGCTTTGAAAATTCCTTTTGGGTCCAGCTATTCTGACTAGTTCATGGTTGTATAGATTTTATTAATTTCCACTGCCTTCATGGCATCATCTTTAATGCATTGATGGTATTTACTCTGCTAGGTAACTCTTGGTGAACGATGTCAGTGGTAGACTGAAGGCAAGCCAGAAGACCATGTTGGACTTGGCTAACAATGAAAGCTCCTGTTTGCTGAGCCCTGTGCTCTATGGGACACAGAGCTAGGCCCTTACATATGTTACATCTGTTCCCTCTCACAGCCAGGCCAAATATATATGATTATCCACAATTTATTGAGCAAGAATGGTGGCAAAAATTCAAAGTGCTTTAGCAAAGTCATCTACATGCAAACAGGCAGAGCTAAGGTTTCATCTGAGTCTTACCAGAGAGTTATCACCTGTTAACCCCCAGAAAGGTTTCTGAATCTCTGAGCTTTACTTTTCTCATCAGCACAAATTGGACTATAATAGTAGTTATTTATAATAAATAATAGCTGTTTATTTTCCTGAGATGACATGGAAAGCAACTGAAGCAATATATGAGAAAATGCTTTGTCAAATCTGTGGTGTCATAGATACGAGAGTATGACCATAATGGAAGCATAAGAGACACACATAATCCTGAAGCAGGGTAGATTCCAGAATCTCTATGACTGACCAGAACAAGCAGACAAACAGAGTAGCTAAACATTATGTCACATTGCACATAGCGTCTTGCCTATATTCTGGCTCGAAAGAAATGTTTTCCTTGCTTCTATGTCATGCACTGCATATGGATTAAACATTTAGGAGTAAATGTTACCAACTGTGTTGGTGACCCTCTGACTGATTTTCTCCGCATCTCTCTCCTTTCCACATTTACAGAGGTCTTTTAATATTTCACTTGTGCAAATGGACCAATTCCTCCTTTAATGTTTATAACACAAGATAGAATTAATTGAAAGCATTATTCATATCCACGCCACAGGTTAGGGACACTCTAATACCCCCCAGACCACCTCCTGCTGAAATACTATAAGCTATAAGCAGTGGTGATTTTTGGACTATTTTCATTCAGAAGAGCACTCTTACTGCTCATCCCCCACTCCACCAGAATCCATAAAACATGAGCCGTCTGCATAATCTCCTGCTTAACCCTGTCACTTCTCTAATCACATTTCTCTTTAACACATTCATCAGGACACTGAGCAGAGCTCTGGGTATTTCTTTGGCCTTTGATTTGCACATTAAACTTTCCAGCTTTTGCATTTTTTGAAATAAATGGTAATGGTAATGCTGGGGGAAGGACTGAAGAGAAGGAACTTGCACGGCTTCACCCAGACACCCCATGCTGGATTTCTGTGTCTGTTTGCTGCTGTCTGTAGCCCTCTCCAAACTTGTAACTGGTGGTCATGAGCACCACTGAGGAGAACCCAGTGTAGGCATGAGATGTGGTATATTTGAGAACGGCTTGTTGCCTGTTTGAAAATGGGATTCATCACTCAACCACTTCTTCCACCTACTAGTCTTGCAATCCCTAGTCTATGCTGACCTCGTGGTGTGGCCATGACATGGCTTATCAAGAAAAAACACATGCAGCAAAGAACCTAAATGCATGACAATGAAGATACTTATTTTATATTATTTATTTTTTAATGTAATTTATTGTCAAGTTGGTTTCCCTACAATACCCAGTGCTCATCCCAACAAGTGCCCTCCTCCATGGGCACTGATTGGGGATGGTGAAGATATAATTCTAATGTAGGAGAAATTTTAGAATTATAATGTTACAAAAAATCATGCCAGTAAATTTGAAAATTAAGATGAAGTGGACCATTTCCTAAAAGAAATTAATTACCAGCTAAGTAAAAAGAAATTAGAAAATCCAAGTAGACCTATAAATATTAATAACATATATATGGAGAGTGACCCTAAATTTTGTCTCCAGTATTTGTATGCAGTACCCTATTCAAAGAGCTTGGGCACAAAAAATTTACACTGTGGTCCCTATTCCCCAAGGAACTGACATTCCAAGAGACAGAGTAGATGGTGTACACATGCTCACATGAAAGGTGCAATGTTGTCTGGAACAGTCTGCATGTCAACCTGGGAGTGAGTGTCAGCATCAGTAATAACTTTAGCAGGAATGAACACGATGACTATAGTAGGTATCAATTATTAGGAATTTTATCATGATTTGGGCATTTTGTACACATTACCTTATTTATTACACACATCAAGCCCATGAAAAAGATAATATTTTTCCTATTTTATATATGAAGAACTGATGCTAAAGGAGATTAAGGCATTTGCCCAAAGTCATCTTGCAATTGATTGGAGGGTCTGGATCTGGACCAAAGCCTAACCCTAATTTGGAATTTTAGGCTGGATGATCTGATTTAGGAGCAATGTTTTCTTCAAGACACAAGAAGGCAGAGCAGAACACAGCATACAGAAGTTTTTATTTGGCACAACTGACTGAAAGGAAATGTATTTAATAAGTTTTTGTGATGGAGAAATTTTTCTATTAATTTCACTGATTGTTATATATCATATTCCTGTTACAACTGGGATGTAATTTCATTTAAATGTGATTAGAATGACCTTTTGCACAGGACACTGAGTAAAATTATGCTTCCTCCTACCCCCCACACACATTCAATGTCAATTAATATAGACTTTATTGTTTTCCCCTAGGTTTTTGTTATCAGACTTTTATAATACCTCATCACGTGGATTATACAATCCTAAAAGCTTGAGATGGCACCTGTTTTGACTGAATAATATTTATTTCATTATTACTGTGTCCCAGAAATTATTCTGTGTCCCAGAAATACAAGGTCTGTTAACTATCCGATCACTGTTTTCCCTAGTGCCTGCCACCAAGCCCAGCACATAGTAGGTACACACTAAATGTAGAATGAATGCATGCACTGCCTGGCAGGATGCTGGATTTAACAGTTACATGTCTTGTGATAATTGAAAGTAACTGAAGTCCTGAACACAAGGAAGGACATGATTTTTCCCCAAGAGGAATGTCAATCTGTCTGTCTTCTTTACCTACTTTGACTTCTCCAGAGAGAGAGAGCCATCTAAAAAAGTATAGAAGTCCCAGCACTGTGGTCGAGGAGTGGAGAAATTGGTTGGGGTGTGGGTGGAGATTGTGATAGGAAGTAAGGTTCAATGCTGCCCACAGCATGGAGACAGAGTAAAGAGAGAGTGCTGGCTGTTTTCAGCATTTTGTAACATTTCTTGCGGTTTTGTTCCCACTAGACTGTGGATTCCTTAATGATAGGATTGTGCAGCTAGTAAAACACCTTTCCTTAAGGATGGACTAAGCAAATGTTTGTTCAAGTGGCATCAGAAAACCCACCTGATATATTTTGAATGTTTATTTATTTATTTTCAGAGAGAGACAAAGAGAGCATGAGCCAGGGAGGCAGAGAGAGCATGAGTGGGGAGGAGCAGAGAGAGAGGGAGAGAGAGAATCCCAAGCAGTTCCTGTACTGTCAGCACAGAGCCAGATGCGGGGTTCTAACTCATGAACCATGAGATCATGACAGGAGGTGAAATCAAGAGTCAGGCGCATAATCAACTGAGCCACTCTGTATCCCTACCACCCAACATTTTCTGAGAATCCACTCTGGATTGATCTCTTTGCCATGGTCACTGCCACTGGGGAGGTCACTGCCCACTAAGGAGCTAATTGGTTACTGCATGTGAAAATTGATTACAAATACTGAAAGACATAAATTTTGGATGTAAGAAAGATTTGAACCAAAGTTTTAAAATTAAAAAATGACAAGGAAGTTTTGGCAGATAGGCCAAATAAAGACTTCAGAATTACATACTTCCTGCTCTCTGGAATGAAAATCAACACATCACTGAGTCTTCTGCCCTCCTCCACTTCTCTTGTATGATTGTCTTCTTCCTTTGTCTTCCCAGGGCACTATGGAGCCTAACGGGATATTAAACATTTTGAGATTCCTAGAAAAAGAATAAAGAATCCTTTATTTTTAAATGCCTTTCTTCACTCAAAGAGCATGACAAAATTGTAAATGAGGCTGTACAAACATTAAAATGAGATGCAAACACAAAATAGGAGAAAAGGATAGAAGGCAGAATAAACAAAGAGTTAGAAATCATGTCTCTAGCATCAGGGCCACTTCTTTTAACAAAACTGAATGGAAATGGTAAGTGTGAAACACCATTGTTTGATGGTCCTGAGTTACTTCCTAGACAAAATGTTTTTAACTTTTTTTTTTTAACTTTTTTTTTTTCATTCTGTGAATAATCTTCCTCCCCAGACTCTCCTTCTCCCTTTCCAGGAACACATAGGCACATCACCCTACCTCAGGCCAGATGAAGACCCTACATACTACAAAGATGGTGTGCATAGCCATGTGATATAGAAATTAAAAATAATACTAAGTGACAAAATGTTAAATGTGACTTTTCAGAATTCACTAAATGTGTATGAAAACCAATATTAAAATATCTTTTTCCTAGCCTTTCTTAACTTTTTTTAGTTTTAGTACTCTTACCTTTCTGGTGCCTTAAAGCATGTGTCCCATTCGTGTGTTGGGTATTCTTCCACTAATGTTTTCTTTTTTCATCACCAGGCTCTACTATTTATACGATCATTAATATAAATAACCTCTTTTCCTTTATTTATTGATCTCATTTTCTCTAGCTCACAAAATTTATTTCCCTCTATTTCGAAAAACAAATGAAGTTGGTGCCATCTGAGTTGGGCTGTTGCCTTATTTGAAAGATTTGCTTTGTATCTCCAACTGCAAGTCTTCTGGACTACAAAGATAATCCTTTTCCTTCTGTCAGGTTTTTAAGCCTTGGAGAATCCTTGGAACACACGTAGAATCGGTTTCCATTGAGCTTGTGTACATATATTTGACTGAAACAGATAGGGCTTTAGATAAACACCATTTAATGAAGTTCTATACCATTAGGAATAAAATGTGGGGAAAGAATGGTTCTACACTAGAAGATTTTATACTGTTGAAATATCCTTCATGATCTCTGACCTTTGTTTCTCTCTTCTTTTCAGCTTCATTATTTTCCATAATCTTATCTTCTATATCACTAGTTTGTTCCTCTGCCTCCTCCATCCTCATTTTTATGGCCTCCATGTAGGTTTGCATCTCAGTTATAGCATTTTTAATTTTGGCCTGAATTTTAGTTCTTTTATCCCTACAGAAAGGATTCTCTGGTGTCTTCTGTGCTTTTTTCAAGCCCAGATAGTATCCTTCTAATCATTTTAAATTCTAGTTTAGATATCTTACTTATATCCACATTGGCTAAATCCCTGGCAGTCATTTCTTCCTGTTCTTTCTTTTGGAATGAATTCCTCCATCTTGTCATTTTGGAGGAAGAAAAAACAATAATAATAATAATAATAATAATAATAATAATAAATATTGATAGAATGAAATAAAAATTTAAAAACCTTAAAAATTCAATTAAAGGTAGATAGATCCTAGATGTGTTTTGTTCTGCTTCTTAAGAGAAGCTTGATAGAAAAAAGAGAAAAGAAGAGAGAGAAAAAGAAATTAAAAATTTTTTAAAGTAAAATAAAATGGTAAAAAAATTGCTTTTTCTGTATCCAAGAAACAAAACAAAAGAAGAACATGACCACCAACAACAAATACAGAAGCAAAAAGAACAAAAACAAACAAAATGAAGCTGGATTCAGTTTCCCCTAGAGCTGAAACTTTGCAGCAGTCTATGGTCAGTAGACTAAGCTATGGAAGCGATTTGTGCTGGTCTTCTGGGTAAGGAGCCTGCTGGTCTGATTCTCAAGCCAACTTGCCTTAGTGGAGATGTGCCTGGAGGGCACAGAGGGCAAGGCTGGGTGGAATGGCTCTCCTCCATTCTCCACATGGTGGTGCCATTTAGCTCACTGGGATCATTAGTGTTTGTGGGCTAATAGTGAAAATGGCTTTGCCCCACTCTCTAGTCTACAGAGTGGGAAGTTCTCACTCTCACAGATGTGAAATTAATCCATCACTCCTGTGTCCCCCACTTCCATCAGCTCCCAACTTTCCCCCTGCCTGTATCTGAGCTGTCAGTTTCAACTGGATATGGATTGACAGAAAAGTCTAATGCAGTCTGGAGGGAGCTCTGGCCAGTTGAGAAATGGCACTTCTAGTCCATTCCCACTGCCTACCAGAGCATTTCAGAAATGAAGCGAACCATTTGTTCACTTTTTCCAACCAGTTTCATTTTAAAAGGAATGGTGCTTTCACTGAAAACATGGTTTCTTTACAGAAAATATCTGACTTTCTTACTTTAGAGCAAGATTAAAAAGAAATCTAAAACCATGTAGTCTTTCTATCATGCTTCCCTGTTTACTAAGTATGTTTACATATATTATTTGATTCTTGTGATAATTATGAGTCACTTTAACGTAACTTGATAACTTGACACTTTTTCATAAATCTTTAGTGTTAGTGTTTTTTTCAGCTCCCACTTAATTCCTCCAATTCATCAGGAACACTAAGTTTCAAAGACACCTTGTGAAATAGGTATAGCACTGATGCTTTAGGGAGCCTTACTGTATAAAGTCCTTGCTGGCAGGTTCTGGTTAGTGCCTATTGTTTATTTTTTCAGTATACTTGTTATCTTGACTTTGGTTCCCTCAAATGCATATTGTGAGACAAGGTTTCAGGTGTAAGCGGTGTATTTGGGAGGTGACCAGGCAGCATTGGAAAGGAATGGGGAAATGAGTCAGGGAAGATAATAAAGCGAAGAGAAACTATGATAATGAACAGTTATCACCTTTGGTAACAGGATTTGGTCCTGCTCCCAAAGAAGACGCTAGAAGGTACTCAAGACTGACCTCTAAGGGATAGAAGATATTTGTCCTCTCTGCATTCTGTCCCTTGTCAGTGGTGAATGGCTCCTAAGAGCTTTATCTGCTTTTCTGGCCTTCTATATGAAAAAAAAAAAAGGAGGAGGTGGAGGCTTTCAAGCAAAGGGTCCTAGTGCTTGATAGGGAAAGCCATAATTCTGTGTGGGAACTGTCCATCAAAGCTACAATTTGACATTTGGGATGGACCAGCAGGGAAAGGTATTGCACTGGCTTTTAGCCATTTAGTTTCTTCAGAATCTCTGCTAACTTCTAAGCATCACCCTGTAAAAAAGAGAAAAATTTATGATGTGGCTTCATATTGCTTGCCTTTTAAAAATATACTTTATTTTTCCAGTTGGCATTCTCCTTGTAGTCAGCTTCCAGCTCATTTCTAAACTTCTCTCTCTCTCGACAGAGCTGTAGAGTCGTAGCACTGTGGAATTTCAAAGCTTAAAAGGACTTTCCACTTTTATTATTTTTTCATTAGCAGATGCAGCGAACCTAAAGTTTTACAGCTTGCCCTTTGTCACAGAAATTCCCCTTACAAAAGGAAATTCAGTTTAAAACACATATGAGTAGAGGATCGTCCACTTTTGAAACAGAGCTATAAAGTGCACTGTGTGGGTTACAGGTGCTATTGTCTGTCTTGCTCTAGACATTGCCCGGTAAGGCATTCAAGGAATTTTTCAGCCTGATCAGCAGTAGAAGGAAGGCGGAAAAGTGGGCAGAAAAATACATTCCTAGTGATTTTAACATCAGGATATGGACATTTCTTGAGCAATACATGGAGAGATTCCTGGTGGTTTCCTCATGCTGAGGCAAGGAATGAGAGGTCCAGCATTACCTGGTGATATATCGGGCATGATTGTCAGAGCTCATGATTCAGAAGAAAGGAGATCTACAATCTGTTCTTCAAAACTACCCAATTGACTTTTTTTTTTGCCTTGCCTGCAATTGAGCTGAGTCAGTAGGTTGAGGAAAGCACACAGCCCTGCAAAGTAAGAGATGCCCCATTGGCTTGATTGATCTCCCAAAGAAGAAAAGGAGTAATTTACATGGTGGATTTTCTTGCCTTATATGTGTTCCTGTGTCATCAGTGGTTTTAGATCCCAAGAGGATTGCTGCAGAATGCAGGCTTTGAAAATCTGAGTTTCAGTTTTGTCTCATTTAAGAAGTTGAGGATCCACTTAATGGGTGAAATGAGTAAAAAGGGAGGTGATTTCAGCGCTCAGGTTTGAAGAAATGAAGGGACAAGATTCCCAGTACTGCTTTCAGGGTGGTTTTCTTTCTATGCACATTGAAAAACAAGAACACTTTTGTTCCCTTGCTATAGAAATTGGACACATGTTCCTTTAGATAAATGATGAATTATTTTTCATTTTCTTCTCTCCTGAATTATCAAGTATAGCTACATGGGCACACGCCTGGATCAGCTGGTGACCAGAACTTGCCATTAGGATAAGAAGTAGAATTATTAAAGACTCACTGCATCTTCTCTTTTAAGTCTATTTGTTACTTTTTTGTAAATTATACGTGGTATATTGATAATAATAGCAAATTACACTTCTATTACTAAGTGATATTAGATAGATAGACTATAGATAGGCAGGCAGATGCTTAATTCCCACAAAAACTAATGGGATACTATATTGTTCCAAGGTATTGATGAAAAAACTGAGTCATGGAGGAATGAAGTATTTGCGTAAGGTCACATGACAATTTGATGAGTAGCTGGGAGGGAAATCAAATAGTTTCACATCAGTCTGTACGTTTTGCCATCACACCACACTTACCTTTTCCTGTTTAGAGCAGATATTGTCCACATTTATTAATTTGTAGAGTAAGAATCAGAATGGCCAAGGTTTGAATATGCTTACCGATTCCACTTGAGCAGAGGTGGCTCTCTGGAGTTCTGGTGGAGAACTGCCTCTAGGTGAATCAGGAAAGAGCACAGCAGCCCACCCTGTCAGTGCCACTACCTACATCCCCCTGGCACTCCGTGCTTAGTGCTCACGGGCCCCCAACTCCTTGCTTAGTGGCTTTCTATGGCCTAAAGCTTGGCAGGTAGTGTGGGCCAGGCAGGCAGCATAGGCAGAAAGTGCCTGGCCCTTACTACTCCTGGAAACAGTCAAGGACTGGTTAGAGTTGATGGCAAATATCCTTGTAGAGGTTCATCTCCAAGGGCATGCTCTTCTGAAGGTCCTGAGTGCACCTGAGCTCCACCTGCCTACAGAGCTAACCTGTTTAGTAATGTGCCACGGACTGGCTCACTTCAGTTCCCTATCTTGACTCCCTCTTTCTTTACCATGAGATCAACTCCCAAATAAATTTCTTGTACTCAAATCTTTATCTCAGGGTCTTCTTCTGGGGGACCCAAACCTAAGACAAATACCATATGTGATGTTTAACACGGGCACCAACCAGGAAGTGACTGCTTGCTTACCAGGTATTTTGCAACCCTGAATTAAGTGTTGAGAATGGAAGACTTAGGTGCATGGATGTGCAGCATTATGTTGTTATCTGTAAAACCAGCTAATAATCGCTATCTCCCAGGTTCAGGAGAAAGACATACATGATTCTCTTATATGTACTTTTCTTTCAACAACATCAGATTGTGTGTATAAGTGAAATTGATAACAAGTGAGATTGATGCATCTGTCCAAGGATTGGCCTGCAGAAAATCATTCTTCCTCAAAAAAATAACATAAGAAGGGGCCAGCCAATCCTGGCAGATCTCAGTCCTCAGGCCTCCAGGGACAATTATTATTATCATCATGAGATGGTTAGAATAAATGAAGGTGAATTAGGTTATAATGTGTGTTCTCGGTCATTCTAAACATAAGAGTACTTTTCAAAATGTGAAGGGTTTAGGTAGCATATTATCAGCCAAGTACTAAGGTTTCCTGAGTCATCCCATGGACAGAGGAGAAGCAACATACAAAAGGTGTTGGGAAATGTTGGGGGTAGGGAGAGAGCTCTGGAAACAAACAGACAACAACAATAAAATGAAAAAGAGAGATGGATCTAGTTATTTAGCCTCATTAAGCCTCAGTTTGTCTATCTGTACAGGACTCCCAAGGTCGTAGCAAAGAGTAAATGTTAACGCATGCCAGATATGTCATGTTCATTCAAGACACACAAGCTGCATTACTAATATTATTACTATTTGGCTGCAACCATGCAAACCGGGCCTCATACCATCCACGCGATTATAATGCACTTTATGTAATTACATCTGCTTATTTGCATGAACTGCTGTAGTCTTTTAATTATACTCAGGAGTGCCAGAGCTCAACAGTTGGGTCGCCTTGCTCTGATGTTCCATTAACTGTGGCTGCAGCTTTCCTGTGGAGGAATCCGGTGTGTTGCCTCCAGTAAAGGACTGTTGTGAAGTCTATTCCTTTCGCACCGCTGCTGCGAGACATCTTTGGAGAGGGAGACACGGGCTTCTGTTTGAAAGGAAGTGAGCTTTGCAAATTCACCCTCAAGAACTACTGGCAATCAATGAAATTCCAGCCTCAGTGTGGAATCTGAGGGCACCTGTGGTAGAAAAGGCTGCTTTGGGCAGAGTAGCGAAGTTCATGTTTCTCCTGCTGCTTCCTGGAACTCATTGGCTTCACATAGTTTTCTTGAAGCAAGTAAGAAAAAGAACCTGAGGGGGAGGCTGGGACCCTGGATGGCAAAGGCCAAGGTGACCCCTGCTTTCCAGGATGAGGACAGCACAGCTCATGAGATCGCCAAGGGAAAGAGCTTTGCTGTAAGACCACTTGTCGTCACACAGGATCTGCTGCGACGTGGGAGCTCGGCTTTTGCATCACAGAGCCGTGCTGTCTCTCAGTGCTGTGATGCCCAGGAATTTCTTGCCGCAAATATTTTAGGATGGTTCTCCGTGGCTTCATTTTTAAATAACATTTCTATAAATACATTCATTCCTGTTATATTTTTTAAATTATAGTATAAATTATTTTTGCTGTTTCTTTTTCCGTATCTCCCTCTCTCTCCTTCTCTCTATGCAATCACACACACACACATACTCTCTCTCTCTCACTCTCTCTCTCTCTCTCTCTCACACACAAACACCTTTTTATAAAATACAAACATTTGGAAAATAGGAAGGGAAAAAATTCCCATAATGCCATCACTCTGTAACAGTATTTATTTTTCAAAGTTCACCAGATCTTTTTTACATGAAGTTTTACAAAGTTATAATTATACAAGTGTGATCTCTGGGTGCCCTGATTTTCATAGAACGTTGCATCCTAGGAACTTGCCATGTTCTCAGGCAGAATGCATAGTTTTCAGTCTTGTTAGCAGCATACTGTTCCACGAAGTGGATGTCGCCACAAGTTTCTGCACCATTTCCCCAGTGGTGGACATTTCAGTTCCTTCCAGATTACTTGGTATTCTAACTGTAGCAACCAGCATCTTTCCCAATGTGATTTTTTTTTTTTCTGTTCTTTGGACTCTTTCCTTAGGAAAGATCCAATCAGTTGGATAATAAGATAGAATGCAGCACTGTTTAGAAAATGGAAATGAAGATGGGTCCAGTGAAGGAGACTGAGAAGCAGTAGTCATGAGTGGGGGGAGGGCAGCCTGAGAATATGGAACCCCAGAAGCTGAGTCATGGCACCTTCCATGGGTGAGTGGTTATTTGTGTTAAACACGACTGAGAGGGAAACAGAATGAAGACAGAGGACTGACCGCTGGGTCAGGCTCTGCAGGAGGCACCAGGGTAAGCAACCATAAGCTCAGGCAACCACAGTTCCTACTGTTCTGGAACAGCCTGTCTTCTAGGAGACACATGATCCACAACCACCAAGTAAGTGTTTCACTGTAATATGAGACAATTGTGCTGACAGAAAGGAATATAGTTCTATAAGTATATATATATATTATATATATATATATGTATATATATATAATATATATATTTATTTATAAATTTATAACAAATTTATTTATATATAAATATATTAAATATAGAAATAAATATATAAATATTTAAAAATCTGGCTTTCACTTGTAATGCAGAAAATTTGATAGACAAAGGAGACCAGAAAAATGAAGGCCCTGCAGAGGCAGAGAGTGTGACACACTGGAGAACTGAAGATCAAGGAGCCTGGAGCCAGACAGAGGGGAAAGCCATACTAGGTGAGGCTGAGGGGTAGGTGGGGGCCAGATTGCATGTAGCCTCGCCTACCAGATTGAGACCTTTACCCTAGGGAAAGACATGATCGGATGCATATTTTGAAAAACTGACTCTGGTTACAGCATGGAAGGAGAATGGAAGGTGGGCTCAGGACACTATAGTATCTCAGTAGCAGTTATAGAAGACTGTATAAAGTTAGTGGACACAGAAATTGCCATATATATATCTCAAAATATCTTCTATGAGGACTAAATCTGAGGCTACTGGCCATTTAACAATATTGTAATGATCATGCAATTGGTGTTACTGGACAGCATGTAAAAACTGTGTGTAGAGTGATTTCTTCATGGAAAACATGTTACATACTCAAAAACTCTTCCTCTCATCTCAAACTCTGAAGCAACCATCATAGCTCTTTATGAGCTATTTGCAGCATGTTGATTCGAAGACAGTATTTTTTCTGTCTTTAAGTTTCTGTTTAACTTCCAGAATTTGAAAACACAAGTCTTTGGTAAACTTTCTCAATTACGGTTCACTAACGGCAAGGAAATCGTCAGGCTGAAACAATGATGAGGAATGTGGAGGATGTTCTGAAGGAGATTGATAGAGACTCTTAACAACTTTGACTTCTCAGATTTCCTTTAACTTAATATTTCACTTTCTATTCAGCAAGAAGAAAATCAACGGAAAGATTAATACTTGAGGTGGGATGATAATCCAAACTCTATCTGTGGCAAATAACTCAAATTGACTTAAATGAAAAGGGGGATTCGTTGCTAGACAACAGAAAAGTCCCTAAGCAAGAGGCTTGCCTTTCAGGTGGATTCAGGAGCATAGACAATGTCATCCAGATTCCGGCATTCTCCCTCCTCTCAACCCTGTTCTCAGGGATTTTGCCGTGTGGTCTTCCCTAGATGTGCCAAGCTTGCACCATGCCAGTTTAGCAACCCGAGAAAAAAAAGGACTTCTTCCCAATAACTACACCCAAGTCCCATTGAGGTTATAAACTCATTCATGAACCAATCACTGAGGCCAGAGATAGGTGAAAGACTCCTATACAAGGTCAACAGCCCAGGAACCAGGAGTGGTATCTTTTCCACCAAAACCTCAGGACCTGTCTTTGGAAGGGGATGTTTCCCAAATAAAAACAGATAAACTAAGCCTGCAGGAAAGATAGATAGATGTTCATTGCAGGAGATGGTGAAGTTCAACTTAATAATTTCCACACAATCTTAGACGAAGACTTATGATCAGCAAGCATGTGCTTGAAAACCATTCTATGTGCTGCTCCTTTTCTCTTATTTTAAAAGAATGTGTTCACTCACTTATTCATTCATACCCTACTTTTTCTCCAGAAAGGAATTCATTCATTCATTCAAACCCTACTTTTTTCTCCAGAAAGGACTGCAAAGAGCTTAGAAGGGTTCCTTCCACATGCAAAAGAGTATGAATTAAAAGTTGGGCAAAAGAACAAAGATAAAGGTAAGAGAGAAAGGTGTCTTGATGATACATAAATGTCCTAGGCAGGGTGCCTGGGTGGCTCAGTCGGTTGGGTGTCCAACTTCGGCTCAGGTCATGATCTCACGGTTTGTGGGTTTGAGCCCCGCGTTGTGCTCTGTGTTGACAGCTAGCTCAGAGCCTGGAGGCTGTTTCAGATTCTGTGTCTCCCTCTCTCTCTGACCCTCCCCTGCTCACACTGTCTGTCTGTCTGTCTGTCTCTCTCTCTCAGAAATAAATAAAACATTAAAAAAATTTTAAATGTCCTAGGCAAGCTATTGATCTAGCCGTGGCTCTTTGAAAGTCTAAGAGGGAAGATTTGTCCATTATCCTGTTCACATAGATCATGATTTTAAAGCAATCTCATTACTCTTCACCATTCCTGGTAACCAGATCAGCCAGGAGTTTTTCTTGCAAGATGTGATGACCATCCTCACAACCAAACAGCACAGAGAGCAGAGGCCCATTTCACAGTGCTCCTTTGCACAGTAACTTCTCATACAGTTATGCTCCTGCTCCATCATAATTCAGCCAAAGCACTTCTGAAGGGACCATTTCTTTAAAAAAATAATTAGATTCTTTTAGAGCATCTGGGTGGCTTAGTGGGTTAAGTGACCCACTTGAGCTCAGGTCATGATCCCAAGGTTTATGGCTTCAAACCCTGCAGCAGGCTCTGTGCTGACAGCTCAGAGCCTGGAGCCCGCTTTGGTCTGTGACTCCTCTCTACCCCTCCCCCACTCACACTCTGTCTCTCAAAAATAAATGTTAATAGATTTTTTTTTAAATTTTTTTATTTTTATTTCTAGAGAGAGAGAGACAGCGTGAGCAGGGGAGGGTCAGAGAGAGAGGGAGTCACAGACTGAAACAGGCTCCAGGCTCTGAGCTGGCAGTCAGCACAGAGCCCGACGCGGGCTCGAACCCACGAACCGCTAGATCATGACCTAAGCGAAAGTCGGACGCTTAACCGACTAAGCCACCCAGGCGCCCCAATAGATTTTTAATTAATTCATTAATTAGGGTTTTTTTAAATGATGAAGTTGCACTAAAGAGGAATTTGACAAGTGTCCTTGAGATGATAAGACTGGAGCATGTAGGTTCAGAGGACTACTAACAATAACAGAAGTACCAGTAGTAGTAGTGTCAATAACAATATAATTATTAGCAATTGTGCCAGGTGTGAAATAGTTATATGTATGATTTATCTCACTGATTCCTCAAAAGAATGCCAGAAAGTCAGGGTACTTTATTCTTACAATGAGGTTTTACTGTATGCAAATTTGAAATAGGTATAAAGACTATATACACAAAATCTGAAATAATGCACTTTACATGCATCCCTGTGGGAAAATTAGTTCTGAATTATGCAAATTTTGAAATGTGAGAAATATTCAGAAATTCATCCCCAGTATAAAATGCTATAGGCCTTGCTTCAGCTTCTGTATCTCCCTCTCTCTCTGACCCTCCCCTGCTCATGCTGTCTCTCTCTTTCTCTCTCAGAAATAAATAAAAAACATTAAAAAAAATTTTTTAAATAGTTTTTAAAAAATGGTATAGGCCTGTATTCTCACATCACAGCTCTGAACACTTAGATTTAGTGAAGTCCAATAGCTGTTCAATTAATGAAAGGCTGAGTAGAGATTTGAATCCAGCATTCTAAATTGCCTCCTTCAGGGTTGGTGTGTTTGGGGTGACTATTGGCCAAATTCCTTTTTATAAACCTGGAGCGTCCTGACATTCATTACATAACCAATTACTTTTTTAATTTTTTAATGTTTATTTTTGAGAGAAAGAGACAGAGCCTGAGTGGGGGAGCAACAGAGAGAGAGGGAGGCACAGAATCCGAAGCAGGCTCCAGGCTCCCAGCTGTCAGCACAGAGCCCAACTCGGGGCTCGAACCCATGACCCATGAGATCAATACCTGAACTAAAGTCTGACACTTAACTGCTGAGCCACCCATGTACCCCCTAATGATTTTTTTTTTTAACTGGACCATTAAGCCAGTTGCATTATAATACATGTGTCATTTTCTTAGAAATATACATTTCACACATGGTGACAAATAAAACATGGAATGACTACCACATTCCCATAAAAAACTCTACACAATTATGCTCCCTTACTTTTCAAAATTCCCTCCAAAGAGCAGAAAGGGCGTACCCACTGGACTCTTCTCAGATGAGAAAAATGAGGGTAAGATCTTGGCACTGCCAACCACTTTTGCCCAATGGACAATGATGAAAAGGAGCTAGACACTCCCCTACCTCTGGAGTATCCACTGAAAGGAAAGCCAAACCTTTTGTTTTGGAGTCGTCTGGAACAGATGGAGAGTCAGTATGTGTTGAGACTTGAGTAAAAGAAAATAAAATCTTGTAAGAGCTAAACCCAATGAGGGCTAATTTAGATCACAGAGCAGAGGCCATTCTTAGCCTCTCATTCTATTGTTTTCCTTCATTGTTCGTCTTAAAAACCAAAATTAGGCCCGAGACAGAGAAGGGAGGGACCTCTGATTTAGGCCAGGGCCTAAAGCTGTGTTGTTTTTACTCTGCTGATTGGAACATGGAATATTTGCTTTGAGTCTCTAATCCCAGATGGTGGGGGTTTTTTGTTGTTTTTGTTTGTTTGGTTTTTAGTAACCTCTCCAGAAGAAATGCCTGAGTCTCAGAAAGGAAATGTATTCCTTCACTGGCCACCACATTAGCTGAAACAGCATTTCTCTGCTCACCACTCAATGTCAGTTAAGCAGGAAGGCCATTACCCTGTGGTCTGGTGTTGATGTTTTGTCCTTTTTGCATGCCTGTGTGACCAGCTCAGTCATTTTGACCCACTATATTTCTGCTGCTAAAGCCATTCTTGCTCGGGCAAGTTTGCCGCTACCCAGCAAGAGAACAAATTGAAGGTAATGGAAGAGATGAGAAATAATCATACCCTTGACATTCCAGCTTTTGTCTGACTTGTCTTGGTAATTTATTTGGCTGAGCATTTTGTGGCTGGTCAGAAGTAGAATTACGTCCTTGGTTCTTTTCATCCATCTTCAGGAGCATCTGAAGGAAAGCCTTAGTCTTTACTTTATTCAAGAAGTGCTTTTGCTCTCCTGGTGTATCGTGGCCTTGCAAGGCAATTACTTTAGATAAAGTAAGTTCTGCTCAAAGTTTGAATAGAATAGGATAGGGGAATTGATTAATTGTTCCAGGAGCATCTCTGCAGCCAAATAAATGTTATGGTCATTTAAAAGCAACAGGCTTGCACCCAGTTTCTCATTCTTTTTGGATCCTTGCCCAGTAAACTGCTTTAACTAATGACTGATCTCTACTTTCCAAATGGTTTCATTTCTTTGAAATATCCTAAGTCCAACTGCTGAATTTTATGGTTCAAGACAGAAAAGAGAAACAACTCACCCCTTTAAAACCAATCTTTACCCAGAATCACAGAAGAGGATGCATAAAGCATCACAGTTTTTTAAGTAAACACACATCAGAGAGGAATGGTGGAGACTGCATTTTGTGGAAGGCAGGATAATACGGTTCTAAGTTCAATGAAGTTTTGGCCAGATTGATTTGGGTCCAGATCCCTGGTCTACACTTAACGTTTGACATTAAACAAGCTACTTTCACAGCTCTCTGTATGATTTTGCCACTATTGCCACTGATAATATCTGGCATACAACTGCTCAGTAAACAATAGCTGTTGTTATCATATCTACTATCATTTTATATATAAAATGTGACTGACTAAAGACGCCATGAAAAATTCCCATGTGGCCGTAGGTAACATTCATTCTTTTAATGAGAAGGCATTACTCTGATTATCCCTACACCTCTCATGTCTGAAATATAGAATCTCTGCAATGCATTGCTTGTTTCCTAACATCCGCAAAGAGTAGGTATAGACATGGAAACCTAATCGGCAGGTTTATCTGTTACTATACTTCTTTCCTGCCTCCTATAAAACTCTTGACCAATATAAGAACTTGACATGCAATCATAAGTACAAGAAAACTGTGAGTAGTTACTAAATTTCTCTGGAATTCCCCAATTATTCAATACAACCCCTCTCAGGACTACTGCATTCTTCTTTCCCCATGCAGATGCTTCCCTTGGAATTGTGTTTTATATGATGCCATACATTCATTTTGTTTAAACTGGGAGACAATGGGTTGGATCCTTAGCCCCATAATTCTCAAGAGTAGCCATGTTGCTGAAACATAATGATGACTACTGGCTAGCACAATAAATAATCTGTTGTATGATTATGTCTGTCTGTGTCATTTGTATAATCTGTCCAATCAAGCTTTGGGATGGGAGGGAGGAGACTAATGGGTAGCCGTGTTTTCTGATGGATCACACAACCTTAGGTGGACCTTTGCTCTTGTGGAGATTGTTTATCTATCTCAAAGGTGGAGGTGATGATGGTAACTTCTGTCTGTGATCTGTCACCATGACCCTGAAATAATCACAGATGTCTTCAACTTCTCAGAAATTAGTTGTGTGGTTCTAGCCATTACTGCCTTTTTTGATAGTTCAAATGGACATGCCATGACATTTTTGGATGAGTTTTCAAATGTTTCTCTGGTGGCCAATAAATGCATGTTCAGTTGAGCTGAAACAAAATAATACGACTCAACAGGACTCAGCTTGCTCTCACACATTGTCTTTGATCTACTTTATTTCTTGAGAGTCATTTTTAATCCATGAGCATTTCTTCTCCTTCCAGCATCCTTTTTCCATTAAGCACTGAAAAGATGACTTTGTGCCACAATGAAAGATAGTGCTGATTGCTATAGTAACTTCTGTTCATTTATTTAACTTTGACAATTAATTTTTAGCTCCCAAAGAATATTTTATAGATAACATTAGGTGGTCCTGGCAGGTATACTGAAAGCTAAAAACTTTCATGACCTAAAATGTCTTTGAAGATTTTACTTAATGGTGTTTTCTTTTTCTTCTTTTCTTCTTCTCTGGCTAAGGTAGGCTAATGAAAGTTTATATTTTCATGCTATTTTTTGTATTTTTTACCTTAAACCAGCCTGAAAACACTCAATTATCATTTTTTTAAAGCTCACAGCCTTTAGAATCAAGCAGACTTGGTGTGAAATCTCAGCTCTGCCATTTTCTCTGATTGACCAACTGACTCAGCCTCTCAAGAACTAATAATTCCTGGTTTGGCCACTCTGGAAAACAGTATGGTGGTTCCTCCAAAAGTTAAAAATAGGACTACCTTATGACCCAGAGTTACACTACTACATATTTACCCAAAGGATACAAAAATACAGATTTGAAGGAGTACCTGCACCCCAATGTTTATAGCAGCGTTATCAACAATAGCCAAACTATGGAGAGAGCCCAAATTTCCATTGACTGATGAATGGATAAAGAGGATGTGTTATCTTTATGTACTTAGATTATTTTAGTTCTCAAAAGTCCATATATATAATATATAATGGATAATAATATATACATGATATACACATAATATATGTATATACATAATACTATATACATTGTATATAAAAAGATTATTCAGCCATCAAAAAGAATGAAATCTTGCCATTCGCAATGACGTGGATGGAGTTAGAGTGTATTATGCTAAGAGAAATAAGTCAGAGAAAGACAGACATATGGTTACACTCATATGTGGAATTTAAGAAACAAAACATGAACATATGGGAAGGGGGAAATATTGTGATGAGCACTGGGTATTGTGTATAAGTGATAAATCACTGAGTTCTACTTCTGAAACCAATGTTGCAGTATATTTTCACTAACTAGAATTTAAATTAAAAAAGTTTAAGTACTAATAATTCCTTCATCTAAGTGCTGTTCTCAAAAATAAATAAAGCACCAGACATAAAATGCACAGCACCTTGTAAGTGATCAACTAATAGTTTCTTGTAAAACCTTTCTTAGGAAATATTGAAGGTATTTGAATTGACATCTGTAGCTTTTGAGAGGTTGCTTGGAACATGAAGTTAAATGATTGCATGTTTTTAGAATCAACGTTTCTTAATTCTCTAATTTTATTTTAGGAAGAATTTGTTTTTACTTTTTAGGGAAAAGGCACTTTAGAAAGCTTTCATATCTTTAACAGTCATTCTGAAAACTCTGTATTGAATTTCCCTGAAAACATACATGTGTTTAAAATTTGTAAAGAAGGGTAGAATATTTGGCAATAGAGTGTTTAGAGATTTGATCAAAACCCCAAATATTTTGAAAGCTAATGCAACCCATACCTAGATTATTTTTAGAGTTCGAAAGTCCAGTAATTTAATCTCTTAATCAAACCCCCTGAAGTTTCCATTTCTAAGTAAATGAAATGATAATAAATAATAAGCCAAAAAAATAAAGTACACCCATTTAAGGGGGAAATGTGAGAAATTTGATGGGAAATGAATGTGAGTTTGAATAAAATGAAAACATCATTTGTCTCCTTTGATTTTCAGCTCCAAGTAGATGAAAGACTAAGTAGAAGCCAGCCTAAATTCCTTGGATTGAGTTCTTCAGTGTAGAGTCCTTCATCCATGCCATGTAGACTACATTTGTTCAGGGATAAAGGGAGACTTGGGGAATTTAAAGTCTGTTAACCTGACCATGACTGCCTATGCTGACATAAACTCTCCTCCCAAAGACTGTTCTATTTTATTTCACGCCACCATTATTTCTTCCTTACATGGTCTGAAAAAAATGTAATCTGAATAATGTGTGGAGTAATTGATTGTGCCTGATTGAGTCAGCTAGCAGTGATGATGGAAAAGCATATTGTGTGTCAAGCCCTGGTCAGGTAAGACATAATCTCCGTCCTGAAGAAAATTGCAGTGTTGCAGGGTGACAAGTAACGTTTTAATAGGGAGTGCACAGCAAAGCACAGCAATTAAATAATGGCTGTTATGGGATCACGGAGCAGCTCAGGGCAGTAGGGAGAGCACAGACTGGCAATCACAAGACTGGGATTTCATCTGAGTTCTATCACTAATTAGCTCAATAAATTTGGATACGGTATCTTGTTTTTTCGCTCTTCTGTCACCCCATCTTGAAATGGATAACCAGAGGAGAAAAAGGCCAGGGAACCTCTAAAATCTTCCCAAGTATTTTCTATCTGTCTCTCTATCTATTATCTATATGTATTTCTTTTTATTGATGGAAAGAATTCTGTATAGTAGTTCAGGAAATCAGTTTCAATTGGGATTGAAAATCCTCAAATGATGGGCTGATAAGAAGGGGGGAATGTGCAGGTGTATCTTGCCAACAGAGAACAGGTCTTCTCAGTTTGTCAGTTTGTATCCTAACCATGGCAATCACTCTCCTCATAGACATGGCGCAAATGAATTGAAACTAATGAAGTCATGTTCCACTAAAAGGAAACACAGGACACTACCTTCCATGTCACTCCAAGCAATGGTTTTCACCGAATTCATTCACTAATCTCACTTACCAGGAAACAAGACCCAACATGGAGATACAATGTTGTTTGCAGTATCTGCCCCTCGAGACTCTTCATTTTTCTGAGACAAACAGAAGTTTATCGATGGGGTCATGTATTACTTTTTTTATTGTCTTTTTGGTGAAGTATAACAAACATACTGAAAAGAGCACAAATCATAAATGTATACCTTAATGAATTTTCATAAAGTGCGCACATCTATGCAACCGCACCTAGATAAAACCAGTGCCCTGAATTTTCCCTCAGGTCCCTCCAGGTCACCTCCCTCCACTCTATCCAGACTTCTATCATCAGAGATTTTTGTTTTGTCTGTTTGGGAAGTTCATGTAAACGTAGTCATGCAGTATGTACTCTTTTGTATCTGCAGTCTTTCTCTCATTATGTTTGTGAATTTCATTCATGCTGTTACATGCAGCAATAGTTTGTTATGGGCATATGTACAAGTTTCAGGTAGTGTGTACCTTGAAATGAAACTGATTGGTCCTAGGGTTCAGCTTTTGTAATTACTGACCACCACCCAGTCTTCCAAAGACAAACATTAACATGGCTATGGAACAGCTACACATTTCTCATGCTGTCGTGGTGGGAGGTAAACTACTTGCTCCACATATGTGCTATTTAAGTAGGTATGCAGTGGTATTGCATTATGATGTCAATATGCATTTCTCTGATGACTGAAGAAATGTAACACCTTTTCATATGTATATTAGTCCTTTCTGAAGTGACTAGATGTATCTTTGACCCATTACCCCCAACACCGCTGGGTTAGCTATATTTTCCTAATTGTGGAAGTTCTTGATATGGTCTCCTTTGTCAGAAAAATGCATTGTGAATATCTTCTTTCACTCTCTCACCTGCCCTTTAATATTTTCATTGATGTCTTTTGATCAAGAGAATTTCTTAATTTTAACATAATATGATTAATATTTTTTTCCTTTTGCTTGATGGTTAGTGCTCTTACGTCCAAATTAAAAATTCTTTGGCTAGCACAAGATCACATTATATTCTCTCATGTTTACATTTTCAGTCTATCTGGGATTGATTTTTGTGTATTGTGTGAGATAAAGGTCAGATTCATTTTTTCTACATGTACTTCCAATTGACCTATTAATTGAAAAGACTATTCTTTCCCCATTACACTGAAGTTTCACCTTTGTCACAAATCAGTCTGTTCCTAGATTCTTATTCAAGTCCATTGCTCTATTTGTCTTTGTCTATGCCAGTGGCATTCTGCATTAATTACTGTGGCTTTATAAATGTGATTTCTGATAACATAAGTCTTATACCTTTGTTGTTCTTTATGAGCAACAAAATATTTTTAATCCTGTCATTTCCCCATAAATTCTAGAATCAGCTTGTCAATTTCCATTTTAAAAAACAATCTGGCCTCCAAACTCATTCTATGAGGCAAGCATTACCTTGATTCCAAAATCAGGCAAGGACCCACTAAAAAGGAGAACTATGGACCAATTTCCCTGATGAACATGGATGCAAAAATTCTCAACAAGATACTAGCAAACCAAATCCAACAATACATTAAAAGAATTATTTACCACAACCAAGTGGGATTTATTCCTGGGCTGCAGGGCTGGTTCAATATCCACAAATCAATCAATGTGATACATCACATTAATAAAGGATAAGAACTACATGATCCTCTCAACAGATGCAAAAAAAAGCATTTGACAAGATATGCATCCTTTCTTAATAAAAACCCTCAAATCTGTGGCATTTCTATACACCAATAACGAAGCGGCAGAAAGAGAAATCAAGGAATCTATCCCATTTACAATTACACCAAAACTCATAAAATACTTAGGAATAAACCTAACCAAAGAGGGAAAAGATCTATATGCTTAAAACTATAGAAAGTTATGAAAGAAACTGAAGAAGACTCAAAGAAATGAAAAGTATTCCATGCTTATGGATTGGAAGAACAAATATTTTTAAAATGTCAATATTACCCAAAGCAATCTACATATTCAATGCAATCCCTATCAAAATACCACTAACATTCTTCAGAGAGCCAGAACAAACAATTCTAAAATTTGTAAGGAACCAGAAAAGACCCTGAATAGCCAAAGTAATGTAAAAAAAAAGAAAACCACAGCTGGAGGCATCACAATTCTGAACTTCAAGCTGTAATTCAAAGCTGCAATCATCAAGACAGTATGGTAGTGGCACAAAAACAGACACATAGATCAATGGAACAGAAAGAGAACCCAGAAATTGACCCACAAACATATTGCCAACTAATCTTTGACAAAGCGGGAAAGAATATCCAACGGAAAAAAGACAGTCTCTTCAGCAAATGGTTGGGAAAAGTGGACATGCAAAAGAATGAACCTGTACCACTTTATTATATCATACACAAAAATAAATTCAAGATGGATGAAAGACTTAAATGTAAGACAGGAAGCCATCAAAATCCTAGAGGAGAAAACAGGCAGCAACTTCTTTGACCTCAGCTGCAACAAATTCTTACTAGACATGTCTCTGGAGGCAAGGGAAACAAAAGCAAAAATGAACTATCGGGACTTCATCAAGATAAAAAATCTTTTGCATGGTGAAGGAAGCAATCCACAAAATTAAAGGCAACTGATGGAATGGCAGAAGATTTTTACAAATGACATATCAGATAAGGGTTAGTATCCACAATCTATAAAGAATTTATCAAACTCAACCCAAAAAACGAATAATCCAGTGAAGAAAAGAGCAAAAGGCATGAACAGACACTTTTCCAAAGAAGACATCCACATGGCTAATAGACACATGAAAAAAAGACTCAACATCACTGATCATCAGGGAAATACAAATCAAAATCAGAATGAGACACCACCTCACGCCTGCCAGAATGGCTAAAATTAACAACTCAGGAGACAACAGATGTTGGTGAAGATACAGAGAAAGCAAAACACTTTTGCACTGCTGTTGGGAATGGACAGCATTCCATTATCTAATAATAATTATCAAATAATAATAATTATCTAATAATAATCTATAATTATCTAATAATAATTAGATTATTTATCCAAATGATGCAAAAATGCTGATTCAAAGGGGCACATGCACCCTAATGTTTATAGCAGCACTATTGACAATAGTCAAATTATGGAATGGGCCCAAATGTCCATTGACTGACAAATGGATAAAGAAGATGTGGTAGGGGCGCCTGGGTGGCTTAGTCGGTTAAGCGTCCGACTTTCGCTTGGGTCATGATCTCACGGTTCGTGGGTTCGAGCCCCGCGTCGGGCTCTGTGCTGACTGCCGGCTCAGAGCCTGGAGCCTGTTTCAGTCTGTGACTCCCTCTCTCTCTGACCCTCCCCTGCTCACGCTGTCTCTCTCTCTCTCTTCTAGAAATAAATAAAAAAACATTAAAAAAAAAAGAATTAAAGTGTTTATAAATAATAATAGTATTTTATTATTAATAATAATTTTTATTTTATTAAATAATTATTAATAATAATAATTATTATTAATTATTATTATTAAATAATAATAAAGTGTTTATAAATAAATTCCAAGTTTCTCATAAGTTCAGACCTGTAATGGGTGTGGGTTGGGGGGCATGATATATGCAGCATGTATATGTACATACATGGAATATATATATTATATATGTATGCATATATATAAGGATGTGTGTGGATATATACATACATATACATATATATAAAGATATTTATATATCTTTACTGATAGATTTAATTTGAAAATCGCCTGTGATGATATCTTATAATCACTCTCTTTGTTCAGTTCCCCTCAGAAGATGCAGTCCACCCATATTTCCTGAGCATTTGCTGGATCAGTGGAGGTATAGCAAGAACAAGACCCCAATCACCACCATCCTTACCCCCTGCCAAATTTTTTTAAAAAGTATTAATTTCTTCCAACCTTTATGTGCATGTACGTGCGCGCACACGTGCGCGCACACACACACACACACACACACACACACACACAGGAATTATACAGACTATGTATGTAGAGAATGTCATTAGTAAAATGAAAAATGATAAACCAAATCAAATTTCCTTTAGGAGGTCACTTCCTTTGTGTGCAAAAGACAGGGCCTATAATAACTTTAACTGATTTTTGCCCAGGTTGTGAATGAACTTGACCAACTAGTAAGGGTTTGAGATACAAGACCACATTAATGCGGAATAACTGAGAGTTCGTCTTACAAATCTACGTTAGGTAAGAGGTTGCAAATGGACCTTGCTGACCAGCCTGTACTGAGGTTGAGAGAGTAAGCAGATGTAATCTGTTTTTTAAAGAACAGCTTTATGGAGCTATAATCTACATACTACACAGTTCACCTATTTAAAGTGTACAATGTGATAGTCTTTAAGATATTCACAGATATGTGGAGCTGTCACTGCAGTCGACTTTAGAACACTTTCATCACCTCAAAAGGAAGCCGTATACTCTTTAGACACCTCCCCCAGGCCCTGTACCCCACCCCAACTCCATACAATGACTAATTTTTCTGACTGTATATATTTCTCAATTCTAGACTTCCATACAAATGTAATCATATCATATATGGACTTTTGTGACTTGCTGCTTTCACTTAGCATAACGTTTTGAAGGGTCAACCAAGCTGTAGCCCATGTTAGCGCATCATTCCTCATTACTGCTGACTATTATAAACACCCCAGTGTCTAAATATTCCACATTTTGTTTAACCATTGATTCTTTTTGATAGGTATTTGGGTTGTTTCTACCTTTGGCTCTTACGAATGATTCATCTATAAACATTTGTGTGCAAGTTTCTGTGTGAACATAGGCTTTCATTCCTCTTGGGTATATATCCAAGAGTAAGAGTACTAGGTCAAATGGTCACTCTGTGTTTAATCATTTGAGTAATTGCCAGACTCTTTTCCAAAGCAGCTGCACTATTTTGCATTCCCAGCAGGTTTACTGTTAAAAAGATCTCAGAAAGATTTTTTTCTTTCAAAACCTACCAAAAACACAAAACCTATAATGTACCTGGAATACACTCTGAACCTTAGAATCCACCAATCACTGTTTCCATAGTTTACCTATGATGATAAATGAACTCAGAGCCAAAGTCTTGACACATGAACTTCTGGAATACATCCTGTTTATCCTGTTTTTAACTGGGGACTCCCTGTATGTGCATGATGCATTTAAAAAAAAAAAAAAAAAACAGCAACTGCGGCAAGCACTCAGGGCTACAATTAGATTTAAGAATACTCCAGAATTAATGAATTTTAGGACACGAATTCCCCATTTCATATGAGCATTGGGGGAAGGGAGGGGAGTTAACATCTTTTTCAGAGAAATAAACTTTCAAGATGAATGGAGAAACTTTGGGCAAAATGTTAGCCCCATGCTAAGATTCCACATAAGCTCAACATTTTTTTGAACTGTGCTTTGGAAGCCTTATTTCTTTTGTGTGTAAAGGAAGTAATTAAACTTAAAAAGTGTGCAGTGGTAAGAGGGTCTGATGTAGAACATTTCCAGCAGGAGGGAACATTACAACTGAAATTGAGGCTACAACCCTTTCAAGAGTCTCTGCTCATTATGTTTGACTGGGATGAGGGTAGTATCTTACTTTTTCAAGACACAAAAAAAGGAAGATTTTGAGGTCAAAGGTATTTGCATTGTGCTTATTTCTCTTTCTGTACTTTTTAAAAAAAAATCACAATAATTTGTTCTTCGATATTTTCATGTCCTACAAGAAGATAAATTAATTATCCTCTTTTCTCCTATAAATCACCATCTCCTATGATAAGAAAATTGGTTTCCCTCCTGTTTCCTGTTTGGGTTAGAGATGTAAATGTAGTAAATTAGTCTAGGTTTTTTTCCTTTTGTGTGAGGAGTAAATTATGCTCCCGATAAACATCTCTTCACTATTACTTAACACTGATTACAACTGAAATGCTGCAGAAAAGAGAGTTACTCTCACTGCTGTATTAAATATAATTTCAGTGTTCTCTAAAGCAACTGTTTCTGTCATATTTTCTCAAGAAACAAGTTGAGAAATAAAATTATAAAAAAGATGGAAGCATTTTCAGATGTCAAAATTTGGATTTCTTCTACCCACTTTCTTAAAAAAAATGTTTTAAAGGATATATTTGACCGTTTTCTAACATCTTGAAGTCATCCGATGCAAAAATCTGTATTTTGAGGCGATGTTGTGCTAAGACTAAACATTTTTTTTTTAACTAAGACATTCAGATCCTGTGGGGCTCTAGGCAGGGTTCCAGGAAGGGAAAGAAGTTTGTACTCAGTGGTCCTCACACCGCTCAGAGTCAGCAGGGAGAGTTCACTGCTCGGCTTGTGAAAACAGGCTGGCCTTCTCCACAGACTGTCTAGGCAGTTATAAAGGGTCCATGCCTTGACAAACTCATGGACTAGAGGGTAGATTCTGGGTGGTGTGGAGCAAACCTTATTCTTCGACTAGGGTGTACATTGTAGAAGGGGTTCTACTCAGGAAAGAACTCTCGTTCTCATGTAATATTCATTTTTAAATTTTAAAAAATTTATTTATGTACTCAATGCATTAACTTGCTTAAGCAGTTAAGAAAAAAAAGAAAGAAAAGCATTTAAAGATGGCCACAACCTCCCCACTTCTCCTGTCTACTTATCCCAGGCTCTGTGTGGTTAAGCAGTGCCTGAAGCATATCAAACAACAAGACTCCTGGCTTTCAAAGATTTGGTCTTTGTATCTTTGGGAACCTTTATAAAATTATGTCAGTGATAATAATGGCTGAAATTTGTTTAACTTATGATGTGAGTTGCACTGCATGTGTATAATCTTATTTAGTCCTTAAAACAACTCTAACATATAAATACCTTTATTTCCCTCAATTTCTAGATTATGAAACAGATGAACAGGGAGGTTAGAAGATGTGTGTGGAGAAATGCAGTGGTGAATGAGTGAAGGATCCTGGATCTTCTGACCCTAAAATGTATCCCCTTGATCATTCTGATATACCATTATGAGATAAGTATCTGCCAAGGAAACAAATAATTCAGCTTCTGTAATTTATCAATAAGTCCACAGAGATCTATATCCAGAGATGTAGTCCAGACTGTAGTCTAGAGATGGCAAGGCTACACAGCTAGTGAGTGGCAGAGTTCAGACCGGAAACGGGTTTTCTTACTCCAAGACCTTTTCACCCCCAAATCACTTCCTTATCTTCATCCTTTCCATGGAGATCGTTCTCTCCCTTTACATCTATAATATGGAGAAATCACTGCCAAAACTTCTCTTGTTGAACCCATCAACTCTTATATTTTTTAAATGTTTATTTATTTTGAAAGCAAGAGAGAGTGCAAGTATGGGAGGGGCAGAGAGAAATGGAGAGAGAGAATCCCAAGCAGCCTCTGTGCTATCTGCACGCAGTCTAACATGGGACTGGATCTCACCAACCGTGAGACCGTAACCTGAGCAGAAATCAAGAGTCAGACACTCAACTGACTGAGCCACTCAGGTGTCCTGCCATCAACTCTTATTTTTAAAAACTCTCTTTGGCTTTAATCAGCAAAGAGATAGTTGATTTCAAGGGTTCCCTGGTACAGTTCTGAGGAAAGTTGGACCAGCTCATTCTGAGCATGGGAGCCAAGATCTGATGATTACTTTCTTTAAGATTCAGAAGAATGGCAGTCTCTTCACCCTGATTTTATAATGAAGCAAAAGATGAGGCAGATCTGAGTGGGTATGGTTGTTTGAGCCAGAGCTTTCTTAGGAAGTAGTGTAAGCATGGGAAATTTGCTTTGAAATAAAATATTGTGATTCCCTACAGGCTTGACTTCTTAGAACTTGTGCATTTTACCTTCATTAGCATTATCCTAGCTTTCACAGTTAAGGGGCAGTGGAAGAGTTAATAATGTGTTAATCTTTATGAAAAGAGAGAAATTTGGGAAGCCCATTTAGGTCACATGTCCAAGGATAGGGCTCTTTATAAGGTATGGGTTGACACATGGCTCCTACCGTGGCCTGTTAGTTTCTTTCTGCCTCTTGCGTTTGTCTTCTGCTGTGTTAGCACCATTTTCAGATGAATTTTTCTTTGTTAAGAGTAAGATGCTCATAGCAGTTTAAATTCAAATATAATGGAAAAAGGGAATATGCTTCCCCAATAGCTCAAACGAAATTCTGAAATTGAGTCTAACTGTTTTTATGTGCTCATAATTCAGATCAGTCACTGTGACCAAGTTTCACCTGCTGGAAGACCAATGGTGAAATGCAGTGAGGAAATACAGCATTTAATGAAAGGCAAATAGAGCCCTACACTGGCATTACCTGATCTAGTTGTACTGTTGTGTGGTCTTAAATGCCTTAACTAATCTTCTTGGGCCTAAATTTTGCTTCCTGTGGAATGGCAAACAAAATCATATCTAAGGGATGTTCCAGTTTTCAGATGTGATAATTTTTGACTTGTGGAATATTCTGTCATTTGAGTTAAAGAGAGATAATTGTATCATCCACAAAATAATCTAAGAAGGTTTTTAGGTAGAAGTTCGATGTTTTAGCTAGAGGAGGGAAGGGGGAAGGTGCAGCTTTACCAAACCAAAAGGGATCTAAACTTAGGGAGAACTATCTAGTCAAGTAAAATCAGAGACTGTTAACATAAGTTTGATGAATAAATTCTGGGCAGCTTAAAATGATAAATTTCACTTAAAAAATCAGAATCCAATATATACTAATGCATATGCTTAAAATTGATATCATACTATCATACATTTTTATAAAGGAATTGGGTCTCTAAAATACTGGAATATTTATTCAACATAAAATTTCCTTCAGTTATCTGAACAACCATTATTCGTCAAGAATTAACTCACACCTCACCTGTTCTGGGGAAGAAAAAAAAAGAAACAACAAAAAAGTTATTTGTAACTTTTAAATGGATTGTGTTCTGCATTTTGTCACTATAAACACTGCCTCTCCCGTGTAATTTAGTTCTTTACAACATGAAGCCTTTCTCTACTTCTTTTCATGGGTGTCTTTTGTATTCCTGACAATATAGTCATTCTTGACTAGGTCTCCTTTTTTTTCAAGTTTTTATTTAAATTCTAGTTTGTTAACATATATGGTAAAATTGGTTTCAGGTGTAGAATTAGTGATTCATCATTAAAGATTTTCTTCTGAGGTAATCTCTACACCCAACATGGGGCTCAAACTCACCACCCCAAGATCAAGAGTCACACACTCTACTGACTGAGCCAGCCAGGTGCACCATTGACTAGTTCTATCTCTTCCTGTCAGTCATTCATTTGGTAACTACCTAACCAGTACCTTTTATTCTTCCAGATCTATGGTGGCTACAGGTAGATCTAATAATGAATAAGTCAAACTTTGTCCCAGTTTCTGTGGAGCTTCTACTCCATTGGCAGAGAAGGCCAGGAAATAAGATTGCACAGCACCTTCTTTAGTTACAGTTATGGAAGTCCTATGAAGAAAAAATATAGGATGTAATAGTAGCAAATACTATGGAAGTTATGCACACACAAACTCACCTACACACTCTTAGGCTTGTCTTCTTCTTTAGTTTCTATAGCCCTTTTAGGGAAAAAAAAAAGAGCCTCTTTGACTCCAACACCAGATGATGTGAGATTTGGCAGTTGATCAAGAATATTGTTAACTGCATTGGGTTGTCCTGGGTCTTAGAATATCATTTAGTGTTTAGGGAGGAGTTTAAGATGGTGATGTTTTTTTCAAATTTGATTTAAAAGAAATAATGCCCCGTAAAACACATTTCTTTTTTAAGAATCTGTAAAGTGAAGAAAGCATCTTGAACCTGTGCTGGCTATGCATACTGTTGCCTCAGCCTAGGAAAGAACATTTGTTATCACTGTGAATCTAACTCTCCATGCTGTACAGTTAAAATAATAACTCAGATGGGCACATGGAGTATATGTGTTACATTTGGGGGGCACTGTGGATGGGTGCGGTGCTTTATTCCTTTGGGGTATCTTAATTTTCAAGCTTCAAGATTCACGATGAGCTCTCCCAGAGTTGACACTATTCCCCACACCCCCTGAAGAAAAGGGGCTATTTTGGGATGGGTGACTTAGTAATGTTTTGAATCTTTGCAATTTTGCAATAATAATTATGGGGATGATGATAAGGAATGTGTGATCTATCTTGCCTGAGTACTTCTTTTCATGAACATTTTTACTTTGCTGAAGCCTCTGTGTATCTCACACAGATGTGTTCCCTGCTGAGCCGTATGGTCCTAGCTGAGGCTGTGGATAGAGGGCACACCAGTCCCCGTGTTTATGGCCTTGTCCAAAGCGATGGCTCTTTCTTGTCAGCTGGCTGGCGGCCAGGTTCAACAAGAGGGCATGCTGATTTCCCAATATAATGCTTTGCTGGGGCTGGAATCAAAGCTGTCAGGAGTAAAGAGTTCTTTCATCTTTCTTTTCTCCCTTCTTGTATATTCAGTGGGATTCAGCAGTGAAAACATGACCAGCAAAAGGCACAGGCCCTGTTACAGTCTTTAAAGCTCATAAAGATAGTTTTCAGATCTTAATTGTCTAAAGATGGCATACATATTGATTTAAATATTGGCTTTAGGGCTGCAAATTAGTTACAATAATTTTCTTCCCTGTCTGTTAAGTCTATTGCTTTCTGCCTCTGCAGGATTATGAAGTTCCTATCTGAAAAACTTGCTTGGAGCAAAGAGGAATCCTTGATTTTTCTGGGAAATGGTATTAGCAGTTTTTGGGAGCTATAAGTCAATTATGACAGTGATGTAGCCCAATGAGTCATAAAATACAAAAGCTTTTTAAAAAATGAGCCAACAGTATTTCGTTGAAAGAGTTTTGTTGATTGAAAGCGATAGCAAGGCAACTAATGTGGCCTAAACCAAAAGATAAATTTATTAGAAAGTCCAGTGGTTGAAAATTCTGTCAGGTATGGCTGGATCCAGGATCCAGGATCACATAATCAATGCTTTGGTCTTCTCCTTCCAGATCTTCACTTTTGGTCTCTGTTGTCTTCATTACTGGACACACGGTGACCCCTGGCGGCTTAGGCTTGCACATCCTTACACCTATCAAATGGCAGCTGTGGTCTTTCTGGACCCTAGGAGTCACTCTGATTGGACTAACATAGATAGCATCACCAATCTCTGAGCTGATCAGTGTGGTCAAGCAGATGCAATAAGCTGCTTCTCCAGGCCTGGATCATCTGACTACCCTGGAAAATGAATGTGTGTATGAGGTTAGCTGATTAGTGCCACCCAAACCACATGGACAGAAAGCTCACAGGGATTCTTCTCGCAAAGAAAACCAAGTTGTAATTTTCAAAAGACAGAAAATTGGACACTGGGCAGATAGAAAGAGTCAATGCACATTACTTATATCATAGAACATCCAAGGACCCTTCTTTACAGAGCATCTATCCCTACTCTGGCCCTTGCCAACTAGTCTTGAGCCATTATGCCTTCTTTAGGGCCTTGAATGCAGTGAGCTTCATCCCATTTTAAGTTCTCATTTTCACTGCATCAAGCAACTCTGTATTTCTTGAACAAGCCCATCATGTCCATGCCTCCAAATTCAGCTCTTCCCTTTCTGTTGTCCATCATGATTGTAGTTCTCTTCATCTTTCAAGGCTCAGCCCAATTATCAACTTCTCTTCTCCCTACCCCAAATGCACTTCATGGTTCCCTTCTCTGTTTTCTCATAGTCCCATTTAGAATAATGGTCAAGTTGTAGTCTAGTTAGGTATTTATGCATTGGTTTCCCCAGCTAAGCTGCAAGCTCTTTGAGAATCTGAGCTATGTCTTTTGCATCTTTATTCAATTAACTGATAGAGTCATATCAAAATAGCATTTTAAGAGGCTTCCTTATGAAGGTGAATATTTTTAATATTACTTTAAGAAACCCACTTGGAGGGAGTAAATGAGCTAAGTTCATTTATCATTTCATTTATGCCTCACAAAATCATATAAGATAAGGATTATTTATTATTATGTCACTCTATGGACGAGCAAACTAAGGTTCACAGAAGTTAAGAAACTTACCCATGGTTACCCAGCTGATAAGTAGTAAAGCTGGATTTTGAATCCACATATCATTAATTTCAAACTCTGAGATGTTAACCACTGTGCAAACTGTCCCTTAGCCTGAAATTGTGTTTGCAAGTGGGTAACTGTTCAGGTGCCAATGGATGTATCAAACAGATTCCACTTCCCCACTCTGCCCAACCCCATCCTATCCTCACAGGCAATAAACTCTGCTTTCTGAATATGGAAATCTCCACAGCAATAGATGAAGTGTTGAGATATTTATTGTACCAGTTTTTTTAAGCTTCTTTATTCCCGAGTTTGTAGTTGATCCACCATGAGCACCCTGTCTTCATGGAATGGGATGGTTCTTTCTGTAATAAAAATTCACATTCTAAAGTTGAAAATATTTTTTTCAAAATGCATGTCATTCATGGAAATCATGTTTGTTCCTTCTTATGTAAACAAGACAATCTGACTTGCATCCAGTAGGTGTCACTAGACTTTCCTGGCTACAGCCATAACGAATATGGAGTTGTTTCACCACTAAGCAGCTGCTGACAGGGACATATGGGATGTTGTATTGCTTCCTGAAAGCCAAATCATCCTAGATGGAGCAGAGTTCTTCCCAGCTTGCATTCACCTTTCTCCCTGCCCTAGAGCATGGCCCTATAGGTCAAATACCAATACTTAATGCACAAGAGGGATGTGCACACAGCCCCAAGTGTGGCAGTCTCCATAGACCACTCTCGCAGCAGCTGGCTCCTTGACACTGAGTCCCTAGGAGCTGATGATGGGGAAGAGAAGATACAGATGCATTTCACGGCATTCAGAGGAAATATACCTCAGACTCATAAAGCCTGGATTGGAGTGATAGGCTATGCCGGGAAATGTTTTTCTCTGCATAGCCAGGGAAGCTGAATGCCTTGATTAGGGGTAGTATCTAGCCACTTAACCAACATTTCCTAAATCTCTTCTAAGAATCTAAATGATTGTAGAAGCTAAAAAGGATATAAAGGTGGAAATGGCATCGTTCCTGTATTCCTATATTCTAGGACTTAATGAGTCACTAATACCCATCAATTCAGCCAGTGCTGATTGGACTCTTACTGAAGAACTAGACTAGGCAAGACATGATTCCTGCCCCAATGGAGTTTGCAATGGAGGTGAAAATGCAAACATTAAATAAGTAATGGTATGTACTAGTACTTAGTAAGTAAGTACTAGTATGTACTAGTATGATTATTAAGGTGACAAATACTATGGGAAAATACAGCAAGGAAGTCTGCACAAGAAAGGCCTTCTAGAAGAGATTATTTTAAGGGAAGATCCAAAGGTGAGCTGGAATTAAATGGGGAGAATGGAAAAGGGGGAGGAAAAAGAAGAGACCTGGGTTAGACAGAGGAAAGGGTCTATGTGAAGGTCTAAAAGCAGGATGGAATGAGGTACCTTCAAAGAACTGAAAGAAAGTCTATGGGACTGGTGGGCAAGGAGAAAAATGGCAGAATATGCAGCTAAAAAGATTTATGGGCAGGGCCTTCCCCACCACTTTAAGGAATTCAAAATGTATTCGACAGCAATGGGGAGCCACTGATGGATTTTTAAGAGTGTCATAATATCATGTGTTCATTTATTTAGGTATTCAACAGTATTTATTGCATGCCTATATGTGCCAGTGTGTCCAGTGCTAGAAACAAATAGATATACAAGCTACAATGAAAAAATTAAGAAGTAATTCTGGTTCAAGAAGGGAGAAAACAAGAAAGTCATCTTAGAATGAACAAACTGTGCCACAAAAAGCCATTGGATATTCGGGCATGTTTCCTGATCTGTTTCCAGCCCTGGAGATTCCATAGTAAATTAGACTTCAGTCATCATCATCATATGGGATATTTATAGTATGCATTTAAGATCAGGAAGAAGGGTGTAGCAAGTCAGGGATGAGAAAGAAAATTTACAGTCAATAAAAGACTTGCTCTGGTAGAGAAACACTGAAAGTATAGTGTAGTTAAACAAATGTCAAGGGTCCAGCCACTTTGATGTTTACATTTTTACAGTAATGGTCCCATTTTGTGAAGAATGACTATGTCCCACTGAAGAAAACCAAGACTCCATGGAGAAATGGCTGATTCCAGGTCTGAGGCAGGACATGTACAAGAGAAGCCTGGGCCATCTTTTCATACCTGATAGGAAAAAAGTAATCAAAGATGAATGGAGTCTTATCAAAAGGACAGAAGAACCAACTTGAAGGGTCTCTCACTGACCAAATATGGGATAATTTGAACATCAAACAAATAAACCCCAACTGATAATGACCTCGATAAATTTATAAAAATCTATAGATTTGTTATAATAGCTAAAATATATAGTCCTCTCCCCAAAATAATCCAAAAAGCCTCTTTGGTCCACATTTGAAGGATCTCCTTACTCTGAAAATTGGCAAGTAAGGGGAAATTAATTAAACATTTCTTTTGCCTTCCTGGGTAAGCAGTATTTCGGTGCCATCACAGTCCTAGTTGGAGAAGGTACTCCTTTATTGAATTCCAGTAAAAATTTGGAAGGATTGAAGAAATCAACATTTTGTCGTCTGTAACGAAATGATTTATTTAGGTACATGTTATCATCAAAGAAAAACATTTTTAAATATATGGGGAATTTCGCAAAGGAGAGATCAGGCTCTTACATCTGAACCATGTTTAATGCTTAAACTGATCCTAGTGGCAAAACCAGAAATGTTTCCCACCTGAGCTAAGAGGAAATACACAGCATCACCCATGAGGTATTTTTGTAAATAAAAGGTCAAACCTGAATATAATTGAGGGTTCACCCTTAGAGCTAAATGTTTGTTTATAAGACAGATAGAGTATGGGGAAGCAAATGAAATGCCACCGCAAAGAAACAAGTAGAAAATCTGAGAATGTGAAATTTTCTAAACCATTTTCTTCAGTAAGAGCATAGAAAAGAGTAAAATAAAATAAAGCACTGCTCTAGATTAAAAGATTCTAAGAGACATAAACAAATACAATGCATAGATCTCATCCGGATACTATTTTAAACAAGTCAACTGTAAAAAGACATTTTTGAATATCATCAGGACATATGAATCTAATAGGTTACAAAAGAAATCAAAGAATACTTGTTAATTTTGTTAGGGTTGAGAATGGCACTGTAGTTACATAGTAAAATGTCTATATGATTTAGAAATGCGTACTGAAGCATAAAGGGGTGAAATAATATGAGTTTTGAAATTTGCTTTAAAATCTTTGGCCAGAAAAGGAGGGGCTGGTATATGAAACTGGTGTGGCAAAATCTAGGAAATTGCTGAGTTTGGGTGTAACTTATGAGTATTTATTGTACCTGTTCCCTCTTCCTTGCATGTTTGAAATCATTCGTGAAAAACATAGTGGCCTTGTGTGGCAGGTAAGGCAGTGATCCTCAACACACAGGAGCGAGAACTGGAAGCTCAGGTGATGGCTGGTTGGCTACCCATGTTGGCTCAGAAGGTAACTCTAGTGGGGGGAGTAAATAGCCAACATTGTGCTCAGAAATCTTGCCCATTTCCCTGGAACTGGAAAAGAAGGCTGTGATTTAACGATTGGCTCCTGGAGGGAAATCGCTTCCAACTGCCGAGCAGATGAATGATGGGGTGGGTATCAGAAAGGGGGCTGTTCCCTGGCTAAAAGTATACAAGGTGCTGGGTTTTGGCCTTTCTCAAGCCACAGGCAAATCTCAGACTTGCTAATCAGACATAAGCACATTTCTACCTGTTCTTGGCTCTGCTCTAAATAGCAGGTACCCTATCTTAAGTATGAGAATATGAAACTCTTTAATGTGGCTTAAACTTACCATGTCAAGTATAAGCAAATCTGTGGGCAAAAGTTCACATTTAGATAGTGTCTATAATTTTCTTTTCCTATATAATTCTGAGAGGTTTTCTCTGGATCAGCAAAGAGGTGGGAGTGCTAACACAGCTGAGACATAACTAGCTCTATTTTTGGTAAAATGACACTAACTGGCATCACTGCCTACTGCAGAGCTGTCACCCTGTTAGTGGCTTTCCAAAAGTTAACTCATTCAACGCAATGTAAATTTTAATTAAAAGGAAAAGAGTCTGGAGAAATGATTTTAGAAAACTCAGGACCTACGAGAGCACTGAAACTCTACTGTTTACTTTTCCTTCTCCAGAAACCCAGGGAGAATGGCTACAGAAATACCAGGTCCTCGTGATTCCGTAACCACAGATGAGCGGTCCTAGAGCGGTCACCTGCTAGAGTAGACATGAGTAAGAAACTACTGTTTGCATTGGTTAATCAGTTATAAACATGTCTATGCATAGCTTGTGAGGAAATTTGTTAGGAGATGGTTTTGTAGGCAATGGATGGTGTCAAGAACAAAATATGTTCACAGAATGAGTTACTTGAAGAAGTTAAAATATGATCGCTATACAGTAAGTTCCATGAGAAATCACATCTATCTTGATTATCATCATATCACCAGTACTTAACACAGTTCCTGGCCCAGACTGCTTTGGGCTTTAACAAGTGTTGGATGGATGGATGGATGGATGGATGGATGGATGGATGGATGGATAGTTGAAAATGAATTGTTCTCTCCTTAAAATGTGGTTCAAACACTTGTGTTTTCCTTGCCAAGTAGACCACAGTCAGGCAAACACTGAGGTAGAATTTTGTTGTTTGAAAATTATAAATCACTGAAGGACACAGGTTCTTACATGCATTATAAGTACACTGGTCTTTTCCATATCTTGGCAAGTGTAGCCAAAACATGTGCATTGTTCTTCTCATTCATCCTCTGAATTTAATTTGTGCTGTAGGTTTGCCCTTCTCTCAAAATCACCCCACCTCTGATCCAAATATTCACCTGCTAAGCCTAGGCCTTTGATATCTCCTCCAAACATGGCCTATTCCAGACCTCGATAATTTCTAGAGTGTTCTACACACTCCTCTGAATGTATTTCATTATTTTCTACTTAACTCTAAATTTCCTCAGATTCCCCATTATCTACAGACTACTCAGAACCATCCAGTCTGGCAGACTCTGTCATTGGAATCCTCTCTCCTAATGCCATTGGTCTTCCCAGTCTGCCTCAACAGGAATCTCTGCTCCAGCCAAAGTGGTGCTTGGTACTTAGCTATGGTCATGGCAGGCCATGCAGAAAGAATGAAGCAGCTGCACTCAGTTCCTTTGCTTTCCCAAATGTTTCAGTATTCTCTTGAGCCAGAAATTCCACTTGTGATGAATCACACTTATGTACACAGTACGTATATTCATGTTCTTTGCTGATATTTCTATGCTAACTCCAATGATTTGAAGGGGTCTGTGCACATAAGGAGAATCTGCGTTACCTCCTCATTTCCCATACTTCCCTTCTGTGTTAGTCAGCTTGGCTGCCGTAACAAAAGACCATAAGACTGATGGCTTAAACAACAGGATTTTATTTTCTTATAGTCCTGGGGGCTAAAAGCCTGACATCGGGTGCCAGCACGGTCAAGTTCTAATAAGTGCTTCCGAAGTTTACAGATGGATGCCCTGTCACTGTCTCCTCACATGGCAGACAGAGTTCTAATGTCTCTCCCACTTAGAAAGGTGTTAACTCTATTGGATTAATGCTCACCCTTATGACATTGTTTCACCTTAATTGTCTTCTGAAGGCCCTATCTCCAAATAGAGTCATATTAGGGGTTAGGGCATCAACATATGAACTTGGCGGGACATAATTCAGTCTACAGAACCTCCCTATTATTTATACTACCCATCATTCTAATTGCATGTATGTCATTTTTGAGCCAAAGCTTAAGTTACAAAAAGCCCCATGTATTCTAATAATGGATCTAAAACCAGAAAGGTCAGGATTGAAAATTTGTGATGGGCTGAATTTTTCAGACAGCCCTTTATTTTTGCTTTGCAAGAACTCAGAGAGACCTGAACCCTCTGCAATTCAAAGAGTAACAGTTGAGTCTAGTGATTTTGGGAACCAGCTGTAGCATCAGACTTGGGTTCAAGTCATGACACATGAAGTTGTGACCTTGAGTAAATTATTCAGTGTCTTTAAAATTTCATTTTCTTTTTTGAAAATGAGAATTATTCCTCATTATAATGTTATAAGAATGGAAAAGACACATGATATAAAGTGCTCAACACATGGTATGCGCAGCACATAGCATATACTAGAAATTGATGGATGTAAAAAAAAAAGAAGGTAACATTTATTGGGAATTGACAATGAGACAGATACTATGCTAAGCCCCTTATTTACATTACCTAATTTAATCCTTACAGTATATTCCTAAGAAGTAAGGGCAGTTATTAGTTCCATTTTACAGGACAGTATTGAAATTTAAACCCTAGAACCCAGTTTTGTTTTGTTTTGTTTTGTTTGTTTTGTTTTTAACACTCTAACATGTTGCCTCTCAATTGTGAAGTTGGACTATATAAGGCATCCTATCTTGAACACTCTAGGATTCAACAACTTCCATGGGATTGTGTGGTGTGTGGGCCATGGGCACCAGTGTCACATGGTCCCAATTCCCCAGGAGAGCTGTCCAAACCCACCCAAGCAAGCAGCCCTCCAGAGCCCTCTGCTCTCACTTGATTCTCTTGGCCGGGTGCTGACTCACTGCTTTGACTGAACAGGCTGCCACAGCTCAGTCCTTCTGTAGGACTGGATGTCCTGGTGGAAAACATCCTGGTAGCTTTTTTCTCTTAGGCTACAAGCTCCCCTTTCTCTCACTTTACTAGGAGAGGTTTAATATAAAGTATAATGTGTGTTCTTTATACTTTCATTGATGCATGTATTTATTCCAAGATGATGTTCCCTTTGGTTAACTGTCTAAAACCATGATTTTTACAGGAGGTTATTTTTGACTGTAACTGCTTAAAGGAACAGAAAAGCAACTCTCTATAATTACCTTCAAATTCAGAAGAGAATTCTACCTGTACCCTTAAGAGAAGCTGAAAGAAATGAGTGCCTTTATTTATCTCCACCTGGCTTTGAATGGGCTCTTTAAAAATTGTATTGGTTCATGCTCAGAACCAGTAAAGTGATATGAAAAAAATGGAACAAAATGGTTCCTCATGGATTTCCTATTTCTCCCTCCACTGTTATATTTTTTTAAGAACATGCAATGCAGTCCTGCCTCTGGATGTACTCCTTTGTTCAACAATATTGCCTTTGCCACCTGCCTTGAAATGGTCCTTCAAGGGTTTTGATAAATCAGTTGCAAAGGTGTCTGGTTTCATTGTCACATCTGTAAGTGCCTTTTCTGAAAGGCTCTTTTTGTATTACCTAGAGAAATTCACCTCAGTGAGTCTTTGGAGAACCCTAAAATCAGCTCTAATATATCAGAAAGGGAAAGGGTATTATTTTTCTCTCCTATCTTTACTTTGGAAAGGCACTGAGGGCATTTCAGAGGAAGGAAAGCAAGTAATGAAAGGAAAATAATCATTTTGAGAGACTCCTCAGCAACTGCCTTTTTTGTCTGGATACTGTGATGCAAGAAGTTTACACATGAGCTTGGAGACCTATCCCAGCATTTTTCACTAGTCATTAACCCCCAATGATGGGTTTCCTTTTTTCACTTCAGTCAAGTAAATGAGGAGATTCTGCAGGGACTTACAGACACTGACCCCCAAACTTACCAATGTAAATTGGCATTTCTCCGTTGAGAGCTCACCTCTAGGACCGCAGGACAAATATTCAGAATAAATGGCCACTGGTGAGGTTGGAAGGAACAAGAGGCATTATCTTATTCTCCAGGGTTCTCAGTGCATAAAGCACCATAGCATCCAAAACAACCGATAGATCATTGGTGTACAATAGGGATCTATAGAACATTAGCCAGGTGACTAGATTCTACCAAATTATATAAATTTTCAAACATCAACCAATCCCAGGCTGCTCTGTGATTTTTCAGTTGATGAGTCTGTAAGGGTAAAGACTATCCAAATAGGTGGGGATGGAATTTTCCCCTGAAGGAAAACAGATTGATTGTACTAAGATAGTAATTTGGGGCCAGGGAATTGGAAATCCCTGGGACTGGAGGTAGGAGGGACCTGCTTCTTTCTCAGGCCAGGATTCTGAGATGAAAAAAAGCTTGGCCACACAGACACAGGCTGAGAGAAAGAAGCACCGTCCGATCTCCACTCTGAGGGAGCAACAGCAGCAATGGGACCTCTTGTTTTCAGGCTCACTCTTGCATCTGAGCTCCAGCTCCAAGAAACAAGGTCTGAACCTTTAGATGGAGTAGAGGAGCGTTTCTTTCTGGGGACTTCCAGCAAGAGTCGATTCCAGACACAGCTTGTAGCTCATGCCAGAACGTCTTCTGACTCAGCCACCAAGGCACATGAGTGGGCTTAAGGCACATGATGCCAATTCTATTTTAAGTGTGAATTGTAACAACTGATTTCTGAGAGCTACAAACTCAGATGACTAGCAGTTTTGCTACATCGCGCCCTTAATGTGAACACCGGGGGAAGCAGTGCCTGGCATTTGGGCAATCCAGAACTCAGCCGTTTTGATATTGGTCTTGAAGGGGGCAGCTGAGTCCCATTTTTTCCAACTGGTGACTAAGATATTCTTCTCCTCCCCTTCTCCTTTATCCACCTCATCCCTTTACTCATTCTTAAAATTTTTATCAACAGTACAAATACTGTTTGTTGCCTATAAGCTATTCACTGACAAACCAACAAGGCTTCAAACCTAGTGCATCTAAAACTGAACCCATAATCTTCCTCTTTTGGCCAGCTTCTTGCCTGAATTATCTTTCTGTATGACCACTCTTTTCTTTCATTCACCAAAACTCAAAGTTTCAGTATCCTTTTTGATTTTTTCCCTTACGTTGGTTTCATGGTCCACAAACTTCCTATATCTTCTGCCTTCACAAAATCTCCCATCCTTTCCTTCTTTCTCTATCAGAGCCAATAAGAAAGTTCTTGCCTTTCTTGCGACCAGAAGGCCCTAATGCGCCCTTATTGGTTTCTCTGTTATCTGTCTATCCCATCTCAAATAAATCCTAAACACTTGCCCCACTAAGTAATCCCCTCATATCACAGCTTTGAATATATCAGTTCTTGTTCAAAATCCTCAACAACTCACTGTTGCGTATAAGGTTAAATCTTAACATAGTTGATTCTTGTTGGTCACTGTGGTTACATTCTATCAAATCACTCTGAACATTGAATTAGTCCATACTGAGCCATTGCTTTTAGGTTCCTGAGAGCTTCTGGTCATAACACTCTTATCAACCCATCTATACCTAACCTTTTTTATGTATTTAAAGACCCCTTATTTAATATATATTCTTGATTCATGAACACTGAACTCATAACCAGTGGTGCTATAATTCATGCCTGAATGAAGCTTATTTAATACATGTATTTTCTCTATAAGACACATCAAAGCCTTCTCCTACTTAGGAAAACTAGAGAGCACTTCAGCACTAAGCTTGGGGGCCATTCAACACTAATGCAACATATCTAACACTAAACATATTGTGAAAAGAACACTCATTTACAGTATGAGAGCTAAAATGCAAAGACCTTGTTTGACCTCAGCTAGGAATTGATGGATGTTAGGTGGCTCAAGGGTTTTTGCTACGCTGCACATGTCCATGAATGACCATGAAAGTGCCATGAGTTTTGATTTGAGGGTTACAAAAAAATTTTAGTGAGTAGACAAATTTGAAATATGGAATGCATGAATAAAGCCCCCAATAACAAGGTCACTTTCTCTCTCTCTCCAGTATTATATCCCATTATGTCCCTATATTCTATTCCTGCTAAGATACTCAATCTTTCTGACTTTACTTAATATTTTCTTGCCTTTTCTTTGAACATGCCACTCCCTATTAGTTGTTTCATCAAGAATTCTTTGGTTGCAAGCAACAGAAATCAATGAGAACTGACTAAAGAAACATAATGGGGGTAGAGAGTATTAACAGGAAGGGTGGCTCACAGACTCAAAGGAAGAACTGGGCACTCAACAGTCAGGAAGTCCACGTGCCAAGGAAGCTCAGAGCTCCAAGCAAAAGTAGCCCAAGGGTATTCTAAGAGGCTATCTCCTATATGAGTGTGCCCCAATTAACCCCCTAATACTCCCCACATTTTATGCCTCCAAGTTTCTGATTCTTAAGAGGGACAATCTGGTTGGCCTATCTGAATAAGTTGTCTGCTTACCCTCAAAATGTCTCAATCCCAGTAGCTAAAGTAAGGTAGAATGATAATTGACCTAATTTGGCTTATTTGCCTACCACTTTGGACAGTGTGGCAGAGTCCTTTACAAGTGTCAGCCTGGGACTGGGGCTGCCCAGATAAAGACAGTAATCATTGCACTTTCTTTACCTCCATAGTCTATACTTGTACTTCCCCTTCAATTTCCACCTATATATGACTCCTTCTATTGGGGATCATATTCATAATCATATTCAGCCCTATTTTATAGCTATATATAAACCTTTCTCATCATTCATTCACTTATTTATTCAGTAAATATGCATAAAGTACCTATGCATACAGAGATTGTGCTAAGCCTCCCCTCCTCTAGAGGGCAGGGACTATGGCCTGTTCATCTTGAAACACCAACACACTAATAATGGGCCCAATGTACTCCATCTAGAAATTGCCCATATCCAAGCAGATTGAGTTTATTCAAGAATGAGTTCTCTTATGAGAGTCATGTAGCTTGGTGTAGTTGACTTTGTGGTCAACAATATAACCAATACTCTGTATAATTCATCGATGCTATATAATTTACCTCAGTGACCCACCTAGAAGGATTAGATATATTACACAGCAGAATAAAAATACACACACATGTGCGCACGCACACACACACACATACATACACACACATTATTCTTAATGATTCCAAAGGAACCATTCTCAGAGACCTTCATAAAAAATAACATCAAATGAGATTATAGAATCCTCTTCTCCAACTGTGTTAAGATCCATTCATTAATTATCAAATAGATTATGTGTTTGTCAAGAATTAGCACAGTAGTGATAGAGTAAGGTATAAAACGGTTATACACATGCATATATATCAGATTATAATCCGAAGAATAAATTAATATTTAATGAATTTTAATTTTTAATAGTAAATAATTCTAATGAAAAGAAGAAATAGACATAATCTAGCCTTTGAGTTTATGAAGCCACAAAAGCAAGCAAATTCAAACTTGATGGAGAGAAGGTATAGCAATGCAAAACCATAGAGGCACTACATAGATTTGACTTAAGTAACTATGATAGGAGTTGGAAAGTCCAGCAGACATCGCCAGGAAATTATATTCCACAATAGGATGTCATGCTCCCCTTTATATCTAGATTTTTTTATGGGCCAGAGGATAAAAATCTGGACTCAACACAAATAATTTATCGAAGTTCTTAAGAATATTCAAACCTCCTTTCCAAGAAAAAGCTGGTCTTTGTCCAGCAAGCCTGTGATAAAGTGGGATATGCTCTTGATGAGACAACCAGTTCACATCTTAACCTTGCACTTCAGCAGGCCGGCTCAGCCTTTTTCATGACTGGCCATTCGGGGTACATTTTGGCCAATAGTCTTGACTGTCTGCACTCCTGAGATTTGTACTTTCCCAAATTGCCTGCAACTCAATACCTAACAAAGTCTTGCTTAAAGCAGCTGCAATTTACAAGAAAGAGTCTAAAGGACATGTTACGAAATGTCTTCTTTCTTCCAGGTTCTCTAAATGAAGTCCCTGTTGTAAAGCAAAGTACCAGGACCGTAATACCCCAGCTTCTTACAAAAATGTCTTTGGATTTTTACCATTCTCAACTTTTACCAACAATTATCCCAAAACACATTTATTTTTAATCACATTACTATCTCCTTCTCTTCACAAATTTTTAAACGTATTGGCCACTAGATATTCAGTGTCCTCTATACAAGCATCTACAGGATAAATTCTTCTTTCAGTAGAATTCAAAGATAAAGTTTGTCTCTGTACAGTGAATCTGACGTTTTCTTGTTATTAGATAATAAACATCATGCAGACCACCATTTCCCTTCTTGTCCCTTTTTTGTTCCAGAAAATTCAAGGGCTGAATTCAATCATTGAGTTCATCTCCTCTAAAATCATTCTCTTCTGAGAGGTGAAGAGATTTGTACCCTATTTCCCTCTCCCTTTGTTGCTCTATTTTGGGCAGTGTTTACTTTTTGAAGCTGTTTCAAATGCTTTTGTAATAGGTGGGAGATAAACCCTAAACCAATGCAGATCTAATTTGTGATCCTTCCTCCATTAATTCAAATTCTTGTCAAGATCCAAAATCGGTGATAATATCTGCTTGAGTGCTTGTTCAAATGCTATTCAGCAGTGAGAAAAGGGGGAACGCAATCTGTATTTTACTTTCTTGAAGATGCAGCCAGTAAGAACATTTGTCTGAGCATCAATAACAATTAGATCTTAATTGTAAGGATATGTTCCAAGTAACATTCCGTTCCCTAAGGAGCAGGTTTGGGTAATTTGAGCCTCAGATTAATTTTGTCCTTTGCCATGAAAGTCATGCTAAAGTGGATACAAATCAAGTTCAAAGTGATGAGGTAGAGGTATAGCCCCTGAACTTGCATCAAACCTTTGGACACTCTTCTCAGCTGATTAAAACCTATGGAAGAGGAACATTATGTGCTGACTGCTATATTATGTTGTTATTGCATGTAATTATTTGTATGGCCCATAATTATACAATAATAACTTAATGAATAAGGTTAGTTAGTTCTTGTAACTCTGATATGTTTTCAAACCCTTTGCTAGTCTCTCCACATTCAGAATAAAACCTGAACTCCCTATATTGCCTATAAGCCTGGCATAACTCTCCGGCCTCATTTCTTTCCAGTATTTTCTGACTCACTCTGCTCCATTTATACCCCAGTCATTTCTGTTCCTTTAACTTCATATCTGCCATCTCAGGTTGTTATGTGCTTGCTGTTCCCTCTACCTTCCCTGTCCTCTATGTCTGATTCTTCTAATCTCAGCTAAAACGACATTACATCTTCCCAGAAGATGCCCGATCATTGTCTGTCACAACACTTAGCTATTTCCTTCCCAGCACCTGTCACATCTGGTCTGGTTTACTGCCTACTGCAGTGAATAATAAGCTTCATGAAGGCAGTACCTGACCCACAGACATATCTTTGTCAGAGCTAAGAGCTCTGTTCCTTTTCTCAGATTTTCTGGATTGATACAGTTGGACCTTTCCAATTCTCTAATGACAGAACAATCCACAAATCAAAAAAGATAGCATATGATAACTGGAGCATCCTTTAGAAGTAATCTAGTCTTTCATTTCATAGAGAACAGAATTTAAGCACAGAGAAGTGAAGTAACTTATCCAAGGTACCCAATGGTAAGACTAGACCGAGGCTCTAGTCCAGAGCTCTCATTACGTTTCAATAAATGCTCCATTTCCTCATTGCACGTCACCATTGTTCTTCCAACAGGTAAACCTTGGCCCGGTTAGGGTGATTGATTTGTCCACATATACCCAGGATTTTCCTGGCTTTATCACTGCAAGTCCCATGTCCCATGAACCCACTCAGTCCTATATAAATTGGTTGGTGACCCTAAATGGGTCAGTGTCTATGTTGTAACATCATTCCAGTGTGCATGTTGATACATCCTTCCTCCTCCCAGTTTGTGTGTTGCTGCAAATAATAAAGAGCATGGGCAGTACCTGCTCAGATCAGCTAAGATGGATACTTCCTCAGAAGCTACCATTAGCAACTGATCATCAACAGAAAATCAATAAGCCAAATGTCAGCAGACAGGCTTTGAATTCAGAAACATTCCCTTTTGTATCAAGAATCTAGGGTCTAACAGAACATTCTCTTGGAACAAATGTGTCTTAGTCTGCTCAGGCTGCAATAACAAAATATTATGGGCTAGATGGCTTACACAACAGAAATTTATTTTCTGACAGTTTTGGAAGCTAGAAGTCCAAGGTCAGGATGCTACCATGGTCAAGTTATGGTGAGGACTCTCTTCCTGGCATAGTCCTTCCTCATCCTCTCCCCCCATCCCAGTTCTCCAGGGAAGAGCATGTTTGTGGAATTTATCCATGGTTTATAGCACTTAAGCATGTCCCCATGAGAAAGTGGGAAACAGTTAACCCCAGGTAGATCCCAACTGCTGCTCAGACCCTGGAAGGACCTCAGGGCAAAGCCAACTGCAGATTGTAAATTTACTTCTTAGGATTGTTCTGCCCGAAAGCAATCCACAGCAGTTCTCAGGATCTCCAAACTGGAATGGCCTACCTGAGTACTTCTGGCTTATTCGGACTTCATTTTTAGCTTCTTCAATAAAACAACACACTCATAACTATCCTGACACATAATTCTTGTATCCAAATAAGTCAAAGATTTTAAGATTAAGGAAGTGCATCCAAATTAGACCTTTAATAATTTTCTATGCAATGGTCTAGAGAAAGAAGTATATCCAAAACAACAACAACAACAACAACAAACCGTTTACTGGCCTGCTTCCATCTATGGTATTAAGTCTTTTCTAAAAACCACAGCTGTAAAGAACAACAACAACAGTCCTTAACCATGACTTCCGCCAGCAAACATGGTAGATTTGAAAACTCATAAAAATTTCTCTTCAGTGCCATTAATTGCCACCTCCACCACATACCTCTTCAGAATCCTCTTTTATAAACACATAGTGTCAATGTCTTCATCCCCACTATTCTCAAGAAAATTACCTATATCTGCATATGAATTTCAATCACTGTTCTTTTTTCCTCCATAACTATGTGATTAAGCTTCATCTCTGATTATGAAAATGACCTGGTTGCCTGGTAAATAATTTTAGAGACTAGATAGTTCACAGTGGGTGACTGGCTGGCACTATCTTTGAAAACAGCATAAGGATTGATTATTAATGAAAAATTACACTGGTGCCTTGTATTAGTCTTCTAGGGCTGCCATAACCAAATACCATAGACCAAATTGCTTAAAGAACAAAAATTTATTTTCTCACCATTCTGGAGGCTGGAAGTCCAAGACCAATGTATCAGCAGGTTGGTTTCTCCTAAGGCTTTCCTCCTTGGCTTGCAGGTGCCTGTCTTCTTGCTGTATCCTCGCATGTTTTTCCCCTGTAAATGGGCATCCTTAGTGTCTCCTGCTCTTCTTATAAAAACACATGTCACAATTACCTACTTTAAGGCCTTATCTCCAAATACTATTACAATGAATGTTAGGGCTTTAATATATGAATTTCTGGGGATTCACAAAGTGTAAAAAGAAGAGAATCACAAAGGATAAAGATTCACAAAATATAAAAGGACAATCAAAGCATATAACTATGAAAATTCATCAGTTCACAGAGGAAGACAGCAAGAGAGAATGAAAGGAGTAATGGAATTATAAAACCAGAAAATAGTTTATAAGATGGAATTAGTAAGTCCTTACATAACAATAATTACTTTAGATATAAATGGATTAAATTTTTCAGTCAAAAGACATAGAGTAGATAGATGGAAATCCTAGTAAGTATCTTTCTAAGCCACAATAATATGGAACTAGAAATCAATAATAGGAGGAAAGCTAGAAAATTCACAAACATGTGGAAATTAAACAACACACTTCTGAGCAACCAATAGATCAAAAAAGAAACCAAGAGAGAAATTTAAAAAAATCTTGAAACAAATGAAAATGGAAACACAACATACTAAATCCTATGAGATGCTCCAAAAACAGTTCTAAAATGGAAGTTTATAACAACAAATATTTGCATTAAGAAAAAAAGATCTCAAATGAACAACCTAACTCAAGGACCTAGAGAAAGAACAAGCTAACCACAATTAGCAAAAATAAGGAAGTAACAAATATCAGAACAAAAAATAAATGAAATAAGACCAGAAATACAATAGAAAAGGTCAACAAAACCAAGAGCTGATTTTTTGAAAAGATAAACCAAATTGAGAAATACTTAGCTAGACTAAGAAAAAAAAAGAAAATACTTCAATAAATAAAACCAAAAATGGAGAAAGAGACATCACAACTAATACTACACAGAAATACAGAGAATCATAAGAGACTACTATGAATAATAACACACACACACGCCTTGGATAAACTAGAAGAAATGGATAAATTCCTAAAAATTATAACCTACCAAGACTGAATCATGAAGAAATAGAAAACCTGACCAGACCAATAATGAGTAAGAAGATTGAATCAGTAGTAGTTGAAACCTCCCAACAAGGAAGACCTCAGGACCGCATGGTTTCACTGGTGAATTTTAGCAAACTTTTTTAAATATGTCAATCCTTCTTAAACTCTTTCAAAATCTGAAGCAGAGATAATACTCCTAAACTCAATTTATAAGGCCAACATTACCCTGATACCAAAACCAGAAAGGGCACCACAAGAAAAGAAAATTATAGACCAATGTTCATGATGAACATACATTCTATATTTCATATGAAAGTGAGAAAGTGTTCTTCAAAGCAGTGTGGAAAAGGTCCAGTTACTCCCCACACTCTCCGGTACTTGATATTGCCAATCCTTCTAATTTTAACCATCCTTAACTATGTGTAGTATGTCTCTTGGTGTTAGGAGGAGAAAACCTTTTCCAGAGACCTCCTAGCAGACTTCATGTATTGGCCATGGCTGGGTCTCATGCCCATGTGTTTGCTACAAGGACATGCCTTGTCTCATGTACATGCCTTAGCAAGGCATGGCACTTTTAGCCTCTAGAGGGGGACATGCTTCTCCAGCAAAAGGAAGGGAGATGGAATGAGTGTTATTTGGACAACCAATAATGTTCCCCTCGTGTCCCAGGGTTCACTGGTTTAGATCTACTGCAAGCAGCTGAGCGCAGTGATAAGGACTTGATAACTGACTCCTTTTAAAAGAGAATGAAAAGTCAGAGCAGCCCCAGGTGTTGAGCTGGGTCATCAGAGACATTGGAGAGAATTGATATTGGTGGGAAAGGTATGGAACACATTTGATTCACATTGTATTTACAGAACCTGACTCCTCTGACCGATAGTCCTTTTAGTGGTTCTTGGGATTTTTGAAGTGCGGTTCAGTTTTCCTCGGTGTTTCAAGAACTTTACAAGTTGTCTGGAGGAAACAAAATCACCCCTGCCTTGGGGAAATTACAATGAGTGAGCCAGTGGTTGTGATTAAAGCATTAGTTCAACTAAGAGATACAGCAAGAATCCATGTCCCTCCCCATCTGTCTGAGTCCTGATGAACATTCTAGGTTTCTTCCCTATGAAGAGAACCTCCTGAAAGCACTGACTGGCATTTGAATGAAAACCCAGGCAAAGCTAGGGAGAACCTTTCCAACAGTCTCCAGGGTGTTCCCCAAGTTCTAGGCCAAGTATTTGCAAAAACAAACAAACAAACAAACAATCTACCTTGCTAATACATTCCAAGTCAATGCTCTTCTCTCCTCTCAGGGTGTTGCAAATGACAGTGACAATATAATGGCAAAAAGCAATTGTTGCAGTCCACGTCACAGTACTGAAAATATGAGCATGATGGGAAATGATCTCTATTAACCAGAGTTTGATCTCCATTTTATTTATGCAGATACAAAGGTCTATTTGGATTAGTAATTATGTTTTTGGCATTTCCTGGGGTTTCAGATTGCTTACTGGAAACAGCCTGCTGAATTCAAATTCTGGATTCTGAATTTCTTATTCATCTTATAAGCCATTGCTCAGTGAGGATAATGGAAATGCTGCACCAGTAAGTAACTACTTGGAATGGAAAATAGATCATTGGAATTCAGAGTGGACTTTTAGGATTTTGGTAACAGCTTCTTACAATAACTTTAGTGGACTTTCCATGTAACTGAGACAGACTTAGAAATTTTAGTTTGTTTTTTCTTTCTTTTTTAGTTCTGCTATTATGGAGTTGTTTGTTTCTAGGGAAAATATAGCATTGTTTTTTCAAGTCTTGACAAAGATATGTTTGCTTTATTTAATTTACCACTGTGTGCTTGACTTCAGTTTTCAAATTTCATTCTGCATCCTACCGCGTACAGCTCTGTGTGTAAGTGTGTGGGTGCATGTGCATGCAGAGAGAGAGAGAGAGACTGTTTCAGAATTGCCTCAAGAAGATGCTTAATATCCAGCCAGTAATAACCTCTGAGAGCCAATGTTTTAATACGGAAAGAGATCATTATGAGCATAAACACAGCACTTTTGGGACCCGTTCTCTCCAATTCCCTGGAGAACATATGTTCTCAGAGCCCAGAGGGAGATTTCTGCTATCCTTATTCAACATGCCCCCTGGGTAACAGGTTGATTGTGAGATAAGGGAGTCATTCTTCAAACAACCCTTTCCCTGCTTCTACTTATGATAATGGCAAATTGGATGCATTACTGTCCTAATTTAAAAATCTACTCTTAGGGGTGTGTGTGTGTGTGTGTGTGTGTGTGTGTGTGTGTGTGTGTAAGAGAGAGAGAGACAGACAGACAGACAGACAATCTTTACAGAAACTGAAAAAGAGGCATAATACTCCTCTTTTCCTCCCATCACAACTGGCTCTATGTTCCTAGGTCTGGAGACAGGAGGCTTATTAACCATAAGAGGGTCGGCTTTACATAAAACATTAACATTGTTGCTGTTTTTTGTCCCTTCTTCTTCCCTTTTCCCTTTCCTAGTGTTCTGTTTATACACTCTCCCCCCTCCCCCCAACCCCCCCGCCACCCACCGGCTTCACTGCTTTCCCGCCCTCCTCCACCACTAGTGCCTGGGAGGGAGTCTGATCAAGTACCAGTTCCTATCACAGGGCTGTCTGGTTGACTCAAAACAATTATATTCCACATTTTTTGCCACACAACACACGCAATGGATGCCACTCACATGTTAGAAACGTTGCTGAGAATATAAAGGGTTATAGATAATTCCCAGACCCCAGCTATAACGCCACCCTTTTCTCTCATGAGCATAGAAGAAAATCTAAATGCAGGTGAGTAAGAGAAAGCGATTGCAGGGATAATGTTGAATGTGCTTTAATTTACAAAATGAAATAATTTGCAAGTATCATTACTTTAAGTGCAATTAGTTGACAAATTACTTCTGTCCCATCTCACCGTTGTAAGTCTTCACACTGGCCTTTCTCCATTTGCCTTTCCAGATCCTTCCTTTCTCCATCCTTCTCATCCTACTTTGTGCCCTGGAAGAGTATCATTTGACCTGCCTCACTTGTGTTTCTTTGTCCTCTGCCAGTAGACAGCATCAGAACACTGGAAAGCAGGAGGAAAGGGAGGTTAGAGTATTTGTTCTCAACTCTTTCTCTGCTGGTTATGAATCCTCTTTCAAAGGCCTCTTGACTCCTGGTAGACAGACTCCTTCCATATCTGCAACCTTCATTCTAGTTACAGCTCTCAAAGGTATCCAGGAATGGTTCCCTCCCCCACTTCCCCAAGGGCAAAGGAAGTGGGGGAGATGGAGACCTCCTTATTACTAACCCTGGAGTACTTAACCAACCCTTGTCAGCTCCCCTTAACTTTGTGCATATCTTTGTCATAGTTCACAATTGAGTGTGCCACTGGGCCATCTTCTTCCTGCCAGTACCCTAATTTTACAGTTGAGAACCAACTGCTTAGATTAACACCCTCTCAAGAGTTCTGATGCTTAATAGGACATTCTTCTTATCAATAGCAAGGAAGACTGAAAACCCCTGATGTCCAAAAGGAATCACGTTCAAATCATAGATGTGGATTCTAGCAACTGATAGATGAGTTATGTGAATACAAGATACCCATTCTTCATTCGTACTGCCTATATGGCCTTTTTCTTCCTTAACTCTTGGCACATCTTTCTTTCTATGCCTTTTTTCTTTGCCAGGATATTCTCCTTCAACCTATATTTTAAGGATCTAATTTATGGCCAAGAATCCATAAAGTTTCTCCTGACCCATGTTTTCCCTCCTTAATTCACTACCTAAGGGTTTACAGTAATCCCCCAGGAAACACACACATTCCTTACAACAATAGTAATCTTCACACTTTAAATATTAACTATCACTTGTAGCCAAACCTTGGACAATGATTTTGTTCACGATCTGAGTTTTGTCTTATATAAGCTGACATGGTAGGAAAGAAGTCAAAAGCATGGCATTGACTTTGGAGTCAGATGGGCTTGATCGGAGGCTTAGATCTTTCACTAGCCCACTGTGTATGTCCATGTTATATAACCTTGCTTTACAGCAGTTTCCTGGAAGGAAAAATGTATAACAATATTCTCATATGATAGCCGTGAAAATCAAATGAGATATTTGTCCCATTTTTAAGCATTGCTCCTGTTGCATAGTCAGTGCTAAGTAAATATTAGCTAAAACCGACATGAAAAGAACAGATTGTGTCGTTTCCATTAAGTGCCTTGAAGGTAACAGCTGTCTTCTCATCTCTGTTCTCCTCAATAAAAGTTCAATATACATTATAGATGGATAGATGATGGATGATGGGTGGGTAGACGAGACCAGCCTCAAATAAAGATTTATTCAGGCTACTTAGACCTTACTTGGCAGAGACCACATTTAAAAAATTTCCAACCAGTCCTTTGGGTCTCTGGATGTGCTTCTTCTTTCTGCCTAATTCATTCAAATCATAGATGGATGCTTGCATTTACAGATTGTCTTTTCATTTTTCTTTAAGCAAAGAATTGAAATTCCTTCTTCCATGTTTTGCCATTCTCATTCCAGGCTTTTAGAAGCTTCAGACAGGTACTAATCTCCCTTGAGGATTATTTTCATGTTCCTTTAAGAGCACAGGGTGCAGTTCCTGCCAAAGCTAACAGCAGAGGATGGAAGAGATCTTCAGTTGACTAAATATTTCCACAACAAAAGTTGGGAAATTTAACCTCAAGGGTATTGGTATTTCCAACCATTCTCTATGGATCAACAATTAGACCAAGTTCATCTATCAATTATGAAACAGCCCAGAAAGAATTTGGACTTCTATTTTTGCCAAGCAGCAAAACAAGTTTAAAAGGATGGCAAATACCACACACAAGCCCAAATTAATTATCTCTATGTCTGTTACTGTTTTGCCTCTTAACCAGTCAAAAGTTGCTGAATCCAATTCCATATTTCTTTTACTACCTACTATAAGAGAGGCACTCTGTATATCCATTAAAAGAATTCCTTTGAAATGAAATTTAGTTTAACTTAAACAATCCCTATGATGCATTTGCACCAATTGGCAAGAGTAGATTCTTTCTTTTTTGGCCAGAATGGTCTCATCTGTGACTGAATTCACGAGCTAGGATGTCTTCAGTTTTTTCAAAGCTGATAGAGGGGACGGTGCATAGACTTTGGTGTCACTTTTAATCCTGGCTGCACAGTTCCCAGCTCTGTGGCCAAGCAAGCTCTTCTGTGTGTGTGAACCTCTTTTCTCTGTCAAGAAATGAGTGTAATAGGTTCACCTCACTATGCAGAGTTGAAGGACAAATGTGACAGCACAAGCATCCAGTGCCCATTTCCCTTAACACTTTCTATTCATGCATTCTATACAGCATCTAGGACACACTCGAACAAATGCAAGCACTACGTAACTCAGTGTTTGCATCTGTATTTCATGACCACAAGAGCAGAAATTTGATTTAATTCATTTTGTGGACCTTCTATTCCTATGAAAGAAATAACTTGGGCTTTGATGTGAGATTACTGAAACTTATCTTTAGATGACAGGAAGAAAGCCTTTGTCTTGACTCCTATATGCACCTCTATCTCAGCTTAATAGATTAATAAAAATAGAGGAATAGCCAACCTAACCCCTTAGTGCTAAGGTTCTAAATAAATTAAGTTCTGAGGCTATTAATCCTCTTCCGATTGAGTAGGAACTCTGACAGCCTGTCCTGGAGAAATCCCCTTTGAACAGATATAACAGTATGTGAAGGAGCCCAAGCCTTGTTGGGGGGTGTTGAAGAGCACATCACTCAGGGTTCTCTGACACCAGCTGTGGAAGCCAAAGTAGGCTAACAAATAACCTCCTAGAAAACTATTGGATACTTCACAACATTGAGGGCCTGGAGGACTGAGCTCAGAGACTGGGGAAAAACCCAGGGAGGTTGGGCACCATTAAGATCCTGTGGCATAATGTGTAGCAACATGGATGGCCCTTGAGGGTGTTATGCTGAGCGAAATAAGTCAGGCAGAGAAGGACAAATATCATATGTGTGCACGTATAGGAGGATTAGGAGGAACTTAACGGAGGACCATGGGGAGAAGAAGGGGGAAATGGTGGGGGAAAGGGAGAGAGGCAAACCATGAGAGACTCTTGAATGCTGAGAAACAAACTGAGGACTGATGGATGTAGCGGGGTGGGGGCAGATGGGCATGGAGGAGGGCACTTGTGGGGATGAGCACGGGGTGTTATAATGACTATGCTCTCCTCTCCATGGAGCTGGAGGAAAGACCGAGATCTGTAATGGAGATAGAGGGAAGAGGGGTCTTGATTTCAAGCTACCATGATTCTTTCAAAATAAGTAGGTAGTTAACAGCACTGTGTTATCTATTTGAGAGTTGCTAGAATAGTAGATCTTTAAAGTTTCCATTACAACACAAAAATGTATAACCATGTGAGATGATGATTTATTTGACAATAAATGTATCGTGGTCATCATTTTGCAATGTACACATGTAGGAAATCATATGAAATGCCAGGGAGCCAAAAGCAGCAAGTATCCTCTATAAAAAGTTCACCTCACCTTTCCCCGGCCCTATGGTTTCTTTGTTACTACAGTGGCTAGTGCTGGCCATTTGGGGGCATGGTATTCTCATGAGCCCACATACAGACGTGTTCTTTGCAAGGGATAAAGCTGAATTTTGATGGACATAAACTTTCTAGGATGATCTGACTGTGCTTCCTGTAGTTAGCCAGTTCTAGCCTCTGAATTCTCATCATGCTCAGAGCGGATGGTTCTCTGGAGACCAGTAAGATCACCGGTGAGCATATCCCCTGAAGGGAGACATCCATGGTGGAAATACTGCCTATTGACTTGCTCAAAAATGAAAAATGGGAGGTGCCAGGGTGGCTCAGTTGGTTGAGCTTCTGACTTCAGCTTCGGTCATGATCTCACAGTTCGTAGATTTGGGTCCCGCGTCAGGCTCTGTGCTGACAGCTAGCTCAGAGCCTGGAGCCTGCTTCGGTTTCTGTGTCTCCCTCTGTCTCTGACCCTCCCCTGCTCTCTCTCTCTCTCTCTCTCTCAGAAATAAATAAAACATTAAAAAATTTAAAACAATGAAACATAGGATATGAGTTGCTGAAGTATTTGAGAACATCATGTAAAAAGCTTCTTGTTTGACTTTTAGCACTGAACAATCCCTGTTTCCTTCATTTCAGGCCACAGAGGACTTGTTTTGCCAAAGGAAAAGAGTTAGCTAAAAGGCAAAATAGCAGCCAAATGAAAAGCACTTTAATGAAAGTGGGTTATAGTGGGTAAAAGCATTCATTATATTTGAAGGCAGTTAGACCCAGGTTGGAATCCAGCCCCCCAACATTTTTTAGGACTAGTCTTGGGATGATGACTCAAAGTTCTGTGAGCCTCACCTATAAAATAGGGATAACAGTGTCCCTAGAAACGGGTGGTTCTGAGGACTAAAGACAATCTATTTAAAGCACTCGGCCACACTACAGCCCAGCTAACACTTTATCCTGTCTGCCCCCAACTCTTCCTCACTCACAGAAGTAAAGAGAGAAGTCAGCTTGGTTACTGAACTGTAAAGCATGAAGTTACTAGAAACAGTTTGAGTAAAATTCAAAGGCTAGATGCCAACAGTGGGATAAAACAAAAATAAAAGAAAGGGCATTGAACTTAAGCAAAGAGGAGGCAGAGTTGTGGTATCAGCATAATTCCGGTGTCATGGTAAAGCCATTTGGAGTCATTTGGAGTCACTTGGGAAAGATGGGGAAAGGAATCTTCAAACTATGAGAAGTAATCTTTACAGCGCACATGCTGTTCTCCAAGCTGGGTACTTTACACACATTATCACATTAAACTACATACCCACCCCATGAAGTAGGTACATTATTCCCATTGCGTGGATAGTGAAATTGAGGCACAGAGAGGCAGTGAGTGGATTCCTCTGGACTTCACTTCCCCTGCTTTCCAGGTGAGGTGGCAGAAAATGACTTCCTTCAACAGCCCCAGCTCTTGTGTTTGTTCCACTAAAGAAAGCAACCAGCCTGAGGTGTGAATCACTTTGTCCCATTTCAAATTTGGAGATTGAGTCAGGTATTAACTGTTATTGTTAAGAAAAATGAATCAAGGGGCGCCTGGGTGACTTGGTCAGTTGGGCGGCTGACTTCGGCTCAGGTCATGATGTCACCATTCATGAGTTCAAGCCCTGCATCAGGCCCTGTGCCACCAGCTCAGAGCCTGGAGCCTGCTTTGGATTCTGTGTCTCCCTCTCTCTCAGTCCCACCTCTCCCCGTGCTTTCTCTCTCTCTCAAAAATAATACAAAAAAAAAAAAAAACATGAAGAAAAGAAAAAAATGAATCAAAAGATAGAGATACAACAATAAGATAATTTCACCCTCCGACTCTGACCCATATGCACATGTTGTTGTAAATAAAGTTTTATTTGAGCAACCACCTTCATTTATTTATGTATTGTCTAAAGCTGGTTTTATACTACAATCTCACAATTGAGTAGCTTCAACAGAAACCATATGACCTGGAAGCCAAAAATATTTACTGTCTGGCCCATTAGAAAGTTTGCTGGCTCCCTGACCTAGAATAATGTTTGAATTTGCTATTTACTATTTGATTAGACCCCACATACTTTGAAGCTATATATCTACTGGTTAATTTTTATAAGGTAGAAAGCATAACCAGAAGGTTACAGATTTATTGCTCTGTAAGATATTAACCAGGTTTATAACATACCAACTAATTCATTTCAGTAACACTTTGACCTACTAACTATATAAATTCCCGTCTTCAAATTCTCCTTTGAACCAGATTTGCCATCCTAATGATCCCCTCACTAAGTAGTAAGTTGAGTAGACATTTGATTCATGTTCATTCTATTTTGTAGGGGTCATGTTGTTAAGTTTTGGAAAGTTATACTTTGGCAACTCCAAGGGACCATCAAATACAATGTGAATGGAGAGGGCAATAAGTCTCAACATAAGGACAGTAGTCCTGGAAAACCAACTCTATTGGTGCCACTAGAATCATCCCTCATTAATTAATTAATTGTAGAAACTAAGGTAATAGCAAGACCCACCTCATCAGGTATTATGGGTAGTAAAAAAGGAGTGCAAATCTAATATTTAACACAATACTTATTGTTAATACTTATTCATTACATTCTAATTATCATTATTAATGGCATTATCCTTTATATTAGCTGTTTCTTTAGTTGAAAGTAATGGACATTTTGACTCTTACTAGCTTTAGAAAATAAAATTTATAAAGGAAATTATTGGAGGAAGTATAATCAAAGGGAGGGTGAAAGCCCCCTCTTCTCCACATTGGCTGAGACCCATAGGCAATAGAGCCTGCCATATCTAAAGATACAAGTGATACGGTTTTGCAGGACCACCAACCCTGATCAGATAGGGAGCCAGCCTCATTTCTTCTACCCTGTAAACTGAGACAGAGATGATAACTTCCTTACCTTTGTGTTCTCATGTTGCTCAGCACGGTACCTGCCACATGGTACATGCTCAATAAAACTTGAGTTGTTAAATTCCCAGCATGTTGTTGGGGATGATGAGTAAATATGGCTGGCAAAAAAAAAAAAAAAAGTCAAAATGGATAGAAATAGCGGTGTATCTTATTTGGTGGTACAGATGAAGGCCAGGTTGGGATAAAGACTTTGAGTGGGGTAGCCTAAGGCTACCTTTCCTCTTCACAGCTATAAAATAAGATAAAGCTAACATTCCCAATGCCGCTGGAGTGTGCAGAAGTCAGTGTTGTGTTCTGTTCTTTCTGTTATTGGAATCTTCCTCTGCTTTGGGGGAAGTTGAGAGATAAGACCTATTCCCGTTAACCCCTAGGGGCACAAGATGGGCTGCGCTTATTGCATTATCAGAGCTGTCTACCTCAATTGCATTGACAAGACCTCCCAGGCCTGTGCACACATCCTGATCCTTCTGATCCCTCCAGTTCCATCACCTGGACATTTTATTTGAAATTGATTTTTAAATGTCTGAGTAACTGAGGATTATGTGTGGTTGCCTCTCTGCAACAGAGGTAAGCTGAGGCTGCTTATAGCTTCATTAGATGCTGATTAAAAGTGATTGCATTACTGGAGCCCCCAAATGGTGCCATTCCTCAGGGCACCCATCAAAGAACAGGTTCTGTACTCAGCAATCTGAGCATGTGAAGGGCAGAAACAGTGCAGAGGTGGGCTTTGCATCCCCTGTTCATCATCCACAAATGACCAACTCTAATATGAGGGCTATTTTCCAGGCTTCCCATCTCTGGGACGCATACAAGCCTTCAGGCTCTGGTGAAGGCAAACTATACACTTTTTACCCAAGATATGAGAGTCTCACTGGAGTCACTCTTTTTTTCTTTTTTAACGTTTTTGTTTATTTTTGAGAGAGAGAGAGTGTGTGAGTGGGGGAGGGACACAGAGATTGGGGGACAGAGGATCCAAAGCAAACTCGGCACTGACGGCTCCGGCGCAGACAGCAGCAAGCCTGATGAGGGTCTTGAACTCACAAACTGTGAGATCATGACCTGGGCCAAAGTCGGGAGCTCAGCCAACTGAGCCACACAGGCACCACTCACTGGAGTCAATCTTATGACCAAAATTTTGGAAGTAGGAAGGCTAATGTCTTGGTACAGATCTTGGGAACTATGCCAGTTCTGGATATCTTCCATCTCCCCCCTCCCCCCACCCACCCAATGTCCCACTCATACACTGTATGTGTGACCCTGGACTTGTTCTTTACCAAATACATTGGCCCTCAGATTTGGCACAGACAAGGCCTCCCAGTGAACAAAGGAGACCACTAGGAATGATTGTGATCTTAAAATCATTCTCTGTCCCCCATGCTCTGGATACCAGTTTTACCGCTGCCCATTGCAGGAGGCATACAGTTTTGAAGTGGAAAGTGATGTTGGCGAATTTGGATGTTGAAGTCAGGAAGTCCTGGGTTTGAATCTTGCCTCAATACATTTAAAGCTGGGTAGCCATGGGGAAAATCCTGAATCTCTCTTTGGCTCAATTTCTTCATCTGCAAAATGGGGATGTCAGAGCCTCCTTCACAGGGTAAGGGTGAATACATAATGAAATAAGAAGTATAAAGGGCTGGATATAAAAGAAGAGTATGGTCAATATGAGTTGTTCTTCCCATAGCACCTGGGTGGCTCAGTTGGTTGAATATCCAACTCTTGATTTCAACTCAGATCATGATCCCAGGGTTGTGGGATCAAGCGCTGTGTCAGACTGTGTGCTGAACATGTAGCCTGCTTAAGAGTCGCTCTCTCTCTCTCTCTGCCCCCTCCCTTCCTTGTACACTCTCTCTCTAAAAAATAATAAAATAAAATAAAAATCAGTTATTCTTTCCTAAAGAATTGTAAAGGTCATCTTAAAATAAAATAAAATAAAATAAAAAGACCCCATCTGGCCCTTGCAGCCCTTTTTTTTTTTTTTGTCTTGGATTCTCCATTATGGATGAGGAACTCTGGGTTTCATGAAAGGGCATTAGTGATGTTCTGGAGAAAAAAAGGGAGATCAAAGAGCACAGGGCTCTGAGATCTTCAATCTTTCCTGGAACATTCACTATCTGGAGCAGCTCACTTTTTGTCTGTTTTATATATGGGGGTTCTAGATAATATTTCTATTAAAAACTTTGCACAACTTTCAAAAGAAAAACTGACTGCTATTACTGTATTAGAAAATCTATGGAGTTCACAAGGTAAAAGTAAGAACTCCCTATTTCCCATCACACAGCAATGCCTTCTCAGCACACAAGGTGGCAGAAGCTCCTTGGTATGAATGTGAGGAAATTTCACAATCTGTCTGGACTAGTGCATCACTAAAGCTTTTGCAGCATAGAACAGAATGTACACAGAGTCAGTTAATTAATGGCTAAGCCTCTAGGACTTGGAGTTCTCTCTTTTTTAAAGCCAAAACCCAAAGCAGCAGAACTCTCTCTGGGCTTTGTCTTTCCAGAGCTGTTCCTAACACATTGTCAGTCTCTATTCCAGTGCCCTGCACATAACCGGTCACTGGGTAGGAATTTGATAAGTGTTGGTAAATAGAATGGTCTCTCTTCCAAGTAGATCAGACCTCAGTCCTCATGGTTGTGCTGGTTTGCCCTGATCGGCCCAGGCAGTATATCTTTTGTGCAACAAACTAACAGCTGAGAGAAGCTGCTGGAGGGGTGTATGGCAAGGAGGACCTCACAGGAGAGGCAATGATTAAGATGGTCCCTTCCAGTGTTAGGACTTGGAAGAGAGAAGAGGAAAAGCAAGTGACTCTTGGCAGGGTCCAGAGTCAAAGCAAAAGTGAAAGGCAAGGCTGAGCAGAGTGTGGGAGTAAGAAAAAGATGTGTGTGAATAGGACCCAAAAGAAATGGGAAACTGTGTTTTCCTAGATGCTTAAAAAATGTTGGGTCCCTGTCCTCACTGTGGATCAGAGAATTCAGTCACTATTAAACAGCATAAACAGAGATCTTCTCCCAAAGTATTTAACCAGGAATCTGTGTCCCTTCCCAGAAAGAAGAGATAAGCAGGGCAAAAGGTTAGACTACCATTTATTGGACATTAGTATGTGGCAGGCACTTTACTAAATACTGTAAAGTGGACTCATTTAACACAAAGAAAAGCCCTATTCATACATGCATTTATTCATCCAACGTAACATCTTCTGGGCTTGGTATATAAGCTCAGCATTTTTATATGGTGCTGTATAAAACACCCCATGTCTGCCTTCTTACGGAGCTTAAATTTGCAAGACAGAGAAAAATAGTAAAGTAATAAACTAACATTTAGTAAGCATGAAGAAATATTGGATAAGCATACTTTCTCTCTCCCTCTCTCTCCCTCTCTCTCCCTCTCTCTTCCTCTCTCTCCCTCTCTCTCTTTCTCTCTCCCTCTCTCTCCCTCTCTCTTCCTCTCTCTTCCTCTCTCTCCCTCTCTTTTCCTCTGTCTCCCTCTCTCTCTCCCTCTCTCTTCCTCTCTCTTCCTCTCTCTCCCTCTGTTTTCCTCTGTCTCCCTCTCTCTCTCTCTTTCTCTCCCCACCCCCGGCCCTCCCCCTCTCTCTCTCTCTGAGATACTGAGACATGGAGTGCTTATGCAAAATACCCATGGTCACCCGTAGTCAACAGCAATTCCAGAGATGGGTGTGTTCAAATCCTGTGCTTTTAACTACAAGGCCTTTGTCATTCTCTTGGCATCGTTGGGAAATTTCTATCCTTTTCCCTTGAAACGCTATGATCCTTTAAGCCAAAGGAACCAGCCAACATCCACGGAACACTTTTGTGAAACACACCAGGCCCCATGCCTGCCCATGGGATGATTCTGAACTCCATAGAGCCTTCTTCTTTCTGGAGCCTGTAACGCTAATTCATATATATATATTCCTTCCTCAGATGAAATCACTTAATTGCTTTTGACCCATCTCAGCTCAGTTCCAGGTATGAATTTATAGATTGCTGCTTCCAGGCCACTTCAGTGTCGCTGTGAGTTAATAACCTAACTTTACAGTCTTTCTGATTTAGCCACTTACTGGAGCTTTGGGGTATTTTATCCTCCCCTACTTCCTCTTAAAGAAATATGGTCATAGCCCAAAGCAAAAATAAATGCATTAGATTCCACATCTATACAATTAGGGACAAAGGATTCCCATCTACACATTCTATCCTAGAAGTTGGATTCCCAGTGAAGCATCTTTAATAAAGGTGCTTTCATGAAACTCTCATCTTTGAGACCTAAGCAAGATTTCCTGTGAAGTTGAGGAGGCTTCAAGTACAAAATATTACAAACGGCATACAGAGTTTCTCAAAATGATTTCCGATTACTTAAGTACTAATTATGTATGCATCTCTCTTTTTTCCCTCAATATCAACAAATGTCACTGCACTAAAACAATTCGGGAGCATCCAGGTGGTAGATCCAATGTGAATGTGTGTATCTGCGTGCACTGGGAGAGCATGAGGAGATTTGCATTCCCTCTCCTTGTTATTACTCTTCATTGACATGTGGCATACACATTAAGTACACATTTCTTTCTTCCAGAAGAGAAGTCTTTATAAGCAAGAGAAAAAAATTCTCCCTTCTCCTAGGCATTCCTGGTTTAGGGAAAAACCTGTAAGATAAATGCCAAGACATACAATAGTTCTAGAGAAAACACATTGTGTTAGGCAGGATGGAATATTGAAAAATTGGGGCACCTGGGTGGCTCAGTGGATTAATCGTCCAACTTTTGATTTCAGCTCAGGTTATGATATCACAGTTCATTGGATTGAGTCCTGAATTGGGTTCTGCACTAACACCTCTGAGCCTACTTGGGATTCTCTTCCCCCTTCTCTCTCTGGCCCTCCCCAGCTTGTGCATACATGCTCTCTCTCTCTCTCTTTCTCTCTCTCTCTCACTCACTCACTCTCTCTCTCGTTCTCTCTCTCTCAAAATAAATAAACACTTTTTAAAGAAAACCTGAAAATCATTGTCTCTGTCTTCAAAGAATGTCCTATCTGTAAGAAACAGGCCCACAAATAATGTAGAAAATATCAAGGAAGAGCTTTGGGTGAAGAAAACAAGGGCAAAGGGCGTATGAACAGGATTGGTAGTCTGTACACTTCTCACCATGCCTGTGAGTGCTCCCAGAGGGGACACACCTACTGAAACTGACCTTTTTTTTTTTTTAATTTTTTTTTAATATTTTTATTTACTTATAGGAGAGAGAGAGAGAGACAGCGTGAGCAGGGGAGGGTCAGAGAGAGAGGGAGTCACAGACTGAAACAGGCTCCAGGCTCTGAGCTGGCAGTCAGCACAGAGCCTGACGCGGGGCTCGAACTCACGAACCGCGAGATCATGACCTGAGCAAAAGTCGGATGCTTAACCGACTAAGCCACCCGGGCACCCCCCTGAAACTGACCTTCTTAAGCACCCCTACATACACCTTTAGAGTCACCAAAGTTGCCAACACTGTCCGCTTCGATGAGTTTCAACTGCAAATGGAATAAAAGCTCAAATCCTTCTCCCAATCTTTAAAACTCCCAAGTTTGAGATCCTACCTCCCTTCCTTCTTTCTGAACTTCCTTCTTATGAAATGCACCCCTTCTCTGTCATGTGTGCCGGGCTTCAGCAACCTGAAGGATATCACTGTCTTCCAGATTCTCTGTATCTTTTCTCTGTATATTTATAGTCGTGCATCTAGATAAGATTTGCTAAGCATAGAGAGAAGACGGAAAAGAGGAAGGAGACCAGGATGAACCCCAGGGGCACTCCAGTATTTAGAGGTCAGACATAGTACAAGAAAGGCAGAAAAAAAAGAAAGAGCTGTTCTTGAGATGGGAAGAAATGTAGGAGAGTATGGTTCTCAGAAACCAAGAGAAGACAGGGTTCCAGGAAGTACAGAGAGGTCAGCTGCCAAGCAGTGTTGAGAGATCAAGTGAAGAAAGAGATATGTGTTTTAGCTGTGTTAATATGGACATGATGAAGTTGTCTTTATGAGATATAAGAGCAGGAATCCCAATGGCTCAAGGCAGAAGAGCAGATGAGGGAGTGGAGTTCTCTTAGAAATTACACTCTGGCATTTTCCAGGACAGCTAACCTAAGCTTTAACAAGTCCATGGCATAGAAAACAAAAACAAAAACACAAACAAAAACATATGAACTCCAGACTGAACTCCATTTAAGACTAAACTATGTAATAGATAAAATCAGATACAATGTAAAAATATCGTTTGGATTGTTATTTAACTAAACCAACATGAAAAGACATTTGGGGTATAATTGAGTGCAATGTGAATCTAAAACTAGATATTAGATGATATTAAGAAATTTTTGTTAATTGTGTTAAGTGTGATAACATTATCATGGTTATGTAATAAAATGCACTTTTTAATTTTTTTGTTTATTTTTGAGAGAGACTGTGAACAGAGGAGGGGCAGAGAGAGAGGGAGACATAGAATATGAAGCAGGCTCCAAGCTCTGAGCTGTTCGCACAGTACCCGATGTGGGGCTCAAACCCACAGACTGTGAGATCATGACCTGAGCTGAAGTCAGATGCTTAACCAACTAAGCCACCCAGGCAACCTAAAATGAACTTATTTTTAAGGAACACACTGAAATATGTAGAAGTTGAATGTCATAAGGTTTGATATTTGCTTTATTTTTTAATTAGAATTTTTAAAATGTTTTATTTATATCTGAGAGAGAGAGAGAGAGAGAGCGTGAGCAGGAGAGGGTCAGAGAGAGAGAGGGAGACACAGAATCTGAAGCAGGCTCTAGGCTCTGAGCTGACAGCACAGAGCCCAATGCGGGCCTCAAACTTAACTGTGAGATCATGACCTGAGCTGAAGTCAGAGGCTTAACCGACTGAGCCACGCAGGCGCCCCATATCTCTTCACCTTCTAAAGGAAAGCTTGGTTGCTTTTGCTTATTGTCAACTATAAATAAAGCTACATCCTTATGAAGTTTTTGTGAGGACATGAATTTCCAACTCCTTTGGGTATATACAAAGGAGTACAATTGTTGCATCATCTGGTAAAAGAATGTATAATTTGGTAAGACACCACCAAACTGTCTTTCAAAATGGCTATACCATTTTGCATTTCTACCATCAATGGATGAGATTTCCTGCTGCTCCATATCCTCCAACATTTGGTGATATCAGTGTTTGGATTTTGGCCATTCTAATAGGATTATAGTGGTGTCTGATTGTCATTTTAATTTTCTTTTCCCTGATGACAAATAATGTGGACATCTTTTCATATGTTTATTTTCCATTTGTATATGTTCCCCACTGAGGTTTCAATTAAGCTCTTCTGCCCATTTTTTATTCAGGTTATTTGTTTTCTTACTGTTGAGTTTTAAGACTTCTTTGTATATTTTGTATAAAAGACCTATATCAGATATGTCTTTTCCCAAATCTCTTCCCCCAGTCTGTGTCTTGATTGCTTATTCTGTTGATACTGACTTTTGCAGACTGGAAGTTTTAAGTTTTAATGAAATCCATCTTGTTTGTTTGTTTGTATAATGGAGCATGCCTTTGGTGTTGTATCTAAAAAATCATTGCCATAGCCAAGATCACTTATGTTTTTCCCTATGTTATTTTCTCAGTTTTATAGTTTTGCATTTACATCTGTGATCTATACTGAGTGAATTTTCATGTTAGGCATCAGGTCTGTGTCCAGATTTATTATTTTCCAAGTGGATGTCCAGTTGTTCCAATGCCATTTGTTAAAGAGACTCTGCTCCATTGTATTTCTTTCAATCCTTTGTCACTATGTGGGCCTGTTTCTTGGCTCTCTATTCTGTCCCACTAATCTATTTGTCTATTCTTCACTAATATCATATTGTCTTGATTACTATAGCTTTATGGTTAGTAAGTCTTAAAGTCCATTAGTGTCAAACCTCCAACTTTGTTCATCTTTAATATTGTGTTGGTTAGCTATTCTTGGTTTTTTGTCTCTGCATACAAACTTTAGAATTAGTTAATCAATATTTACAAAATAGCTTGCTGGGACTCTGATTTGGATTGCACAGAATCTATGATTAAGTTGGAAAAACTGAAATCTTGATACTATTGAGTCTTCCTGCCCATGAACATGGAATATCTATCCATTTATTTACTTATTTGGTTTTTTCAGAGCTTTGTAGTTTTCCTAATATGTAGACTTTGTACATCTTTTTTTAAAAATTGCTATACCTAAGTATTCCATAATTTTGGTGCGAATGTAAACAGTATTGTGTTTTTAATTTTAAATTCCACTGATTCGTTGCTGGTATATAGGTATTCTTTTGTATATTAACCTTATATCCTGCAATCTTACTATAACTATGTATTAGTTGCAAGAGTTTTCTTGTCTGTTCTTTCAGATTTTCTACATAGACTATCATGTCATCTGAAAAAAAAGGACACCTCTATTTCTTCCTGTTAAATCTGTATATCTGTATACCTTTTCTTATCTAATTGCATTAACTAGGACTTACTGTATGATAGTAAAAAGAAGCGGTGAGAAAAGACAAACTTGCCTCATATTAGAACTTAGTAGGAAAGCTTCAAGTTTCTCACCATTAAGAATGGTGTTATAGGGATTTTTTTGTAGATATTTTTTTATCAAGCCGAAGTTCTCCTCTACTTCCAGTTTACTGAGAGGTTTTTTTTAATCATACATAAGTGTTATATTTGGTCAGATGCTTTTTTTGCATCTATTGATATGATTGTTGATTCTTCTTTTTAAGCCTGTTGATGTGATGAATTCTACTATTTGATTTTTAAATGTTGTACCAGCCTTGAATGCCTGGGATAAATCCCACTTGGATGATGTATAATTCTTTTTATACATTGTTGGATTTGTTTTGGTAATATTTTGTTGAGAATTTTGCATTTATGATCACGAGATGTATTGATCTGTAGTTTTCATTCCTGTAATGTCTTTTTCCAGGTTTGATATTAGGGTAATATTGACCTCCTAGAATTAGTTAGGAAGTATTCCCTCTGCTTCTGTCTTAGAGAACTGGTATAATTTCATCCTTTAATATTTAGTAGAATTCATCAGGGAACCCATCTGGGTCTTGAGGAAAGTTTTTAAATTATTCTTTAAAAAAGAAACACTACATCATTTCTGTGATGGCAAGGGTCCAAGAGAGAGGGAGAAATAGATGATACAGGAAAGACATGGACTAGTCATGGTTCCAAGTATTTAAGGAGACCAGAGGGGACTCTATCAATTATAGGTGCAAAAGTTGGCCTCTGAATTTTGAGAAGAGAAAAAAGTTGGCAAGTGGGGCAGGGAATTTGGTACTGGAAATACAAATACCTTTCCCTTAGGTTTATTCTACTTTCTCAGTGACCCATGAAATGAACTTGTCAGCTAAGAAATAGTCCAAGGTGGCATGAAAGGTGGGAAAAGAAAGGGGACTATATGAAACTGATAATATGGGAAGGGAAGAGTATAGTTAGATGGCCAAGTGGTATTGAGAATTCAGGTAAAGGCATAAAGATGGTAGTTGGTTCTAACCAGGTTGGGGCTTTGCGACATATGTGCATATATATATATATTGAGAGTAATCAAATGAGGGAGTTAACATGTTTGGAAGGAACTAGTTATAAGGATGGATGGAATTTACACTAGTGAAGAAGGAAAGTAAGAATATGCAGAAGGGAGGTAATGGAGAAAGAGAGTTTAACTCGAAGGATTGGACAGCCTCCATATTTATTGAACAAATGCCATATTTTTGGTACAGTTTGAAGTATTTTGTATGTGTTTACTGAATCATTACAACAACCCTGAGGTGTATTGTTATTGTTTACCTCTTAAAGGTGAATAAACTGAAGGACAGAAAGCTTAATGGACTTGTGAACATCCCCACAGCTGTTAAATGCAGGTTGAGAGCCTGACAACACAGGTCCACACTAAAGCACTAATGACAGAGCCTCATTTATAATTTTTGGAGTGGGTATTGTGAAGTAGGTGAGCTGGACGGCTAGGAGGTGGTGGTCAGAGAATGACATGATTGAAACAGGGAGTCCAAGGGTATGAACATAAGAAAATGTGGTGGGGCAGGGGAAAAAAAGATCACTAGAGATGAGAAGATTGGGAAAATAAAGAGGCTAAGTATTGTATTAAAAATTAGCACAGATATTGAGGCCTTCAAGAATGGTGACAAGTGTTGGGGCGCCTGGGTGGCTTAGTCGGTTAAGTGTCCGACTTTCCCTTAGGTCATGATCTCGCGGTTCGTCGGTTCGAGCCCCACGTCAGGCTCTGTGCTGACTGCCAGCTCAGAGCCTGGAGCCTGTTTCAGAGTCTGTGACTCCCCTCTCTCTCTCTCTCTCTCTCTCTCTCTCTCTCTCTCTCTCTCTCTGTCTCTCCTAGAAATTTAAAAAAAAAATAAGAATGGTGACAAGTGTTAAGGAAACAGATTTCCTACTGCAGGACTTCTTAAACAGAGCCTTACATGCTGACTTCTTTGATGACATACCAAAAGGGGAAAACATATGTTGTATTTTTGATATTTATTCATCACGCTATTCTTTCTCTCAAAATGTATAATAGTATATTCATAGGGATCTAGTCCAAGAAATAATGCAGAGAAACAGGCTCCAGGGTAAAATCTAGAGCGTATCTCCACCCAATTGCTAAAGTCTACACACCTATCCTTTTCTCATCCCCCTCACCCCAAATTAACCAAGAAACAGTTCTGGAAATGTTGATCCCCCATTCAGGGACAAACATGTGCCTTTGAAAGAATCATTTAATACAAGACTTTTCATTCATCTCTGTCCATGCTGAGCTCCAGTACAAATGGTCAAAGGAACTGCCATTCTGACTGCCAGAAAAATATTAGCTGCAAAACACTCTCCCAAAGCAACCCAGGCCTGCTTTTCAGGCTTCAGAGTTTGAGATGAGGCAAATAATCTGCAGGATAAACATTTGATCTTCCCCCTTGCTGAAGCCAATCTGAATACTTGGTTTTTGAAATGCACTCATCAACAAACAGTCCTCTATGATTGTGGACCTTTGTGCAGCCCTGGACTTAGAGACCAGGACCCCGTTCAAATAAATAAAAAGCAACCCACCCTTTTCCTTCTATTTTCTCCGCTAATGGAAACCTTTTAAACTGCTGAACTTTTTATTGGCTATTTGTTACTGTCATTCGCCATTGTCTGTTCCCAAGATGATGGATCTGTCACTAAATCCACTTCTCACTAGGCCTTGGTGGGAATTGAATTGACATTCAAATGCAAACAACCCAGCCACTAACCACAATACAATTCCAGCCACCATTATCCCGTGTCCAGATTAATTTTAATCATTTGTAAACAACACGTGAGTGGTTAAGTTAAAGTCAATGAAGAAAGAGGAGAATATTGGCAATAATTCCCTTAAGCCGCTCTCAACCTGCCTTCCATTGTTATATATTACTTCACCAACTAGAATGCATTTGCCTCCACAGTTTTTCGTTGATACCAAACTGGCTTAGAATGGCCATCTTTCACATTGCTTTGGGCCTTATTATTATCACAGTGTAACTATATGCTATGATTATACGTTTGTTGGAATTTCCAAAACATATTTCTCTCTTCTCTTTCTGCCAAAGAGGAGCCATGAAACACAGCTAATACAAAGTACTATTTTTTATTTAGAGCCCTAGGCCCATGTAAATGATGACTTTGGCACATAAACCCAAAGCAACTGGTTTTTTGACAGTATTCTAATTTTTTCTAACAAATCTCTATCTATCTATCTATCTATCTATCCATCTATCTATCTATCTATCTATCTATCTATCTATCTATCTATCTCTTGTATTACAGTCCTTGGGAATGTGTTGAAGAACTACACTGAACACAAAAATTAAGCTCAATGGTCTCCATGAATTCTGGTGTCAATATGGGATGGACTTAGAAGTGTCAAAGAGACTTGTAGAAGTAAGGTTTGTTTATATTCCTCCATAGGAAACATTCTAAATTAGCTGTTTAAAACCGACTTTACTGAGATGTAATTTACAAACAATAAAAAGCCCACATTTGAAATGCACAAATCAATGGGCTTTGGAAAATATAGAAATGCACACAACCGTTAGCAAAGGCAGGATATAAAATACTTCCTATTTCCATCTCAAAGTTCTTTCCCTTTCCTGACAATGCCTTCCCCATAGGAAATTCCTATTCTGAAATCTATTTCTGAATGTTTTGCCTGTTTTAGGCCTGTTATTCTCTTTTTTATTAATGAAATCATACACTATGTACTGTCTTGTACCTGGCTTCATTAGTTAATCATGATACTTTTTTTTCTTCCAAGTTTTTATTCAAATTCCAGTCGGTTAACATACAATGTAATATTAGTTTCGGGCATACAATTTAATGATTCACCACTTACATATAATACCCAGTGCTCATCACAAGTGCCCCCATAATCCCTGTCACCTATTTAGCCCATCACCCAACCCACATACCCTCCAGCAACCCTCAGTTTTTTCTCTATAGTTAAGAACCTATTCTATGGTATTTTTGAACTTCAAGTATTTCATTGTTCAGGTTTTTCTTTTAAGTCTATGTTTCATTCTGAATTGATTGTTTTATACAATGTAAGTGAGTGGCTGAGGTTTTTGTTTTTCCCATAGAATTCCCATAATTCTTTTTCTGTAATTTTCTTTCTGTACAAAATTATGTTAATGCCTTTGTTGAAAATCAACTATATGACCATATGTGTGAATCTATTTCTGGAATATCTGTTATGTTCCAGTGATCTAAATGTGTATGTTTACTTAAAATAATACCTCCTTGATTACTGTAGATTTGTAGTAACTCTAAAATCATATAATGTAGGCATTCCAACTCATTTTTCTTTCTCCAAACCATTTTGGCTATTTTAGATCTTTTGAATTTTTTTTTTAATGTTTTATTTATTTCTAGGTGAGAGAGAGAGAGAGAGAGACAGCGTGAGCAGGGGAGGGTCAGAGAGAGAGGGAGTCACAAACTGAAACAGGCTCCAGGCTCTGAGCTGGCAGTCAGCACAGAGCCCGACGCGGGGCTCGAACCCACGAACCGCGAGATCATGACCTGAGCGAAAGTCGGACGCTTAACCGACTAAGGCACCCAGGCGCCCCTAGATCTTTTGTATTGCCATATAAATTTGAGAATCAGTTTGTAAATTTTTAAAAAGCCTTGTAAAATTATTATTGTAACTTTGTTGAATCTGTAAATTAATTTGTAAATAATTTACAATATCATCCAAGCCATGAACTTGATATATTTCCTCAATTATTTCAAAATTCTTTAATTTCACTCAGGAATGTTTTGCAATTTTTAGCATAGGGACACATGTTTGGACAGTTTTATGATATTGTAAATATAATTTTAAAAAATTTTAATTGTTTATTGTTAATATGTAGGTATTAGTCCATTTTTGCATTATGACTTTGTGTTATGTTACTTCATTATATTTGTTTATGCCTTCACATAGCTATTTCTAAAGGCTATTTAGGATTTCCTATGTAGATATTTATACTGTATGAGAATAAAAGCAGTTATTTTTCTTCTTTTCTAATCTGTATGTTTCTTTCTTGCCCATTGACTGCCTAGGATCTCCAATACCATGGTGAATAGAAACGAAAAGAGTGAACATACTTGCCTTGCTTTTAAGTTTAGTGAGAAAACAGTCAACATATCACCGTTTTTGGATGGTATTAGCTATAAGTTGCTCATAGATGCCCTTAATCATGTTACTTTTGACCTTTGGATATGTTGTATTTTCATTACTATTCAATTAAAAATATTTTCTAATTCCTTTTAGGATTTCTTCTTGAATATATTGGTTACTTTGAAGTAGGTTGTTTAATTTATAAATATTTAGAAACTTTTCTAGATATTATATTCTTATAAATTACTAATTTAACTATGTTGTGGGTATAGAACATATTTTATAAGATTTTTGGCTTTTGAAACAATCGCTGAGGCTTATTGTATAGCCAAGCATATAGTTTTCATTAATACTCCATGTACATTTGTAAAGAATATATTCTCTGTGACTGTTGGGTATTATGTTCTACAAATTTCTCAATGGGGTCAAATTGGACAGCATTTTTTAGAATTTTTTATACCCTTATCACTTTTTTAACCTGCTTACTATGTCAACTATAGCAACACTCCTAAGAGATTATATTAAAATCTTCAGCTGTGATGGCAGATTTGTTATTCCTCTTGAATTTTGACTTCATTAATTTTGTTGCTCAGTTATTAGGTAAATTAATGTTTTAAAAATATTTTGTCTTCTTGGTGAATTGTAACTTTAATCATTATGAAATGTCCATCTTTATGCATCCTTTGATAAAACTTATTATCTTGACAACTGCTTCCTCAAATAGTAATATAGTCATACCTACCTTCTTATACTTACTTTTAGCCAGATATATCTTTTTCCATTTCTTATCTTTCAACTAATCTGTGGATTTATATTTCAAATATGTTTCTAGGTAGGGCATATAACTGGGGCCTCCTTTTTCATCGAAGTTGTCAGTATCTGCATTTTACTTTGAATCTTTAGTTTACTTACATTTAATGTAATCGTTGATATGCCTGTATTAAAGTCTACTATCATGCTATTCGTTTTCTATTTGTCTAGTGTGTTGGTTTTTCTTCTTTTCTCCTTTCCTGCTATTTTTTTTTCTTAATCAACTATTTGTAGTGAGCCATTTAGTAACTTCTCTGTGTCTTTAGCTAAAACTTACTATTTGTATTGGTTACCTTATGGTTAAAAGTATGCAAATGTAACATATCAATGTTTATTTACAAATTGATATTGTATCTCTTCACAATTCACACCTGGTAGTTCTCATTTTCTTCTTCCCAATTCCCATTTGACACTTCAAAATAATAATATATCTATCCACTCCCACATTCTTTGTGCTGTTTTTATCATATATCTATATTTCATCTCTATTAATGAAGGATATTTTCTCTGCATATAGAATATGAAATATCAGATTTTTCCTTTTCGTCATTTAAAAAAATGCAATTCCATTATCTCCCTACTTTCATTGTTTCTGATGAAGTCTACTATCATCCTTATAGCTTCTCTGTATCCATAATGCTTTCTCTGCTTTCAAGATGTTTTCTTTCTTTATTCTTTTTAACATTTCTTTTGTTTAGGTTTAATATGTCTAAGTATAGCTTTCTTTGTATTTTTTTCTACTGTGGATTCACCGAACATCTTGGATCTGCAAGTCAATGTTTCTTATCAAATATAGAGAATATTTGGCTGCTCGTTTTCAAAGTTGTTATGCTGCTTTCTTGCTCTCATCCTTCTGAGGCTCTCATGTTTGATAACATCTCGATATTATCCCCAAAGTTCCTAATGTGCTGCTAATTTTGTTTCAGTCTTTTATTTTAGGTTCTGTTGAGGCATATCTAGGAGGAGATTTATTTTAAAGCATGACCATTAATTTTAAGGTAAAGTCTTCCTGTGTCTTTTTTATTTTTTTAATTTTTTTTTATGTTTTATTTATTTCTAGGAGAGAGAGAGAGAGAGAGACAGTGTGAGCAGGGGAGGGTCAGAGAGAGAGGGAGTCACAGACTGAAACAGGCTCCAGGCTCTGAGCTGGCAGTCAGCACAGAGCCCGACGCGGGGCTCGAACCGACGAACCGCGAGATCATGACCTAAGCAAAAGTCGGACGCTTAACCGACTAAGCCACCCAGGCGCCCCAAAAGTCTTCCTGTGTCTTAACCGGATGTTGGAGTGTTAATGAAGTGTATCTACTCTAACTGGGCTGGACCTCCAATGGTTTCTAGCATTGTTGATGTCTAGAATTCCTTCCCAATGCCATTAACAGCCACGTTCTCTTATGCCTCCATGTAATCTTGCCTTGCACATGGACAGCCTAGATGTTTACCAAGGATTCGCAAGGAACCCCCATGCAAACTTTCACCCCCACCCCTGCTGGATGCAGTGCTCTCCTCCTTCCTTACATAATATAGTTCTTTTAGCTGCCCTGAATTCTAAGCCTTTTTCCTCCCCTCAGTGAAACAGCTGCCTTTGCTCATTGTGTTGAGGTCAGAAAATTGTACTCAGGAGACAGCTGGGTAATCTTGGGGATCATTTTGTAAATTTCCCTTTATCTCAGGAATTGTGGTCTTCCATGCCTTTTTCCTATCCTGAAAAGAGTTTCCTTATACATGTCATTCAGTTTTCTGTGTGCGTGTGTGTATGTCTGTGTGTGTGTGTGTGTTAAGGAAAACTGTGTCTAGAGAAGGAGTTCCAAATAAAAATTGTTATGCATTTGCTATCTACTTCCTCAAATTGTTTGCATATAAACTCTAAAAAACCATAAGATGAAATGATCAGAATGTTCTTACGGGAAGAAAAAAAGGAAAATTGAGAAACATTTTGGGCTTGAAACCTCAAAATGACTGTGTTTCTATATGTGTACCCCATCCTCTGAGGCAAGACAGTCTATAACTGTTCTATATGGTGACTCATGGTTTTTCTTTTTTTCAATTGTCAGTCTTCTCTGGAAATTCTATTCCATCAGTTCTAAGCAGGCCAGATTTACTATTTTTGTAGCTTCTTCTAGATTTTCAATAGTGTTTTCCCTCTTTGATAATTCAAGGCCCTCTTTCTTACGATGTCAGTGTTCCTTCCTTAACACTAAATCCACAGTGCTGTAGAAGAAATGAGTGGTTATTTCTAAGCATTTTGTTTGAATAAGAAATACCAGGGGTACCTGGGTGGCTCAGTCAGGTAAGCATCTGACTTTGGCTCAGGTCATGATCGCATGGTTTGTGGGTTCAAGCCCCAGGTTGGGCTCTGTGCTGACAGCTAGCTCAGAGCCTGGAGCCTGTTTCAGATTCTGTATCTCCCTCTCTCTCTGAGCCTCCTCTCTCTCTCTCTCAGAAATAAATAAAACATTTTAAAAAATGAATGAGAAATACCAATATTTCTGAAGTGGTTTTTCAAGTTGTAAGGCCAACACTCTTGACTGCCTGAAGTCTCTTCTATTATAATGTTTCTTGTTTTAGTTTTTGTTTTACTCCCAGGGTAGTATTGGATGTGTATCAGGACATTTCCTTTAAGCAGATTTCAGGCAGGAGCTAATTATGCTGACAGCCAGATACTCATCAGTAGACAGTAGGAGAAAGCCAACAAAAGATGAAAGATGTTGGGTGTATTCATCAGGCCAGATGGTCAAACCGGAAGTTTGAGCCACCTGAACACTGTGTTATTTTATTGGCCATTAAGCAAAGTGAAATTTTGCAGTAATATTTAACAACATGTTTTTTTTCTCCCTCATTTAAAACCACCAGGCCTAAAATGTGTCAAATGAAATTTCAACTCAGAGTGCAGCCCATGTTCCAGGAAATGTCACTAAGGATTTCGAAGCAGCTGTCACTGTCGTTACAGTTTTACGAGAGCACGATTACAGAATTTATCAAGGGTTCCATGCCTGATGAGTTGTATATATATGAAATCTCTAGTGTTTGACTTATTTTTACTTCAGCTTCAAGAAGAAGACCATAGAAGTGTCCTCCCTACAACCATCCTTGCTCAAAAGCAATGTAGATAGAAATTATCCTAAGCCTTCCTATCACTTGGGACTGAAATAGAACCCACACCTCAGTTCCCTCCCTTTGGGCTGCTATGCTGTCTGTGCATGGACCAGAATTCATATTGGGATTTAAGTTATATCCCATTTCTCCCTAAAACCTCTCTCTTTCCCCAGCATAGAGAATATTTGTGTTCTTTTCATGCTGATGCTCTCAAAAGGATTATTCCCAAGAGATGTTGTCTATTGGCTTCAGGACTGCTGTGAAATGTCAAGAGGGCTCCTCGGATCTGTAGATCATTAGTTTTCCTGCTGCTTACCATGTAGCTAGCATGTTTTGATCTTTCTTTCTTCTAGTGCTGCTTCCTATCTGCCCCTTTTCCTTTTTCAGGGGCTGTATGAGTCCTCCCCAGCTCATCACCTCAGTTTCTTTCATCGTCATTGAGAGCCTTAGTCACCTTTAAGTGGCTTCAGGTGGTAACTCTAGGTGAACTTCTAATGTGTATGGAAGACTGGTAGGTTTTCTTTCTTTCTTTCTGTTTTATTTTCTACACATCCGGTTTATTGAGTTAGAAATTTCAAGTTCTACCCAAAGACCAAAGATTCCAAGTGTCAAATAGTGAAATGAAAGAACTTTTGTGAGGTTTCAGCAAATTCTTCTGCCCAGAAAATGTAGCCAGACCCAGTGTTTCTGAGTTTGGGGTCTGACTAGAATCCAACCTGGGCAGCCCATTCTCAGGAGCTATTTTCCCTCTTACCACACCCTCAGTGGGACTCCAGGTTGAAGAGAGAATAAGGGATGCCCAGCTATTAATTTTATGTGTCATGTTAAAATGCAGAACCTGATTATTCATAATGATACCATCTTCATGGACTATATTACCGTTTCTGCTGCAGATTCAATAAACATTCCAGTGCTAGCCGGACAGCATGAGACGCATGCTAGGGACACTGAGATGAATGAGGTGATACCCTTGCCTGAAAAGAGTACACACAGAGTTCAGTAGTTTAAACTATGAGTCCTAAAATGGCTTCTAATGAGTCCTTTGACTCTAGAAGAGATAGGAATCTCCAGGCAGGAAATCCCTTTACTGGACCACATTCATTTTATACTGTCAGATGCTTCCTGCCTCCTCACCTCCATTCCAAGAGCTCCAATGCCCAAGCATGATTTGCCATATCCATCCCTCAGATGTGGGGTCTTCACTAGCTCAGTTTTCACTGGTGAGATTGCATCCATCTTTGCCATTTAATGCTCTTCCAGCATTGTGGTAACAACTGACCACTCAGAGGCGATAAGAAATCGCCTCTGCTTTCTTAGAGAATAGAGACCAACAAGGGAGGCTCTAGATCATTTTCAGGTGATTTGACTAAGAAAAGCAATGCAACTGTGTAGGGCCATCTGGGTGGCTCAGAAGGTTAAGTGTCCAACTTTGGCTCAGGTCATGATCTCATGGTTAGTGAGTTCAAGCCCCATGTCGGGCTCTAGGCTGACAGCTCAGAGCCTGGAGCCTGCTTCAGGATTCTGTGTCTCCCTCTCTTTCTTCCTTTGTCTTTCTTTCTCTCTCAAAAGTAAATAAACATTAGGGGCGCCTGGGTGACTTAGTCGGTTGAGCGTCCAACTTTCGCTTAGGTCATGATCTCGTGGTTCATGGGTTCGAGCCCCGCATCGGGTTCTGTGCTGACTGCCAGCTCAGAGCCTGGAGCCTGTTTCAGAGTCGGTGACTCCCTCTCTCTCTGACCCTCCCCTGCTCATGCTGTCTCTCTCTCTCTCCAGAAATAAAAATAAAAACATTAAAAAATAAATAAATAAACATTAAAATTTAAAAAAATAGAAATATCTGTGTAATAGCTGCTTAAGCGAGCCACAGATGCTAGGCACCAAGGTGAATGCAGACATGAATTTCCCATGAACCTTATTAGGCTTAAGTCTCAGGGTCCATCACATGCATGGCCTTGGGAGGAGGCCTAGTAATGTCCCATGGTCACTCTGTATTTTTCTCTGTAAAAAGGGCTACCCAAATTGAGTATCCCTCTGTTTCCACAAAACCTATGCCTATATTTTGGGTATATTTATGAACAAATCGATAAGAGAAAGTATCTGTCCTCTAAGATTAATGTTAGCAAGTGAAAAAAATAGCATAAATGCAACAAAAAAGGTAGACCCCAATATAAAGCAGGCCTTCCATTTTACCACTGATAAATATTGTTTTGGTGAATTTTAATCTATACATGCTTAGAGATGTGGTTAGAATAATCAATATTTAATTTCTTAATTTACTTACAATAGATATTTAAATTCATGTTACCTAATATAGCGATCCAGAAGTATGACTTTTTCTACTCTCAAATTCCATGGAATAATTTGATTCAAACTTTTCACATGAAACTTTGACGTCAATCTCTTAATCATCACCAGAATCCCTTTTTGAATCATCTAGCAAAGTTTTCTTGCATATCATATTCACTGCTGACTAAGTTGTTTCAACTATAGCAGTGTTTGATTCTGTGCATAATTCTGTCACTGGAAATTTTGTCCTATGCCACTGGAACCCACGGATAGAAGAGCAGTCTTTTCATTTATCCTACAGATGTATATTTGATAATCCCACAACTTATGATGATGTGTCTTTTTTAATGATGTTAAAAATATATTTTTATAATGATACCCACCATTTGCAATTGTGAAGACTTCCCTCTGAAGAACACTCATTAAGTCTGTGTTCAGTTCCTGCTTATGCAGACGACCTTTATAAACATCAAACACTAGTGCTACGGTGATTTCCAGCTACCAGTGATTCTCAGACCTAGCCGTACATTGGAATCACTGGAGAATATTTGAAAAACCCAAATGCCTGGATCTGCTTCCAGAGATTCTGATGTAATGGTCTGGGATACAGCCTGGATGCTGAAATTTTTAAAAGTTCTCTACGCAATCCAAATGGACAACCAAAGTTGAAATTCAGTATGTTCCCCAAGCAATTCTTTGCTATTCAACATAAAAATAATTGGGAGAAGGACAGATCTTAACATAAGAGACTTCATAAGGACTGACATATGAAATAACTACTTTTTCTAAGTGATAAAGAAATATAAATGCCACTTATATAGATATATGTATACTATAGACGTATATGTGTATTATTCACACAGATGCAAAAAGGAACTACTTTTATAGTATGGTGAGTTTTTCCTGTTTTAAAAGTTATCTTTGTTAATTAAATGAAATAGAGAAAAGGTCAGACTATCGCTTCTATTTGAGGATTCAAAGAAGGAAAATGCTCAGATATGACGTCAGTTAGGAGAAACTGACATCAGAGGATTTTCCTGGACAAAGATTGAAGATTCGTGTAACCACAGACATTAAGATGAGGCAGGTGAGGGGCTCCTGGGTGGCTCAGTCAGTTAAGCGTCCAACTTCAGTTCAAGTCATGATCTCACAGTTCGTGGGTCCGAGCCCCTTGTCGGGCTCTATGCTGTCAGCTAGATCAGAGCCTGGAGACTGTCTTCAGATTCTGTGTCTCCCTCTCTCTCTGACCATCCCCTGCTCACACTGTCTCTATCTCCCTCTCAAAAATAAATTTAAAGAAAAAGGAGAGGCAGGTGTACCAGGCAAAGGAAATGAAAGTGTAATACTCTTAAGCCCACCCAAATATGGTGTCTTTGAGGTGGCAATTAGAAGTCCTATAGAAAAAAAAAAAAACAAAGACAAATGTTTTCTTGATGAACAAAGCCATGTATCTGGTTTCTAGAGATAACGAGCACTTCAGGATTATTTTTTGGCAGCTTTTGGCATGGAAGTATAGACTAAACATCTAGAAATGATTGTCCAGTCATCAAGTGTGTTATTTCCTGCTTTACTCATGACAGAAATGCAATTTTCTACCTGGACACTTGTGAGTTCATGGGTAATGACTTCCTTTGGCCACTAGGGTATTTGACATTCTTCTTTTCTGCCCCTTGTTTGGGTTTTTAGACGAGTTAACAGCAAATGATTCAAAAAGCAAAAGTTGATCATCCTAAACACCTAAATTGAGAAAGCCACATCAAGCTTAGTCTCTCTACTCCTAATATGACAGCAGATGTTTCTGCTTGAAATTCACTGAGAAGGAAGATAAAAACCCCAGAAAACAAATACTAAGTAAGATCTGTGTATTGATTTTCTTTGTAAGAGAGATAAGAAAAGAATAAGAATGAAAGTGGGTGCGGTACATGATGAAACTTAGTTTCCAACTCAGTTGGCTTCATCAGCAAAAAAAAAAAAAAAAGGGGTGAAGAGCAGAGTTCAATGTTTGAAGAGTTAAAAGCCTGAAACACAAAGGTATGTGCATTTGTAAAGCACTTAATGGTTTTCAAAGTCTTTACGTGATCCTGCATGGTATTCTTGTTAGTTTATTAGATGTGTAACAGACAAGTATGGTCATTCCCATTTCCAGAAAGAAATAATAAGTTAGAGAAGTGGAGTGACTTTTCCAAGGTCACAGAGCAGGAAGAGATCTAAGTCTCTCAACTGTCAGTGCTCTTTTTACTACCACTCATAAGAGATCCCTACACTTCATGCTTTACTTCTACGGGTACCACTAATCTAATGGATTCCTGGAAAGGCCACCTACCAAAAGGATGAGAACATGTACGGACAGATTATTTCCCATAAACTAAGAGGTTTTGCTTTATTTTAAAAATTGCATACACTTATTTAAAGACATTTTAGAAAATGCAGAAGACAAAGTGTCCGCTAAAGTTCTATTAATCAAATATTTTCACTTAATATTTTTTGTATATCCTTCAGCCTTATTTTTTATATTTACAATCATTTTTTTAATGTGAAAGGCTACATTATTTGACTTTTAAAATAGCATAAACCCTTCTTGCTTTTCTGCAAACTTTATGAATATTTAATGGCTCTATAATAGTAGCTCTCATTTATGAAAAGTCCACCATATTCCAAGCATGATGCCACAGTCTTAGATACCACAATGAACTTATTAGGCAAGAATTTTTATAATCATTTTCCAGATTAAAAAAAAAAAAAACATAAGCAGAAGAACAACCTCCCTACAGCTTGTAAACTGGAAGGAGCAGTCGTGAAATTCACCTGCCAGGGGTAAATTAACCCTACTCTGCTACACAATTTCTAATCAAGTAGATGTCCTCTAGTTTATTCAAACACTCCCATTGAGTTGAACATTTGAATTGTTTCTAACATTGCCTATTGTAAATAATACGGAAATTAATATTTTAGGACCAGTAAATAGGTCCTAATAATACTATCTCAGTATTACTTATACTAATACTAACCAAATGTTTCCTTAGGATAAATCATAGAGTGGAATTCCTAGATCAAAGAATATAAACCATTTAATGCGACTTAAATGTCACCCCCTCAAAGGTATTATTTTCTTTTGTAAGAAACGTATGCTCCCAGCTTAGAGTCCCATCTGATAGTGCTTTTGCCCACATCAAAGTTTAGGTTAATAGTTCCTTACTTTCTCCCCCCTGTTAAATTACTGGTGAAAAATATTAACTAAATTTTCATACTTGCATTGAGATGTAATTGATATAAAAAAAACTGCACATATCTAATGTATACAATTTGATGAGTTTGGACATATACGTACACCCATGATACCATCACCACAGTCAAGGTATCACTCCCTCCTGTTAAATTACAGGTCCAGGTTTCCAGGACCTTGAGGGGCTAGCTGGTTCTAGAGAAATGCCATTTATTACCATTTAATAAAACCTCAGGCATGAGACCCTTCAGATGAATATTGGGGGCCTATAAGCTTGGAGTATGATTGCCAGCATCTATCTTGGGGCAGTTGAGCTAAAGGAAGTAAACTTACAGGATCCTTGAGGAGTCAGGATAATGTTAAGCTAAGGTTCTCTCTTGCCCCCAGCAAAGTGTCATCATCGAGGCAGCTGAGCTTCTAGAGGGAGGTCAGTCTCCCTGTTTCAAGGACTTGTCAATGGGCTGTAAGCAGTAAGGGAATTTAATTCTTCATTTGCCTTAGTTCCCCACACCGGCATGGCGAGCACTTAAACCCCTTTCCTTGTTCTTGGGTAGCCGGGAGTGACCGAGGAATATCACACATATTCCACCTTGGGGGGGATGGAGGGTGCCAGCCTATATTTTGCCCTCAGCTTGCCCCACGCTTCCTCACCAGGACCTATTTGGGGGTAGTGTGTCTCAGACCTCACTACTGTTATCAGAAAAAACAAAGGACAAGTGTTAGTGAGGTTGTAGAGAGGAAGGAACTTCTCTACACCACTGTTCACCATTGGTAGGTGCAGCCGCCACGGCAAACAGCATGAGGGTCCCTTTAAAAATGAAAAGCAGGACTACCATATGATCCAGCAATACTTCTGGGTATTAGCTATTTATTTTAAAAGAAAATATTCTGATACATTTTGGAAGACCTAAGTTGCCATATCAGCACTTGCCTTTTTCCTCCCACATATACTTTTATCTCTTTTACTGAAGATTTTTCTCTTCACTTTTCTTATCATCATGAACAAAAATTGTCCACTATTTGTAAGGCTTTATGTTTGATGATATTGGGGGACAATTAGATATGTAGCACAGCCACCAGTGTGGAAGAGCTTAACCTTTAATTAACACGTAGGAAGAAAACTGACAAGATAATTGCCAGAAGAATTATTCTGAGGGTTCTGAGGAAAGAGAGAAAAAGTTTCCTCTGGCTCTTCTCTTCCTTCTCTGCTGCTGACAAGGGCATATTTTCTCCCCTCCCCCAACCTCCTTCCAAACTGCTGAGTCATGTTGCTGAATAATTATCAAGCAGATACCCACTTTCAACACATGTATTTATTTATTCCTGCTGCATATTTTATGCAAATGTATTTATTTTAATTGGCAGGGGGGTGAGTGCTCGAAGGGTGGTTGGGAGTTCTGCTTATCACAGCGATAAAGATTCTGGAAGACTCCTTGATAGTATAGACACTATTCACTCTATGAGGTTATTAGAATAAACTCGGAAACTTTCCCTTGTGAAGTGCAGCCCTTAAGAAAGGGCGGATTATGACAAATTCAATTGCAAATTAGAAAGTGTCTCTTAAACCCCAAGAGAAAAAAGTTGCTGGGGGAGGGTTTTCCTGACTGTGGCATTACTGAAAGCGAAGACAGTAAGTGGGGCTATTAAGATGATTTAGCCTCTCAGAAAGCGTCAGGAAGATAAACACCCTGGCTTTCACAAGGGCAGGTTTGGTACACAAGAATCTGCAGCCGACAAGGGAATTACCTAAACCTGGAGTGACGTCAGTTATTTTGCGGTCATTTGGAGGGTGATAGGGTGAGGGAGGAGGGCCAGCAGCTAAGAGTAGAAGGAGGAGACGGAGAAGGGAGTCCAGGGCCTGTCCCTGTACTGGATGGGCAGCCGAGGCAGGGGGAGGGTACGCGGGGCTGGCTCAGGAGTCAGGGATGGTGTCCAGAGGCCATGGGGAGAGGACATGCAGAAGAATTGTAACCAGGGCAGGAAAGAGGGGACAGGAAGGCAAGGTGAGGGTGGGGACCCCAGGTGCCCATCATAGTGCTCGGCACAGGGCATGGCTGCCATATTTCCTGTACCCCTCAGCCCTTGGTTTGCAAGCATCTGGTTGCATGTGTTAAATCTCTCTCCCTCAAAGACTTTCCTGAACCCCTAGAGTACAGATTTGCTACCCACCTCCCACCCTACCCCTCCCCTCCCCCCACACCCCCCCCCCAAGGGGCCAAGGCCCCTTCTAGGATGCTGTATTTCCAGTACATCACAGCACATTTCACATAATATTTTCATGTTTTTATTGTCTTTGCATCCTCTTGATATTGTAAACTCACCATGGCAAGAGCATCTTATGGGTTTATATCCCCCGGACTTAGTATAGTGCCTGACACATAAAGGCTTAAGAAATATTTGTTGAATAAGCAGTGGGAATTAGGAGGTGACCCACCAAGATGTTTTAGAATAGACATGTATATAAAATACATTTTACTTCAGCTAAGTTTCGCCATAATTGATTTTTCACAACGTCTCTGTGTTCCAGAGAAGACGGGTAATGTTGAGAAAAAATAGTTTTTGGGGGGTATCCATTCTGGCTTATTTGTTTGATTATATAATTAAAAGGATAACTTCTTTCCATTGTTTATGGCTAAAGGCTAGATTCTAGCCAGTGATGTGAGCAATGTTATACAGAGAACTCGAGATAATGTAAAAATTTGGTGAAAAGCTAATATGGGCCAATAAATTCAGCTCTTTAGGCTGAAAATTTTAGCACTTTATTTAAAAACAATAAGAAGGACTCTTCTATATCTTCACAAAATTTAATGAATCAGGCTTGAGTTAATGATCTGTATATTAGCCAAGGTCTGGACGTGAGATGCAACATCTTTTATCCCCTAAGGTAATTGTATACTCAGAAATGTTCCTAATTAGCTAATGGATTCATCTCTGGCATTGACATTTCCAAGGATAAATCCTAAAAGGGGAATAAGAAGTTTGCTGGGAAGATTGTGCAATTACACAATGTAAGAAAAATACCTAGATCAAGCTTTTTGTAAGCATGAGATATAATTTTGTGTAGTTTTATGCTTGGATTTTTGTTTTAGTTTTAATCTATTTATTATTGTTAATCATACAATTAATCATTTCACACATTCTTATAAATACTCGATCAGATCAATAATTCTACAAAAAGATACCCTTTCCCACACCACATATCTTCTCCAGATACAATTTTATACAGTTTGGTGTATATATGTCCAGGTCTTATTCTATACATTTACATGTATATATGTTTATATTTAGAATTTTGTATTTTTGTCTGCTTGTTTGTACATAAAAGGAATTATATCATGTGTTATTCTATAAATCACTTTTTTCAGCTGACACTGTGCCTTAGAGATCTACGACAGTACTTATAAATCTACCTCCTTCTTTTTCATTGCTGCATAATATTCCACAGAATAGACAAAATGTTTCATTTAACTGTATCCTACTTGATGAGCATTTAGTCATGTAATAAACAACATTGTGATGTTTATAATGCATTGTGTACACATACGAATATTTTTCTAGGAAAATGCTATTTTAAGTCTAATTGCTAAATAAGAGGATATAAATATTAAATCTTGATAAAGATCCTGAAAGTTTTCTCCAGAAGAGACTGTATCAATCACTGTTAGCACCAACAATAATGTATAGAATTCCCCACTGTCGTCTTCTCCTTATCCTTCTTGCTACTTCTTTCCCCTTATTTTCCAAATTGGGAGCAAAACCGATATTTCATTGTTGTTTAATGTATATTTCTCTGCCTATAAATGAAGTTTCATGCCTTTTCGTATATTTCCAGCTATCTGAATTTCTTTTTCTGTGAATTACCTGCTCATATTCTTTGCCTCTTTATCTTTTTCTTATTTATCAATAGAAACTTTTTATGTATTTACAATATTACCTGCTAGCCTGAAAGAAAATATTTGCAACATACATGTTTTTATATTTTAATTTAGTTAATGTGTTTTGTTAGATAATTTGTGTAGAGTCCACTTATTCAACCTGTATCTAATTGAAAAAATCTTCTCTGCCCCAATATCTACCATCAATTCTTTCCTGTATTTGCTTCTATTTATATTGATGCTTTTTACATTTTTATCTAGAATTATTTTTTTTCGCCCCCAAGGAAGTCCAGCTTGAAAAGTAAATTGGTTTTTATTCTAAACAGTGCCAAGGTGGTAGTCCCAAAGGGGACCTCTCCTTCACCCCACCGTGACTGTCCGCAGAGAGGGCTGGGGCTTGGACTACCTACCCACAAGCCAAGCTTCTTGTCACCTGAAGGCCTGCGTGTGCTGGGGGCACTGGAGTCCTCAGGGTGGGCAAGCTGCCCCTCGCCTGAGTCACCAGCACCCAGTGCCCACCTTTCCCCCCACCAGCAGTGACACCCTCCACATGGCCTGTGGCTGCCGGTGCCGCCACCGCCTGCTCTGTGGGGAAGCCCACTGCTCTAACCTGTAGGGTGTGGGGCACAAGGAAAGACTATGGAGGCTGCTTCCAGACCCCAAACCAGGAGACCCCACCCCTGCCCACCCACCTTATGGCTGAGAAGAGCTGGAAGACTTAGGCAGCCCTAGTGGGCTCTCAGGACACTGGGCTGGCCCTTCAAGGAGTGAGGCCTGGATCCCTCCTGTAGCATGTGCTCAACCAGGGCCGCCTGCAGTGGGGTCTCTGGCCCGAAGCCGGGCGCACCTCTGAGGAGCCCACCCAGGTCCGCTGCACAGGCCGCAGGCCCGGGAGGCGGCTGGGCGGAGTCTTCACTGCAGGACACGAGGCTAGGGGAGACCATGCAAGGAGGCCCCGGGGTGGCAGGCTGGGTGATACGCAACTTTGCCAAGCCGCCTGGGGGCCAGCACCTTACCAGGGCCCTGCAAAAGACGCCCTCCTTCATTGCCCGAGGCCACTGCCGAGAGCTCCAGCCACCGGACGGCCCCGCGCCGCGTGGTCCAGGGCAGCCAAGAGGACTCGCACGCTCCAGGAACGGGGGCTTCCTTTGAGCAGTGGTGTCTAGGCAGCAGCCGTGGTGGCAGTGCCCCCTTGGGCTGTCTGGGACGGTAACCCCGGCTGCTCTGGACACCAGAGGCCTGCCTGCAGCACGGCTACTGGCCCAGCGGCGAGGGCGAGCAGGGCGGAGGCCTGCAGGACCCGCCCGGGGCCCGGCGCAGTGCGGGCGGGAGCAGCGGGCTCAGGGGCGGCCCAGGGCGCCGTCAGCAGCCCGTGTGCCTGCCAAGCGTCCGGCAGCAGTTCTCGGGTCAAGGCAAGACTGAGGACAGGCCCCACCAGCCACGGGCTGCTCAGCGGCAGCAGCGGGAAGGAGCCTAAAGGCAGCGCTGGGGACAGTAGGCGGGGCGTGGGGGGTGGCCTCTGGCACGCATAGCCTGGCCGCAGGTGTCAGGGGCCGTCCCCGGGCTGCGTGTGCACCGCGCATCCCACGGCCCCCTGAGTGCCAGGCGGAGTCCCGGGCTGGGAGTCAGGACCCCAGATTCCCTGCAAAGCCCTAGAGCCCGCGGCCCATCCGGCCGGCACTGGACTTGACCCCGCCGACCAGCAGGTGCGCTCCCCTTCCCCCGCCCCCTCCGGGCCCTCCCACTGATTAGTACGCAGTTGTTCAAAGCTCGGGTCCCTTCTCCCACAGTTAATGTTGTATACTGTTTTAGATATGGGTTTAATTTTCTTTTTTCTCAGATAACTAGCCAGTTTTCCCAAGTTCTTTCCTCAGTTATGTGAAATTATATCTCTAGAATATATTTATCTCTGGATTCTTTTGAGTCCCACGGATCCCTTTTTATCTACTTCTATTCCAATAATTAGACACGTATTGGTAATGATCTAGTTCATTACCGCAGCTGTATAGTATATTCTGATGTCTAACAAGCCATATTCCCATCATTGTTTTCTTTTCCTTAAAAAAGTTATTTACTCGTGTAAAATTTTCTATTCCACAAGGATTTTAGGATTAGTTTGTCAAGTCCCCTGGAAATTTGACTGGGAATGCAACTAAATTTTTAGATTAATTTATGAAGAATTTATTGATACACAGATACAAATACGGCATGTTTCTATTTTATCAAGATTTCTGTCTCTCAGTAAGCTTTATACTTCATGTTCACATTAGGAAATAATGCTTTATAATTGCTCCTGGCTATAAATAAGTGGCTATTACTTATTTTCCATATCTTATTGCGTTATCTAGAATCTTCATTGTAATGTTGAATAGTGGTGATCATAAAGAGAAGCCATGCTTCTCTTATTCCTGATTTTAGTAAGAATACTTGTAATATTTCAACATTAAGTAATATGTGCATTTGAGATGCATGAGTTTTTGTATATCCCATGAATAAAAGCAAACGTGTCTGTGTGTCTGTGTGTGTGTGTGTGTGTGTGTCAGCTTTAGTCTGATGGCAAGTGTTGGAAAATAATTAATTTTACAGTTTTTCTGACCTTCAGTCACATTAATTTAAGGAGTGCCCAAGAGTATTTTGTGAAGAGAGCCCTAGTTAACATAGCCTACCACTCCTTAATGTCTCAAGTTGTTTCCCATTATCCCACAAGTAAATAAAAATTATTCCCCTTTGATTAAAATCACCAGAATAGACTTCATATGTGCCATTTCCTTCTAGGTTTCAATTCTGTAAACACTTCAACACTATGCAGCTTTAAAGCACCCTGAATGTCCTCATGGCATGAGCTCCAGGCACCATTCCCCATCCCCTAAGAATCCCTCTACCACCACTGTAATGACTCAAAGTTTTCAAGAACTCTCCTGTGCTATGTTCACATGGGCCTAATGGTTATCTCCTTGACCCTGGAGAACCTCTCCTTTCCCCATTTCCCCGTTCTAAGCAGCTAACTTTGATGTGTATATGTATTTGCAGAAGTTGTCTATCAGGGTGATTCATTTTGCACCCATATAGTAATCACTCACTGTATGCCTGGCACTATACTAGAATATTTAGTGAATAACAAAGGCATAAAAGACATTGCCTTCATTCTATAATTTTCCTTCAATTGCTTGTATTCTAATGGCATAAGAACGGCAAGCAAGACCTGTTTTTGTAAGTTAGGACATTCTTGGAGGAGGGGCATCCTTGATTTAGGTCCTAAAGGGTCTTATAGACATAGGTCAGTATAGAAGATCTAAACTGTGTTTATTTTTTTAATTAATCTATCTTCATTAGCTGCAATCTGGATTCTGCAATACACGTTGCCACATGTCTCACCATATTGAGGGCGTCGCTGTAAATCACTTTCACATATTCAAACACATATCCTTATCTCCTTCTCACTCACATTCTGACAGGTGCCCATCCTGCCTAGAGCATCTCCATTCATTATTATAAAAACATGTGTCCTCACCTGGAGTACCACAGTCCCCATCTAAGTGGCTTCCCCATGTTCAATTTCTTATCTCTCCAATCTTTCATATACACAGCTACCACCTCAAGCTTACAGAGAAGCTTCAAGGATGCCAATCCACTTCTCAGGATTAATGACTTTCCATTTTCACACTGCATTTAAAATCCTGGGTGACCTTTTCCACTTTTTTTTTTTTTTTAACAAAGAGCTGGTTTTCTATAATCCAACCATATATAAGTGTTCAATTAAGTCCTTACCTCTGCTCACACTGTTATATCTACTAGAATATCCTCCTCTCTTTTATTATCCCATGACTTAGCTCTAACAACAAAAAACTTTCTGCATTGTTTCCATCTCTCATTAATTCTGCCTTTCACTGGGTTTTACAGCTATTTAAATTATGTGTGCCAATTAAATTATAGTGCTGTGTTTTATGTTCATGTGGCCATATTTCTTATCCTTCTCACCTAGATTGTAAACTCTGAGGAAGGCATTGTTACCTGCATCATTGCTATATTTTCTTAGGAGTGCTCACAATGCCTATAACACAGGAGGGCCTTTGTAAGTTCCTTCTGGATTGAATTGATTGTGTAAATAAGCAAAGATGATTAGAGGTCTTAAGCTTACCATGGATTGAGGTCATTTCCATTCATAATATTTTGTGTGCATGGTCCAGAAGACTATGTGTAAGCCAGTTTCAGACACTGAGTCAATCATAGTAGGAATTGTCAGCTTTTCTGACAGATGTGCCTAGACCTGTCCTTGTTTTCATCTCTTTCCTAGAATAAACTACAACATTGATCTACCCTTTCCTTAGCTTTAGAGAATGCCTCAGCCTCTTTCATCAGGGTTCTCATTTTAATTAAAACGAAACCAAACCCACCTATTCACTTGGAGAATCACTTACACTTCTTTTCTTTTCAAATTTTAATAACGCTCCCTATGAGTTCCCAGAACAAGATAAACACTCCAAGCTTACAAGGGCCCAGGGAAAGCAGTTTGCACCTATTTAAATGTCATTTTGAGTGTTATTCAGAGATGCTTCACAGAGGTGGACACTGCCAGACCATCACAAGGCTGTTATGCAATTCATTCTAACTGTGCTTTAATCCCAGAGAATCCCAAGGCCACAAATTTGTGCTGAGGAATACCAGTGAAAGGGAAATGGTTAACAGGGATTTCTGAGTTCATTTCTTTTCTTCAAGTATTTATGAACAAAAAGTTGGAAAGAAATTCACAGCATAAGTGCATTTAGAAGAAGGCTAAGAGCAGCAGAAAACCAGATGACACATTCTGGAATGGGAGCAATCAAGGTTCTATTCAATCCATTCCCCCTACCCCCCTACCCCCCGTGCATCAGAATAGTTTCCCCTTTGAAACTTCTTGCACAGTTGCACAGGTGTATTGAATTCACACTGATCCACCAAAAAAAAAAAAAAAAAAGGCAAAAAAATTGTTCACATGTCAACAGCTCTAGAAATTTCAGCAAATTCTTTAAAATGCAAAGATTAAAAATAATCCGCTGAGGATTATTTCCTACTATCAAGACAATGGCAATGCTTTTCAGCTGTGAAGAGTCTCTTGATCTAACCATAAAGAGAAAAAACTGTCTACATCAGTGCCACGTACTGGGAAGGTATGTAGCTAGGTCAGGAGTCAGAAAACTTATTGTAAAAGGCTGGCAGTAAATATTACAGGCTTGATAAAGTACCCAGTCTCTGTCTCCTGCAACTACTCAACTCGGCCTTGTAGCTGGAAAGCAGCCATAGACACTACATAAACGAACTGGCATGCGTGCATTCCAATAAAACTTTATTAACAAAACAGACAGTCTGCAGCCATAGTTTCCCCAGGGTTAGACTCTGTTCCTTGACGAGAGTGATCATCTCTTTCTTAGTAACCACTGCATCTCCAGGAGCCAGATTGTGTCTGACATATAGTAGATGCCAAAGGAATACTTGTAAATGCAAAAAAAAAAAAATTACTTAATATTTTAAAGATGTATTTTTTGTCTTCAGCTCACCATCTGGATTTTTGTGGAAGACTAAATGAGGAAAATGTAGAGTAAGAATAAAAAGATCATGGATTGTGGATTCCACATTAGTTTCTTGATTCAACATCAACTCTTTCTACCAACTTTAATGAGAGTTTGTATCTCTAAATCTCAAAAACTCAGTTTTCCTAATTATTGAGATAGGATTTAGGCTTAGTCCAGGTCATTTCTGTGAAGCTCAGCTCATGTCAGAAGACAAAAGAGGCCCCATGAAGCTCACAAGATAAAAGAGACTGCAGTTGGCCAGATGAACTAGTCCTCCCATTGTATTCACCTTTATTGATCTCTTTATTTGTCACCTCTGACACCATATACATCTCCCATGGCATGGAAGATGAATCAGACCCCATTGCTACCATCAGCAAAGCTCTAGCTGGGCTCCTAAAAGGGGCTGCATAAAGTGGATATAGTATAAATGGAGGTACATTCTGAAAGTTAAGTATTACTTGATATAGAAGTTTCTTTCTAGTCAACACAGGTCATCTCTGGGGGCACTGTAGCTGGATCTTGATTTGGACAAGTATACAGTTAGAGTCCCAAAGTTGATGGCACACTACGTTGATGAGTCAAGGATAGTTCACTTACAGAGATAATTTACAAAGATGTGGACAGGGCACAGGAAAAACACAAAGTATGGTACGACACCCTGAGGTTAATAAGAAAAGAGGGTCACCACCCCTAAGCCGTAAGAGATGTGGGAAGAGTTATGTGACTCCTAAAGGAAAGGGTCATCTAGAACTGGTCACCATGTGAGGAGCAGTGACCTTGTGTTGGATAACATAACTAGATGGAGGTGGTCCTACAGAGAGACAAGAAGGGAAGTAATTCCTTACCTTCACTTTCCTTCTTATCTTTGATTCCTATGGGGGTCCTGATTGGCTGCACTGAATCATCAGACAAAGTGCAAGGGTACCTGTTGGTGTGGTCCACACAGGTCAGCCTCCAGGGACAGTGACCAGGGTGAATGGAGCAGCTCTGGAGCGACAAACAGAAAATGTCCGGCACAAATGGAGCTCAAAGGTACTGAAAGCTTATTACACTGAGGCCATCCTCTGTGAGGGTTGTTAGGTACATCAGGGTGGCATCAGATTGATTATTCACACACTCTCATTTTTCCTCTGAATGGGATTTTCACCAGCTACAAGGAAATGAAGTTAGCAATTTTTTGTTCCCTGCAGTGTAAGGAGAATCTTTTCCCAACCCCTGTCATTTAGCAGATGGTAGGTGACACTGTGAGGCCTGTTTGGCTCCTTCTAAGGCAAATAGCCAGGGAGAGAGCACTGGAGTCAAGAGTCCTAGGTCCCAGATCTGGCTTTGCTCCTAAGTAACTAAGTGACTGCTAGAGAGTCACTTCTCTTGGGGCTCAGTCTCGTTTTCCTAATTCTAAAAAAATAAAGGTCATTGGACCTGATAATCTGTGATCACAGTCCTTAATCTAGAGTCCTCTTGAAAATATTTAAAACCATTGAAAAATTTGCATGGTGCAAAAGAGCATTTCCTATCAGAATAATAATGGTTTCCTCTTATCAAACACTTAACTACCATCTAGGCACTTAGGTACTCTGCTTAGCTTGTTCTCGGTCTCTTCTTTCTCTTCCCTTCTCCCTCTACAAAATCTCATTGAATCCCCACAACAACCTTGAAGCTCATGAGTCTTTTTCTATTTTCTATTTGAGTGATTTGCCCAAGACACATGGTTAGGAAACAGAAGAACCAAAATTGTCACCACTCTCTATAACCCTAAGATCATGATCACCTACCCCCATGTTCCTTTGACCCCAGAGTCAGACACACATGGTAAAGGATGCCAAATGTGCATTAACTGCTCCTGTAGAATAGGCTTCAGGCAACATGGGGGGGGGGGTTGCTTCCTGGAGAAGGTGTGAGAGTTGGACTGTTGAGGTCCTCCCCGATGGCCATGATGTGGGAGTGGTTAAGGAAGGACAATTCTAGGCTGAGGGGGTCCAGTCCTGCTGAGCTGAGTTCTGGAGGTAAAGGAGATACCTCACAGAGCAAACCCAAAGGCCAGGGAGGTCTTAAAGCTGAACAGGAGAGCTTCCTCTCTCACTGAAGATGGTTTTTCCTGTTATCTTGTAAATTGTATTGGTGTATCTGATGAAGAAAGTATTGTCCCATTCTATAGTAGCCTCGGAAGGCTCTGGAGAATAAGCTCTTCAATCCTAAGGGGAGAACCCATCATACTTTCCAGAGAGCAGAAGCAACAGAAGGTTGGGGTTCTTAGGGTCCTGTGATCTGGCACATTCAAGCCACTTAAGCCATCAGCACTTCATGCTGGGATTGCTGCTGGCTGCCCTGCGGCCATCTGGAGAGCCTTTCAAGCAGGCCTTGGTTACCCTTTGAAAGCCAACCTGTTCTGTTGCTTATTCCAAACAGAGCAAGTGCCTAAAGAGCATCTGTGAAGCCAAGATACCCCATTTGTGAAGCTCCTAAGATACTCTGAGTCCAAGAAGGACTTTTCTGATCCATCCTCTGAGAATCAAAGTGGGAGAAATCCCTCTGAGCCGACTTGCAGCTTTTTTATGCCTGGTCAGTGCATGTCACCTACCGTGAGACACCAGGGACACAATTCCCTGAGGAAATCCCATTTCAGGGAGGAAATGATTTGCTGGCCTCTCTTCAAGGACAATGGGGACTTCAGAGTTCATCAGCCCTGCACCTCAAGGTGGGGGACTCTAGTGGGTACAGGCAGCCAGCCAGCCAGGTTTATTTCCTCTATATGTGTGCTGGCACAGCCGTAGCAACAGCAAACGTTGGCAGTCCTGCTATTTGACCTGGATCATAAATGTGAAATGCTCTGCATGGCCTGGCGAATCCTCTAGATTCCACTTTGTTCTGCCAGAGGTCTTCTCTGCACACTCCATCAATCCCTGTAATCCCTTCCTTATTGCCTGGCTGCACGCATGGCTTAACTTGCCTCCGAGCTGCCTGAAGCCTGCAGTCTGCTACCGCTGCTGGTGCCAGAAGCCCCAGCCTAGTACCCAGGGCAGGAGGGACTCTGAAGCTTTCCATCTGGGCACCAGGATGGAAGGGGATACTTGGCCCTGCTGTTCTTGACCAGAGAAACATCAAGAATTTTTTGAAAAGCCCAGCAGTAAGGAATCAGTTGATGCAGTATGTAAACCTGCTCCTGATTTGACTTGATAGCCTATGCCAATATGTCAGCAAGAGATACATGTTTTTGAGGGCGCCTGGGTGACTCACTTGGTTAAACATCTGACTTCGGCTCAGGTCATGATCTCACGATTTATAGGTTCAAGACCTGTGTCGGGCTCTGTGTTGACAGCTTGGAGCCTGGAGCCTGCTTTGGATTCTGTGTGTGTGTGTCTGTCTCTCTGCCTCTTCCCCTCTCATACTCTGTCTTCTCTCTCAAGAAATACATAAACATTAAAAACATTTTTTTTTTAAAAAAAGAAAGAAATACATGTTTTCTTTTTGCTGGTTTGCTGAATCCCTCAACTTCCTACCAATGATAATGACTTTGAGATACCAAGGAACTTCCTTTAAATTTTGGCACCTGGATGCTTGAATTGCTTTCCTGGATGGCATTTCCCAGACAAAGAAATTGAGATACAGGGAGATAAGCTAGATGCCTCAAAGTGGCAGAGCTAGAAAGTCAAGGGCAAAACAAGACTGGACACAGCACTTAGCATATGACGAGTGACGGGGGACTAGGTACTCTATGCACATTCCCTTCAATCCCCAATTCACACTTGAGATGAACATCATTCCCCCTCACTTTTGCCGTCACTGATGAGAATATATGGTTCTGGCCTTAAGTTTGCAGTCTGAAGTTCTCTCTGACACACTGACTTGTGTTTCTACCACCTATTTTAAAGACCTGTCTCTTTCATATTCCCTTCTTCTGAAAGCTTCCTTCTTATTCAGGAAATGAAGTCTATGGATGATTTATCTTGCATTTCACCTCTTCCTGTAAAGGCCAAATTCAACCAGCAACTCATGAAGTTCAGTATTAACCAATTCCTTCCAGTGTTTCCCTTAAGCCAGCTTTGACCATGCACTCTGTGAGAAGCAATAATTAGCACTCAGGAGAAGAAGCCCCATCCTCTAGAAATTTGTCAGGTAGAAGACGATGATCCACAAAATTTCCTCTTGCAATAACTCTTGCAATTGGGAACCTGGAGCCAGTGTCAAGAATGGTCAACAAAGCATGATGATAATTATTTTAAGTGAAATAACCCAAATCTATATCAATAGCAGAATGTACACCTAAAGTATGGGGAAGTAATACTATCCAGAAGTGACAGCTGAGTGAACCATAACTATAGGTATCATTGAATATAAACCCCAAAATATACTATAGAGTGGAAGAAGTAAGGCATAGAAAAATGCAGGTGATACATATATTTGCATGGCATTGAAATAAAACAAAATAGAATAATATTTAATGTTCACTACATAGGTGACAAAAGTATAGGGACACAATCTACTAGCCAGCATGATTCATTCCTTTGGCATCAGGGCAAATGGAGAAGGATGTATCTGAGAGGGAACACACAAGATCGTTCTAGGGGGAAATATTCTGTCTTCCCTTGAGAGGTAGGTACCAAATGGTCCATCTTATTCAGTAAATTGTATACCTGTTTTTGTAGACATTTTTATATGTGTGTGTCTCATTCTCGAGAATGTAAGCTCCATGAAGGCAAGATTTTGCTTGTTTATTGCCAGATCATCAACATCTAGAAGGGGACATAAATAGCCAATATTCAATACCTATTTTTGAGTAAATGAATGAATTCATTACTTAATGAATATTTTCATAATATACATTTTAGTAGGTTAATGTTTGATATAATAAAATCCATAGACAAGAGTGCTTTTGCAACAAGGACCACAAATGCTGATGAGAGACCCAAAGAAATGGAGTGAAGTGAAGGGAGGGTTGTTCACTGCGACCAGTGTCATCTGGGGAGGACAAAGCTAGACATTGAGGATGAGAAGAGAAGAGAAGAGAAGAGAAGAAGAGAAGAGGAGCAGAACTCCAAGCCAAATGACCAACACAATAATTACTACTGTTAACTGTATTTCTTACACGGTGCTAAGATCTTATTTGACTTTCATTACAAGCCATTAAGATAAATACCATTATTACCTCCATTTCATAGATGAACTCATGGCTTTCATCAAGCTAGTAAGTGGACTTGTGGCCCAGTATGTGTGGCTCTAGTACATACACAAGCAGAAGAGGGAGCACACGTGGAGTCTTCTCATCCTCAATGTCTGGCTGCATCCTCCCCAGATGACACAGGAGTCTTCAGTGGGGGCATAGAGACTGGCTTCTGCTGGGCTGGGCTTACCAAGTTGAGCTCTGAACCCCACTGAGCTCAGTCTCCAACCAGGCCCCATTGCTCTGTGCTGGGAACCAACTTTTGTGGGGAGCACAGTCCCTCTGCAGTGGAAGTGAGTGAGCAGCAGATGATCAGTAGTGACTCACCTGCTTCTCATTTGGTGGTGGTGGTGTAAGCACCATTATCTCAACAGACATCCTCCTCCTGCATAAGGCAGGTGTGGGCTGAGGGACTGTGGTTTTGCTGCTCAGATTTCCATTCGATGCATGAACACCACCTGAGGTCAATGGGATTGCAAACCAAGTCCCAGCTTAGACATAACCATCGAAACTTCTGCTTGTCAAAGAGAAATCCTCCTGTTTCAGGGGAAATTAATATTAATAGTCAACATGACTATCATAAAAAAATGGAAGCACTTACCCAATACCAAGCTCTATGCTAAGTGCTTCATAAGAAGAATCTAATTTTTCTGAGTAAAGGGAGATATTTAATATCTCTGTCTTACTGATCAGAGATTTTAAATGACTTGACCAAAGCAAAACAAACTGTCATCCATGTATGCAAGACTCAAATCCATGTTGATGGGCTACAGAACTTGGGTTCTTAACCACCTCACTTTATTACCTCTTGGGCAATGAAGTGAAAATGTCAGGAAATACCTGGAAAAGTGTCAAGAAAGGGCTGGATGGTCTTACCCATCATGCTGAGGACTCTGGAAACAGATCTCATTGGGCATCCTTGGGACACTTTGCCAAGATCTATCTCTCTATCCTCCTCCCCTCCACCTGCTCCCAGACCTCAAGAAAATGTGAGCTTCTCTGAAATTTTATCAGATTAGCAGGACAAGCCTTAAAGGCTGTGCCTCTCCTTGCAAGATTAACAAGGATATGTGTTAAATTCCCCCCCAAGAGCTCCCTGTGTTTCCCTTTCATGTTAAGTTAAAATTCAGGCACATTTTCATCTTCATTTCACCCTGAGCTTCTACTGGCAAGGGCTTCTACTGCCTCAGATTTGTTTTCCTGTTCTTTCCTTCATGCCACCCTAATTCCTGTAAGACTTGAACAAGGACTTAATGCTCTGAAACAGATCTGCAAGTCTCCCCACAAGAGTTTGCAGCTTTAAAAAGTTAGAATAAATTTTAGAATAAAGTGAAGGAGCAAATCAACACTTTCTGATTTTTATCTTACTTATAACTTTGGGTTTTCTTAAATCATGACTCTTTCGAAAGCAAGACTGAATTTGAGTTATGAGAAAAATATGATTGGAAAGAGAAATCCTGTAATTAGAGGAATAAGATATTCAAGGTTCATAATGCAAAAATCCTAGCCCCTCTTCTGACTATATCTTTTAAACTTGAAATGCTAAATTCCATTAAATTGCTTCTAATTTATCTATTGGAAATAGAACCCAGACAGACCCAATTACAGCCTTTCCAAATTAGGATTCAGCTAATCTCCACCCTGGGCTCGGACCATATTGGGTCCCCTAGCTCTGCCTTCCTCAGGTGCATAGCATTCACGCCATTTCTCTGGTGGGCTTCGCAGATGTGGTCAGATGGCACGAGGCACTGGCGGCTGCCCCAACTCAGGGAATTATCTCTGCAGGGCTTGCCCTGTGCCCTGTCATTGCTGGACTGTGGAACACAGGTAAAAAGAAACAGACCGTCTTGGCCTCATCCTGCCTCTCTCCAGTGCCACAGAGGCCTTTCAGGATGTTTTTGGTATCACATAGCAAGAAAATTGCCAAGAAGAGACCTTCAGAAGTCGCTGAGAGACTTAATACTGTGATCAGCTGGAAAGCTATAAAAATGAAAGAAGAAAATCAAAAGAGAAGGTCAGACAGTACAAACAGAGAGCCTCAAGAGGGTGTTAGATGAAGTTTTAAAATATTTGAAGATAGATGGTCTAAAAAAAAGGAATAATTTTAAAGGACAGACAAAACTAGAAATATATGCTATGAGCTGCAGGACAAAGAGAATTTTTCTAATATCTAAATGCTTATAATACTTGTGTCTATTTGACGGGTGCAGGATTTTGTAATGAAGTTTCCACCTCTCCCCACCTCTTACTGTATACCACTCTCCCATCCATAGATGACATAGAAAGATAGATATTTGACCTTGCTGACTATTATTTACACCTTCCCTTTGCTGTCTAGAGTTTCTATTTTAGTTCATTGATTCTCAGATACTTAGCAATGTACAATCAGGAGATAGATGATAGTATTACTACTCTTACTACGACTACTTATAACAATAGCAGCTAAGATTGAGTGCTTACCATGTACCAGGCACTGTTCTAAGCACTGGATAAATATGAACTAGTTAATCTTCATAACACCTTGTTCACAGGATGAAATTTCCACGTTGGATATGAAGAAGCTGGAACATAAACAGTCTATACTACCTGCCTGAGGTTACAAAGCTTGTAAGCAATAGTATGCTGGAGAAGCTGGAGGAAAGATCGGAAGACTGAGGCAACTAGGCTCAGTCCACATACCAGTGGCCTGGGATAGTAAGGGAGGAAGGCAAGAGAAAAGCTAAATGGGCTGGGAATCGAGAAAAACTTCAGGGACACCAAAGCAACAGCAGGTAGGAAAGAATTAAGGAGAGAAGAATTGCTTTTCAGAAACATTGTTATAGATTATGAATTAGGTCAAATTTAATGCTATTCAAGACACACAAGTAAGAATTTGAGCTTCCTATTATAATATTCCTTGTTTTGAATTGGGCTCTCAGATGACAACTCTACAGAGACCGAGACATTTAAGGACCCTGCTTGTATGATAGTTACACATGTAACATGCTTAATGATTTCATATATGTGGTCTCACCAGTTAAGGACAATATTGTGAAGATAAACCATAGAGATGATGTGTATTTTTAGAGAGAGAGCAAGGAGGCATGAGGTGCCTCCAAATAACTTAGGAACAAGATGGCTCCTCTGATAATTAAACTGGGAAATCAACAAATATTGGATTCTTTTAAGAATGATTTATGGAGCACCTACTATGTGGCAGGAACTACTCTATACAATGGGATATAGCAGTTAACAAAATAAACATTTTCTGGAGCTTATGTTCTAGTAAGGAGAGAAAGAAAATAAGCAAATAAATAAATAAATACTTACCATAATGTCAGTTAGAAGCTGATGCAGTGGCTCTCAGCAAAGACATGCGAAGTCATCCTAAGAGGAATGGGCATCTGCATTCTACAAGCCCCCACTTGACCTCCAGGATTGAGGGTGTTGCCCCCCACGAGGGGAGGGGGTTGGGAAGTTATAGAAGAATGGAAAAGGGAGAGCTGCAAGAGCACAGTCCCAGCAGAGCCCATAAAACAGTCAAATAAATAAAAACAAAAAGTAAAAACTGTAGGAGAGATATTTCAAATCCAGCTCTACTCCTTCCCAGCCAGTTACTTATCTTCCCTGTACCTTGGCTCCCTCAGCTATAATACTATGGCCTATATTTTAGGATTGCGGCCTGCATTTAAAAAGGCAATATCTATAAAATGTCTCCCATAGTGAGCTCAATAACTGTTACTCGCTATTAATAGTAGGCAGTGTTGCTACTGATAAAGCTGTTGGTTCTGGGAGAATCAGTGAAACTCATCAAGTTGACTGCAAAGATTAACATGTATCACAAGAATCCAACTTGGTGACAGTGGTCCTTACTGTTGATCACAAGCCCCACTTAGACTGAAGTCTGGTACAGAGCTCTGCTTAGACAGAAAATGCCCTCAGAGATACCAGAATAAAGTGGTTGTACATTTCTCTATGTTCAAAATTCTAGTTTTTTTCTTTTCTTCTTTCGTTCGTTTGTTCGTTCGTTCGTTCGTTCGTTCCTTCCTTCCTTCCTTCCTTTCAATACAGAGACACAGAGCACAAGCTGGGGAGGGGCGCAGAGAGACAGACACTCAGAATCTGAAGCAGGCTCTAGGCTCTGAGCTGTCAGCACAGAGCCCGACGCGGGGCTCAAACCCACGGACTGTGAGATCATGACCTGAGCCCAAGTCAGACACTTAACTGACTGAACCACTGTATTCAAAATTCTTATTTAATTTTCTGATTAACAAAAAGAGACATCATTAGGCATTACCAAGCACGCATTGGGTACCAGCACTAAACTCATGTTCTAGAGACTATAAGGGCAAAATTTAACAGAAGGTCAAACTTAAGTTTTCTGCCTTAAGAAACTCACTGCCAACTGCAAGATCAATACGAACTCTTGCATTGAAAATCTCAAAGCAGCACAAGATAAGGGCAACCCTTGGGGTTCCCCCTAAGGACCACAGAGGAGACTAAGAAAGATGTTCCCTTGAAAGAAGGCTGAGTCATAGGAGGATGAAGGAGGCACACTTTTGTGGAGCACATCCTATGTGCCAGCCACCAAAACACACATTGTCGCTTATTCCTCCCAGGCCCTATTGGGACAGATTCTTAAGCCCATTTTATAGATGAGAACATTCAGCTTCAGAGCAGTTGAATGATTTGTTCAAAGTCATCCAGTTATTCAGAGACTGCCCCAGGATGCAATTCATGTCTGACCTTCAACTCTTTGGTTAGTTTCTCTGTTACAAGGAGGCAATATAGAGTAAAAGTCAAGGGTGTGGTGGGATCGGGGGACAGAGCTGGGGTTTAAACTCCTTTAACTGTGCGGTTCAGGCAAATTATTTTATCTCCTTGTACCTCGCTCAGAAACAAACTATTTTTCATGATGATATCTCTCATACAATGTTGTTGGGAATTCAATGACCCAATCCTTGCTTAGTGCATAGGTGGTGCTCCGTAAGTTGTCTGATCAAACAAGATGACACCTATTTATAAGTCCTCTTCCCACTGGGACTTATAATGACAGCTTTTTTGGCTTCTGAATAGAGCTTATTACACAAACACCCAGTTTGCTTATAATAGGCATTGTAACTGAATCAGTGTCACCAGCCAGACTGCCAGTTTCTCACAAATGTTTTCTCAGCCACCCCCAGCTCCTCCACCACCTGACCTCCTCCTGTTCAGCATGGGGTCCTCACTCCCTTGGTTATCCTGATGCTCTTCTCAGGGGAAGACTGGAGAAAGCAGTCAATGTCTGTATTATTTCTGAGCTAAGGAGTGTTCGAGCTGAGGATTAAGAAAAAGAAACAACAACAGATTTCCTGAATCAGCAAAGATTTGCAGTAAAGACTCCTTTCACAAAACAACCCACTGAGAATGGAGAGCTTCACCGTAGCAGTTTAAGAGATATCTTGGGGGAAGAGACAAGTTGTATTCTTTCTCATTATCTCACTCTAAGAACTTAGGAAGGTCCCTATGCTGACAACTGGACTTTTACAATAGTACCAAACAGCTCTTTGTAAAGGTCTATCAGATATCATTGATCCATTTGGAAAATATATAGTGAGCACCTACTATTTGTCCTGAACGGCACTGGGTTCGATCTAGGTAATGAGGATAGAGTAATGAAACGAAGCAGGAGCCCCTCGGTGGCTCAGTTAGTTAAGAGGACAACTTCAGCTCAGGTCATGGTCTCACAGCTCAAAGGTTTGAGCCCCCCATCAGGCTCTGTGCTGGCAGCTCAGAGCCTAGAGCCTGCTTTGGAATCTGTGTCTTCATCTCTCTCTGCCCCTCCCCTGCTCACTTGCTCTCTCTCTCTCTCAAAAATGAATAAATATTGGGGCACCTGGGTGGCTCACTCAGTTAAGCATCCAACTTTGGCTCAGGTCATGATCTCACAGTTTGTGGGTTTGAGCCCCGTATCAGGCTCTGTGCTGACAGCTAGCTTAGAGCCTAGACCCTGTTTCAGATTCTGTATCTCCCTCTCTCTCTGACCCTCCCTTGCTCACGCTGTCTCTCTCTCTCACAGAAATAAATAAAACATTAAAAAATAAATAAATAAACGTTAAAAAAAAAGTTAAATAAGAAAAGAAGCAAACAACAACAAAGAAGCCCATAGTCTCTGCCCTCATGAAGCTTACCTTCTGTATTATCTATTCCACCATAACAAATGCTACCAAAACTTCTTGGCTCAGAGCAGTAACCATTTGCTCTCAATTCAGTATACTAGCAACTTGGGGTCTCCTCAGCTGGGCTGTCCTTTTTGCCTCACCTGGAGTCACTCGTGTAACCCCGTCATTTGGTGCTTCGACAGGGCTGCGTGGTCTGAGAAGGCCTGACTCACAGCTGGCTGGTGGTATAGTGATCAGCTATTTGCTCTAGGATACTTCCACTGGGCCAGCTTATGTCTGCTCTGCATAGCTGTTCCTCCTCCAGTTAGGTCCGCCTCAGATGTCCCACCCTGCAATGTCCACAACATTCTATTGGCCAAAGCCAATCTCAAGGCGAGCCCAGTGTAAAGGGTACTCCATCTCTTGGTGGGAATGCTTCAAATTGCATGTATACAGTTTGGGAAGAAATGTGTCGCCTTCTCCTTTTTTTTCCTTAATCTACTATATTTTTGAGTAGAAATTTGTTGCCCTCCTTTTTTTTTTCTTTACCTACTATATTTTTGAGTAGTTGATACAAACAGCAAACATATAACAATGCTTAGGCAGAAGTTTTGCCATCCTGGTTCCACATAAGAATTACCTAGAGGGCTTCTTTAAAAAACCAAATCAAAAACAAAAACAAAACAGATCCTCCGCCACAGACCAATGAAATACCATGGATTGGAACTTGGGAATCCACAGGATTGGCCAGTATTCCAAGTGATTCTAATTTGCAGCTGATTTTAGGAATCACTGGTTAAAGTGCCCTGAAGGAAACATAAGAAGGGATGGGGTAATCTAGAACAATGAGAGAGTTGTGTGAGATGCGGAGGGAGATGAGGAAAACATTTCTAAAGAGGAAATGTTTGAGCTAAGATCTAAAGAAAGCCAGCGAGCCCAGGTGTCGGAAGCAGAGAGGGAAGAGCAAGTGGAAAACCCCAGGCACAGAGGTAACGAACCAGCGGGGACAGCAGAAACAGACTGGGTAGAAGACTCGCTGGAAGACTGTCCCACGCCATGGAGGCAGTGCCTCCGAGGAATGTTCTACTCGCTTTCCTGCAGTCAAGTGCTTGTAGTGTGATCACTTCACTTGAGTTTTGTAAAGAGACGAAGCAATAAATAACTGACCAGATAGTAGACTGGGGAAGAACACACAGCTTTTAAAAAGTTATTTTCTTCAGATGACTACTGGTTCAATAGCAGTCTCTAGGAACTGGGAAACAAAGCTGGAGAGGAGGAGACCGTGCAATAGGGGAAGACAAACCACAAGAAAAAGCGTTGTGTCAGAGAAGACAAGGGTAGGAAAAATAACTGCAGTCGGCGAGTTCACCAGCGGTGGGTCTTCCCGGCTCGCAGGGGCAAAGAGAAGCCCTGAGGACAAAGGCTGGTAGCTGCCCCACAGCCCGTTAGAAGCCGAGGGGAAAGTAGGATGGCAGGGACTTGTCCTGCCTCACTTTAGGCCTTCCTTCCCCACACCGTTCCCTGCCACCCCTCTCCCTGCCCAGTCTGTCCTTGTCAGTGCAGGATTATGAACTGCCCACAGGATCCTGGCCATCTTACCTCCCAACACCCTTCGCCAACAAAGTGGCGAACTCATTGCCCAGGCTGCAGCTTCCCTGGAAGAAGCCAGCGAAGTGTGGAGTTGCTTCACCCCCAGCATCTGTGTCTTCTCTGGGAGTCTGCAACTTCCATCCCCTGGTGCAGCTGAGAAGGTAATGAGAGTGTGGTGTGGCCCAATTCCCAGTGACGGTGCCCCCAGCAAGATGGCATCCTTGTGGAGAAGAGCATGCTAAGGCCCAAACCAGGAATTCCAAGCCCACCGAGAGCTGGCCACTGAAGGAAAAATGGTCAGTGTTGCTTCCCCGAAACGATAGACGTGGAAATTCCATTAGCCTTTTTTCTGCTCATGGTGGGACCCAAGTCAGAAGCAGAGTTTTCAACTGCCCTGAGAGCTGCCAGTCCACTTGACCCCACTCCCGCCAGACCCTCCCCAAGGGCCCTGAGGCCCTGTACCAGAATTAGGCAGGAGGATGAATGTTACGTAGGCAGAGACCCAGGGCCCTCTCCCAACCCACTGCATCAGAATCCATGGGGTTGGGCCCTTACACTACTTACTTTAAAGAAGCTCCCGGGGTAATGCTGTTCCAAGTTAAAAATCACAAATGAAGGCAACTGGGTGGCTCAATCAGTCAAGCATCCAATTTGATTTCAGCTCAGGTCATGATCTCAGGGTTTGTGAGTTCAAACCCTGCAAAGGGCTCTGCACTGGCAGTGTGGAGACTGCTTGGGATTCTTTCTCTCTCCTTCTCTTTCTGCCCCTCCCCCACTCATGCTCTCGGTCTCTGTCCCTCTCTCTCAAAATAAATAAAGAAACTTAAAAAAATCACAAATTAAATTTTAAATGCAATTCTCAACCCCCCAGCAAGCAAGCACATTTCTCGCTCAGCAACCTGGTAGGAAATCCCAGAGCCCAAACCCTTTTCCAGAGCATATCACCAAACAGAAGTTTCCAGAAGATGACTGTGATCCCCAACTCTGGAAGAAAGAGCACATTTTCACAAGGAAGTACTTTGAATAAATTTGGAAAACAATTTACTCTCCAGCCTGCATAGTTCCCCATGGATGAGAAGGATCTTCCTAAACTTGAAAGAGGAGACCCTCACGACCAGGGAGTCATATAGCTGGCTTGAGCCCACTTCCTAGATGTGGGCTTTCCATTATTGATGGAAACCATGTTCTGGGAGCAGAGAAGCAAGACCCTGGCAAGAAATGAAGACCTTTCATTGGTGAAGAGGCTTAGCTCCAGCCAGTTCTGTTGGAGAGGCAGACTTCAATTAAGTGGTGTGTGCTGATGGTGGCGAGAAGTGAGGAGGAAACAGAGAGCAAGAGAGACAGGCAGAGAAGCCCTGCTTTACCTCCAGGGCAGCAAATTCTCCCCCCCCCCCCCAATGCTGGTTTCTCTCTCCTCTCTCTCCTTTCTCTTGGCTCTCTTCCTTTTGCCTTCTCTCTCCTTCTGTCTCTCTTCCCCTCCCACTTTCTCTTACACTGCCCCTTCTCTTCGTCTCCTCTTCTTTTTCTTTTTCTCCTTCCTTTCCCATCACTCTTCCCTTCATTTTGCCACAAACATTAGCCCAGTGTCCACACTGTGCCCAGCCCTGTGGAAAGAGAAACATACCATCAGTGGCCTCTTGGGCTCGCAACTCATGGGGAAGATCCAAAGAACAGATAAGAAGCAGTAAAGTGGGGGCACCTAAACTAGGCATCTAATCCAGGCTGCAGTTCAAAGAAGTGATATCTAAGCAGACACCTAACAAGTGAGTGTGCATTCGATAAGCAAAGGGCTGGAGGAGATGTAGGGAGTGCTCCAGCCTGATACAAATTCCTAGTTCAAGAGAAAACATGGCACCTCTGAGGGACTTGCGGGTCCAGGGCTACCAGGCATAGCTGTATAAGTTGTGTCCTGCATAAGGGCACTGGGTCAAGGAGCAAGGGCTGAGAGCTGCCCTGGGACATGGGCCTGCCTTTCACACTATGAGTCTCCTGTGTTTGGCTCATATATTGGCATCATGCCAGTTTCATCTGTTGTTACTCTTCTTCATGTTACATCAACAAAAGATTGAGACCAGAACAATAAAGCAGGGGCTTCACTAGAAGACTCTTTCTCTGTTGGCTTGCTCAGGGATGCCACATGATATTCTCAGCCTCTGCCTGGTTTGAGGCTCACCAGATCTACTGAAATCTTGAATTTCTTCCCCAACACTTTATCCCGACTGGGTGTATTTGATACCCCTGACTACAGACTTGCCTTTCTTCCCTGAAGTCCTCCATGTCCTTGGGTTGGACTGCATGGAAATATTTTGTTTTCCCATATTTCCAGCCAACATTTACCTAGTGATGCCTCATTACCAGTTAGAGAACAACTTTCACAATGTATATTGGGAATCATTACTTATTCTTCTCCTCAGAAAAAAGGAGGCCATTTGATATATCACACTCTTTTTCAGACTTTGGCTCCGAATCTGATCCAAAGACACTTTAAACAGATGTATTTAAGAGACATTTGCATACATTCCTACTAATTTCACTGGTCAGGGAGATGATTCTCAGCTGAGACAAAGATGGCCTCGAGGCACCAACAATAATACCTTCCTTCACCTTCAGAACTAAAACCAAGGGAAAAGTAAAGGTTGCCTCTCAACATCTTTTTTTCTTCTACTGCTGAACCCAAAGACAGACTTTGCTCTGATTGAAATAGTATTGACTCAACCTTGCCCACTGGGGTTCTTTGAAGGAAGTGTTACTTGGCAGTAGAAATGAGATCCTGGAATATATAGGAAAATTACTGTGCATTGTTATCTTTAGGGAAGATTCTTTGAAACGAGTGGACCTCATCTTCTTTGTGTAGAAGAACCTATGTTTGCAATTGGAATAAATGAAGAAAGATATCTGCAGACTAAATTTTCTCTATCCAAAAAGGTGGAAAGAAAAGATGTTTTTGGCCTCCAACAAAGATGCCTGGTGAGAGCGATGCATAGAACATAGCAGTGAAGCAGCCTGTCCCCAACTACTGAGATGGGGCTGAAAGGCATCCTAATCCCCAGAACATGGCTGAATATCATAAACACAGAGACTAAGAGAACTAGAAGATTATCCTGCTCAATTTCTGGTTCTAGAGATGATACAATGCAGACCCAGTGGAGACAAGTGACTTTCCCAAGTCACATAGTAGATCTGGCACTGCTGAGATGAATCCCCAAAATGACCTGATCTACAAAGAACTTTCTTCAGCATCAGGATGATCCCTGATTTATTATCTTTTATTTCATGAATTCAAAAGGGCTCAGCTCTATGTAAAGCCAGAGAAAATAAATGACATGAGCCCCCACATGAAGAGCTTTTGATTCTTCTAATTATCCTGAAATAATGTCATCATTCTTTTTAAGCTAGCCTACTGACTAGAGGAGAACCCATTAGATTGTATTTAATACAACACCTCCCTTTTCAATAAAGAAAGAAGCTTCATTCACAACTACTATTTCTTTAGCATTTACTGGGATCCATGGGAAATAATCGTTTTAAGTATGCAGAACAGAAGTTGACAGAGAAGGGAGGTACTTTCTTCTCTCTATAATAAACCAGAAATAGGAGGTAGGAAACTATGTTTGCATCCATGTACATGAGTGGTGTGATATGGAGGGTGTGTGAGTGTGTGTGTGCATGTGCACGCGCATGTAATTTTAGACTGAAATGGCACATATCTAACACATGCTCAGATTTTCATTTCAGACAGATTGGGCTCAAATATCAACTCTGACAACATCTACCATGTGATCTCAGCCAAAGTAGGTAACCCTTCTTAGCATTAGTTTCCTCATGTCTGAAGTGGGAATCACAACCTCACAGTCACTGACATAGAGCCTTAGTGTGAATATTCAGTGAGGGAGAGAATGGGAAGACCCAGCAGATAAAGGAGACATCAGCTTCTCTTTCAGAGGAGTGGAGAAAGGGTGTGTATACTTCCTATTTTCCCCATATTCTTTCTCATCCCCCATATTCTTTACATTCCTAGGATTAAGATGTTTTCCATTGTGAAACAGAAGGAAGGAGACAGGAGAGAGACTTTATTAAGGATGAAAAATGGCTACAATTTTTAAAGCAGACTTGTTGACAGAATGTGAGTATGTTTTCAGAATAATTAACAGGAAATCCAGGACTGAGAAAATTAATTACTATTGGTACAACTGCCTTTCAAATGGCAACCTTGAAGCTATGCACAGTGACGCCTCAATTTCTCAATGGGGTCAGGGAAGGCTTCTGTTGATCAGCTGCTGGCTGTCCTGGGAGACCAAGGAGGTGGTTCGGTCCCTCATCACAATAGCTCCCAAAGGTGGGAATGGATATTTGTTAAGCTCCTACCGTGTGCTTGCCTGCACCAGCTGCTTTGCATGTACAAATTTAAGTATCTTATTGATCTTATCAATTAGGTGTAATTAACTCTGTTTTACACATGAGGAAATTCAGAACTGGGAACTTGCCTGAGGACACATGCTTGGAAATTGACCGTCATTTACAACCCAAGCCTGCCTAATTCCAAAGCTTATGCTCTTTCCTCTCTACAAGACCACTTTCCACAAAGTATGTGGTGATTGTGAGAGGTTGGCTTATGCCACTCAAGGCCAGGGTCTCATTTTATTGATGATTATTCCATTTGTCCTAGGTTTGAGAACCACCATGTAGTTGCTGAGTGAATTTGGCGAATTACTTAACCTGTCTGATTTCCAATCTCAATTTCCATATCCGCAACCATTTTGTGATTTTGAAGATATTTGGGATACAAGAGGTTTAGAACCTGTACACCACCCACCGTCACTCAGAATATGACAAGAGCCTAACTTCATTGGCTAAAGAATGGGTAAAGATACATACAGGAAAGTGTGTGTGTATCTCCAGATAGAGAGTATAAAACTCAAGTTTCATATTATTTCCTTGCCTTGGAGTCAATGAGGTCCTTACCCACTTACCCGGGGTTAAGCCATCCTTTCATGTTTTGTAACCTTCTTTGTCCCAATTTTCTAGAATCTCCTGTCGGCAGGAGGCCAAGAGAACTGAATAAGTGGCTGAGAGCCTGCTAACTCTCCAGATCCAAGATTTGATGAACAACAGTGAACTTGAGAAAAGCTACAACTCTGAGTGCAGTCTTTGTTGAAAACACAGAGAGAAGCCCCAGATGTCAAGGACTGCCAATTCTAACTAGCAGATGAGAATTTATAGCACCTGTTTTAGGACGGAAAAAGCCTGGACATTGGAGACCATGGGTTGGAAACTCAATTCCTAAATGACTGGCTGAGTAACCTTAGTCAACGAGGTCCTTACCCGCTCACCTGGGGTTAAGACATCCATTCATGTTTTGTGACCTCATTTGTCCAAAATTTCTAGAATTTGCTCTTCTAATGGGCAGCTTTGTTCATGGATTCCTCATTGATCATGGATTCCTCATTTATCTGGCTAAAAATTGCTCAGAAATGCACGGTCTGCACTCTTTTTGCCTAAGTCCTCCTTCCTTCTTTTCCTTTCTTAGTTATCATCCCCAAAGGCTTTTCCTGTCATTTGCTGCCTCTTCCCTCTTTATCCTTCATAGCTGTTCCTTCTCATAAATCTCCTGCAGGTCTTCCTCTCTGCTTCTCAGAAGATGGGCACATTCACTACCTAGCTGGTAACAAGGATCTCATCCTGAGTGGGACATGACACACAAATAGTTTCTGGCACAAAGTGATGGCCCCTGAGCTGAAGATTCCTTGAAACAACCTGAGAAAACATCTTGATGGAGAGAAAGGTGCCTGCCAGATTGATCATTCAGGCTTTTGGAAGATATGGTGAAATCAGTGCTACAAGCGTAGCAGAGTTAGCTGGACACTGGCAAGTTGTACTGATGCTCTGCAGAGGGATAAAGAGAAGCTACAGATGATCAACAAGCAGCTAAAGGCTGAGTGTCAGAGCCAGTGTAAGAGTGTAAGAGCAAAAGGATCTATTTGGTAGCTTACAGGAGATTCTTATTTCCTGCACAGGAAGCATAGGCAATGGCATTCGCTTATAGTTTTGCCCTAGGCCTGTATTAACTCTCTTTCGCTCTCTAAGAATACAGCCCAATGAGATCTAGACCTTGTGGATTACCTACAGAATGTCACCTTGATCTATTACACTAATGTCATCCCATTGATTGAGCAGTACAAACAAGAAGTGGCACCAAGGCTGGAGGTCTGAGTACTACACATTGCTAAGGTTGATGGAAGAGAAATTCTGTATTTCAGGGATCCCCTATTACAGAAAGTTTTTTAAGGGGTTAGTGGTCAGGGCCACTAGGATATCCCTCTGATGCAAAAGACAAATGGCTCCATCTTGCATCTCCTCCCCAAAGAAGCACAGCACCTGGTAGACCTCTTTGAGCTCTGGAGGAAGCACATCCGCCCCAGCGTTCAGTCTTGTAGCTGCGTTGGATTTTAGCTGTTGGCAGGTTAGCTAGAGTGGGGGCATTCCAACGAGGGGCTTCCCTTCTAAGGTTGAGGCTCAACCTTAGACATCACGAGGTTCGCCTAGCTTCAATCCAATGCTACTTACTTTTATTTTGTAGTTTTTAAAGGGTCCTGCATGAAGGCCTTGGGTATTTTCCAGAATCCTTCATCCTTCAAGGTATTGAACTTCATTTTTTAAAAATCTCATTTGTGGGCCATTTAGCTTTTCAGCTACATTCTGCTGTTTCTCTGTCTCTATCTCTCTCTCTCTTCAGCTTAAAAAAAATGGCAAATGGCAAATACCTCATGGGATTAACTATATCAGACTCACATCCCTGCATGTGAGCCCCTCAAGTTCTTTTTTTTTTTTTTTTTAATTTTACTGATATATTTTATTGAACCGATTATATTAAGATATTACCATTTCAGTATGTAATCAGTATAAAAATCATTAATGAGATAGTTTACATTCTTTATACTGAGTCTTCACAATCTGCTCTGGATCCTCGTGGCACAACTCAGTTTGGACTAGCCACATTTATTTTTTTTTTTTTTACAAATAGTTTATTGTCAAATTAGTTTCCACATAACACCCAGTGCTCACCCGCACAAGTGCCCTCCTCCATGCCCACCCATCCTCCCCCCCAATCCACCAGTCCTCAGTTTTTGTCAGCATTCAAGAGTCTCTCATGGTTTGCCTCTCCCCCTTTCCCCCACCATTTCCGCCCCTCTTCTCCCCCTTGGTCCTCTGTTAAGCTCCTCCTAATCCTCCTATACGTGCACACATATGATATTTGTCTTTCTCTGCCTGACTTATTTCGCTCAGCATAACACCCTCAAGGTCCATCCATGTTGCTACACATGGCCAGATTTCATTGTTTCTCATTGCCATGTAGTATTCCATGGTATAGATAAACCACATCTTCTTGATCCATTCATCTGTTGATGGACACTTAGGCTCTTTCCAGGTTTTAGCTATTGTGGAGAGTGCTGCTATGAACATTGGGGTACATGTGCTCCTATGCATCAACATTTCTGTATCCCTTGGGTAAATTCCTAGCAGTGCTATTGCTGGGTCATAGGGGAGTTCTATTGTTAGTTTCCTTAGGAACCTCCACACTGTTTTCCAGAGGGGCTGTACCAGTTTACATTCCCACCAACAGTGTAGGAGGGTGCCCGTTTCTCCACATCCTCGCCAGCATCTAGAGTTCTCTGATTGATGAGCCCCTCAAGTTCTGATAAACTTAGGATCTCCACAAGGCTTTCAAGTCTATTTTCAAATTTTCTCCAACTTTCCCTACCATTCTTGGTGAGGATACTGATGCTATAAGCCATCTAAATATGCATCATACCTTATTTTTTATTACCTAAAATCTTTGAGAAAAAAAATCTACATCAACATAAGCTGGACAACTGAAAAGACTCCACAACCAAGCAGAATGATATTTTGGTTTCTGCTACACACCGGGAAGGTACAGCCTCTTATAGATGGGCCTTTCCTCCAGAGCTCCAAAGAACTCCACTGAACCACAGCAGGTCTCGGAGAAACCTGGCAGTATACCTGTTATTAAAAAAGAACTTCAGGGGTGCCTGGGTGGCTCAGCAGGTTGAGCATTGGACTTCAGCTCAGGACTTCATTATCTTGTGGTTCGTGGGTTCGAGCCCCATGTCAGGCTCTGTGCTGACAGCTCAGAGACTGGAGCTGGCTTGGGATTCTGTGTATCCTTCTCTCTCCCTGCCCCTTCCATGCTCGCTCGCTCTCACTTTCTCTCTCTCTCTCTCAAAAAAAGAAGACATTTAAAAAATTAAAATATAAGAACTTCCAGGTGCCCAACATAGAACAGGTAATGTAAGATCAAAACCTCCCTTTGCTTACTATAGGATGCACACACCTACACTCACTACATACAGTGGCTCCTCACTCTGAAGGAGTTGGAAAAGCCTATGCTTAGAATACATAGTTAATTAATGAAATGTATAATATCTTTCTTGAAATCTGTATTGTGTGTCAAGAGCATAATCTTGGTGGCCAAGACGAACTTGCCTTTGCAACGCTACAATCTGATTAAGTAGCTCAGTGCTTGGCATGTAGTATGCATTCAGTAAATGTTAACTACACTTTGGAAAGAACAAAGGAAAGGGAAGAGGCAACTTTAAGGGAAATTGCCCCTTTGAGAAGCAGTAATATAAAAACAAACCACAATTATCAAAGATTCTTGAAGCTGAATGTGTCTGCACTATGTGTAATTGTGAGAGTGCCCTGGAGTAGAAATCAAGCATTTTTGAAATGTGGCCGTCTGTTCATTTTCCATCCTTCACTTTCTATATTGCTCTGTCCCAGTGGAAAGGGGAATGTAAATCTCCTCACATTAGCGACTCCTGGCCTCACTGGGTTTCATGTGGTATTGAATAGATTGTCAAAATAAAAATCCAAAGGGAGACCAGGGTATTGGTTTATGGGAAGTAGCTATAATATTCAAATGAAAGCTACAAATCAGCTATGCAAATGAGCCTGTACCCAGGACAGAATTGAAATCAAACAGCCTGCAGAAGGAAACTTAATAAGCCCTGCCTCTCCTTCTATTACCTTGCGAGTTAAGTTTCCTGAGAGTCTGCTTGTGAGGGCACTGCAAGAATGTAGCTTCAGGCATTCCACTGGCTGTCACCGAGCTGCACTGGGACCTGGCAGCACTCTAAAGCTCCGGGAAGGGCTGAGCAGTTTGCATCTGTGTCTCCATCAAGAGGCATTAAATATGCATTTGATCAAGATAGTAGTTAGGAATATGAAGCACCTATGGGGGAAATTTGCTTGAAATTATAGCCATACGTACATACTTTCCCTCTGAAATGGCTTTGGGACTAACATTCTCATGAGAGAGTTGGCTAAAAGAATGGAAGATCGGGGCACCTGGGTGGCTCAGTCGATTAAGTGTCGAACTCTCAGTTTCGGTTCAGGTCATGATCTCATGGTTTCGTGGGTTCAAGCCCCATGTAGGGCTCTGCACTTGACAGCATGAAGCCTGCTTGGGATTTTCTCTCTCTCCCTCTCTCTGTCCCTCTTTCACTTGCACTATCTCTGCCTCTCTCAAATATTAAAAGAAGGGAAAGGAAGGGAGAGAAGAGAGGAGAGAGGAGAGGAGAAGAGAAGAGAGGAGAAGAGAAGAGAAGAGAAGAGAAGAGAAGAGAAGAGAAGAGAAGAGAAGAGAAGAGAATGGGAGATCATCCAGAGACGATTGGCTGTCCACAGTTTTGGGGAGGGGATAGACCAAAAGTCAGGACTGGTTACCAAGCTGGGACACAGTCCTACCCATGGAATCTATTTTACCATTTGTTGGTGACCATGGATTCATAGAAGCCAAGCAATACATCCTGGTTTGCCCAAGAGAGTTCTGTTTTAAACCTATTGTTCCAGTATAATTGTTACTAGCACCCATTTTCATTCTTAAATGTGTCCTGGTTAAGATGATAAACTACATGGTCATCCTACAAAGTGAACGTCTTCAAAATCATTCACCTTTCAGGTAAGTCAAGCCACAAGTCCAGTAGATAGGAACTGTCACGTCTATAGCCCAGATCTATGTCCATTAATGATGAGGCTGGTAGGCTTCAGGTGGGTTTCTGTCTCTGGAATGGTCAAGGCAAAAGCTAGATAAGAAGATGAGGTAAAGGAGATTCCACCAGCAAATAGGGACCCAAGACAATGACTTTATAGAATTCCTTCTTTCCCTGAGATTCTGCAAGGATCAGAGATTCAGCAAGAAACAGATCCAGAATGGAAATAGTTTCTCAAGTTTCTGCAACAATATGCTAGCTGAGGAAGGGTCCTGACTGCAAGTTTTCTCTTCTCCTTTCTGCGATACTGATCAGGAAAGACATGAGACAGAGGTAAAACATGAGAGTGGTTACAAGTACTACGTACCCAATTCACCTGCCACCCTGACCCAGGCTCTAGCTTGAACTCCAAGAACAGCAAAGCCTCGCTGGATGCAAGAATTCAAGTATGTGTCCACACATAGGAGTTTGTCTTAGCTGGATAAGGGCAGGCTTTACAGGAATATTAAAATTTCAGTGGCTGAAAAGTTACAGAGAGGGAGGGAGGCAAACCATAAGAGACTTTTAAAGACTGAGGAAAAACTGAGAGTTGATGGGGGCTTGAGGAGAGGGGAAAGTGGGTGATGGGCATTGAGGAGGGCACTCGTTGGGATGAGCACTGAATGTTGTATCGAAACCAATCTGACAATAAATTATATTTTTAAAAAATTTCAATGGCTGAAAACAACCAAGTTTCTTTTCCTCTCTGCTACACTTTCCATCCTGTGTTGGCTGGGCTCTCTTACTCATGTTCTACTTCCTTGGCAACCCGTTATTTTCATAGTTACTGAGGCAGGAAAAGGGGAGTATGGTGACTCACCCACTAGCTCTGAAAGATTCTGCCTGCCGTGACACGCGTCACTTCTACATTTCATTGGCCACACGAGGTCACGTGCAAATGGATTCGCCTAAGTTCCTATAAGAACAGAAGTTCATAGAAGTCAGGGAACAGGAAATACATGGAGGATGGTGCCAACTACAGGTATACAGATGGCACACCAAAGTGCCTGGTACACAGCAGGAGCCAAGCACATGCCAGCTCCCTCCAGAGAAGTGTCCCTGTCCTTTGGAGTCCTTTGCTGCCAGCTCCACTGCTCTTCCCTTTGAAGGAGACTGCAGTGCAGAGACAGTTTAGCCTGGGGACTCCGAAGGGAGGAACGAACTCTGGACCCTAGTCCTCTGGCAGCTGAAGGGCTCTTACATTCATCGTAGGCCAGGACTCCTTGTGATATTCTGGCCTGAGCACATCAGAACAGCAGCAACAGCAGCACTAGTATTTACTTCCATGGCACGTACTATGTGCTGGGCACTGTTTTAAGTGCTTCACATGCACTGAATCCTCACACCAGCTATTTGAGATGGTTAGTGTCCTCTTTTTACACAGAAGAAAACTGAGGTAAAAGAGATAAAGTAACACTTCTGAGGTCAGCAGGTATTAAGTGTCCAAACTGGGATCCCATCCCAGGCCTTTTGCTCCAGCATCCATGTTCTGTTGCGTGTGCACCAGACACATTGGTTGAGAAAGCAAGACACACCTGTCTCGATGCCATTAAATGCTATTGGATAACAACAGATGCTATTGCCTAACAATAGCTTCTAATGGCATAACGTGTGCTAGAAAGTTGTTTCCCAGGGAATGGAACTCCTGGAGGCTTTGGAAAGGATTTTATCGATTTAAGGGCATTAAAGGGCATGGAATTGCATGGTGATATGTGCATTTCCTTTTTATTGCTTTTTTCTCTTTGTTTCCCAATCCTCCCGATTATGTCGGAAAGAAAGCTTGGATGTCAAGGACCGACACAGCCCAATGCTTGTTAATCTAACTTCGGAAGAAGAAAAGGGCCAGGAGCACAGAGCCTTCTGCAGACCACAGTGTCCACCTAGAAGGAAAGGGCCTCATTTTGCTTACATTGTATTTATTTATAATGTTATTTTCTATTATTGGAAGGTGATGCTAGATTTGCACTTATGGCAATGATACAGTTTCATTTGAAAACATATTTGTTTAGGTAAAGAAAAAAGTGAGCTACTATGGGAAAATGGAAAATAAATAGCATGGGTGGTATTCAGACATTTCCAAAATAGCACATGTGGTAGATCAAAGACTTGAATTTGGGAAACAATATTCTGGGCAGATGGGTTTGCAAGGCAGCAAGCTAGACTTAGGGTAGATGGTAAGAAATCCTTTTCTTTATGTTAGCTGCTGTTTGGTGGTCAGTAAATAAAGAAAACTTTTTCTTTCCCACCCGTGACACATGTTAAAGTGTCCCCATGCCCTACAAGTTTAACATGCAGTGAACCTGAAAGGAAGCAGTGCCGTGAAGCCGGTTGGATCAAGCAGAGGGAGAAGTAGACTTAGATCAGTAACTAGTAACCGTGTGACCGTGAGCAAGTTTCTTACCGATCCACAGCCTCTGAGCTATCATCTACAAACTCGGAGAGATAAAATCTATGTCCTGGAGTTCTTGAGGTTATTAAGTCCAATCATGGGGAAAATATTGCCTGGCTCACCTTGCTGGCTGTCGTGAAGATCAAGCATTCGTTCCACATTTTTTAACAAACCTACCGCGTGCTGGGCAGTCAGAAGACAGCCTCAGCTTTTGCCCTTGCTGAGCGGGGTTGAGTGGGAATTTACACTAAGAGCAGCAATAAGAGAAACAAAACCAAGGCACTGCCATTTGTGGATGATTCACCAGAGGCCAGATGTTGAGCTAAGTGTTCTACACACATAATCCCATTTCATCGTAACAATAGCCCCAAGGATGTAATTATCATTCCCATCATATGGAGGAGAATTGAAGACTTGAGGGATAAGAAACTCACTTCAGGTTATGGAATTGGTGCATGGCAGAGCCGGGACTCACCCCCACAACTGCTCTCTTCTTAAAACAGATGTTATCCAGGAAGGCAGAGGTGGGACGGATTATAGTTGAGAGGATGGCGCTGTGTGGAAGGCACTTAGAGAGTCAGCCCTGCATCCGCCCAAGCCCTTTGTGGATTGTGAAGCATTGATGGGGAAAACTTGTTGGCACTCATAATTCCTACTGCATTATTTTTAGAGTCAAATTCTCCCCGTGGGACATTTGAAGTTCTCCAAGCGCCCATGTGAGCATGTGGGAGAATTCCATTATTAGAACGATGCTCCTTGATGCCTCCTAAGCTTTCATCAATGCAAGAATCACCCCCGGGGATCTTGGGAAAGCACAGATTCTGAATCTGGAGTGGGGCCTGAGAGTCTGCATTCCTCATAAATCCCCATGGTCTATTCTACTCATTCAAGGCCATAGTTTGAATAACAAGGCATTAAAGCCCTCAGAGCCCATGGAGTAGAGATCTTTTCCCAACCTTCCAATGCAAAGAGCCCTATGAAGCTCTAAATCAAGGCGTAGCATATAAGGCAGGGGGCAGTCTCTCTGCCTCGGTGGGAAATGAGCTGGACCAAGAAGGGCTAGAATCACAAGGCAGCATCTTCAGCTCTGGGAGGAAGAGTTGGGTGGGGAGACTGCTGGCTCATAAATTCCCAACAGCAATTAGCCGGAAGGAAGCTGGTCTGAGGAGCCATTAACATTTACAAATCTCCCCAATAGTCCTCCTCACAGTCACTTGAGGGCACCACAAAGGGCATATTATTGAGCCTAATGAAAAAGCCTATAAAATGTGCAGTTAAATTGCACGTCCTCGCGGAGTGGTAGCTTATTTGGGGATAGGAGACTCCCTCCACTTGGTAGTGACCTTTTTGCTTGGTTATTTGTTAGTTATTAGGTTCTTTTCCTGTCTCTGGCTGTCCAGGCGTTGGGCTAGTGCGTATTGAGCAGAAGGGAGCATCAGTCTCTTTGTGGGGGCATCTCATTTCATCCTTGATCCTTCCCAGACTGATAGAGAAAGATGCTGAACCCCAGACAAGCAGTTGGTGACTCAGTTTCAACCCCAGGTTTCTGGACTCCAACCTCCGGTCTGAAAATGGGACTGTTCAGGGTGGTAGAGGGATATCTGCGAACTACTGAAATTGTATACAAAGTTGTATGTGTGCAGGTGCATACAGCCAGGCATACGTGTGTGAAGAAAACAGCTCTACTTCATGAGATTCTCAAAAGCACGAAAAGTAAGCACTCTTTGGGGCACCTGGGTGGCTTAGTCGGTTAAGCGTCCGACTTTCGCTTGGGTCATGATCTCGCGGTTCGTGGGTTCGAGCCCCACATCGGGCTCTGTGCTGACTGCCAGCTCAGAGCCTGGAGCCTGTTTCGGAGTCTGTGTCTCCCTCTCTCTCTGACCCTCCCCTGTTCACGCTGTCTCTCTCTATCCTAGAAATTAAAAAAAATAATAAATAAATAAAAATTAAAAAAAAAAAAAAGAAAAAAAGAAAAGTAAGCACTCTCTGGCTAGACAGTACAGCCTGAAAAGAATCTCCCTGAGCCATGGTTCTTTCTCAGTCTTTCTTAGCAAGAGGTCCTGGTTTTTAATGTCAAATTTTCCAATCGTTCCTTCAAATGATAGTTGGGATTTCAGTCTATTACTTGAGAAAACACATAATGACACAAGGGACTCCATCCAGGCCTTCCCAGTGAATTTGTGTTTTAATCGCTATACAAGCCTCTGCAGACACTTGGTAAATAAGAGTAAGCGAATGTACAAATATTGTTTCTTTTCTTCTCCCTTCATTCTCAGCTGGCTTGAGGCCAGGTTGAGTGTAAATGACAGCGATCCCTGTCCCTAATCAAAGCGCAAGCCCTACTGTCACATGCTCACAATAAGCAGCTGCAGGATTTCTGTGTCTTAATCATGAAGGCAGATCGAGACAGTGATTAAGTGCGCCAGCTATGTTCGCAACCAGACAGACCTGCATGCAAAACACAGTTGTCTACCATTGGCCAGTCATTTCAGTTTACCAATCCATAAAATGGGGTTAAGAATAGTATCTACCTTTCTAAGGGGTTTTGTAAAGATTAAAGAGATGATATACACAAAGCATTGTTACCATTAATCCAGCACTTTCCAGGTGCTGGTCCCCTCATATTGTCTCCATCCATCTTGAGGGTTTGAATGTTTATGTGCCTCATTCAGTATCCCAGGAAGAGCTGTGCTTTGAACTGGGTCTATCTAGAATCCCGACCCAAGGGTGGTAAGCATTTTACTGTCTCAATGATCTCTTTATGTACTCAGTGCCATGAGTCAAGCATACAGAAGGGTTTGATAGATATATGTTCACTTACATGAGTCTATGTTCCAAACCAATACACTTATTTGGAAAGGAAACACCGCGAATCAGCCTGAGGCACTCTCAGAATGTGGGCTTGAGGTATACACCCAGCGCTACTGGGATACAACGTGCTGTTGTCAAAACAAGGCTTGTTGACAGGCATCATGGAAAAGAATCCGAGGAAGGCATCAGCTAATGTAGACCCTCGCCTTGACTGGATAACATGGCCATGATTTCATGTCTCTGAGCTCAGCTATAAGAGTATCAATAGCTGCTTTGTCTACCGTTCAAAGCTGGCTATAAGGAGTAATGAGATCACTTCTATGAAATCGTCTGACATCGTAGGTAAGGTTTTCTCTTCATTGCTATTACAGTTACAGTGACAGGTAGGAAAGTCCCAGGGGGACTCTAAAACAATTCTGCTTTGGAGGAAAGTTGCATTTATTTATTTATTTTTTTAAAAAACCTTTTTATGTTTATTTTTTATTTTTGAGAAAGAGAGAGAGAGCGAGAGCAGGGGAGGGATCAGAGAGCAGGCTTCAGGCTCTGAACTGTCAGCAAAGAGTCCGATGCAGGCCTTGAACCCATGAACTGGACCATGAGATCATTACCTGAGCTGGAGTGGAAATCTGATGCTTAATCAACCGAGCCACCCAGGCACCCCCGGAGGAGCACTGCATTTAAAGAGACAGAGGACAAGAAGGAAACGACTATGGAAAGAGTCTTTGTCTTCAGTGGAAATCTAAATGTAGCATTCCTGGTCTTAAGGCCACTTGGGCCGGGGGTGTGGGCGAGGGAAGAGGGTGGCTAAAATTCATGGCCTTCCCAAAGAGTTAAAAGTGATTTAATAAGACGCTTACCAACACCTAAACTTTACTCCCCAGACTGACTCAGTTTTCCTGACAACATCTGTAGCCTAGCAGCAGGGGAAACGGGAGGGACCCCATTATACAGGCAATCTGTCTAAAAGGATCTGTAAAAACTTGGAAGGCCCCATCAGAAGCCCATTCAAAAAGCTCTGAATTGGTTTGTGCAGCTCTAGGGGTGGCAGAGATCAGTAAATGATTTTTCCAACAGAAAACAGCACAATCGGAGAGTCTGCCTTTGCAAGTTGCCTGAGCAAAGCTTCCAGCAAAGCTCATCAGGAGCTGGACAGCTGTTCCCAGCGAGGAGTGGGGAGGCTCAGCTACAGGTAGGATCAGCCTCTCGTCATACCCACCTGGGTCCCCATTGCTGGCCAGGCCACCAGCTTTAGTAATTGGGCTGCAAAGATCACAGTGGCCCTTTCTTTGGGAAGCTTCCCCAGCAGTAGCAAATCAGTGCCCTGTCTGCAGCTAATGGAATAAGCCTCTGACTTTAAATTCATTTTCCGAGGTATGCTTGGGGATCACAGCAGGCAGATCTGTATCCCACTCATCCCTCTGTTTTCCAAGCGGAGCTCTCTTTGGAATTAAAAAAGGTATAATTAAAGTACCTTATTTGGGCATGCTGTAATTAGTCACCAATTCAGCATGCTATCAAATGTAATCCAAATATAAACACCGGGGCTGCAGGCGCCAATCCTCTGGTGAGTTCTGGGAGCTAATGAGCCCTACCTGTCTCCCATAAGACCTTGTTACCCCTGAGTGACTCACCTCCTGAGGCAGAAACTGGCTCTGACCACTGTGAGTGAGCCCCAAGGCAGTCTGTCTTCCCAAATATTTCTAAGCCCTGGGGGGTGGACTTCCAGGGAGCAGATTTTGTGTCATCACCACGTAGAGAAACTTGGGGTGAAAGTGGCTTCTTTAGTCAACACTTCAAAGGGAATAGTGTGGCTCCATGATTAAATACTTTTTATCCATTCAACAACAGTGTTACTGAGCTCCCGCTGTGTGCAGGACAATGGGGATTCAGTAAGGAAGGAAGATGGGATAATCTGCTGAAAGCTCCAGGAGACAGAAACTGTGCACTCAAGCTGTGTGACCTTGGCCTCTCTGAGGCCGTTAGCTTGTCAATAAAATAGGGATAATAGCATTCATCTTACAGTGTTGTGGCAAAGACTGAACATGAGAAAAGAGGTAAACATCTCGGTCTTTGCCCAGCATGGAGGAGAGCTGGTACTGGAAAGTCATTCTCTCCAGATAAGGACCTGGAACTATGGGTCAGGGTCATGCAACTGCTCTCTCCTCGTTTGGAGCTCATGAGTTTTTCTGAAGCCATTGGACAAGGGGGGAGTTGGCCATATATATGCGGGGACCGTCCGCTTTGTAGACAGAATACCTCCACCTGACATTACTTATGGGTGAGGCTATTTCCTGCTGGACCCTTAGCTCCAGAAGACTCCTCCCCTCTCCCGCTTTTTGTCTGTCAGGGCATTTTCCAATTCTCCACGGAATTTCGCCCCATCAGGGTGCCTTGCTGGCTCAGACAGAAGAGCATGGGACTCTTGATTTCTGGGTCATGAATTTGAGCCCCATGTTGGGCACTGAGACTGCCTAAACAACAAACAAATAAATAGTGAATAGAATAGAATAGAATAGAATAGAATAGAATAGAATAGAATAGAATAGAATAGAAAAGAATAGAATTAGAATAGAATAGAATAATGGAATGGAATTTATCCCTATGTTCTGTGCACAGGGGAATCAAGTCTGCCTGTAGTAGTTTATTCAGCCAGCCCCAGGAGGCATCTCAACATTTATTCTCAGGGCCCCTGGGTAGACTTTCCCTTTCAAGTGTGGGTGGTTTCCTGTCTGCCCCCAGTAGTTAGCTGCTCAGTCAGTGCATTTCTGTGGTTACTTCCTGAGGCATCTACTACATTAGACACTTCCAGAACTGCTTCACACACAGTACTTTATTTCCTCCTCAACACATGGCACAGCAACTCCCGATTATTTAAGTTAAAACGTGCAGATTCCATCCTTGGTTTCTCTGTCCACAGCCATCACATTGAATCTATCAGTATGACCTTCAAAATGCGCTCCCCCATCTGTCTGTTTCTTTCCTTCTTCACAACCATATCTGTCCAAGTCACCTCTTAGGTTCCCTGTTTCTGCTCCTTATGATCTGTTCTCTACAGAGCGGCTAGAGAGGCCTTTCTAAAACCACAAATCACATCAGACTATGACCCCGGTCAAGACCCTCCAGTGGCTCCTGTCACATTTGGAATCAAATCCAACCCCCTTGCTCTGACCTCATGCCCCAGAACTCTGCTCCTCTACCCCTGTCTCTCATGGCTTCTGCAACCACAGGGTCTTTGCCTTAGCTGTTGACTCTGCCCAACTCCTTCACACATCACAACATGAATGGAAACATCCTGAATGTTAACTCCTCAGAGAGATAACATCAGCCATTTAAATTTTGTATCCCTTCAATGTCTTGTGATTGGTTTCTTTTTTTAGACTGTCTCTCACCTCCCTAGAACGTAAGCTCCCTAAAGAAGCTTCTTTCTCTTTGTACCCATCGCATCCAGGAGAGTCTGCCACATAGTGGACACTCAATATATTTGCTGAGTGAATGACGCTCCATAACAGTTTTCTGTAAAATGAGGATAAACCCACCTGAGAGAGGTCAGGTGAATTGTGTGACACATCCGTTATGCCACAGAGCCCCGATCCAGACCTGAGTCGTTGCTGCTCGACAGTTGGTGCTTTTTGCACACTCACTGACTTCTGCTTATTTCTCCTTTCCTGCCTCTGCCCCCGGCAGCTAACGACATTTCAGATTTATGATAAATGCCTGAACATGAGCCTCTGCCTCTTTTTTCATCGCAGGCTATGGCTCACACCCAGATGTTGGTATTTTCATCCCCCACTGCTGTTCTGAGTCAATAGAAAACACTCATTGAAAGAAGACCCTGCCAATATCCTCTACCTTTTATCAGGAGATGCCCATCACTCATCCAGCATCTGGCATTTCTGTCCATCATGACTGAAGCAAAGAGGTGTCCACTACTCTGCAGATCAGAATGTGGGTGGGAAGCTTCTCTCCTTGAGGAAGAGTCAACCAAGATTACCACCCTATGGCTGATTGGCCAAGCTTTCTGGAATAGAGGCACCGTGATATAATAGAGGCACGGAGTTGGGGTTGGAGTGTGGTGCTATTTGTACCGAGAACTCATAAGGGAGAAAGGGCATGCCTGGGGGAGTGCTCAATAGTTCTGTAGAACAGGAGTGAGAGTGCGTGGCTGGAGAAAAGTGGCACAGGTCTACATTCCTGTACTCACCTTTTACTGTAGAAGTGAATAGCTCTGGCCTGGGAGTCACAGCACTTACCGGTGAGCACTGTTTAGTATTTGCTAGCTGAAGGGCCTTGGGCAAGTCTCTTGACTTCCTGTCTCAGAATCCTCATATCGGATTGTTGGGGGGTCAGCAGCCCTGCCCTCCCCTGCCCACCCCAGAGCTTTCATGGAGACCATTCCAGATGATCAGTGGAACAGGACCTGTGCAAGTGAAGTAATAATTATTGTGGTTCTTGAGCTAATGGATCCCACTCTGCAAGTCAACCCACAGGATATGGTGATGGGGGCAGGACAGGCAGAGATGGGGACATTGAGGTTTCATCCCCATCTCTCCATCTATGCCTTTCCATCCCTCAGCTCACCCTGTCCACTCCCCAGTACTGAAACCTTTCAGTCCCCATGCTCTGCCCCACCCATTCTGCCACCTTCCCTCGGACACCTCACTAATCCAACATCCAGCTCTTGAAATCACACCCGATGATCCCTGAGGGAAAGAAATACAGTCCTTGCCTCATTCCAATATGGAAGCATTAAAAGGGACTCTGCTGCAGAAGAAGGTTTACCCTGAAAGTTGACACCAAATCAAATGCCAAAAATCTAACCCATTCCACATGACCAAGGCTAACATCTCTGGGGGCAAATGGGAAAGAACCATGGGCATGAGGAATCTCATTACCATAGCAGTTAGGCTTACAGTGGCCAGAAATCTGGCCTTGCATTTTGGATGATTTTCTTGGCACCACATTTCATGGCCCCAAGGTCATTTGGTTAAGAAAGGGTAGGAGATCATATTATTCACACTGATAAGAAACTAATGACGGTACCACTCCTGCCCTGTGTAACACATTTGAACTTCTATGGGGGGGGGGGCTGTCTGAGAATTCATGGCTCTAGCCCACCTGCATATGAGTTTGTGAAACCATTTGAACAACTAGGAGACCAAAACCATATTCAGGGGAGATATTAAGCCTCTCTGCAAAGGAAACACCTCATGAAGGGCTGTGGAAGCAGAGTTTTGTGTCGGCCTCATCCTCTCTATAGTGCTGTTATCACTACAAAAGTCTGTGGGCTCTCACCTGGGCCTGAGGTCAGCCCCCAGATGTTTCTGTGACCACAGCCCATGTTGTGGCAGGATGGCCTTTGGTTCTTATTATGATTGCAAGACATACCTCAGTAATAACCATCAGGGAACTTTGAAAAGATACGTTTATTACTGACAGGTCCTAGAGGGTACACATCATATCTGGGGCCGCACTGCACAGTTGAAGACAGAGAGAGAGAGAGAGAGCTTGGACCAAGGGTTCCACCTTTACTGGGGTCAAGGAAAGGTGCCTAGGCTTGCATGATGTCACTTTTGGTGAATTTAAAACCTAAGAGTAGAAATTAAACCACTGGAAAGGAAAAGCAAGCCTTCTATTGGTTCTTTCTGTTGGGCACCCAGGCCCCTCTAAAAGGGGAGCTTCATGGGTGGGGGTGGGACAGGTTAGCTCTTTACCTACTTGGGTCCCTGGCAATGTATTTATTCAAGATGGATGTTTTTGAAATGGATGCTTCGGCAATCAAAAAGCTTGATGTCAGACACTTACATTACAATCAAAAATGCTAATTGTCAGGCGCAAACACTACAAACACACTGTATTCAGTTCAATCAACACATTTTTATTGAGCACCTGCTAAACGTGGCTAGATGCCAGGAAGATGTTCATGCAGCTTTAAGGGCATGTCTTGGTTTTATTGTTTATTACCATTTCCACAGGATCTCCATCCCGTGGCTCAATTCCTTCCTCCAAGCCTCAGTTTCGTCATCTATAAAATTAGGAAAAATAACAAAATTTAGCTTTGGGGGCTTAGAGGATGTTACAGTGAAAATGCATATAAAAGTGATTGTAGGGATGCCTGGCTAGCTCAGTTGGAGGAACATGTGACTCTTGATCTCGGGGTTGTGAGTTTGAGTCCCACGTTTGATGTAGAGATTACTTAAATAAATAAATATTTAAAAAATAATTGTAAATAAAAATGCTAGTAAGCTGTTAAATATCATCATTTCAATCCCAGCAGTGGGATTGAGAAGGGAGAGGATGGCGTCTTCGTCAGCCAGCTGAAATGACAGCATGTCTTGAGGAACCTCCTTGATTTATGTAAAATGAAATGCCTCCCTCAGTGGTCTCTGTGACATGCATAGGTTATGCAATCACAAACCCTGCTGCCACAGTGACTGATTACCTCACCAGTACTTACAGGGTGACCTTGGGTGAGTTACTTACTCTGCCTGAACCTGAGTTTTCTTATCTGTCAAACAGTGTTCTGTAGATTACCTAATATATGTAAAGTACCTAGATCAATGCCTAACACAGGCAAGTTCTGCATGTGTTTTTTCTATTTGTTATCATAGAGACTTTTTTTTTTAAGTTTATTTCTTTATTTTGAGAGAGACAGAGACCCAGAGACCACATGAGCAGGGGAGGGGCAGAGAAAGAGGGAGAGAGAGAGAATCCCAAGCAGGCTCCCCACAGCTAGCTGCAGAGCCTCAACTCGGGGCTAGAACGCATGAACTGTGAGATCATGATCTGAGCTGAAACCAAGAGTCAGTCACTTAACCAACTGAGTCACCCTGGTGCCCCTCATGTAGACATTTTTTTAAAGTTATTTATTTTTGAGAGATGTAGAGGAACAGAGCACAAGCAGGGGAGGGGCAGAGAGTGAAGGAGACACAGAATTGGAAGCAGGCTCCAGGCTCTGAGTTGTTAGCCTAGAACTCGATGTGGGGCTCGAACCCACGAACTGTGAGGTCATGCCCTGAGCCAAAGTCAGATGCTTAACCGACTGAGCCACCCAGGCGCCCCTCTTATCATGTAGATGTTAAAGGAAATTGCTCCCAACTTGAAAGCGTCTTGAAAGGCCTTTGATATTTGATATTGTGCTCACTCACTACCCACTCCTTGGGTTGTCTGATCAAATATAGGAGGCCCAGTGAAATCTGAATTTTAGATAAATAATGAATCATTTTTAGTACAAGTTTATCCCATGAACTATTTGGGACCTACATATACTGGAAAAATTTATGCATTGTCTATGTGAAATTCAAATTCAACTGAGAATTCTATGTTTTTATTTGCTATACCTAACAGCCTTCCCAACTCTTACCCTGTTAAATGATTCCAGGCAGTGAAAAGTACCTTATAAAAATGTCATGTTTAAGTTACTTATCATAATGTCCTCCTCCCTAGAACGTACACTCCATGAAAGCAGGAGCTTGTCTGTGTTATTTCTGTCTGTATTCCCAGCATTGGCCGAGTACCTGACCCATGGCAGGAACTTAACACAAAGGTGTTTTTATAATGACAGAATAAGGGGAAACTTACAGTGCAAGGGAGAGGCCCTTGGAAGCATCCAATTTCCTGCTTTTCTGGTCTTTCTCAAATGCTACTTTAAAACATCTTTGCAAGCAGCATTCCTGGCCTCATAACAAAGTCTGAGCACTTTGTGTTCCCCGTCTGAGGACCCTGATCCTTCTCAGAGCTTAGACTTCGATCCAGGCTTCAGCGCTGGGGTTAGGAAACACGTTATATTTTTCCTTTGAACTGTGAACAATCAATTCTCTGCATTCCAATTCTGTCACAGTCCTGGGCTCCACAGACTACAAGAAATGGACTTGCCTTATGCTAATGGCATTTCATTTATCATTATGGTGCCGAATGAGGGGAGACCATTAAGCTTAGTGTGATGTTTTATTAGTGTGTTCTTCTGAGGTCTGTGACTCCGCAGAACACAATGAATAAAAATGACCCAAATTTCTCTTCTTGAGACGTATTCAGGCTACACATGCTCAGCCACCCAAGCCTGATGACGCCTTTGGTAAATAGCTTCAGATTTCAAGTCTTTCCTGCTATAGCATTAGTGCAAGTGTGGCTGGAATTTCATTTAATTTGAATTTTCTGCATTTAGCAATAACTCTGATTTCCCATAAAATGAAAAGCAGTCAACTTTTTTTGACTTCTAATTTAAGGCTATATAGACTTTAGGGACGTAGGCACCAGAAAGTCCACCATGGGCCTGAAACTGACAGTGTTTGCCACTGTGTTAAAAATGGGGTTTCTAAGTGTGGTTGGAATTGTTCATAGCCCTTTCTGATTCAAAGTGTCATACTTGCTGTGTCTGATGGACTGCATTTAAATAGAAATAGCCCCTTCTTTACTTTGGAATTGAGTTCAAAATTGAATGGGTAGCTACTCCGTTATATGTTCCAGGGAAACATAGGATTGGTGAGGGGTTGGGGAAGGTCCCACTGCCTTGCTTCCTGCATCAGGCATTCGGAGAACCTAATTATCTACAGAAAACTGATCTACTTTGGCCTTCTGCTCCTGTAACATAATTTTTAAAGGAAGAAAAGGAAAGCGACAATAACATAAATGGGCTTGCCAAAAAGCCGTTGGACAGTTTTCACATGTCACTTCAAAAGGGACTGAAAAGAACTATGTCCCAAGCCTTCCTGTCTCAGTGGCAATCGAGGGAATGTGCAGCTTACACACAATCATGTTTTGAGGATGTAAATACTGCTCTACACGTTCCAGCAGGTAGTTTCAAAATTAACAGTTTTGCCCCCTCCCTCCCTTACTAGTCAATAACTCATCAGGGGGAAAGAAAGCTATACGCATATGGCATTAATTAACAACATTATCAACACTGGCAAGAAGAAATTAGAAGCAAGCTGTATGTGCAGCATTCTGGAAATTGTTAAGTAAATTACAGTGTGTGGACTATGATGAAATGATAATTAGAAAGACTTGGATACATGGAAATGTTTAAGCTAAAGTATCAAGTGAGAGAAAAATTACTGAATCCTATGAACACTGTGACTGCAATTATATCAGCATAACTAGGTAGATAAATACAAACTGGAAGAGGGGCGCCTGGGTGGCTCAGTCGGTTAAGCGTCCGACTTCGGCTCAGGTCATGATCTCATGGTTCGTGGGTTCGAGCCCCACATTGGGCTCTGTGCTGACAGCTGAGAGCCTGGAGCCTATTTTGGATTCTGTGTGTCCCTCTCTCTGACCCTCCCCTGCTCAAGCTGTCTCTCTCTCTCTCTCTCAAAAATAAACAAAACATTTAAAAAAAATACAAACTGGGAAAGGAGGCAAAAATGAAAATAATAGTTGTATAGAATTAGGTGGATTAAAAATGATTAATTACTTTTATTTAAAATTGTTTTCTAGGGGCACCTGTGTGGCTCAGTCAGTTAAGCATCCCACTCATGGTCTCAGCTCAGGCCATGACTTCATGGTTTGTGAGATGGAGCCCTGCTTCAGCACGGAGCCTTCCTGGGATTCTCTGTCTTCTTCTCTGCCCCTCCCTCAAGCTCTCTCCCATCCTCTCAAAATAAAAAAAGAAACATTTAAAAGATAATAATAACTCAAATTGGTTTTTTAAGCCAAAAATTCTTTTTATTTTTATTAAATCTTTTTTTAATGTTTATTTATTTTTTAGAGAGAGAGACAGGGCCTGAGTGGGGGGAGGGGCAGAGAAAGAGGGAGACACAGAATCGGAAGCAGGCTCCAGGCTCCGAGCTGTCAGCACAGAGCCCGATGCAGGGCTCAAACTAACAGTGAGATAGTGACTTGAGCAGAACTCAGATACTCAACCAACTGAGCGACCTAGGTGCCCCCAAAAATTATTTTTGAAATAATGGTGTAAAAAAAAAAAAGGAATGGCAGAAACATGCCATCAGTTTAAATCTTTGAATTGAGCATCTACTCCTTCACTCATCCTGGAGCTCATTATTAAGGTAATATCCAGCTTGTAGACTCATTCAAATTCTCCAAATATTTAGAAGGATGAAGTTGAAACTATTCAGAGGTAAAGAGTTCCAAAAAGGAACAAAACAAAACAAGCATCCTATCTTAGGATGAGAAGCTCTCAGATATCACTAGGGTTAACGCTCCTTGTATTACCGTTGGAAGAACTCCAGCTCAGGAGGATTGAAGACTCAGGCCTAGCACTAGCCAGGGCAGCTCCTGGTGTGGGACAGACCTAGCGCGTGAGTCACAGAGCCCTCCCTCTCGTGGGGGATTCCAACAAGGTCCCTGCAGCCCATGGACAAGGCCTGACAAAGGTTCAAGTTCAGCCCCTAAGGCCCTCCCAGCCAGCACACGCTCTGATGGGACTGCTGTGCTCAGCCTTCCTGCCTGGCCTGGAGGAAGCTAAGCAGTGTTTGGTTGCCTTTCCCAGGAGTACCTTTCCCTGTTCAAGGCAACATTGCCTGTTACTTTCTCTCTGCTCTGCCCTTAACCCATGGCTGAGCACAGTCTTCTCAGGCCCCTAGAAAGCTTTTCCTCTTCTTTGACAAAGTGCTGTCCTCACAGCTCTGGGCCCTTGGCAGAATGGGCAGGGACTTCTCTTGGGTGCAGCCACTCCTTACTGTCAAGATATTCTAACTCAGGGTGCCTGGGTGGCTCAGTTGGTTAAGCGACTGACTTCCTCTCAGGTCGTGATCTTATGGGTCGTGGGTTCAAGCCACACGTCAGGCTCTGCGTAACAGCACAAAGCCTCTTGGGATACTCTTTTGCCCTCTCCCTCTCTGCTCCTCCCCTGCTTGCTCTCTTTTTCTCTCAAAATAAATAAACATTTTAGAATTTAAAAAAAAAGTGATAGTGCTTGGCATATGATAAACATTTGCTGTGAGTTAACTATTATACTTATCCTAATCTTGATGAGGGAGCGTGGGAGCAAGCTGAGGGCAAAATACAGGCTGTGTATCTACCCCCACCCCCTGGTAGAATAAATGTGATATTCCTCGGTCACTCCTGGCTACCTAAGAACAAGGAAAGGGCTTTAAGTGCTCGCCATGCCGGTGTGGGGAACTAAGACAAATGAAGAATTAAATTCCCTTACTGCTTACGGCCCATTGACAAGTCCTTGAAACAGGGAGACTGACCTCCCTCTAGAAGCTCAGCTGCCTCAATGATGACACTTTGCTGGGGGCAAGAGAGAACCTTAGCTTAACATTATCCTGACACCCTCAGGGATCCTGTAAGTTTACTTCCTTTATCTCAACTGCCCCAAGATACATGCTGGCAATCATACTCCAAGCTTACGGCCCCCTGATATATGTCTGAAGGGTCTCATGACTGAGGTTTTATTAAATGGTAATAAATGGCATATCCCTAGAAACAGCTGGCCCCTCAAGGTCCAGGAAACCTTGCTTCCAAAATACCTTAGAGACTTATGCTGTCCCTAACCCCCTCCCAACCTGAGGGTATATATTGAGTTACCCATCATAACCCCAGTGCAGCTCTTTCTGCCCATGGGTCCGTCCCCGGGCTTTAATAAAATTGCCTTTTTGCACCATGGACAACTTCAAGAATTCTTTCTTGGACATCAGCTCCAGATCCCACGAACCCCCAGATCACCCCAAAACTGCATCAATCTCTTTGTCCACAAAACAGGAAATTTAACACCTGTCTTCAGCACCGCCTTTATTGGTCGTGGCTGTCAAGTATGCTCTAGAACTGAGTCAGCTTAGTCAAGAGTAAAGAACTGTGCAGCCTCAGCAATATGAGCATCAGGGTCTTGGGTCAGGGGGGCTTTTAGCATCAAACAGCTCCCTCACTAGGACCACTCTCCCCACATCAAAGATGAGGAGACCGAGGCTAGTGAGCCAGAGTGTTGACGGGCCATGCCCGAGATCACCAAGCTAACTAGTGACAGGATGGGTTTTAAAACTGGATTTATCCACATCCCCAAAAGCAAGGGAATCAAGAGCAAAAATAACTGATTGGGACCTCATCAAGATTAAAAGCTTCTGCACAGCCAAGGAAACAACCCACAAAATTAACAGGCAACCAATGGAATGGGAAAAGATAGTTGCAAATGACATATCAGATAAAGGGTTAATATCCAGAATCTATAAGGAACTCACCAAACTACATGCCCGAAAAACAAACAACCCAGTGAAGAAATGGGCAGAAGATATGAACAGACACTTCTCCAAAGAGGACATCCAGATGGCCAACAGACACATGAAACGATGCTCAGCATCCCTCCTCATCAGGGAAATACAAATCAAAACCACACTGAGATACCACCTCACGCCAGTCAGAGTGGCTAAAATGAGCAAATCAGAGAACTCTAGATGCTGGCGAGGATGTGGAGAAACGGGCACCCTCCTCCACTGTTGGTGGGAATGCAAACTGGTACAGCCCCTCTGGAAAACAGTATGGAGGTTCCTAAGGAAACTAACAATAGAACTCCCCTAGGACCCAGCAATAGCACTGCTAGGAATTTACCCAAGGGATATAAAAATGCTGAGGCATAGGGGCACATGGACCCCAATGTTCATAGCAGCACTCTCCACAACAGCTAAAACATGGAAAGAGCCTAAATGTCCATCAACAGATGAATGGATCAAGAAGATGTGGTTGATCTATACCATGGAATACTACATGGCAATGAGAAACAATGAAATCTGGCCATGTGTAGCAACATGGATGGACCTTGAGGGTGTTATGCTGAACGAAATAAGTCAGGCAGAGAAGGACAAATATCATATGTGTGCACGTATAGGAGGATTAGGAGGAACTTAACAGAGGACCAAGGGGGAGAAGAAGGGCGGAAATGGTGGGGGAAAGGGAGAGAGGCAAACCATGAGAGACTCTTGAATGCTGACAAAAACTGAGGACTGATGGATGTGGGGGGGAGGGGGGAGATGGGCATGGAGGAGGCCACTTGTGGGGATGAGCACTGAGTGTTATGTGGAAACTAATTTGACAATAAACTATTTGTAAAAAAAAAAAAAACTGGATTTATCCAACTGTAAAGCCTGTATTCTTAACCATTATTTTGTAGCACCTTTATGCCATCATTCAAAAAATCAATTCTTTCATATATTACATGAAAAACATGTCAGTTATACAAAATGTGTATTGAATCCAGGGTATATGTGACACATTTGTTGTTGTTTTTAATATGTGAAGTTTTTGGTTTTTGTTTTGTCTTACTTGGTTTGTTTCTATTTGACATCTTTATTCCGAGATGGAGCATGGGCACAGAGATGGGGATGGCATGGAGGAGGCCTCCAGATCATAGAAGGCCCTAGTTACCTAGACTTTCTGTGGCTGACGATTACTGCAGACTCTTTACTCAAGATTCCAGGGCCCAGAGAGGGCATGGCTATGTCTCTCCTTTGAGGAAGGGCTTGGTATTAAAGAATCCTCACAACCCATTTAACCCAGTTATCGTGCCCTGGTGGTCAGAGAACACTCTCTGCCTTAAACTCTTCCTCTCTAAGTCCTGTTGGACGGTCCTGCCATCTCTCTAAATTACATTCAGAGCCTGTCAGTCATACTGCATTCAGATTTAAAGATCGTATTAACGAAAATTTTATTTTAAGAATTGGAACAGGAGGAAATAACATATGCTTGCATTAATGGGAGAAAACAATAGCAATTGCATCTGCATATTATGGTTGGGTCTCAGATTCAATGAACTCTGGAATGAGATGGAAAATATAATAAGCATGATTCTGAAAATTGAATAATCAGCATTCCATGTGGTTCCAATTGTAATGGATAGAAAAACATAAGCAAAATAAAAGGATTGTTTGCTCTTAAACTTTTCTGAGACGGTTACCCTGGAGGTGGGTTTATCTCTTCAAACAATTGCCTGTTGTATTGGGGGATAAGGAACCAATTTCCATAGTTGAATTATCACATTTTAAGTCAAAATTTGAAAAAAGATCCAGACATTTTTAAATTTATAGGATTAATCTTCTGTCTTTCCTCCAATAACAAGTAAATTGAATCTGCAAAATTATGTTCAGTATATTATTTTCAACTGTGTAATTATTGTTTAAAGATACATGTCGTCAATTTCTTCTGTTCCCTTTTGAAACTCAAGTCCGTTTCAAATCTTTTGTTAATAAGCAATTCAGCTCTCAGAGAATGGTTTCTCTGTGTTGGTAATTAAGTGTTATATTTACACAAAGGAAATAGTGAAACACAATCTCTTCCAAAAAGAACATTCTAAAACATTCCACTGAATGCAAAAGCATGACCCTACAGTGTCAGAATTTCTTCTGGCGATGCCAGCAAAATCCTTGAGCAATTTTACAAGGAACTAAAAAGAAAGTCAGATTCCTCTAAATGATATGGCCCTGTGGTCGTAATAGTTGAGAAAATATTGACACAATTCGATAGCAGTTGTGAAACTGAATGAACAGCAAGTACAAGATATGCCACTAAGGCAGGAGTTTGCTTCTTTGCAGCAAATACCTTCAAGGCAAGGTGTTTTGTTTTGTTTTGTTTTTTTTGCTGCACCTTTAATATAATCACAGATGTGAATTTTTCCCTAACGTGAAAAATGGACATTAGTTAATATTCCAGTAAACATGCCTAGGGGTACCCCCTGACCATGTGACAGGCATTCTCTCATGAGCTGCAGATGTCTTCTAAGTCTGAGTGAGCTGGAACCTGCCTTCACTGGTGTCACTGGTGTCCTGTCTGGTCAGGGAAATATGGGCAATAGGGCAGCAGAAAATGCAAGACATATTTAGGAAAGAAAGAAGAAGTGAAATACACACACACACACACACACTCATAATGATTGTTATCATATTTATTATGTGCTAAGTGTTGTGGGAAACAAAGACAGAAGGAAATGGCAGATAAAATTCAATTTCCTCATAACCTGCAGCCCGTTGATGAATAAGGCAGGCAGAGTAACACGTTTCTCCAGGAACTCCCCACTGTTTTCATGTTAATGTTTTGCGAGAGGGAAAAACAACCTTAGCTTGGCAACAGCTAGGCCTCCAGTATCCTGTGAGTCCTCTTCAGCGTATGAAAATCCCTTTGGAAACTTCCCCTTGACTTTACCTCCCCCAGCTCCCAAGTATATAACCAGTGCCTCTTCACTGTCCGAGGCAGCTCTTTCTGCCCATAAGTCCTGTCCTTATGTTTTAATAAAATCACCTTTTTGCACCAAAGACATCTTCGAGAATTCTTTCTTGGAGGCCCCTGAGTGGCTCAGGCAGTTAAGTGTTCGACTTCGGTTCAGGTCACAATCTCATGGTTCCTGAGTTTGAGCCCCGCATCAGGCTCTGTGCTGACAGCTCAGAACCTATAGCCTACCTAGGATTCTGTGTCTCCCCCCTCTCTCTCTACCCTCCCCCACTTGCACAGTGGTATTATTCACTTTTCTTTCAAAAATAAATAAACATTAAACAAATTTTAAAAATATTCTTTCTTGGCTGTTGGTCCTGAACAACATCATCACCCTAAAACCTCATCACTAAGCACTGGTAAAGGTTTTATTTGTCATTGAGAGTGACCAAGTCATCCCAGTTTGTGTGGGATTGTCCTTTTCTGGCAACTAAAAGTCCTGAATACTGCAGGTGCCTCTCAGGCCTGGATAAACTGGGACTTCTGGTCACCTTACAACAGTCCTTACAACAACCTTATGAGATCTGGCCTATAATCACCCTCAGCTTACAGATGCAGGAATGGAAGATCAGAAGGCAGGGGAACCTACCCAAGATTGTACAGCTGCTAATTCATGGAGGAGGAGGGCTGGGATATGAAACACGGTGCTCTGAGCTACTAGGGCAAGACATGAATCCCTCAACTAAAATGGAGCAACTTCATTGCATAGTTCCAAGTAACAAAAAAGAAAAGAAAAGAAAAGAAAAAAGAAAAAGAGGAAGAAAAAGAAGTTGGTATAGCATTGTGGCAGGATCCAAATTCAAGTTTTCCTATGGGTGCTGGAGAGTCATTAAAGGTTTCCAATAGCAGAACATGGTGGAAGTTTTCCTGATTACCTTCATATTGAAGACACCAAAAAGTTAGGTCAAATCAACAATTTGTCCAATCACTCTTCCTATCTTTAGAAATCTGCAACCTCACCAGCCTCTTCCCCCTCCATTCTTTTTTTTTTTTTTTTAATGTTTTATTTATTTCTAGGAGAGAGAGAGACAGCGTGAGCAGGGGAGGGTCAGAGAGAGAGGGAGTCACAGACTGAAACAGGCTCCAGGCTCTGAGCTGGCAGTCAGCACAGAGCCCGACGCGGGGCTCGAACCCACAAACCGCGAGATCATGACCTAAGCGAAAGTCGGAAAGTCGACGCTTAACCTACTAAGCCACCCAGGCGCCCCTTCCCCCTCCATTCTTAAGGCTACTTCTCCCAAACAATAAACAAGGCAAAGAAAACATTTTGAAGATGCAATAAATATTCTTCTATCCCAAATCCACTTCAGGATTGTTTCCCTTTACTTCTTAGAATTTTCCCCATGTTTCCCTCCACAGCAGAAAGTAGAAATACTTGGAAAGCTGTAAGCAGTTTGCTTAAACAGACTTCTTTTATAGTTTATCATACCTCAAATCTCATTTCCTTAGAGAAATAACAGGTAGAAGAAGCGCTTGATCTAGGCTTTCCTCTGAGAGATGAGGATAGAAGTAAGCAAATAAATTGTGTGTGGCATGATTTAGAGTCTGTGTGTGTGCATGCATATTTTGTCATTTTACCAATGTCCTGTGAGTCTGCTTATTCCCTTTCACTGTCTTTTATTTTATTTTTTTTAATATTTTTATTTATTTCTAGGGGAGAGAGAGAGAGAGAGAGCATGAGCAGCGGAGGGTCAGAGAGAGAGGGAGTCACAGACTGAAACAGGTTCCAGGTTCTGAGCTGGCGGTCAGCACAGAGCCCGACGTGGGGCTCGAACCCACGAACCACAAGATCATGACCTAAGCGGAGTCAGACGCTTAACCGACTGAACCACCCAGGCGCCCCTCACTGCCCTTTATTCTGAACTGTCATATGGTTTATTTTGAGAGGAGGAGTAAGTGGGGATCTACACATCCTATTTGTTCAGATGTATGTCATCTGAGATCAGCATAATTCCATGATCTAGAGCAGGATAGCTAAGCAGAGAAAAGTCCATTCAAAGGGAAGGTGACAATTTTCATGACATGCCTCTCCCTGTCTGATTCAAGGAGGTACATTATGCAGAAATCTGAAACAGCGAGCCTTTGTGCTGGGAACATTTAACCACATTCCATAATGCTTCCTGCCAAGTCACCAGGTTCATACATCCTCAGGCTCTTGCTTGTTGGAAATTGAAATCATTCCCTTTACAGAAACAACGTACCCTTCTCGTCCAGTTGGTCAGAACTCCTTTCCCAGGGTTTATTTGATGATAAATTGTATCAAGAAATTAAACAGAAACCCCATTAGTAATGTTGACAATATTCCCCGCACACATGAAATATTTAATGAAACTCAGGAGCTGGGGAGGTGAATGTGCACACAAAGAACCCATTTAAGATGAATGTTCTCTGATTGCAGATACAAGAATTTTTTCCCCAAAGATCTTTGCAAATGCCCCAAAGCTGTCCCTCATTTTGCTCTTAGTGACAGGGATACATCCATTTAGCAATTTCTTGCCTCGGTTGATCCCACCCAGAATAGGATATTCAGAGGAAATATGAAAGTCCAGGGACATTCTGAATATGGGAGCAGAAGGGTGGAACCAGCCCAAATGGTTGGTGCCATCTGCAAGGAGTTGGCAGTGTGAATGGCCCAAAGAATCTGTGCTCTTCAGTGGATGAGCTCGCTCACATTCAAAAGAAGGTTGCTAAAGGAGAGTACATGTAGCTAAAGGAATTACTTACAGTGGGGATAGCTAAGGGTCCTGCTTTGGGTACATCTCACCCTGTCTCTTTAAGCCACTTAGACCATTCAATAGTGATAAACAGGAACACTCTCAGAGAGTGGTTTTCTATCCTGACTGTACATTAATATCACCTATGAACATTGAAAAAGCCCTGTTTCTGATCACAGCAGACCAAATAATTAACATTTGGTTATGGGAGAATCTGGACATCTGCATATTTTTCTTACGTGCCTACCGTCACAGTCATGTGAAAAATCAGAAATAAATAATGTAATTAAAATAATTAAAAATTTTTTTTACATTTATTTATTTTTGAAAGAAAGAGAGCACAAGTGGGGGGTTGGCAGAGAGAGAGGAAGACACAGAATCTGAAGCAGACTCCAGGCTCTGAGCTGTCAGCACAGAGCCTGATGAGGGGCTCAAACCCACAAACCATGAGATCATGAATTGAGCCAAAGTCTGAAGCTTAACTGACTGAGCCACCCAGGTGCCCTTAATTAACATATTTTTTAACAAGGTAACTAGTTGTTGAGGAATGAGAATTACAGCTTCTACCTATAAGGGTGGGATAAACAAAGGAATGAAGTCACGGGTATTAAAACATTGTGTAGAGGTGGTGCCCTGCAGAGCTGAGATGGGGCTGGGGATGGTGCGGGGACAGATGTGCTACCAGCTGTTGCTGGTGTCAGAGCTCAAAGGAAGGATCCTGTGGAGGTAGATGGGACCCGATTTCAGAGGAGGAAGGATTGGCCTCCTACAGCTTGTAGTATAGATACAAACGTTTCTGGGATTGCATAAAATTGGAAATGAAACCAGCTGTTGCTACTAGAACCAACTGCTATGGCCAGGGTGACACTGATAGGAACAGAGAGCAAACATTGGGGAACAGACTCCCTTCTCTGTAGTCCACCCTCTGTAGTGCCCCCTATTGGCAGACCTGGCAAAGGAGAAATGCTGTTGGCAGAGTCCCAGCCCTCACATCTCAAAGCAGAACTTGTATGTAAGTTGCATCACTGAATTCTACACCTAAAACCAATACTACACTATATGTTAACTAACTTGAATTTAAATAAAATAAATTAATTAAATTAAATTAAAAATAAAAGGAGGATAGGCTTGAAGTAAGAAATAAGAATTAAAAAACAATGCGGTTTGGTTCCCTAGGTGATTTGATGGGGCAGGCAGGGTTGAGAACCAATGACTACAGAAAACTATGACTTAGGACTCTGCTCAGGCATTCCTGGTTTGAATCTGTTTTGCCTCAGTCCCCACTCAGTTCAGCCTGCCCATAATCAGCTTTCTCCTTCGGTCTCCATGTGTGTCTTTGGACTCTTGACCTTTGGGATCCCACAGTTTTCCCAGCTGTAAACCTCCAGCCATCATTGGCTCTACAGAACCCAAGGCTAGGCAATTAGAGGAGAGGATTGGACTTTGATTTCCATGGAGTTTGTTTGGGCTTATGATTTCAGGGACCATATATACCTGGAAGCAGCAGCTCTTCGTGCTGATGGCCAGCCCCAGCAGTGGTGTGCTGCCATGGGCTTTGATGAGAACCTAAATAGGAAAAATCTGTTATCCTGTGTGACTAAATGAAAACATCAACTGTCATGTCTCTGCTTTTGTTCTCTGGTAAGCCTGATTGGGTTCTATTAAAGGTGGCGTTCATCACTTACAAAACACCCAACTGGTTAGATCATAAGAGAAATAAAGCTAGTCCTTCTCATCCTGAGGACCTCCCACATACATGAAAACACTATAACTCCTCATTCAAATCATTAGAATAAGTGTCAGCAGGCTTCAGTCATTCATTCAACAAATAGACATCCAGCACCTAGTGTGATCTAGGTAGTGTTCTAGGCACTAGAGGTATTGCAGTGAACAAAGCAAAGGTGTTGTCCACATGGAAGCCACATCCTGCCTGGGAAGAGAGACAATATATAAATAAGTAAGTAAACCTATAACGTACCAGATGGCATTTATTTATGTATTATTGTGTAGCAAATTACTTCAAATTTAGGACCCTAAAACAACAAAGATTTATTACCTCAAAGCTTCTGAGAGTCAGAAGTCTGGGAGCATAGTAGTTGCATGGTTCTGGCTTATGATCTTTCTTGAGGTTATAGTCAAGTTGTCAGGAGGGGTGCAGTCTCATCTAAAGATTTGCCTGGCTTGAGGGAGATCTCCTTCCTTACCTTCCTATCACGTTCCTCACCATGGGGACCCCTCCAGAGAGCTGTTCTCAACTTGAGAGCTGGCTTCCCCAGAGTGAGTGATCCAAGAGAAAGAGAGAAGGATTAAGATGAAAACCATGGTGGGGCGCCTGGGTGGCTTAGTCGGTTGGGTGACCAACTTCAGCTCAGGTCAGGATCTCATGGTTCATGGGCTCGAGCCCTACATTGGGCTCTATGCTAACAGCTTGGAGCCTGGGGCCTGCTTCAGATTCTGTGTCTCCCTATATCTCTCTCTGCCCCTCCCCTGTATGCACTTTGTCTCTCTCTGTCTCTCAAAAATGAATAAACATTTAAACATTTTTTAAAAAAAGATTGAAGCCATGTGTCTTGGATAACCTCATCTTGGAAGTGACATGCCACTGATTCTGTCATATTCTATGGGCCGAACTCTGATAAAAGTGGGAGAAGACCACATGAGGGTTAGAATACCAAGACGCAGAGATGTTTGGGGCTCTCTTGGAGGCTGGCTTCCAGGGATGGTAATAACTACTATGGAGCAAACAAAGCAGAGTAAAAGAACCGAAAAGGCTGGGTTTGGGGTGGCTACTGATTGCTCTTGATACAGATGGTCAGTGAAGACTTTGCTCATACAGAACAGAGAGAGACCTGAAGGAAACGAGGGAGTGGTTTTATGATTGCTTTTTAAAGGTTTGCACCCGGGGTCACATTTTGGGGGGAAGACTTCCCTCAGCACCTGCCCTGCCTATCAGGTTCACTACGAAGCCCTAGGTATGTTCCCAGGGATCCCACACTTAGTCTCTGAAAGCCCTTGTCACCCTTTGGTGTCTTCTTTCTTTCTCTTCCACTATAGGGGACATTTTTTAGTGCAATGGACAATGTTTTGTTCCTTGCATTCCTAGTAAAAGATCAGTAAATGTTTGAGGAACGAATGAAATAAGTGAAGGAATTTACTTACTCTGCAGTCTTTTTTTAAGGGATGTAGCTTGAACTCCTCTTTCACAGTACATGGGATTTTTTCTTTTTTTTAATTAAATATGTTATCTTTTGTCTAGAGCAAAAAAAGCCTTCGATGTGGATTGATATAGGTACTTGAAACATATATGTCTCCCTCTCTGCTGCTATGCCAATTGCATTGCCTACAGACACTGTTAGTTTATAAAGCACCATATGGAACAAAAATATGTTGCAGCTTATTGAATGGGAACATTCTGTGAGAAAAATATTTTTGTTCCCATGCAGTAACGTTTCTATTAAATAGCTTCTAAATATGTAATAAAGAAAAAAAAAACCTCCAAGTGGCAATAGAATACCCTAAGGAATCTAGGAAGCATGCAAAACAGCAATATTATTTTATAATGAAAAACAGATTATGAGTAATATTATTTCTTCCTACCCTCCTTTCTTTTGGCAATCATTTTCTTTCTAAATATATGTTCTTTGTCCACTAAATCACATGCTCTGATTCACCCACAGCCCTGGGCCAGAGGCAGCCACTTATACAAAAGACAGTTGGTCACTCACAGAAATAAGTCTCTCTTGTGTTTGGGAACTTAACTGTCATTCCAACATCAGCAATCTCTCTCTGTGTGGCTCTAGAGGTCTAGTCTGGCATGTAATTGAGGATTTTTCCCAGCTTTCAGCCCTGAGAACTCAAAAGTACCAAATCCTTAGAAATTGTAATGTGCACAAGAATCACAAGAGTATCTTGCGAAAAGCAGGTTCTGGGGTGGACCTTAAGAGTCATCATTTCTAATAGACTCCTGGGTTATTGGGGGTGGTGTGTGGGGCTTGTCCTCATAATTCTGCTTTGCATAATAAGATACTAAAATAAGTTTGAGGAGTCCTAAGTTTATCTGTCTGCCTACATCTGTAGATAGTCTGAGATTTCTGTTTCCTTCCTTTTACTTTTCTTTTCTTCTTCTTTTCTTTTTAATCACCTTAATGAGAGGGACACCAGGTGATTCAGTCGGTTCAGCCACCGACTCTATTTCTGCTCAGGCCATGATCTCACTGTTTGTGAGTTCCAGCCCCTAATCAGGCTCTGGACTAACAGTGAAGAGCCCAGCTGGGATTCTCTCTCTCTCTCTCTCTCTCTCTCTCTCTCTCCCCCTCTCTCTCCCCCTCCTGTGTGCTCTCTTTCTCTCAAAATAAATAAATAAACTTGAAAAATTAAAAAAATAAATCATACTAATGAAGAATTCCCTAATGATCAAAGAACAAATTTATTTAGTTAATTTACAAAGTTGTTAAACCATATATTTTCCACAAGATAATCTCTATTTCAGGTCTCTGTTCCCTTAAAAGATTAGTTTGAAAAGTGTGTTCTAAAAAAATAAAAGAAAGAAAGAATATAAGAAAAGAAAAACGTGCTTTGCCATACATTCTCACTTGAACAAATGCCAATGCCAAGAAATCTATCATTTAAACTTCAAACCAGACTAAATCCTTGCCTCTTATCTCTACATCAAATGTTCAGTGTTTCAAGCAAGCATGTGCCACAATTTCTCAGTCTTAAGATTTTTTTTTTGGACCAAACATCCAGACTTTAAAATCAGAAAATGTATTAGGGTACCTGGGTGGCTCAGTCAGTTAAACCTCAGACTCTTGATTTTGTCTCAGGTCTTGATCTCACAGTTTGTGAGATCCAGCCCTGCCTCAGGCTCTGCGCTAATGGTGTGGACCCTACCTGGGATTCTCTCTCTCTCCCTCTCTCTGCCCCTCCTCCACTCACACTCTCTTTCAAAATAAATAAATAAACTTATAAAAAATATAAATATAAAATGAAATCAGAAAATGTATTATCATAATCTAACCTGGGTCAGTGTTTGCTACAGGGGTGGGTTTTGGGAGACACCACAGGAAGTAAAAGGGAAACTAAATATGAGGAGCTCTCAGTTACTCTTTTTAAGCCACTTCCATCTAGCTTTTTTCTACTTTATATGTTGAGGTGTAATTTTTATTTTTTATTTTTTTAAAATATTTTTATTTATTTCTAGGAGAGAGAGAGAGAGAGACAGTGTGAGCAGGGGACGGTCAGAGAGAGAGAGGGAGTCACAGACTGAAACAGGCTCCAGGCTCTGAGCTGACAGTCAGCACAGAGCCCGACGCGGGGCTCGAACCCACGAACCGTGAGATCATGACCTAAGCGAAAGAACCGTGAGATCATGACCTCAGACGCTTAACCGACTAAGCCACCCAGGCGCCCCAAGGTGTAATTTTTAAATGTTTTAGACTTTCCAGTGTAAAGTGGGCAGGAAGTCAGGAGACTTAAACCCGTGTTTAGCACCAGCTGTGCCTGTCTATGTCGGGTTAGCCTAGGACACTACCCGTTGCCTCTCCAGGACTCAGTTTTTGGGCAAATGGACCAGTAGAGCTCTTGTGAGAGCAAATGCAGTACGACAGCATTACTTGGGGAGTAAATGCAAAGTATTCTCACATGCGTGCCCTTGCTGGGCCAGGGGGCAGGAAGGGGGTGCTGGGGTCATGCTTAGCATGAGAAGAAACAGTCAAGAATTCTCTACAGCCCAGGGCATGGTAGAACCTGCAAGGACATTCCCAGCACTGTCCCAAGGATCATCTTCCCTGGGAAAGAGCTCGAACAGTCCTGTAAAGAAATTGGACCCTTTTCCAATTCCCCATTGGGATAATTGGCGTCATCAAAAGTGGAATCTTTGGGGAAAGGAAGAGTGTTCGCTGTGTTAACATTCAGTTCTTTCCCAGCAGGGACAATGAGAAGACCATCTTAAAAATACCTCATGGGAATATACCAGAGAGTGTTTCCTGAACTGATAGCCTGAGAGCAAGCAGGACATCAAGAGCTGGATTAAGTGAATTCATCACTCACTGTAACTAGAATCATGTGATATGATGAGGATACTTTTTTTTCCCCTTTTGGTCAATATAATTTCAACCTGAAGAGGCAACATGGAAGAACAGAGATACAACAAGGAGCCTGGGTTGAGTCTCTGGGTTTAAACTCTGGTTTAATCCTGGCTCTGTCATTTACTTCCTCATATTTAAGATGGGCATATGTTGGGATTTGAGTAGGTCAGTAAATAATGCTTTTCTTCTCCTCCAAATGAAAATCTGAATAAAATAAAAACAGATATGATGGAACTGAGGGGTCAATATCAGTTTAATGACTGGCATGTCAGGATTTGGGAATATAGCCTGGATTCACAGCCAGTAATTCCCAAGATTTCTAATATTTCACCCTTTCCAAAAACTGTACCAAATTTGGGCAAAATAGTTAAATAGTCATAACCATTTACCTTCTCCAAAGGTTACTCTTGGCAACAAAGAAGAGGATAATGGGCATCAGACAGAAGATCAAGTCACTTCCAAAACAAAGAAGAGGGTCAGGGACTTTATGGTCTTAAGTCCCCTGGGAAAGAACAGTGGGCTACGGGCTGTGCAGACCCTTGGCACCCTACCAACTGCAAAAAGGAAGCAACTTCTGGGAGTAAGAATGCAAAAGAGAGGCTAGAAGGGTCAGTGATGGAAGCCTGAAAACATGAGGACAGAGGAAAGGGTTCCCCAGACCCCATTCCTCTCCCCCACCCACCTTGTAGCATTAGTGAAATAAATGAGGTCAAGGAGATGGAGCACTAGAGAGCCAGGGAGTGAGCATTGGTGATTATTCCTTCTTTCTTCTCTCTGCTTTAGGAAATGAGAGAGGCCAAGTTGAGAAGCAGCTTCCTGAGACACTGTCCAGAGGGCCACAGCATCTACCTCAGTCTTTGATGTCCTGTTGGAACCAGCATACATCTTGGCTTCCCCAGGCACCCTGGGCTTATACCACCGTGGTCCCTGGGCCTGTCTGGTGGAGCATTTCCTGGATGCAAGAGTCCTTGCTGGGTGATTCTTATCCACCTGCCCTCTTCCTAGTAGGAAGCTTTTAGGCAGAGAAATAACAAATTCTCCTCCCTTGGCTTCCGGATTACTTTTCTTGCCTCTTTGCTGTCCCCAGTATCCTTTGCTGGGTTCTTTTTAATAAAGGTCAGCTTTCCCAAGTGTGGTTCTTTCTCTTTTCTTATTTCCTTCTGCTTGTTGTCTCTGGATGATCCCCACCCCACTCCACATCTTCAATGACACAAGCTGCATTTTTTAAAATAGTTTATTGTCAAGCTAGTTTCCATATAACACCCAGTGCTCATCCCAACAAGTGCCCTCCCCCATGCCCATCACCCCCCTTCCCCTCTCCCCCACCCCCATCAGCCCTCAGTTTTTTCTCAGCATTCACGAGTCTCTCATGGTTTGCCTCCCTCCCCCCCCACTATTTTTCCCCTTCTTCTCCCGCTTCATCCTCCGTTAACTTCCTCCTAATCTATCTATATGTGCAAATATGGTATCTGTCCTTCTCTGCCTGATTTAACACCCTCAAGTCCATCCATGTTGCTACACATGGCCAGATTTCATTGTTTCTCATTGCCATGTCGTATTCCATTGTGTATATAAACCACATCTTCTTGATCCATTCGTCAGTCAATGGACACTTAGGGTCTTTCCATGTTTTGGCTATTGTTGAGAGTGCTGCTATGAACATTGGGGTACATGTGCCCCTATGCATCAGCACTCCTGTATCCCTTGGGTACATTCCTAGCAGTGCTATTGCTGGGTCATGGGAGTTCTAGTGTTAATTTTTTGAGGAACCTCCACACTGTTTTCCAGAGGGGCTGCACCAGCTTACATTCCCATGAACAGTGTAGGAGGGTGCCCGTTTCTCCACATCCTCGCCAGCATCTAGAGTCCTCTGATGTGCTCATTTTAGCCACTCTGACTGGTGTGAGGTGGTATCTCAGTGTGGTTTTGATTTGTATTTCCCTGATGAGGAGGATGCTCAGCATCGTTTCATGTGCCTGTTGGTCATCTGGATGTCCTCTTTGGAGAAGTGTCTGTTCGTATCTTCTGCCCATTTTTTCACTGGATTGTTTTTTGGGTGTGGAGTTTGGTGAGTTCCTTATAGATTTTGGATACTAGCCCCTTATCGGATATGTCATTTGCAACTATCTTTCCCATTCCATCGGTTGCTTCCTAGTTTTATGGATTGTTTCCTTTGCCGTGCAGAAGCTTTTGATCTTGATGAGGTCCCAATGGTTCATTTTTGCTCTTGATTCCCTTGCCTTTGGGGATGTGTCAAGTAAGAAATGGCTGCGGTTGAGGTCAAGGAGGTTGACACAGCTGCATTTGATGCAGTTCCTCATCTATCCCCTGCCCTAACCACCCGGCTCACAGCCTCCCATCTCCAGGTGATATGTCTCCACCTGGATTCCCATCCAACACAATCCTTCTTACCTTCCATCCCTCCAACTCCTTCTCCATCTTGTATCCTCCAGCTCTAGTTTTCTACTTTACTTTAAAAAAAATCTTAAAATTATCCTCAGTTGCCAACTCTTTCTTACCCCCTGCCTTTAATAGGCGCGCAGGTCCATCAGTGTCTCTTCCATATGGCCGCTTCTCGCCGTGCCAGTTATCACTGGCTTAGACTAGATCTTGGTCTCACACCTGCCTCCTTGCACTGGCCTCGTAAATGACCTCCCAGCTACAAGTATCCACCTCTTCAGTATACTGCCCACCCTCATCCACAGTTAAGGTTGTCTGCAAAAATCTATTTCTCTCCACCCCTCACGCGCATGCACGTATACACACACACACACACACACACACACACACACACACACACACACACACCACATAACTTGCAAGACACCCTTGAGTCTCTTCACCTCTTGCTCTGAGTCTGGGCTTCTCAGAGTGACCCAGAGCTTTCTGGCATCCAGGCCCCCTGCCTTGTCTCCCATTTATCCTAAACCTCCAAGTCTTAGGACCCAATGGCACTGAGTTTATGTCACCGTTCCAGGAGAGCCCATGTCCTTTAACACTTCTCTGTGTATGACCTTCCTGTGCCCTGCACTTTGAGTGTCCTTCCTCAACACACACACCTACTCACTAGGTTGTAAACATATTTTTCCTTTAAGGATAATCTCAGATGTCTCTGCCTTGGCAAAGCCTTCCCTGACTTTCCTGCTGGCTAGCTACATGCCTTCTGCGTGCCCTCAGTATTTAACTGCTGCAACAGTTGTGCATAATCAAATTGCTGGTAATCCATTGGCATGTGCATAATCAAATTGCTGGTAATCCATTGGCATTTATGATTCTCCCATTATTAACGGTAGCTTCTCAGGAACGGAATCATTTTTTCAATCTCTTTGTTTCCAGAATCTCAATATTGACCCTCTCTTAGGTACTGTGACATTGACTGCATGCAGAGATAAACGGAAGAATGAAGACTGATTTACTTTAGTGTAATAAAGTGTTCGCATTAACCCGCAGGTCTGAGAGTCAGGAAACACAGCCCCAGGCATTGGCATTGCCTGCACTTAGCCTTGTGAACTTAGACAAGTCCCTCCTCCAGGCATGTTTTCGTTTTCAGTCTGAACAATGGTCAAATAATAACAACTCTCTTAATGGGTAGTAATGGCAACATGAGAAATTACATGTTTCAGTATATTTCCATGTCTAGTATACAAGTTCAGTATGATGACTTATATCAATGTTACATAAAATTCACTCCGGCTAAACATTTAGGTGAGTTAACTCAGATACTTTGTAATAAGTGAGTAAAAAGATGCTATAGATGCAGAAGAAGATTTAAAGAATTAAACAGAACTCAGTTTACAGTTTTCCTATTAAACCATAATATTATCAATTAATAGTAACATCCTGATTTTATGGATAGGCTTGCTTAGATTATTTTTTTTCTTTACACAAGTATTTATTTTTAAATCAGACCTCTCCCGGACTGCAAATTCAGGCCAGCTTGTCTTCAAACCTCTTCCCGATATTCTGAGGAATAAAGAAAATAAACAAAGAAAGAAAATAGAGGCTAATACAGTGCTGCGTTACTAGAACTCACACTATGTTAAAATCTCTTGGAAGAAAATAAATCCAAATACAGAAAACTCTTTAGGCACTAGGAGTTCATCACAATATTTTTTTTTCCTGCAAGAGGAAAAAAACAATAGAAACAACCAAAACATCTAACAAGAGGGCAATGGTTAAATGCGTTACAATGTATTTGTGTCATGGAAACCAGGATGCAAGGGTTACATATTCTGTGACAAGGATTTGTAGCAATGTGAGTAAGCCCTTGGGTTACAATTTTATGTGAAAAAGCCAGGTGAAGAGCATGTGTAGAAGAGGAGCACAAGTATCTAGAAAATAAGCGTAAGAAACCAGGAAGTGCACCTCTATATCCTTGGCGATTTCTATGCCTCTCCCTCTGCCAGCTGTGAAAACGGGGTGTGGAGAACCATCTTGCTTTCAGGAGCGGGAACGTACACCCAGAACTTTTCTTCAGCAGACTTCCTCCACCAGTTTCCCCTGTAAGGAGAGGATTTCAATACTCTCACATTCCCAACCTTACTTCATTTCTCACAAGTTTTTTTTTTTAATGACTTATGTTTGATTACCAAAGTCATTTATGTTCACTTGAAAATCTCCCTCATTTTAAAGTTCCTTAACCATGTCTGTGGTTTGAAGTGAAATTGGAAAGTGATTGTTCTTTCAGCGACCAAAACTTTTGGCAGCTTGCCTCCGAACAGAGCTTGGAATTACATAACTCTCAGTTTAGTGGAAAAAACTTTCTAAAAGGGCCAACTTCTAGAACCCATCATTTCAAAACAGCTTTTAAGCAGATTGTAAATGGGTTTTTACCACCACCATTCCAGCAGACACACTTGGAAGTGTGATACAATTTATGAGTTGTTTTTAATGTCTTGTAGTAGGTAGTGAATTCTAGATACACAAAGGGATTCTTCCTCTCTCCCCCAAGAGGGCCATTAGTGAAAAAATTACCGACTAGAGGGAATAGAAAGAGAAGAGCAAAGCCCACTTAAGAAGAGATGTGGGCCAGGGAGTACCCATCTTCTCGATGACTCGTGCAGCAGATGGATGAATACACCTGACACGTAAGGCTCATGCCATCTCTGTCCTATGTTCAGAGGTCTGGGGTCCTCACTGGTATGGATAAATCTCTCCAGGACCCCAGTTGAGATAGACTTTCATACCAAACACCTGGCATGACAAGCATAGTCTTCAGGGCCTCAGTCCAAATGCACTGGATTGCAATCTCTGGGGTGGGCCTCAAGACTGCATCCTAACAGTGTCCTGGTGAATCTGTTGTACCCTTTACAGAAGAGAAATCTGAGTGCCAATGTGGGAACTTGACTTGCTTAAGGTCACATCACTGGGTAGTAGCAGGACCTCCTGACCTCCTGGCCAGTCATTCCCTATGGAGAAATCAGGACAGACCTGTGTGAAAAAAGAGCACTGTACGTGGTGGGTGCCCAGGCCAGAAGACAAAAATACGCCCTAAGCACTGGGCTACTCGCTCCGCCCTCCCCTGCTAATCTCCTTGTTTCACAGAGGTGTCTCTCAGAGGTTTTTAGAGGGAATGAAAGTAGAAAATTGCAAGTTGAAGCTGGGCTTCTGCAAACATATGTCTTAGAAAACTACTCCTCGAAAGGTAATCCATGAAAAAAGAACTCCATTACTGAGGAAGTCATCGTATCCCTTCTTCCCATGTTGAATCATCTCAAGATGTCACTTGTTATGTGAGCCTCTAAAGGCACTGAGAAGTCCTACAATAAAGAAATCCATTTAACTTTCCTCATTCTAGTAGTTCACTGACATATTTGACAGAAATGTGTGTGTGAGAGAGAGAGAGAGAGAGAGAGACAAAGACGGAGAGAGAGAGAGAGAGAGAGAGAGAGAATTAATCTTTTTCAGAAAATGATGTTCCAGAGAAACCATCTAATCATCCAGAAGTCTCCTTAATCAAATCCATGTCCCAAACGTGAGCTGGTTGGTTTGGTGGGAAAGCACTAAGTTCAGAGTCTGGAGTCTTCGCTAACACTTGCTAGTTTTGAGACCTTGGGAACGTCTCTTGCCTCATCTTCCAACTGAGGAAGATGAAACTAAGGGACACTTGCCTTTCCTGGCCACTCTATGGGGTTGCTTGTAGGCCCACACAGAGCTGCCCGCAGAAGAGACAGCACCATCACCTCTTCTCTTCTCTTCTCTTCTCCTCCTCCTCCTCCTTCTTTCTCACATGCTCATCACTCAGAAGGTCACTTCCATCCCAGAGACCACAACCCGTCTTTAATAGCAGGTTCTTGACAAGATGACACCAGGAATTAGTTGTGGTACAAGAATGGCCTCGGAAGGTGACCAGATGATCCTGAAGTTGCTATACTGTCAACATTCTCTTGTCATTCATGACAAGCTCTCGAAGTATCAATTATAGTTGGTATTGACTCAGGGGTGGAATCTTTCTCACTGAATTACAGGTCAGCTATTCACGTAATTGATTTTCTTCTCTGGAGACACTGGCATTGCTAACATTGTTCCAGTCAGATGGCAGAGGACAGAATAGTTTTCCTTGGTCTGTGTTCCAGTGGATTGTCCTCTGACCAACACACCTTCATCAGGAGCAGCCCCTCCCCTCTTCCCTAAGGAAAGGACCCTACTGTAGAGGAAGGGGATGACGGCTAGAAATGGAGGCATCCGCTGTCACACACTGACCTTAGAGAAATAGTCACTCATGTGTGTCATTGGACTGGTGGAGTGTGACCTGGCACCGTTCTTCATCCATCCCTGTGCTCCTCAATGTTTGGCACAGTTCCTGAAACCTCCCAGGTTCTCAGGAAGTGTTCCTGAGTGACGAGATGAATAAATGAATGAACTCTGTCCTACAACACGAGCATATATTCTCTGGTTTAATGGGGCCTCCATGAACCATCCTTCTCACTCATGACTGGCCACACCTTGTCACAAGGTTGAAACATTAATACCAAAGATGCACTGATACACTCCAAAAATACCAAAGATGCACTGATACACTCCAAAAATGGAAAAGTAGAGGCCCAGAGTCCCAGAACAATCTGTGGACTCTCAGTGATCTCACGGTGCAGTAGGGGGAACATATTGGGCTGCAAGTATTCCAGGCTAAGGCCATGGCGACGTGGGAAGTCATTTTATTTCCCCCAGTAGATTTTAAGCTCCCAGAGGGTTGGAGGTCATCTTCAGTGTCATCATCATCATCTTCATCTGAATCTGCATTGTGTAAACACTATGAGGTCAGGGAGTTTTGTTTTGTTCCTTGATGCATTCCAAGCATTCAACACTGCCCCTGGCACATAACAGGTGCTTTCCAATCCTCAGTGAAGTGAATAATTATTATCAAGTCCAGATTTTTCTGCCTGCTTCTTTCCTGGCATTGTGCCGAGTACTTTATGTTCATCATTTTAACAAAAGGAGGAAACTGGGAACCTGGTGCTGGAGTGTCCCAAGTTGATGGAGACACACTTACCTAGGCAAGCTGACTCCAGAGAACACACTCTTACCCACATCTCTCCGCATTATGAATCCCCCCTGCCCCCTCTCATGCTTTGCTGTGTCCCTCATGGATCCATGTAAAATGAGTGGTAAATGTCAAGGACATGAAAGGACAAGATTGCATACCAAATTAATGGCCTTGGACTGTTGACTGTCCCTCTCTCTGCACTCCAACCGTCCAACACCAAACCAGGGTTAATAAAGGAACAGACACAGGAGTAGCCAGATAAGCATGCCAATCTTAAATCCTGCCCAGCCAGGCAGCTAACACGATTTTTATTGACAGGAAAATAAAGACTGCAGAGAAAAATATGATTCATTCTGTCCTGTCTTTAAGTGAAAAATGAGTTGATCCAGGGACATAACAGAGCATTTTCCCTTTCAGAGACACTCTCGATAGTTTCTCTCCAGTGACACTGATGTACCCGAGCAAACGGCAGGATCACTGGTTCAACTGCCACAGGGACAGGGGCACATGAAACATGATGACTGAGGACAAAAGGGAGGGAGCTTCCCAGGAGAATCTCCATGGAGAATGCCCATGCCACCGGGAGGGACATCCCTGTATGTGCCAAGAAGTGTGCCAAGCACTTCTGCCTTGAAGTGCAAACAGGGATGTACATGGAGAGGGGGTAATATCTGGTGCCAAACAATATCAAATAGAATAAATATTAAATAGAAAAGCTTCTTATTCTTAATGAGTACATTTAATTCACGTCAACAAATATCTGCTAGTCGCCTACTCTGAGCCCATGCCTGCAGCAGAGATTTATTCATTTCATGCCTGAATTACCTAATCACAGTAGAAACACCTAATAGTATGTGACACTTTACGATTTACAGTGTGCTGTTGACTTCTGCTTATTTTGATTTGGTACCCAAGCAATGGGATAAGTATGGCAGAATTCATTATGCCTGGTTTATAGTTAAGGACACCAGGGTTCAGAGAACAACCACTAAGAGCGAACACTTATTGGGTGCCCACCCTGTGCCAGGCCCCAAGCAAAGAAGTCTGCGTACATTATTTTTATAATAACCCTACAAGGTAGTTACTTTATTATCTCCATTGTACAGATGAGAACACTGAGGCCTTGGGAGATTATGTAAGTTTCCCAAAGAAGCTCACGTGGTAGGTGACAGAGTTGGTATTTAAACAAAAGAAATCTTGTACCTTTGCTTTGAAATTCAAGGCCTTTCTGTCTTCAGAGGTTAAACAATTAGCCTAACACCATACACATTGCCAGAGGTAAAGCTCTACTCACACTACAGCTCTTTCCTTTATCCCTGCTGCGTGAGGATGTTATTTATTAAATATTGGAAAGTGTCCTTGCCTTAAAGGTATTTGTCATCTGGTAAGGGAGACAAGATAAACATAAAACAAAGATCATATCAAGGCAGGGCCAAAATGTAGCTTCTCATCAATTAATAAGATCTCCAGACATAAAATATTGTTTGTGTTCAGAATAGGAAGAAAATCAATCGGTATGCAGTAGTCAACTATGAGCAGACCTTCATTGAGAATTTAGTCTGCACTAACGCTTCTCTTGCCTTAGTGGAGGCATCTTTTGCTCACAGAATACTTAGATGCTGCCCACACCTCCTTGCCCCTTTGCATTTAGGCAGAGCCATGTGATTCATTTTGGACAATAGGCTGCGGTTGGAGGTGATACCTATCACTTCCCAATGGAAACAAGAAGAGCACATGAACTTTCTACAAGCTCTTTTTCCCCAGAAACATTCCAGGTGGTGAGGCCTTTATCAGCCTGTGTTCCTGAGTTTCTTTGAGGAGAAAAGCCTCCTGATGAACTGCATGGGGCTTTTGTTTGCACTCACTCTATTGTATGTTAGCCACTGCAATTTGAGGTAAATGTGTTGCTGCAGCACAACCTAGCCTATCCTAACTAATGCAGAGGTCTGCAGTCATTTGAAAGGCGAACACACCAAAAAAAGCCTAGGATTTAAATTATGCTTCAGAAATTCTGCACAGGGGTAGGTGAACATGGGAGGCTGTAAGGCCAGAAGAGAGAAACCACCCCCCGCCCCCCCCCACACACACTCAGTAGAGGGTATGTGTTGGGAACCAGTGTTGGCTACAATTGGATTGGGGAAACAGGGTGAGGCCAGAAAGAGCTCTCAGTGCCACACCCAGAGAGGTTAGAATGATAGCTCGATGAGGCTGGGAAGTGCCTTAAAGATCACCTTATAGTTGAAAACATATTTATTTGTCATTGCTTATTATCTAATTATAAACTGTGACAATGATGCTGAGCAAGAAGCATAGGGCACTTTGGAGCCCATAAGGGAAGGCCATAGTCAAGTTTGTTGGATAAAGGAAGACTTCCAGGAAGAACTGGGAAGCTAAAAACCAAGGACTAAGCTAAACAGAACACCAGGAGTACATCCCAGGCAGAGAGATAGGCAGTAGGCAAATTCCAGGAGAACAGGCCAGGACATTGGCAGTGCAGAGAGACAGAGACAGGGAAGATGAGACTGAAGAGGTAAATGGCTTCCCATTCCTTGCCATGACCTACTAGGCTGCAATAACAGCCCCATTGAGAGTGACGGGGAGCTCCTGGCCAGCTTGCATGAGGAGGGAAAGAACGAGCTGTAGATTTGTTGCATACTAGCTGACATGTGGAGAAAAGTTGTGAGTGAGGTCAGACAGCATGGAGGTGGTTAGGAGCCACTGGGCTTATCCAGGGAGGGGTGGCAATGATTTGGTTAGGGAGATGGAGGGAAAGGAGGGAAGAAGGGGATGGATGTGAATGATGTACATGACGTTACAAGGTCAATGGGGAATGGAGGGTGAGGGAGAGAAGGAGCCAAGGGTGTCTTCTAGTTTCAAATGGCACAATTGCGCGGATGGTGTTGGTGTTGACTGAAATTGTAGAAAAGAGAGAAGAATCCAGGTTTGTGAAGAGGGAAGATAGTTAGGTTTTGAGCCACTTGGAAGAATCCAGATGGCACTATAGATGCTAGCCATCCAGGAGGGCCCAGGGACTGAGGACAAATGGGTTCCTTCCCAGACCCCCGATCAGAAGAGTGAGGACGCAGCTGTCACACTCACTCTGCTGGCCACATTTTCAATGAGCTGACTCAAAGGTCAGAGTTACAGTGTTTGACCCTTTAATCTTCTCAGTTTTACACATTTTATGCTTTATTAAGCCCCAGTTCAGCAGTTGACTTAAGATCCATAATAAGAACTTTTTACAGGAATAGACACACAGAGATCATATTGAACTTGGGCGCTAGGGCACAGCTAAGCGTCTGAGGGTTTCCACTGTTTACAGGAAAATCCCATCAACATCTCAGAGGAATACAGGATTTCAAGGCTCAGGAGAAGGAATAATTGCTTCTGGCTGGGAACATTAAGGAAGAATTTGCTGTGAAATTTGCGTTTGACTTGCATCTTGGAGGATGAGTATGATTTGAACAGACGGAGATAGAAAGGAAGAGTTTCAGCAAAGGCAACAGGGAGATAGGTAGAAGACAGGTTTCCTCCCCTAAGCATCCTCCACTTTGGTATCTTGTCCTGAGCATAAGAGCCCTTACTTGGCAAGCATGATTGCCACCTGGAAAGGGGGCTACTGATCGATCTGTGGGGGACTCCACTGGCTGAAGCGAAGTGGCTGAAGACAGGAAGGGCAACACAGAAAAGTCATTTCATTGTCCACCCACTTTCCTCCCTTCTAAATCCACACATGTGCCCAGAGCCCCAGAGTGCCTGTCCATTATCCCCTACATACACACCCCCGCTGTCCTCTGTCTCCCTTTCAATATGCTGTTTCTTCTGCCAGAAATGCCCTCCCCCCACCCCCATCATCTTCTGTCCAAAGCTTCCATCTCCTCCAGGAGCAACTCAAAGGCTTAGACCAGTGCTCCTCCCTCCTTCTCCAGCCAGAGGTGACCTTTCCCTTAGGGTAGCTTCCCTGTGCTTCTCACTTGGTACCTCTTACATTCTGAGCCTATATTCTATTTGTTTGGGGTCATGCTTTGATGCTCCTTGAGGCAGACACTATATCCGGCTCCTCTTTGGAGACCCAGAACAGCCTAGCACATGCATGAGAGCTCCACACAGGTTAGACAGAGGACAGAGGTTGAATCTAGAACCCTTGGGTCCATTTCCCAGTTCTGATTGAGTTACAAAATACACAGGAGCAATGCAAAGCCGATTACACCCATGGAAGGCTTTTATTCCATAGCCCGAAACCATGAGAATGAAACTTTGAGCACTTCGGGGCTCTATAGCTAAATCTGCTATTGCTTTGTCTGAATCTCACAGCTTCATCTTGTGGGACAAATTGCTTCCTGCCAATATATTGGTAGTTTCTCGAGGGCCCAATATGCTCCACCTGGTGGTGGAGAAAAGATGACCGTGACGAAAAAAGTGCTCTCTGCACAGCAGGCTGCACAAGCTGAAGTCCAAAAGCCACTGTGTGAAGGTGCCTGAGCACACACGTGCCTGTATGTGCACATGTGACCAAGGGCCTGAGCAGTGATGTGGGTGTGGACGTGAGCATATGTCATGGCCTCATCAGCTCGATCTTTGACTTTGGAAAATTTATGTTTGGGGATCATTCACAAGCAGAGATGATGAGAGACACAGAAAGAGGGAGAGAGTTCTATTCCCCAGGGGTAATCGCGTTACTGAAAACCACCAGCAGTCATCGTGTTTATCTTCCTCATTTATCCAAACCCCAAACAGCCCTCTGCGGCAAATCACATTTCAGCAGAGATTATTCTGTCTGTAGCATCAACTCCTCACTGCATCTCTCTCAGGAGCAGCCTCTCTAGGTAAATATAAATCTATTCTAATGGCAACATTTGCAGAAGTAATGCTATTTGCCCTGATTTAGAGAAAACACAACATAGGCTCTGGCAAAGCTGATCTTTTGCCTTAGAAATTAATCAAAGGCACATAATTCAGAGGCAACACAAATGCTCCATTGGCAGAGTGGAGCGCTGGTGTGTATGTGTGTGCACGCGTGCATCCGTGTGTGTATGCATGTCCGTGCGTGTGCGCATGTGTGTGTGGCGGGACGGGTGGGGGCTGTGACGAATGATTCCAGCCTTCTCACCCCTCCTCTGGAGAAGAGGAGTGGGCTCCCCTTTTATTTGCTTCTTGTCATGCAAGTGGCTTCTGGAGACCAGTTCACGAGATTCCGTACTGAGTTGAGAGAGATCAAATGGCAGTTCTTCACTGCACGACCAAGAAGCTGTAAATTTTGTCCCAAGGGAATGTAAAAGCTCAGGCCAGCAGTGACCTCCTGTGCTTCTGCAGGAGAGCCTGTGAAGGTGCCTAAGCAGGCAACTACCTGGGGGCGGGGGAGGGGAGGATGGGGGGAGGGGAGCGGCAGAGATAATGGGGTTTTAATGACCACAGCCCTGTGGGAGAAGTTGGGGGAGGGAAGACACTACCTTCAGAGCCCATTCCACCACTAGCCGCTGAGGACAGGGCGACAGAATTTGTAATCGACGATATTTTGAAAAAATTCTAGTACAGCCCTGTTTTAAAGTGCCACTCATTGCAACCAGGATAGTAAGGCATCATGGATCCGGAGTCAGACTTACAATACTCAAATCCCACATCTACTACTTATGAACTAGGTGGTCCTGGGCTAGTGATTTAGCTTTCCTATACCTCAATTTTCTCATTTAGAAACTGATTTGATAAGAGTTGTGAGGTTTAAATGAGTGAATACATGCAAAGGACTTAGACCGGCATCTGGCACAGTAAGACGCATGCTAACTATCATATTATTGTCGTTATTTGCAGTATTGATTAAACCCATCATGTGAAACTCTTGCTGGCCCATGTTCCTGTGAAAACCACATTGACAGGGGACAATCAAATGTGTGGATTTACAAACTCCATAGGTGGCCAAAAAAAAAAAAAAAAGGCTCAAAGGGTTCAGGATGGGGTGGTAGAAGAATTCCTCCATCCATCCCCTCACAGTCTAAGGTCTCTCTGGATCCAGGCCAAAGACTTGCTGAGCCATTCTATTTTTCTTGGGTTGGTTGTTTAAAATCAGCTTTTATTGTCAGAGGCCATTTTCTGCCTTCTGAGCAGAAGCGGGTTTTCAACTACATTTAGGATTGGGAAGAGCATATGATGGAGAATCAGGTCCAAATTTAACCTCAGTGGGCCATGTGATTTGCCCAAGTCCCTTCACCTACATGGCTTCAGTCTCCCCATCTGTACAATGAGGAGGTAGCACCAATGGCCTCTAAAGAATCACCTAGCATCACCAACAGTCCATTTACAGCCCTGGTCCTCTAGGTAGACTCAGTGTGTTAAGTGATTTCAGGATGGGCAGTTCCTTGGGGGAACTGGCCCAGGACACAGGCCAGAGAGGTGAGCAAAGTCATGACTTTTTGGCTGTTTGCATCTCAGGGGTTTGGTTTGTGTCTCAGCAGGGACAGTGGAATCATATTGACCGTGAGCCTCCTGACTGATCCTTGTTTTAGTGCTTTTATAGTAAGACCCATAATGATGACCAAAGTGGAGGAATCAGCTTTTGTGGATCAGCCACTTCCCGCCAGAGGGCTGGTGATGATCAGACTTCTTTATTGTGTGACCTTCCAAGAGCCCCTAGAATGCCTGGGCTCTAGTGATCTCACTTTCCAGAAGACACCATTCATGCTATAGGCCTTGCCACCACCAACAGCCTCTGAGAACTTGGCACTTCATCTCCTTCTTGTACTGCGGTCCTTGTCAATCCCGGAACTGGTGACCAAGCCCTTAGAGGTGGACGCTGGCCCAGCTTCTCTGCATTTCTGTTCCTTGAAATCACTGGTTTCTCCTCCATAGCAATTTCAGAGCCGAGTTTGAGGAAGTCCATGTTTCAAATACAGCAGGAGCATTGCCATCTAGATAAGGCAAGGGAATTGAATGTATTCTCAGCTACCAGAGAGTGGATCATTCAAGACATCTTCTAACAGGGAGGGAGCACTTACCATGTACTAATAACAGGAGAGGAACCTTTGAGTGTGAACCAGTACTTGATATTGTGGAGACTCTTTACACTTTATATCTCTTCAAAATTTACAATGACCTTATAAAAGAGCTACTAGTACAGTGCATATTTCACAACTGTGACACAGAGTCTCAAAAAGCACTGAGAATATCACCGGAACTTGACCCAGAGATATTACAATACAAAATACAGAGAAGCAGAAGCCTTGACCTCTGTCTCATAGAGTGCACGTCCTGTTGGAGAAGCAGTATGTGGACTCTGCCTGGCTTTGCCCTGTCTTGTTATTTGATGTTTTAATTCCTTTGATAGATAAGATAACATACTATGCAGATTATGAGATATGAGAGTCCATTCAGTAGGGCCTAGAGAAGTGGGGAAAGCTGAATGCGCTTCCAGGCAAGCTTTGCAGTATAGAGACGGATGCTCTCAGCAAGAGGAAACAAGATTAGGTGAGAGAAATAGCACTAGCAAAGTCCACCCAACTGGGCCATTCAAGATCCCATTTCCTTCTAGTTATCTTGGACTGAGGATGCTGATTTGGCTCATGGAAAAGGGGTTCAGAAGCAAATGTTGGAGTGTTCTCTCTTGTTAGAGCTACTGCTGGCCGAGAGAACCAGGGCTGTCTGCATAGAAGCGTGTTCCAGGAAAGAGCACTAAGAAAAGGTCTTAATGGTATGTGATAAGGGCTCAAATTAAAGTCATGTGGGATATTCCTAAGAGGCACTCCTTAAACACTTTCAGCAAATGTCACTACTGGTAGAAAATATAAAGTCACGTTCCCAGTATGTTTACCTGTTTGGGTTTTTAGAATTTATGCCATGCTTGTGTAATTGTAAAATACATCCATGTTTGTTTCAATTGACTTGTTTAATAATTCCACAGGCATATGTTGAGTCCCTATTCCATGCTTGGAACTGTTCCAGGCACTGGGGGGAAAACAGTGACTATACAAGATAGTCACCATCTTCATGATGTTGCATTCCAGAGTTTCTTCTGGAATCTCCTCACTTTCAGGAGAAAGTGATAGTTCCTTGGAGATGTAGCGCATCCATCCTGAGGTCCCTGTAACCCCAACACCTTCCTTTTGGGGGTAAGATGAATCTTGGACTAAATAAGGGTCTGAAGGCAAGGTGAATGGAGAAATGCCCTCCTGGTAGGCAGCAAAGAGTATCTGATCCCTTGGCTTCCTCTCATACGTTGAATTTCAAGATGGTGCTACCTGATATTATATAAAAAGAAAGCTCCTGTGTTTTGTGCCTCTTACCTGAAAAACACTGTCCTTGGCACAGTAAAAGTCATTAATTCTACTTGGCCCAACCTTATGTTTTCTTCAAAATCCTTCTCATATTCTAAAATTATTTATCTGCTTGTTTATTGTGTTGCCTTCTCAGTTAGAATACAAGCTCTAACAGAGCAACATTAATGTTTGTCTTGTTTGTTGTCCAGCATCTAGCATGGCACATGACAGGTAATTGGTACTCAATGAACATCTTTGAAGAAATAAATAAATGAACTCCATTACAAGATGTGAGATCTTCCCAATGCTTCTATAGCCATTCTTCGTATTTGCATTTGCCGATAAAGGCCAGGTAACTCTTCTCAAGGTCACTTGAGGAGCATGTGACACAATCCAACTTTAAACTTAGTCTGTCAGATTCCACATCCTTGTTCTGTCCCCAGTGCTATAAACCCCTGTCCCTGTGAGAAGACATCCTTTGACTTAATGATTTCTCTTCTTGGGTGACTACAAACACTTAATTGCAAATTGCCACCATTCTTTCAGTCTCCTCTGCTCCTGCTCTTTTCCTGGGTTAGAACCTTCTCTATCCCTCTGTGCAGAGCTTCCCTCAGCGTATACACATCCATGTCCAGAGTTCAGTCAGGACACTCACCTTTCTGAAGTCATCACTCAATTCCCTGTCTCCACTGTTTCACCCTCTACCTCTAGCTTACTTCTTCCCACACCTCTAGCTTTCATCTCCCCACGGAGAATGAAACTCCTCATAGGTCAGGAATACCCCATCACCTTGGGAGACAACATAGAATAATGGTAAAACTTCAGATTCTAGGACCAGACTACTTGTATGCAAACCCCAGCTCCTTCTCTTGTGGATTGTGTGATCTCAGGCAAATTTCTTCAATTCTATTGGCCTCAGTTTCCTCATCTGTAAAAATGGTATGTAGGGTTATTGTAAAAGTGAATTAATATGTGTACACCTTAATGTGAAGCACACTGTAAGAACATATAGAAGTCAACTATCCCCTCTCACGTATCTTCTTCTCATTTTCCAACTGTGCCAGGCACCTAAAGAATATTTAAATTTTGGGGCACCTGGGTGGCTCAGTCAGTTAAGCATCTGACTTTGGCTCAGGTCATGATCTCACAGTCCATGGGTTTGAGGCCCGTGTCGGGCTGTGCTGTCAGCACAGAGCCCAGAGCCTGCTTCAGATTCTGTCTCCCTCTTTCTCTGCCCGTCCCCTGCTTGCTCTCTGTCTCTCAAAATAAAGTAATGACATAAAAAATTAAAAAAAAAAAGAATACTTAAATGTTTAAATAAAGAAATAAATAAATATTTCTTGAAATAAATAAATAAACTTTTAAATAAAGAAATTCCTACTAACATGAATCTGCTAATTCTCTGGCCACTTTCTCAGTATGCAGTATTTCTTCCTTACTACACTGCAGATTCCAAGGACAAGCATTGCTAGTGTTTTCTCCTTCCTCCCTTTCAGGGTCTACCATAGTAGGAAAAACTCAACAGGTACTTAATAAATCCTTATGTAAATGAACAAACCAAAAAGTCCTTGGGCTTTGGCGGAAAATTCTCATTTGATTTTCTCTTCTGCCTTTCCTCTCTCCTTTAGTTGTACATCTCTTCTTTCTTCCTGAAATCAGATTAAGCCCCACTGAGCCTAAACCAATAGTGTTTCAAGTCATTTTCCTAATGGATATGAATTGACTATAATCCTTTTGTTTGGTGGCTACTGGCAGTTGGTCAGGCAGGTGACCAAGATGAAGATTTAATCACTCCCAAAATATAGTATTCGCTTACAAAATATCAGCCCTCCACTGCATTGGATAGTCATTTATGATGACACTGCAGCTGAAGGAAAGGGCCCCAAGAAACCTTAATTGGCCTTCGGCTGATTTTAGGAACCAAGCCTTCCTTGTAATTTGCTGCAAAACTCATACAATTCTCCGAAATAACAAGATCAGTCATGGGACACTGCAGTGAGAACATTATAGAAAATAGCTCAAGGACAGATCTGTGTACCACAAATTCATTAGGAAGCTACCATCAGACCCATGTACTTGTCCTTGGGAAGACTCAATCCTTGTCAAGACTTGACTTTTAAAGGCAATGGGAAGAGGTGGTCCCAACAAGATTTCTCAGCTGCCATTTGATCCACATTCAAGTGAACCCAAGCAGAAATATTGATAATGTCAGAAAACCAGAAAGCTGACTTATTCTGGGCATAAAACTGTTTTCCCAAAAAGATGCATCTGGAATGGACATTGAAAACATGAGAGTATTTCAGCTGAGGCCACTCCAAGTGGAAGCTGCACTCACACACATACAGTAGATCTTATTAACTTAGAACAGGGATGGCAAATGGGTGTCACTTTACATAACATTTCTATTTTTTTAAATTTGTTTTTGAGAGAGAGCCTGAGTAGAGGAGGGGAATAGAGAAAGGGAGACAGAGTATCCAAAGCAGACCCTGCACTGACAGTAGCGAGCCTGATTCAGGGCTTGAACTCAAGAACTGTGAGATAATGACCTGAGCCAAAGTTGGACACTCAAATGATAAAACCATCTAGATATCCCTTGCATAACATTTCTAATCAATTATAGTGGCTGCTAAGAACACCATATCCAAAAAGATTCTCTTGCTGCATTTCAGCTCAACAAGAAAGAATGCTGTAATCACTCAGAAATGTCTGCTGTGGCAGAGGAAGTGAAACCCATGTACTGAAGGCTTGCCATCCTCAACTTGGAATCATGGGGGCATGATGGATTTCTGATCCAAGTGTTGAAATATCTATAAAGCTCTGTTTCACTATTCTTTTTAATTATTGATTTTTATTGCAAACAGCATAAATCACAAATATGAATATCCAAAGTTAGAGCACTTATTTCAAAGTTTCTAAGCAGTGGGCTCTCCCATTCCCTATTTCCTTTTCATGAGAGCCATTTTAACAGGTTTGCCAGTGAGAGAAACAGGTCTATGCTGAGGAGCTGTTTTATAGTAATACTCGAGAGACACTTAAATACCAGTGTCACTTATGGCAATCAACTTCCTGAGTAAGACTGCCTTGAAGCAAACTTCATACACCCACCCCTATTTCCATAGTGGGTTCAGGAAGAACTGGAAAAGAGAGGTCTTGCTCATTCTTGCCAATTACTGGCAGACTCAGCTGGTGACTAACTTACCTGTTCCCTGGAACTTGAGATCTGTGTTGTTGGTTCAGAACAGTCGAAGGGAACGTGGAGGAGAAAGATCATGTCACCAAAGGTAACTCAGGCTCCAAGCTGACACTGCCCCCAGCGTTGGCTCTGACAGACACTTGGCAAATCAACCCCTCCGGTATTGCTGTCAGTGACAGCTTGAGAGGGGGCTGGGGCAGTCTTCCTTTTCTTGAGAGGAGTCAACACAGCAAGAGTCAACTTCTTTGCACATTTTGTGGGGATCTGCGGCCTGATGGAAAAGGCATCGTTGACTCAGGACAAGGGGAGGTTTCCCTGTGCATCTGAGGCGGGAGTGCCAGAGACCAGGAGGAACTCAGCAATAAAGATGGTGCAAAGATTTCTAAAGACATCTCACTCTTTTCAAAGTTAAGTCCTGTAAGTTTCAGAGGACGCTGTAGATGTAGGGAATGTGAGATGGCTTTTCTGTGAAGCAGAGGCCAGCAGTTCCACACTCCAGCTCAGCAGTGCCCCTTTCTAGCTGGTGAACACAAGATGACCCCTTCAGCGTCGCCACAAACGACATCTGGAAAAAGGCAACAGAGTCGGACTAGATAATGGTTCAGAGAAGTCACTGTCCTCCTATCCCAACTCACTCTGACATCAGTAGTTGCAGAATTAGACCTGGCTCCCAACAAACTTCTTGATGGAAATCTGAACAATTTTTTTCTGTTTTACCTTATGAAGTGGAAAATCCCCAGAGGGGGAAGAAAAGGACTACAGTCTAGTTGGAAATTCAAGTTAAATTCAATTAATTTACATACATACATTGGGTTGCTTTGCTATTGTAATTCTTAGTTTGTAAAGTGGAGTTTGTCCCTGCAGATTGTGTCCTGGAATGCACCATGTGAAATTGCTCTAATCAGGCTGGCAGCCTGGCTTCAAGGGCACCAGCAGATTGATTGTAAGCTCTCTGGGAGCAGAGACAAGGCTGATCCTGCCTTGTTGGACACGTATGTGTTCCCTGGGTAAATATTTATAGAGCACTCACAGTGGTTGTATATTAGCACACCTCTGGTGCCTAAAAATAAACAAAATAGATGGATGCCTACCTTCGTGGATCTTATGTTCTAATTGGGGAGAGATAGATTATAAACAAGTAACCCAATCAATAAACAAGATCCTTTCAGGTGATGACAAAAATTGTACTCTAAAGAGGGGCGCCTGGGTGGCTTAGTCGGTTGAGCATCCGACTTTTGCTTAGGTCATGATCTCGCGGTAAGTGGGTTCGAGCCCCGCGTCGGGCTTTGTGCTGACTGCCAGCTCAGAGCCTGGAGCCTGTTTCAGTCTGTGACTCCCTGTCTCTCTGACCCTCCCCTGCTCACGCTGTCTCTCTCTCTGTCTCCTAGAAATAAATAAAAAACATTAAAAAAAAATTGTACGATAAAGAAATAAAACAGCATATAAAAGTAAACAGTAATGCAACAGGAAGATGTACAAGAGCTGAAAAGTAAATGATGGGGAATCAGCCATCACCCCAAGCAGGGGTAATGGTGCGCAAAGGTGTCATAGGTGGGCAATCTTGACATGTTGCAAGGATAGAAGGCCGGCCGATCAGCCGGTAAGTGCAACCTGGTAAGTGAGAAGGAGGCAGACATAAGAGGAGACTATTGGAATAAAAAGGGACTTGGTCATGGAATGGAGTCAGGATTCGATTCTGAGTCTCATGAGAAGCCACTGGAAAGTTTTTAAGTAAAAGAATGACATGATGTGACAAAAGTTCACTTTGGCTTTTAGTTGCAAAATGGATTACAGCATAAGAAAGAATGGATTTTAGATGTATATTCTCATTCTAAATCCACGAAGGGGGTTAGGTGTGGGACAAAAGGAAAGAGGCACGAAGTAAGCAGGTTATATTAATTGAATATGAGATAAGCTGTTACAAAAAGATCCCACAATTTGGTAGCTCAGAAAAGATATGAGTTACCTCTCTCTTGTGTAAGTCCACAGTTGAACAGTCTAGGGTGTGCAGGATGGCGCTTGTCCTCCAAAGTTATCAAAGACATAAGCCACTGCATTGACCCAGCCATGCCCAACTATGCCTTTGATCTCTGGATCCCAGGCAAAAGCTCTAGTTTTGCCATTTGACAGCCATGATATAAGGGCAATGGGAGAACTATAGGAAGTTGTGTGCTGGTCAGTGTTTAGTAACTGGCTTTCTTGGGGGATGGTGGGTTGAGGCCAGTGGAGGGGAAGAGACCTGATATGTAGAATTTGCTGATTTCCATGGTGGAAAGTATTTCCATGGTTGAAGTATTCCACCATGGTTGAAGTATTCCACCACCGTTGATTTTAAACTATCAACCTGACCTCACTGAATTCAGTTAGAAAGAGATGCATACAATGGAGTCTCACAGGTCATGGTGGGTTGATTCTGGTGTACCTCTGGCTCCAGGGCAAAAGCTTCTACTATAAACTAATCTCATCTGGGATCATGACAAGTTATAGCATACTCAAGAACACTAGGCTATAGTGGTTAGGGGAAGCCACACATTGATTAGTGCAAAAGGGTCCAAATTTTTACTAAGATTCACAGAAAAGGAAGTTTTTAAATGATAGCTATAAGTAAAGTATGGGGGATTTTTACAGCAATAAAACTATTCTGAATGACACTGTAATGGCGGATGCATGTCATTATACACTTGTGAAAGTTCCATAGCACGTCCAACAGAAAGAACGAATCCTAATGCAAACCATGGACTTTAGTCAATAATATCAGTATTGACTCATTAATTGTAGCAAACATACCACACAAATGCATATGTTAATATGTTAATATGTATACATTAATCAGAGGGAAAGGGCATCACGAAGTATGTTGGAACTCTGTACTTTTCATTCAATTTTTTTGTAAACCCAAAATTGTTCTAAAAATAGTCCATTAATTTTTAAAAAATCAAGAAGAAATCAACACATGTATTTATGTAAATGTGAATGTGTATATGTGGGCATTTGTAAAAAATCATCTTTCATGTCTCAAAGTATCTAGTTTCTTTGCTATTATATTATGGTAGGATGTATGATAGCCCCTAAAGACAACTACACCCTAATCCATGGAACCCATGAATATGTTCTTTATATGACAAAAAGGACTTTGCAAGACGTCATCAAGTTAAGGATCCTGAGATGAGAGATTATCTTGGATTATCCAGTTCCACTCAACATAGTCACAAGTGTCCTTATATTTTTATTTTACTTTTATTTTTAAAAATTTACTTATTTATTTTTTTAATGTACATCCAAGTCAGTTAGCATGTAGTGCAATAATGATTTCAGGAGTAGATTCCAGTGATTCATCCCCTATGTATAACAACCCATGCTCATCCCAACAAATGTCCTCCCTAATGCCCATCCCCCATTTAGCCCATCCCCCCAGCCACAACCCCTCCAACAACCCTCAGTTTGTTCTTGTTTTTAAGAGTCTGTTATGTTTTGTCCCCCTCCTTGTTTTTATACTACTTTTGCTTCCCTTCCCTTATGTTCGTCTGTTTGGTATCGTAAATTACAAGGGTCCTTATAAAACAGAAAGCAACATCCTAAAGGACACAGAGAGAGAGACTGGAAGACATGAAGCTGCTGGCTTTGAAGACGGAGGATGATATGCCAAGGAATCCAGGCGGCCTCTAAAAGCTAGGACAAGCAAGGCAGCGGATTCCTCCCTAGAGCCTACAGAAGGAATGCAGTCCTCCTGACCCATCTTAGCACTTCTGACTTCCCAACTGTAAGAGAATAAATTAGTGTTGTTTCAAAACATTAACTCTGCGGTCATTTGTGGCAGCAGTTTGTACACAGTAGGAAACTCATATATGTTCCTTCTACCTGGGATTCTGCCCTCTCTGCACCATCAAGCTACCAAGTGTCTCTTCTGCTTACGCTGTTCTTTTAGCTCCTATCTTAAATCTGTGGTTCCTGGGCCACGCCCAAACAGAACACACACCACCATCTTGCCTCTATTCTTAGTCTGGCACAATTGCTGGCTGGCAGCTGAAGACATTCAACAAGCATTTGTTAGATGAATGAATGAATGTTGCTTTCCAAATTCATCCTACACTTAAAAGGATGCTTGAGGGAGGGTTGTTTTTTAGTATTTGTTTTTCAGTTGTGCTGTTTGTTTGAATCTACCCTCTATGCCATAAGAAATCACTCGCACACATGGTGACTTCTGGCTGTAAGGACACATGGATTCATTTTTTCTTTTTGGTTTTGACTTGCCCCCATGGTCTGAGTTCTTTATGGGGCTCCTGTTCCCAGGACTTCCTGCTGGTAAATTCCATCTCAACTTCTTTTTATGTGGAGTATCGATCTAAACTAAAATCAGATGGAAACTCTATAGAGCCCCAAAACATACAGCTGTGAGTTGGGGTCAAAAAGAGACTGACTGTATCTGGCTGGGCTAGCACAGTGGTTAGCATGTGGAACTAATAAAGAAAATCTGAAAGCTGCCCAGACTTGTTGGGTTCATAAAGAGGAAAACACTCTCAAGTCACAGATAGTGCTCATGACCCAGCCATCCATCTCAGACATACAACGTCCTAGGTCACAAGGGGACTAGGCGACAAATTGTAAACAGATGGGATCCCAAGGTGAAAAGACAATTCAAAGGATGTCTCCTTCTGAGGGTGGGTCATAGAGTCTAGGAGTGCATGGACATGTGCTGCAAAGACATTTAGAGACCCGGGAGTTCCACTTCCCTTTCAAACCAGGTGAATTACTCCTCCTCTCAGATCTTGGTTTGCTGAAGACCACATAGAGAGCAAATGGCTGGGTCAAGTGTTGGCAGCAAGAATACAACAAAAAAGTCACATTCGTTTTTCACTCAGGATAAGTCAGAAGGCAAGGAGATGATGAAATGATCACATCAACTCTCTAGATTTTAGTATTGAATAATTTCACTTTTTTAGCTCTCTGCAAAATGATTGAATTCATTCAACCAAGAACACACACTCCCAGTTGGAAAGAGCACTCACTGCTCCGCTGGAGTGACAATGGCCATGGGATGATCAGTCCTGCTGGACCTCATCTCTCTTTGATTCCATTCCATGAAGCTTAGAGATGCCAAGTGTCAAATATTTCCAGTCACCTAAGCCCTGCAAGATGGAGCTTTTATTTCTTGAAGATAACACTAAGCAGAAGACCTCAGAGAAGGCACCATTTAAATGTCCCAAATTGATTTGCCTGACGACAAGAGCAGAGAAGGAGGAGGAAGATACCAATTAAATGGAACCCTCAGGCACAGATGTCTCATTACAGGCATGTGTTGAGTAGGAACTGCTCAGGACCACCTCCACTGTGCCGGACCTCATCTCCAGTGATTGCCCACATCTTGGCATGCCCCCTGGGCTAATGACAGAGTATTCTTTCGGTCATTGCAAATGAGACCCCACTGCCGCAACGCACGTTTGGCATTTCTGTAGGTGTTCATTTAAGGTTCGCTCCCCACAGTTCTAGGCAGCAAAATTTGTATCAGCTCAAATGCAAGGAAATGCCCCAAGCTCATGCGTGCCTAAGGAGGATTGGTAGAGTCCACCTGATAGGAAGAAAGGCACTTGTGGTTTGTAGGACTGTTCTGTACAGGCAAACCTCACAGGATGGTGTTCTCATGGCGCTCAGCTTCTGTCCTAAACGACTGCCCATGCCATGATTAGAGGAGAAAGTTCACAGCAGAAGAAATATAGGTTAACAACCATAGGGAACAATTTTGACTCACTTGTAATCAAACACACTTAAGTTTACCTAACAATGGGAAACCACTCTTGTCTGCAGGTTATGAGGGGATTATGTACGTCTCTTATTTATCTATATATCAGAGCTGTTGAAGTTGGATGTAATAAACATCCTCATAGTGTGCTAGGGACACTATTTTAGAAAGAACACCAGTCATTTACATCAAGAGCCTTAAAAAAGAACCTTCCAAAGGAATCATACCACTTCGGAAAAAGTATTGGAAGGTAATTACCCAACACTTAATGCACAAAAATCGTCAAAGAAGCATTATCTACAGCAGCAAAAATAATAAAAGGAAGCATCCTAAAGAACCCCTAGATAACCATGACACACCCACATGATGGAAAACGATGCAGCCCTTAAAATGGTATCTAAATACCATCTTAAAACATCTGAACATGTTGTAAGATGTAAATATTGTCATTTTAAATTTAAAGAAAAGGATAAGGTTGTATATAGAGCCTGCTGGAGGAAAAACCTTATAGTAATGTAAGCACAGCGAAATGCAACTGGGAGGTAAGGTCGTAGAAGATGTCTTTGTTCTTATTATTTTGCATGTTTCAACTTTCACAGCAAGCACATACTATTTTCATAATCAAAAAAATGTAATCACAAAAAGAAACTATGTTTTGCAACATAAGTAAAGAGGAAAGTGCAAAGAAAACCATAGCCCATTTATACCTCTACTCTGGGGGAACATAAACTGTAGGAAAACCCACATCTTGTTTTAATCCATATGCAAATAAAAACCCTCATTTTTTATGTGCAGATATTCATGAATATGGAGAATCTGGCAGCTGAAACTAGCACTTTGATATATGCCAATGCACGCCGAGCTATTAGAAAGAGGATTTGTGATAATCCTGTTGACATGACCCAGAGAACCTTACCTATTCCAGAGCTCAACTGGAGCCCAAAAATATCGTAGAAAGCCAAATACCATGGGGTAATTTAGCAATTAAGGGAATTGCAGTAATCAGATTGGAGGATGGGCTCATTTATCTCCATTTCCAAAGTTTCAATAGTAGATTTCTTTGGAGGGTCAAGAGAGAGTAAAATACTGCAAGTTAATATTTGCTTTGAGAAAGAGTAAGGGGCAGGAAATGTTTCCTTTGCCATTTTGGAAAGGTTGGAGCAATGAACAGCTACCATAAAATGTTTTGGAATCCCACAGAGTAGCACGTATCCCAAGATAGATTGCAGGTCTGGCTGTGGAATGATCCTCTGCAACATTGCTCAGATAAGACCCTACACCCAGGAGCCTTGCTCACCTCCAACCCTGAACAATCTCGCCCACAACAGATTCAGCAAAATTCACTTTAGATTTGTTCATGAGAGGCAGTTTGACTTCCCTGCAAGAGTATGTCCCATGGAATCTGCTCTGACTTGAGACTTTTGATAACATACTTTGCCAGAAAATACACAGGACGATAGAAGAGAATATACTTCAGGAAGTTGTCAAAGAAAAAAAAAATGTTTATGAAGATGCAGTTCTGTTTTAAAGGCCCAGTAAACAAGTAACATTGTGAGTGACAGAGGACAGGGGGCAGTAAAACTGAGATTCAACACTAAATCTGAACCTTTCATGACTCTTCCCCCCAGGGACTCCGTTTCCATATAAAGTGGAGGCAGGAGAATAGTGGTGTCAGGGAGCAGAAAGGGATTTGCATTAGGTGAGTTCTGTGTCCTATTACAGGATTAATGTTTGCTGACGCTAAGAGGAAGAGGGTGAGAAATCTTGCTTGGGTTGGAGGAGAGGCATCTTGCAAAGAAATAGATTATGCAAACCATACAACCAACCTGGGCAGCGCTGTCCACATTGCTGAGTCACAGTTGAGAACTTCATAGGCCCCTGTGGATGCTACGGTTTAACCAAACCAACACTCGGCTGCCTGATTTGAAGCACTTGTCCAGAAGCCAGATTCAATTGCTCTGTCTCCCAGCAAACCTCAGACTGCACATTATTCAGGGAATCATTCCTGAGTTCACAGTTGCTGGTGGCCAAGCTGTCAGCAATGGGTGGCCTCATTCACATTGTGTTGGATGTCTGTTCCTTCTGGGGGCCGGGAACAAAGCTGCTGCCCCGGACAAGTCATGGCCCTGCCTGCCCCACCAGCCTGTTGTTCTATTTATAAACTCCCCTTGTGCTTAAGTCTTTCCCTGGTTCCCAGTCCTCTTTCCATCTCCGGGAATGCACACCTTTGAACAAAGCCCCCAGGTGACAGACAGAATCAATCAATTCATCAAATCAGCTGTATTCACAGGCTCTAGTGATTGGTCAATATTTTGAATATCACCCCTGGCTATGCATCACTATAAAAGCAAGTCACTAAAATACAGAGAAAGTAATAATTCCTAACTTAAATTCTAGTCCCAGCTCTGTCGCACAATGAACTACTGACTTCTCTGGATCTTGGTTTTCTTCTCCAGAGTGTTTGGGCCTGTTCAGAAGGATTTTGCTGTTTTGTTATTTTATTTTATTTTATTTTATTTTATTTTATTTTATTTTATTTTATTTTATTTTACTTTCATCTGTGCCTGGGTTAAAGCAAACCCCCTGAAACTGTGTGACAGATGTGTATATCTACACACGTTTTTCTTGCAGAAGAGCCACAGCTTTGCAGAGTCTCAGAGGGATGCATAATCCAAAAGTCGATTAAAAGCCACTTCTTTAAGCAGAGCCAGAATTTGTACACAGGAGGGGCTTGGTGGCAGGCTGCTGGCTGGCAAACAATTGTCTTGAAGCTGTGTTTGCCCAGCAAGCACGATAATTTTATTTACACCATATGACACAGATCAATAGGAGAGGCAGAATTTTCTGAAGATGCATTACATCAGTCTAAGAAAATACTATTTATCCATGGTGTGTCATTCCTCACCAAGAGTGTCCTTGCTACTGAAGATAACTTTGGGGAGGAAGGAGAGGCCAAAGCACTCCCAGGTCACTTCTTGGCTTAGGATCTCAAAATGCTCCATAAATTCCATTTGGGATTGTAAGGTCTGAAGAAGATCCAAAGAACGTGGTGCCTCTCCCCAGAAGCAAGCCCAGGAAACCGGAGGGTACAGAGGCATGCCACCATCAAGGCCGAGGAGCCATGCTGATGGGCACCTCGGCAAACCTGTCCCATCTCATAACCATCTCTTTAAATATCCCCTCGCCTCTACATCCTGTCTCAATGTTATTTTTTGAAAAGACTGCAATGACTTTACCAGCCTACTCTCTTCGGGTGGTGGTAAGAATAAGGCATTGAATGAATTAAAAAAGATGGTAACAAATTTTGCCAGAAAGAAAAGTTTGATTAGATCTGCGTGATCGTGATGCTTTCAATAATGACAATCCCCACTTCAGTCTTGAATGTCAACTGTTCTGGAGGTGTTAACATTATTTCACAGGAATCACCCACAAGTAAATACACAAAAGTAAGAGAATATCGTGTCCAAATCTCTGTTGGGTGATGTGAAAATTAACACTAAGTGAGCTGATGGCATATCATTAAATAAGAAATCTTGTTTCCCCACAGGCTTCCCTTGGAGAATAACATTAATTCAGAAAACTTAGTTGGGGGAGGGCAACTTTTTTTTGGAAAGAATAAATGCGCAAAGACTATGTTTAAAGAAGTCCTCGTAGTCCACTGTTCAGCCATAATGACCTCCTCAGGGAGTTTCTCAAGCGCCCACATGGTTTCATTACATGACAAATACATGGAAATTTAGAATGGCTATTCAGGATGGCCTTAGGATGACAAACAAGTTGGTGACCTCCTAGTGACCACCATAAAAACAAAACCACTATCACAACTGCTAGGCACTCAGTGAAACACAACACTGGAAAGGAGTCAAATGTCCAATGTTAGAATTATGATGCTATCAATGAAAATTATGCTCATGAAGAATATTTAAGAGCAGGAGAAGACAGCTTATGAGGTGTTAAATGAATAAATCAGGATTAAAAGCTGTATATAAATAAAGCATGATCCCGGCTGTGTTTAAAAACATAATGATCTCTCTAACAGAGATAACTGTTAGTAACATTTGATATACAAATGACTTTTCTATACAAGTGACTTTTACTTTCTTCTTTACAATTCTGGGTGAAAAAGAGAAACAATTTAAAATCTGATCTTTCTGATCAAGAAAAAAGTTTTGAATGTAAATATCTAAAAATAGAGTTTTTCCCCCACATTAGGAGGACACATGTCTTTTATCCCCAGGATGTTAATCTGCTCTATCTGATGAACTCAGGGGAAGGAATATCAGGTCTACGGCTCACAGGAATTTCAGACTCCTTGTCAGCCTTCTCTCTCCCCGCATCCCTGCTCTGAGTCCCCAACACAGAACACAAGGGAGCACAATAGCCTTTGTCCCATTCCTACCCAGTGAACTTTGGCACAGTTGCGAGGACCCATAGCTTCCCTACTTGTGACCCCTCATGGGCCCTGAGATAGAATGCCATTTGTTGCTGGCACTTGGAAGCCAACCTGAAGCAGTGACACATGTATGGGGCTGAGAATTGAAGTCATCGCAGAGACAAGATTCTATTTCCACCACCAGTAGCCACTGAGCCTGGCTTTGAGTATTCCTTCTGCCAGAAGCATGTTCTCTAAGTCAGGTTCAGGAGAAAAGAGACAAGATAAATCCTGGTAGAATCTCAGTTCTGCCTGTTATGAACTGTGGGGCTTTGTGCAGGTAGCTCAACCTCTCTGACCCTTACCGTCTTTTCTGTAAATAATATCTATCCCTAGCAGTTGTTGCAAGAATTAAATGAGACCATATATGTATAGTACTCTGGTCAAAGCCGTCTGCATGCTTTGATATGAGTCCATCATCACAAGTGAAGTGAATGCTCGCCTGGTGCTACTGCTGTGGAAATATATTGATCCTAAGGCACAGCCTCTATCCCTAGTGAGCATAAAACCCACTGCAGAGACATGGGAGGAAATGGCACTAATGAAAGACAGTCTTCATTTAAGGGCTTATGTTAGTGGTGCCAGTTCCATAGGGAATTCAGACTAGAAAAAAGAAAAATGAAAACTGCCATAATCAGAAATGGCCATGGAGCAGGTCATATTTGAGCTGGGCTTTGGTGGCTAGGTACAAGAAATATTCTTTTCTCCTGTCTTTCTAAGCTAACACAATTGTTCTTGGTAAAATACACCCAAATGACCAGCCTGCAACATCAAATATGAAGTCATAAAAAAGAATGGCCACATTTCTTTTAAATAGCTATCTTTCTTTCCCTTTCTCCTTCCCTTCCTTTCCATCCTACTCCTATTTTTCATTTTAAGGAGTTTAAGGTTAACGTGTTTGGGGAATTTGGCTAGAAAGAAAAAATATCACAAAAATGGGAATGTTTGCAGATTATAGAAGTCTACGAGTTATTATGGTGGACTTCTCTTTGAGATGGCAGATGTGCTTGGTAGTCAGGTGGTCAGATGCTAGTCTAACATCTCAGATTTTACCCTGAGATGCATCTGGCTTGATAGAAACTTAGCTCATTTTGGTGCTTGCAGTCGTTTTCAAGTCCTGTGCAGGGCACCACAATCCCACAAATATCCCTATGAGAGGAAGCTGCTAATCTAACTGGCCCTAGGAATTCATGAAGTGTGTTCCTCATTGACTTTTTATTTTGTCATCCAAGAAGCAGTTACCAATTTGTAAGTATGGGGAGGACACAGCATGCTTGGCCGTCATGACTGCGGACACAGTGGTAAATAAAGAAGAGTAAATCCTTGCCTTCAGAAAGCCACATTCTGGGGAGAAATATCATGCACACCCATGTAAACAATCACATGCAGAAGATGATTTCAGATGGTAGAATGTGTCACAAAGAAATAAGGCAGAGCAATGATGACCTATGGATGGGTGCTCAGCAAGCAAGGCCTCTTGAAGGAGATGCTTTTGAGCAGAAACCAGAGTTATGACAAGGAGACTTGTCTCCTCAATGACTTGCAGCCATGTTCCTCACTTCTCCTAGAGGAATGATAGACTCTGTGGAATACTATTCTTTAGCCTGTTCTGTTTGTCTGCCACTCTTTTTCAAAGAGTATTGACTGAGGACCTATCATAAATGACTTATAGGTAAGGAATAGCACTGCAATGGCTAAAGCACAGAATGTGCAAAAGCATCATTTATTACATTGTGCAGGATTTCACTTCTATAACCTCTACCTCCCCAGTTAGACTAGGGTCAACATGACAACATGTTGTGGCTGTGTAAAAAAGTAACTGAAGAGCTCTCTGAAGAAATAGACAAATACTTCTCAGAGAGAGTGTACTGGATCATAAAGAAAGAGTTGAGATTCTCCAGGCAGAGAAGGGTGGAACTTTCTGACAAAAGAAAAAGCTTAATTCACAGGACTAGAGTCAAAGAACCATTTCTGGGAGAATGAAGAAGCTGAGGCAGAAAATGGGGGTGGGAAGACCACTTGAGTTACAACTACAAAGAGACTTGGATGCTTCACTGAGTCACTGAGACATGAATCAATTGGCAGTAATGAGAGGAGGTCTAAACTGTTGTGAGCCATGGCCAGATGTTTGTACTGGGAAGATCACTACGGGTGCTGATTGGAGGCAAGTAGAATCCAACTAGTCCAGGGGACAGAAGGTATGACCGGGCCACCTCTCTGCTGGACAACATTAAACACCCAAGCCTGGAAGCTCTTACTTGATAGTTTGGGCTTAATGAATTGTCTAAAAGATAACAGGCAGATGTTCAAGCAAGATGGCTAAGTCGTGGTCATCATGGTTTGAGAAGACTTCACACCTGACATACACTCACTCATGTCATAATTCATCTTTAATTCAACAAATTTAACTAATTCAACACTTCCTGTAATCTAGTTGTGGGGTTTGGCACTGGGTGTGTAGCATCAATCTTAGTACTGCCTGTCCTCAAGGAGACTTCAGTCTTGAGAAGGTGGTAGACTCCTAAACAGACCAGAAGAGCAGCCAATCCCCCCAGGAAATCCCCTCAGAGTGGGTTATGTCCTGGGCAGTGACCTAAAGGATGAGAAGGTATCAGCCAGGTGAGAAGCAGGGAACCATGCTTCAGACAGACTGCAGCACAATTTGAGGGATACTTCAGAGAGTCCGGGTGACCAAAGTGTGGGCTTCAGTATAAGGAGGGGTTCAAGAAAAGCCCAGCAAAATACATAATGGACATTTTCTGAATTTCTGTGAAAGAAACAGAGGGAAAAGAAAAGAATTCAAGCTAATGACATAAAGTTGCTCACGCATTTTCCTGTAGGCTGAATTTCCTGCGGCCCATCCCTAGGCAGGGTAACCACCCCGTGACAAAGGATAAAACAGGAAATTTTAAAAAATTCCTTTCCTTTTTTAAAATACCATGGTGATGAATCAATAATATGTCTGGTTCCCAGTGCAGGCTCTCTATTTTCTTTTCAGTACATTTGTTTTATAGTTTAAAATGTGTGGCTGGGAGATCTTACCCTTCTCTCGATCTGTGTCCATCCTCTTCAAGGCTGACTGTTGCTCAGCGAAGCAGGACTACTTTTCCAGGGGAAATTAAATTGATAGACTCTCTCATGTCCTGCAATTTCATCCACCATAAATTCTAACCACCAAAGAGAGGAGCTTCATTGAAGGCATTGCCAGGGTTTGGAGAGTACACAAAAAGTTGGGACAGTGTTGAAGGCAACTCAAAGCCTCTTAGAATTTTCTCCTGGTGGCAAATATGACAAGTATCGAATATCTGCTCCCTTCAGATATTACACAGTGTGTTAAATTGTCCATGTATCTCCTCTTCTAAAAACACATCAATGCATAGCTGAAACAAAAAGCCCGGGACATTTGAGTAACTGGAAATAGTCTTTCCTCCTGCTACTACACTGGCAGCATTCGTTTTACAAATCAATGTCTGGATGACTGATGCTAAGCGCACATGAATGTGGTTGTGCTCATTGCTTCAGTATTGATGTTAGTCTTTCCACTTTTGCTTTTACCCACCTTTTTTGTCTTATTACTCAAATAACACACAAAGGATAGGTCACTGACTGCACTAAGTAGACTTCCAGCCAGGAAGTGTGATACTTATCTCCCTCATAGAAATATCCTCATCCAAGGAGTGATTTCTCTGGAACTAGAGCCTCCCCCTTACTGATACAACTTTGGGTATGACTACATCTCTCTATGTCTCCACTGAGGGGAGAAAGGCTGACAGTTTACTACGCTAACCATTTTCCTTGAGTGCTTCCCTCATCCCATATCCCACTTCCAGTTGTCAGATTTGTCTACATTTGTACAAAATGGGGGGAGGTGACTAGGTGGTAGATGTAGTAGCAGAGCTATTGAAAATCCTAAAAGGCGTTGTCCTTCCAAATGTTTTAGGCTCCCTATAGAACTTAGGGTATAGAACTTTGTTCTTTTCTTGGTCCTAATTGTCAATTTCCAGACAATAAAAAAATGTCATATTAAACATCCTGATATACAATGAATATACTCTTGTGACTACAGGAATTTTAAGAAGATAGGTGATGTATGGCCCTTGACTTTAGGGAACTTCCAAGTCAGTTCAAATCAAGGCACACATGCATGTGTATACACACACACACACGCACACACACAAATGCTAGCAAGACAAGTTAATAGGCTCTGAGTTCTTAGGGAATTCTAGAAGCATGGAATAGACTGTTCATGTTGTTGTTCAGAGGAAAAATGAGCACTTTGGATTGGGTGATCATGAAATGATGGGGCTGAAACTGTACTGTGAAGGATTACTGCCAAGGTTAGGGTCTTGGGGCAGAAAACAATGTGGAATGTGGACAGAGCATGTTTTGGTGGCAGATCTGCCATCTGGCTGGTCTGGAAGGATCACACAGGGGAATTGTAGGCAGTCAAGGTTGGAAAGTCTCAGTGCCTGACTGTGGAGTCTGGAATCTATCCCCCAGGCAGCAGGAGAGCCATATGGGTTCTTGAGCTGAGACAGGACAAGATGAAGGTGCTAAAAGGGGAGACAAAGAAAGCCAGCAAGTCCAAGTCTTTCTTTTAGTTCTGTTTCAGAGTTAGGGATGCAATTTCTTCATCTAAGCAGTCATGAAAAGACAATCCTTAATGAAAAGTCTGGACAAAAGATTCACATGGGACCAGGTCAGAAAACAGGAGATGTCAGAGGGCATTTGCAGACACCTGTCATGCACTCATGGGAAAGGCTGGCCCAGCTACAGGGGCCAGAATGAGCCAAACCCCATCCCTCTGTCTTCTTTCTTTTGGCATCTAACTCTGGATATGCTTCCTTCTAAGCCCTGCTTTCTGGTATGTTGCTCTAGCTGACAGATGTCATGACTCAAAATAGGCTCCATTAATCACACCCAATGTTTTCCTTAGCACTTGCAGAGATATTGGTTGTGTGAGCCATGTGGCATAAAACTCCACATGATTTTTCAGGGCCTGTCAGAGTGATGCAGTGATGGAAGAATGACAGAACACTGAGGAATGAAGGAATGAGGATGCTGTTGAGATGTCCATGAAGATGGTCCATGAAGCTGCCATATGAGGTCACTAAGGCCCACGGTTATTCATAAGATGCTTGAAATCCTTCCATTCACATGTGATTCTGACTTCTTCATCTCTGGAGGCTCAGATGACCATGGCTATGCCTAGTTCTTGGACTCTGGGATATCATCCTCTTTAGCACAGCTGTCTGCTTCTTGGAGATTATGAACAATACATAGAGAGTGGAGATGATGGTAACCAAGACCTTAGCCTGGGGCTGTCTGCAGTCTTCTGAGAAGGGTACAGAATGCTCCCCAGAATTGTCCATCTGCACACAGGAGGCCAGGACATGATCTCCCATTCCCATTTCCCATTTGATGAGCTGATAATGCCAGTGTTGATAACTCCCCACATTTTAGAGAAGACCGTAAGGCAGAAAGGGGAAACATACATGGCATACACTTGAGCAGTGACATACTGTCAGTGAGAGTCTGAGCTCCCACAGAAATTCTGCCACAGTGGCAGCTGAAGTCAGAGGTAGACAAGCAGAGGTGACACAGGGCACCAAGAGCTCCTCCAGATTCATGTTGTAATATTTACAGATGAAATGCCATATGCCTACCTGGGATTGGTTTCTAAGTAATATGGAAGGGAGTGCCTGAGGCTATAGATGAAATGAGTGTGGCCTGAAACTCATAATTGTTTAAGCTGAGTAAAGAGTACATGGTCATTTGGGAAACTATTATGTATTATAAATGTTTAATATTTGCCATAGCAGAAAGTTATGTGAGGGAGGTGGGGAGGAAGAAAGGAAAGAAGGAAAGGAGGGAGGGAGGGAGGAAGGAAAGAAGAGAGGAAGGGAGGAAGGAAAGGAGGACAGAAAGAAGAGTGGGTGTGAAAGAAGAAAAATAAGGGCTAAATTTCTGAAGCAAAAATTCTGGCTCCACTCAACTGGGCAAGTCAAATAATCCTTCCAAGTCTTGGCTTCCTCCTCTAAAATGGAACCAACTTCCTATACACTAAACAGAAATATATACATAAATATAAATATATACATAATGAAAGTGACTCGCTATTCGGAGAATGTCATATACACCATAAGTGCTCAATAAATGCTAATGAATACCTCATTTTTATGAAAACTCCATGTCTGAGAGAACAGGAAAGGTTAAGCACACTAATTCTGGTTGACCAGGGAGTGTGTCAGGAGCAAAGTGATTTTGCACTAATGCTGTGATTCTGCTCAGCTAACATGGTTTGAAATGCTCAGGAGAAAAAAAAAGCCAGAAAACTGTGTTGTATGTGTGCTTCTGAGGGGAAAACTTGTAATAGGAGGCTCCAACTGGCTACCATGCTGGGGTGCTCCCCATTTAAGAACAGGGTGAAGGAAGGAAGCAGTTACCTGAGTAATCTCATGAGAGGCTGAAGGGGAAAAGCATAGTATGGCGTCTGCCGTGACGTACTCCTGAAGTGCTGGTCATGTTGAAATAATTTCGAGTGTGTTGGCGGCTGCTGCTGCGAAGAACCATTTCCCCCTCTCCTGACACTGAGGCCACCATGAATCATTCACCTCAAATTCTTAAATGAGATCATCCCCTCCTCATCAGATGCCTTTCAACCTCAAAGGGTCAGCATGAGAACTGAAAAAAGAAAATGAAGAATGTTGTGAGATACTGAGAGCTAGAAAAATAGACCCTCTGTTGTGAAACCTTTGCCAGCTAATGTTCAGGAAACAAAAGCCTAAACTTCCTGATTCTTTGAGAGTTAACCAGAAACCTCCTTGTTTCCACACTTGTTAAAATCTTTTTAATGTGCATCAGCTTAGCTTGCTGTTTTAAGAAGTTTAATCTTTGAAGGCTTTGATCACATTATGCCTCAGGATCATCTTTCTGATGCAAAAGGAACCAACAACATGGAAGTCACCTGACCTCAAAACACGAAGGCATTGTGTTGACCGATAATAATTTTCTTTCTTGTCACTTGCCTCCTACCTGTGAAAAATTGAGTGCCAGAAAACAGTTTGGTTACTTGAGTATTCAAACTCATTCATTTTTTATTCCATTTTACTGGCTTATATGAATCTGATGGTAACTTAATATAAAAACCCCCATGGATCAAATCCAAGTTCATATCCTACCATTTTACAGTTGTGAATAGATATGTTATAAATGGTGCCTGAATTACATTTACTGACTAAATCTTGTCACCTTTGTTGTGCTATTTTGAATATTTTCTCTAAAATTGGAGAAAAGTATCCTTAATGTAAAAGTTCTTGAGCTCTCTTGGGCCAGAGCTCTCTTTTAGAAGCTGTTGAAAACCATGGACCTTCACCCCTAGAAAATGTATACCTGTATCCAAAGAGCATCTACAGACTCCCAGGGGTTCCAGGGACCCAAGTTAATAGCTACTGGTTTAGATTTTTCTTTTATTGTCAAATGGTTAAGCCATTCATAAAAGAGTGGTCCTAGATGCTGAAATGGTATAAGTAAAATATAGTGGGGCAGCTGGGGGGCTCAGTCAGTTCAGGATTTGACTTTGGCTCAGGTCATGATCTCATGGTTCATGAATTTAAGTCCTGCATTAGGGCCTCTGCTGTGAGCACAGAGCCTGCTTTGCATCCTTTGCCACCCTCCTCTCCGCGCCTCCCCCACTTGTGTGTATGCATGCTCTCTCTCTCTCTTTCTCTCAAAAATAAACATTAAATAATAGTTATTCTTACATTTATAGGCCACACATAGAAATCATTCTTATTGAATTTAGGCTAATTGAATTTTTTTAGGCCACCGAAGTTTGAGTGGTCACTTATTAATTAACTAAAGACAAGCTCTTCCTTCCTGTAAGTTGGCCACATTGGAAAATGCCCCATCTCTCCCTGAAAAACATGACATATTGGTATCTGTCACCTTTGTCCACACTCAGCTGCTCTTCCAGACACTGTGGGAGCCTCTGGAGGGTGTATGTTTCACATGACAGTCAAATGAAAACTTTAGAACAGAGAAAAATAAGAACTCCTAGATGAAGAAGCACCGAACAGAAAATAAATAAATAAATAAATAAATAAATAAATAAATAAATAAATAAAAGAATTAGAATTTCCAGGAGAGGAAGGACAGCACAGGCAGAATGGAATTCATTGTTGCATTTTTTGAAAACATCTGTTTCCGCTGGATCTTTGTAGTCAAGAGACTTAATTTCTAATTTTAAAAATGGATCAAAAGCACGTGTCACTAACTGTTTCAAATGGTCTCTGAATATTTGGGATTTATGAAAAAGATGAGGAATTTTAAAGTCAAGTCTTCTTAGCTAAGATGCTACACATAACCATTTTCCTCTTTAGTAAGCCTATAAACCTATCAAGGTGAAATATAGTGACCCTGTCTCATCCTCTTCCCCGAATTTAAATTCTAGCTATATGTCAAAATAGCTGATTGATCTTGAGAAAACTATGTAATTCTTCTAAGTTTCCATTTCTTCATTATTAAAATGAGGATGTTAATACCTACTTGACATGAAGCTTCTGGGCAATCAGATTATACTTGTAAGGTACCCATCTCTTTTCTAACATGAAGTGGCAAAATATCATTGAAGGTAGGCAGTGGTCAATCAAAGAGGTACACCCTAAACCTGAGGCAACCACTAAAACAACAACAAAGTGTTATAGCTAATAGGTCAATAAAAAAGACCAAAAAAAAAAATAGCAACATTTAATTAATCAAAAAGAAGACAGAAGAAGAGAAAAAATAGTGAAGATGGATAAGTGGAAAACAAATGGCAAGGTGGGAGATTTAGAACTACCTGTAATAATAATCACACTAAAGAGAAATACTCTAAATATCACACTTGGAAGGTAGAGATTATCAAATTCAATTTAAAAAAGTAAGATCCAACTATATTCTGCCTTCAGGAAATGAACTTCAAATGTAAGTACAGAAATGGTTTGTATGGTATAAAAATGGGAGATGATACACTATGCTATTAACAGTCAAAAGGAAGTTTGTACATCAGTGTTAATATCATACAAAGTAGACATTAGAGCAAAGAATATTAGCAAGCATAAAGTCATTTCATAATGGTAAACGGATTAGTTAACCAAGGGTGTACAACCATTCTGAACTTTGATGTACCTAATAACAGAGCACCTAATAAAGAAAGCAAAAACTGATAAGTTAAGACAAAATTGACAAAGACACTATTTTATATTTATATAGTTTGATGTAGGGCTATAGTTCAATATTCCTTTCTCAGTAATGGGCAGAATAATCAGACAAAATCAGTAAAAATACAGACGATTTCAACAATGCTATTGATTAACTTGACTTAAGTTTGTTTTCCACCAAACAACAGCAGAATACACATTGTTCTTACCTGTGTATGGAATGTTTACCAAGATAGACTAGATTCTAGGCCACAAAAAGCCCCAATAAACATAAAGGATTTAAGTTGTATTAAGTATTTCCTCTGAGCACAATGGAATTAAATAAGAGATCAATAACAGGATGATCTTTGAAAACTTCTCTGAATATTAGAAAAGAAAATACCTTTCCAAAAACCCATACACTAAAAAAGAAATCAAAAACGAATTATAAAGCATTTTAAACAGAAATAAATTTTAAACATATACAAATCTGTGGGATACTCCTAAATTTATAGCCAAAAACTTTCAAAAGAAGAACAAAATAGGAGAATTAACATTACCTGCTGTCAAGACTTAATATAAAGATATAGTGATCAAGAACATGGTGGTATTGACAAAAATATGGACAAATACTGTTGATCCTCATTTTTCATAGATTCTGCTTCCAAATTCACCAACTTGCTAAAATTTACCAAGAGCCAAGAGGAAGCTTTTGAGATAAAAGATATTTTCATTATTTTGACTGTGGTGATAGTTTCATGGATAAATACATATATGAAAATTTATCAAATTCTTTAAATATGTGCAGTTTATTGTACACCAATAAAGCTGTTAAAAAACTGCAGACTTGCCTGATATTTACGCCTACTTTCTACCATGCTGTATTGAGATTTACACACATCCTTTAAGAATTTCTTAATTTTCACCTCAAGGATTTTCACCTCAAGGAGAAATCAGGCAAACTCCTTTTTGACCTTGGGTGCTGCGACTTCTTACTCAATACATCTCTGAAGGCAAGAGAAACAAAAGCAAAAATGAACTATTGGGACGTCATCAAAATAAAAATCTTCTGCACAGCGAAGGAAACAATCAGCAAAACTAAAAAGCAACCAACGGAATGGAAGTAGATATTTGCAAACGACATATCAGATAAAAAATCTATAAAAAACATATCAAACTCAATACCCAAAAAACAAATAATACAGTGAAGAAATGGGCAAAAGACATGAATAGACACTTCTCCAAGGAAGACATCCAGATGGCCAACCGACACATGAATAAATGCTCAACCTCACTCATCATCAGGGAAATACAAATCAAACCCACAATGAGATACCACCTCACACCTGTCAGAATGGCTAAAATTAATAACTCAGGCAACAACAGATGTTGGTGAGGATGTGGAGAAGGAGGAAAACTTCTGCACTGCTGGTGGGAATGCAAACCAGTGCAGCCACTCTGGAAAACAGTATGGAGGTTCCTCAAAAAATTAAAAATAGAACTACTCTGTGACCCAGCAATTGCACTAGTAGCTATTGCTGTTTTGAAGGGCACATGTACCCCAAAGTTTATAGAAGCACTATCAACCATATCCAAAGTATGGAAAGAGCCCAAATGTCCATCAAAGGATGAAGGGATAAAAACGTGGTGTATATATATATATACAATGGAGTCTTACCCGGCAATCAAAAAGAATGAAATCTTGTCATTTGCAACTACATGGATGGAACTAGAGGGAATTATGTAAGCAAAATTAGTCAGTCAGAAAAAGACAAATATCATATGACTTCACCCATATGAGGACTTTAAGATACAAAACAGATGAACAGAAGGGAAAGGAAGCAAAAATAATACAAAAACAGGGAGGGAGACAAAATATAAGAAACTCTTTTATTTTTTTATTTTTTTAATGTTTTATTTATTTCTAGGAGAGAGAGAGAGACAGCGTGAGCAGGGGAGAGTCAGAGAGAGAGGGAGTCACAGACCGAAACAGGCTCCAGGCTCTGAGTTGGCAGTCAGCACAGAGCCCGACGCGGGGCTCGAACCCATGAACCGCGAGATCATGACCTAGGCGAAAGTCAGACGCTTAACCGACTAAGCCACCCAGGCGCCCCAGAAACTCTTAAATACAGAGAACAAACAGAATTGCTGAAGGAGTTGTTGGAGGGGGGATGGGCTAAGTGGGTGAGGGGCATTAAGGAATCTACTCCTGAAATCATTGTTGCACTATATGCTAACTAACTTGGATGTAAATTTTAAAAATAAATAAATTAATTTAATTAATTAATTAAAGAAAACACAAGGATTTCCTATATTTCAGATAATTTGAAAACAACAGAATATGCTAAAGATTCCACTGCTCAGATTATAAACTCTTCTATGATGTTTCAGAGGGCCCTTTGGACTTTGCTTGTATCTCCTGGCACCAATATATATATCATATATAAATTAACATACCTTATAGAGTCAGAAGTTTGGGATAAACCAGTGATGGTTTTTTATATTTCCTATTGAATGCTCAGATATATACAAGAGGACCAAAATTCTTCTATATACAAATAATTTGACTATGTGAGCTGTCAGAATATTTTATCTTCTGAGCTGTGCCTCTCAGTGTCAGAGAAAGGGAGTTAGGAGAGCATGAGCCATCTGGTACTTGATTAGTCAGACATCAGCATGAACCCCCATGTAGCTTAATATATATACAGATAGACATACACAGAAACAAGTATAGATGTGTGTATATATATTGGTTCCTATGCATATTAAGTTTCCTAGCTCTGTCCTTGAGAGGGCCTAGGAGCAGTGACATCTTGATGGTAAGGAGCACATCTGTGCCTAGATCTTGATTTCTTTTTCTTTCTTTCTTTCTTTTTTTTTTTTCTTTTCTGTTTTTACTTTTATTTGCATGTATTTTATGCAGAATTTACATCCGGGCCATAAGGTTTTGTTTCTTCAGCTTCTTCTGGGATATCTTTTTCTTCTGTGAAACTTCCTCTTCTGGTTTAGGAACAGTCTGCTCTTTTTCAGTGAGGATCATCTCAATGTATCTGGGAGAGCTCATGTATGGGTTAATCCGACCATGAGCCCTGTAAGTTTTATGCCGCATCTTGGGGACTTTGTTCACCTGGATGTGCTCAATGACCAGAGAATCTACATCTAAACCCTTAAGTTCAGCATTACTCTCTGCATTTTTAAGCATGTGCAGTAAAAATTCAGCACCCTTTTTGGGCCACCGACCCTGTGTCCAGCCCCACTGTTTGGCCTGGGCACACCTACCAACTCTACCATTGTAGCATTGGAATGGCACACATTGCTTCTGCAAAGTGACATCTTTAAGATACTTGGTGGCTTTTCAGATATGCATACCCTTGATGGCCTGGGCAGCTTCACGTGTGTTCCTGAAGTGAACATGAAGATTTGAACCTCTTGATTTGCATGATTTTATTGGGTTTTCCGGGTCAAGTGAATAGCGAACCATTTTCAGAGATCACCTCAGGCAGCTCATGGGAAGAGGAAGAGCGGTGGCTCCTGGGAGAATTCATGCCCTAGATCTTGGTTTCTAATACCACTATCCAATACAAGGAACCAGGGCTCCTTGGAGAAATGCTTTATTCTGAGATTGAGATAAAGAAAATACAAGCCTGGAGCATCTTATAGTGCCAGAAAGCAAGGAAGTATTCAAAAAAGCAGAAAAGATGGGGTCTTATCAAAAAGGATGGTATCTTATCAAAGGGACATGGGAACCATCCTGGAAGAGTTTCTGACAGCTAAAACTGAAATAATTTAAGCAACAAAGTAAATACATAGTATTGAATAATAACTCAAAATATAAAATAAATATACATGCATCCATGTTAATATAAATAACCAAGTAAATAGATAAAAGAGATACGTCTTCTTTATAAAATTCCAAATAACATATGCAGATATTTCCCCTAGCCAGAAAGTGAAGTTGAATTCCCTAACTGAACTTAGTGACTGACTTCCAAAGAAAAGAAAATGGAAACCAAAAAACAGTAACTTTCAGTGGAGAGTTCTGGACAAACACTACCTTAACTAAGTAATCAGAATGGCCATTATCAGTGAAAAGTCATGTTGTTAGCATATAACCGATGATATAATTAGATTAGAAGAACACTTCATTTCTGTGGTATTTTTCCCAAAATTTCATAATCCCAGTATTTGCATGAGGAAAACATCACAGAAAACCAAATGGAGGGACATCCTATCAAATATCTCACCAGTTACTCCTCATAAATGTCAACGTTTTAAAAGCAAGAAGGACTGAAAAACTGCCAAGTGCCAGAAGAAATTAGGGAGACATACAATACAAATGTAGTGTAGTATCCTGGATGGGACCCTAAAATAGAAAGAGGACATTGGTAGTAAAACCGGTGAAATCCACACAAAATTTGGACTTTAGTTCATGGGTGTGTACCAATAATTATCTCTTAGTTTTGGGATTCAACTGTGTTTCTTTAAGAGATTACATTAGGAAAAATTGCATGATGGATATTTATAGGAACTCTCCTTGCAAGTTTTCTATAAGTCTGAAATTGTTCCAAATTGAAAAGTTTATTTTTTAAAAATTTCCATCCTCTCATTAAATTGGTTAAAAGCCTTCAAAGAGTGACAGAAGGCTGTCATCATGAAACTGCTCAACTGGACAAATAAACGCTGAGATCTGATTCTGGCCTGTGGCATTGAGAATGTCACTCTCATAGGAGATGGTAAGTCAGTTGTTCTCTTCTCCACAGCTCCAGGGACACCAAAAACTGCATCTGTCCTTGCCACCTACCCACCTCTCAGAGAAGAGGTGAAGATCTTTAGGGAAGAGAGAAGCCCATGGTCTGGAACAACATGGATGGCATGTGTCACGATTTCTCATGACAACTGTGCAGCTAAGAGCTTTGCCTAGTTTTTGGGCCACAGCATGGGGTCCTAGGGGCTTATATATTGGCAGGTGGGGAGGTAAGCTCAAAGAATATATTCTGTTTAAGTAATCTGAGCCACACTGCCAGCTTGATATTTTAAATGCATCAAGAATTTTAAAAAACAAGGCTTAGACATACTGAAATGTATGTCATCCTCCCCAAGAGGCAGAATCACAAGCTTATCCAATTTGCCAGCTGACAATTTGGCCATCTCACTGTCTGTGTCTCAAAACCAATTCAAACAGACACATTGCTCATCCTGAGTGATGCTAGATGGACGTACGTGTCAGCGGCCAGACTGTTCTGCTGCTCTCACCAGCTAAGCTCTTCTGTTTTATTTTTTAACATTTAAAGAGAAGAGCCTACCTTCAAAGGATATGAGATGCCCAATCATCTTCAAATTATGCTGTCTGGAAATGTCACCAATCTTACACAAGCTCCAAGAATTAATTCATGACAAGCTTGAAAGAATGCCCAGCACTCATTCCTGTAATTCATCACCATACTCACTAGCTGATCTCTTCCATGACTCCTTTAAATGCCTTTTCTCCACCATGTGACCCACGTTACATGTAAATGTAAACGATCTCATGAAAAGATTCGTGAAAGATCGTTTCATCAAATGGACTCTGTTTAAGTTTTGCAGAAAGAAACAAGCCCCTCCAAGAGTGAATTCTGATTTCTTTTTTTTTTTTAATTTTTAATGTTTTTATTTATTTCTGAGAGAGAGAGAAAGACAGCATGAGCAGGGGAGGGTCAGAGAGAGAGGGAGACACAGAATCTGACACAGGCTCCAGCCTCTGAGCTAGCTGTCAGCACAGAGCCTGATGCGGGGCTCGAACCCACAAACTGCAAGATCATGACCTGAGCTGAAGTCGGACGCTCAACCAACTGAGCCACCCGGGCATCCCTGATTTCTAAAACCTACAGCTAAGGAGGTATCAGGGAATACCAAGGCAAGTTTCTCAAGAAGCCCTCAGAGAATGTCTACCTTTTACCCCTGCTGATGCACCTGCCTGCTTGGATGTCTGGGTGTGGCTCTCCCCAAATACCCATCCCTCGTCCCCTCTCCCAATTATACCAACCCCAAACAGTTTGTCATGTGTTCACCACTGTTTTGGTGACCAGATGTCCCCATACTCTGTGCTCACCTGCCAGACTAGCCTTCGCATCAAATGCTACCACATAAAGTAGAAGGAAAGTTGGGGTAGAGTAGAAATCCCCATATTTGGTTTGGGGTTTGCTGATCTACCATCACAATTGTATATAGGAAGATGCTCAGTTCTGGTATGTGTTGAGGATAAGCTTTTGTTTTAGGCAAAAGAAACGTTCTTTATTGATCATGCCTCTGTGTGGCTTCAGATTTATCTAGTGTGACACAGCCTTTACCTCCGGTCACACTGACTCGATTTAAAAGAAGCTCATGTTTTGGCAGACAAGACTGTTGTATCTCCAGACTGGAGTATGGGGGGTTGGGAACAAGACCAGGCAGTACCACAGGAGGAAGTAGAAGGAGAACAGTCTTGCTCTAGACTTCCTGGCAAGTCAGTTGGGCAAGTAACTAGAATCTGCTTTCCCTGGCAACAGGTACCAACATTGATGCCCATCCAAGGAGCGCATCTCATGTCATTCTGGGCAGAGTTACAAGAAAGTGTAGTGTATCTGAGACAACGTGTGAGGGGTAGCAGGTGGGGTCAAGGAGACAAAGGTGGTATATCCAGGGTCAGCTGTGCCCAGATGTCCAGGTCATCCATTGTTGTGGGTAGGGTGATAGATACTCATCAGAACACATGGAACACTTGCTCTAGAAACAGGCTGCAAAGCATCATCCATTCTGATGATTCTGTATTTGTTGGTGTACGTCATTCCATTTGTTGTTGTTGTTTTATAGTGTTTACACTCCGTGGTTATTTAGCTATTTTAGCCTGAGAGCTCATGTCTCCTAGGACAAAAACTAGTCTTCCCAGTAATGTGTAGAAGGGAAGGGCTGAAGTTCAAGCTTTAGTTTATGAAGTGAGAGGGAAGAGAAACATAGCTCCAAGCACTGCAGAATTATTGCACGCCCTTCCTACTTGCTGCCTTTCCATCAAGCAGTTCCTCTGATCTTAGATTCACTTTTTTTTTATTCGGTAAAGACAAATAGAGTTGAGAAAAGGTTAATCCCTAGATGTCAGCTCAACGGCCCAGGGTGGCAAGAGGTGGAGGAAGTGGAGAGACTGCTCAAAGGAAGACATCCAGCCCACAACTTTTTCCATCTCTTCACCCCAGAAAGCCTTTTGTGTTGCTTTGCTATTATCCCGCCATTGAGGATAGTGACTGCTAATATCAACAGGTGACTGAGGTAGGGCAGGTTATGACTCCCTCAAAATAATCCTGGGGAGAGGCAGGAACAAGCATAAAACTCAAAGGCTTTTTTTTTCCAATTTGCCTTCCCTGCTGCCTCTAGCTGTTTTCTGCCCCATAGTACTGACATCTCCCTTCCAACCAACAGCAGAAACACACACACATGCACACACGCGCATGCACACACACACTCATGTACTCATACATCCATGGTATTTTTGTCAGTTCCTCTTAGTCATGTTTTCTTCCTGTTTCTATAATTTTGCCAAAGTTGTGCTTCTTCAGGGTTTGTTTTATCATTATGTAAATTCAAGTTTTATTTCAGGGAAGTTTCTTGAATTGTATCTTTAAATATTTGTTCTGGCAATTATTTCCTTTTTATTCCTTGGGGAAACAGCAATTGTACATAGGTTGGATTTAATTTGCCTGTCCCATCTATCATTCTCTCTCTAACTTGCTTTCACCCTCTCTATTTCAACTTAATGTTGTTTATTTTCCTTATTTTGACTCCTTATGTTCTTTTTCTTCTTTTCAGCACAATCTATTCTCTCTTGTGAATTTTCTCATTTATTTTTCATTTCTGTGATGGGTTATGGCTCCTCTCCCGCACATACAGATGCAGACTTCTTTCCTGAGTTCTGACAACACGTGTTTTTCTCTCTTTTAAAAATTATTTAAACTTCTGGTCACAATTTTTACCACTTCTATTGTAATATTTTTCTGATTTTTACCATAGTTTTTCTTAACTTTTCCTTTTTACCTTTTTCTGGTAGTATCTTATATAGATTATGGGTTTGTTTCTTTTTTATTATTTATCTCTAAAGAAGGTAAGATTTCCCTGGACCAGCTATTAACTCTCTATGCTTTAATGTTTTTCAATAGTAATATGAAGATAAAATGAAATAATGCAGGGGTGCTTGGGTGGCTCAGTCAGTTAAGTGTTTGACTTCAGTGCAGGTCATGATCTCAAAATTTGGTTTTTTCATGATTTTTTCATGATCTCAAAAAATGGTTTCGAGCTGCATGTCAGGGCTCTGTACTGACAGCTCAGAGCCTGGAGCCTGCTCCAGATTTTGTGTGTCTCTCTCTCTATCCCTCCCCTGCTCACACTCTGTCTCAAAAATAAATAAACATTAAAAATTTTTTTAATGAAATAAAGCTATTATTAGAGTTTGCCCTTATAATTATGCAGATGTCAGTATTTATAACCTGATTTGTTACTTAGATTTTTTTCCCTACCTATTGCCACTCTTCTCCCTAAATGCCAAGTTCATAAAAAGAATTCATAAAAGACAGTCTGGAGGAAAGTCTAGCTTATTTAGGACCAATGTAATGAAAGCTTCATGCCAAATCTGATGTCTTGCCCTGCTCTCTGGCACATAATTTCTTCTTCTCTGAATTAGAAAATGGCTCCCAAACTGTGTTCCATGCACACTGGTCTTCCATGAGATTTGAACAGACAAATCGCCAAAGAAAACATACTGATGGCAATTAAGCAAATGAAAAGAAGTTCAACATGACTGGCCATTAAGGAGATGCAAATGAAAACCACAGGATACCACTTCTTACCTATGAGAAGGGTTTTAAAACTTGACAATATCAAGTGCTGGAGAGGATGTGGAGCAACTGAAATGTCCTACCAAATATTGCACAGCCACTCTGATAAATCACGTGGAAGTTTCTTATAAAGTAAAACATACATTTATCATATGAACTAGAAACCCGACTCCTATCTGCCTCCCTAGAAAAGTGAAAACTTATGTTCACACAAAACATAAGTTTACAGCAGCTGCATTCACAATTGCCAAACCAGAAACAATCCCAATGTCCTTCAGTAGCGGTCAGTGGATAAAATAATTCTGGTATATTCATAAAATGATTATTACTTAGATAAGAAAGAATTTGCATACAACAATATGGATGAATATTCAAAGAACTTTGCTGAGCGAAAGAAGCCAGTCTCTAAAGTTGACCTACTATGATTCTACTTAAATGATACTTTGGAAAGAGTGAAACTACAGGGACAGAGAAGAGAGTGGTTTCCAGGGGTTAGTGCTGGGGAAGGGTATGTTTACACAGGGGGAGCAGAAGGGAAGTTTGGGGGGGTGGGTGATAGAACTGTTCTGTATCTTTTTTTTTTTTTTCTAGGAGAGAGAGAGACAGCGTGAGCAGGGGAGGGTCAGAGAGACAGGGAGACACAGAATCTGAAGCAGGCTCCAGGCTCTGAGCTGGCAGTGAGCACAGAGCCCGACGTGGGGCTCGAACCCACAAACTGCGAGATCATGACCTAAGCGAAAGTCGGACGCTTAACCGACTAAGCCACTCAGGCGCCCCAGAACTGTTCTGTATCTTAATTGTAGTGGTGCTTGGATGAATCCACACATGTGTTAACATTCATAGAACTGTACATCAAAATAAAGTTAACTTTACATTGGCTAACTTAAAAGAATACCAGTCAGAGAAAACATCATTAGATGTTATCTTTTGAGATATGTTCATGCATTCACACACATAATCTTAAATACATGCATGTATTTTTATTTTATTTTTAACTGAACAATAACATTATCTTTGAAATTTCTATAGGATCCCCTTCTCTCAAAACCAGAAGTTAGTTCTAATTATTCATTTTTGGTGGGGGAGAAGCAAAGAGACAGGGAAAGAATCCCAAGGGGGCTCCACACTTTCAGCACAGAGCCCTATGCAGGCCTTGAACTCACAAACCATGAGATCATGACTTGAGCCAAAAGCAAGAGTCAGAGACTTAACAAATTGAGCCACCCAGATGCCCCCGAATTAAAAGTTCTTAAGTATAGGGGCTCCTGGGTGGCTCAGTCAGTTAAGTGTCTGACTTCAGCTCAGGTCATGATCTCACAGTTTGGGAGTCTGAACCCTGTGTTGGGCTCTGTGCTGACAGCTCAGAGCCTGGGGCCTGCTTCAGATTCTGTGTCTCATTTTCTCTGCCCCTCCCTGACTCGTATTCGTGTCTCTCTCAAAAATAAATAAATGTAAAAAAAAAAAAAGAAAGAAAGAAAAGTTCTTAAGTACATTGGACCAGGGTGTTCTCCTTTAAAGATTTTTGTTGTTGTTACATAAATTATATTCTACTTGCAGTTTGGTAAATACATTGAAACCACACAGAATCAAACCCCCCACTGGGCAGGAGCAATAAGGAGTTCCACAGTAATGTATTAGCCCCTCCGGGAGATCTAGTAGACACTGTAGGTGGCATACTCAGCAGCCTTTCCTCACTTCTGCTTTCTCAAACCCTAATTTTGTTTAGGGAGCTATTCAAACTCTTTCAAAATCCTGTTAGACGGTCTGTAAGAAAAAACTTCATACATTTAAGTTGACTTCTAAAACTTGTCAATATAGATTTACATAGCAACAAAGAATGAATTTTCCAGCGTGTTGCAAATATTGACATCTTTCCATAAATCCATCAGGTCCCTTTTAAAAATCTACTTGATGGGACTTAATACCACAGAGATTTGGGCCTCATCACTGTCTATTTTAAAAAATCCCTGAAAAATCTCTTTTTTGTATAATAGGCAGAAATTTTATACCATTGATTTATTTCCTTGAAATCATTTTTCCTTTCCATTTCCACCAAAGAACTTTATCCTAATATATTGACTTAGAGATCTTTTGTAATGCTCATAACATCGACATTTTCCTACAATGAGGATTTACAAATGAATGTTCTAGTCTCCCAGATTTTCATTTCAGGCTGTATCCTAAGGTTACAGAAGACACAAAATAAAGCCTTCGCTGATCATTCTTTCAACATTAATAACAGTATTTACGAAAATGTAAACACATTCTCATTTGAAGGGTCAGGAACAGGACTTATCAACCAGTCCCAGAGCAAGTATATTTAAGAATCTTATCAGCGATGAGAAATCATCTCCCGGGTGATGAGCTGGAGATAGGATAAAGACAGGAAACTCTTACGACATGGAAACTCACAAGGTTTGGGGGTAACAAGGAACGTAAATCCAAACATTTACGAAAGAAATCCTAACAAATGCAAACTTTTTTTTAATGGAGAAACTCTTCACAGTTTGTTTTCTGGCCAGCAAAACCCAGATAACCTGACAAAGGCATTACAAGAAAGGAAAATCATGGGCAAGTATAACTCCTAAACACAGGCATAGAAATTCTAAGCAAAAATACAAGCAAATTGACTCCAGCAATGTACAAAAGTATAATATGTAGACAGGGAATTTGCTGACTAGAACAAAAACAAACAAAAACAGATTAACAAGAGAAAAGCATACAAATTTTATGTAAATGTTGTTAAGTGTTTTATATGGCAATCAGATGGGGTAGGAGTCCTTCACAGAAAGAAAACTCCCTACCCTGGGAGGCTTTTAGACCATTCTAAGAAAGGACAATAAATTTACAGAGGTAACACGACAAAGGAAAGGAGCTTCTGGACTTTTTAGGGGTGGGAAGGTAAACTTATAGGAGACACTTCTGATAGGTAAGAGTTATTTAGTAAGACTTGTTTACGTAGACTCTTGTTGGTGCCGACTCATCTTAGGCGATAAGCTGTTCTTCCCTTCCTGCTACAGGAAAGGTGGAGGCAGGAGGGGAACCTTCACCAGGGTAATTGATAACCCATTTTTCAGGAAGGAGAGGAGAACACGGGACTCACCCTGTGTTTGCTTTTTCTCAGCTACCATCAGCCCAATGACCCTTCTGCAGTGTGGCACATTTTGGGATGCAACCTTCTTGTCCCCTACAAATACATCGTGATCAAGTAGGCTCATCACAGAAATGCAAGGTTATTTTAATACTTGAAAATCAACCAACATAAGCAACCACATTCACATAATAAAGGAGAAAGCTGTATGATCTTCTCAACAGAGGAAGAAATAGCCCTTGATACAATTCAACACCTGTTCAGGATTAAGGAAAAAAAGCTTATAGTGAATTAGAAATGGAAAGAAAGTTCATTACTCTGCTAAAAGATATCTACAAAATATTTATAGCCAACTCTACGATTTAGTAGTGAAATATGAAAGTATCTCTCCTGGAGGTCAGGAACAAGAAAAGGGTGTCCACTATCACCACATCTCTTGTTATTGCAAAGGAATTCCCAGCAATGATACGAAGCAAGAAAGATAAAGATACAACGATTAGAAAGTTAGAAGAAATATTGCCATTAGCTGGGGAGCCTGGGTGGCTCAGTTGGTTGAGCGTCCAACTTTGCCTCAGGTCATGATCTCATGGTTCATGGGTTCGAGCCCCATGTTGGGCTCTGTGCTGACAGCTAGCTCAGAGCCTAGAGCCTGTTTCAAATTCTGTATCTCCCTCTCTCTCTGACCCTCCCCTGCTCATGGTGTCTCTCTCTGTCTCTCTCTTTCTCTCTCAGAAATAAAATAAAACATTTTTAAAAAATTAAAAAAAGAAATATTGCCATTAGTTACATAAGATATGATAGTGCACATTAAAATTCAAAATGACATACTCACTACTATCATTAATAAGTGGATTTATCAGGGCTGCTGGATTCAAGATCAATAACAAAAAATGAATATGTGTGTGTGTGTGTGTGTGTGTGTGTAGGCTCAAAATAATTAGAAAATGAGATTTTAAAGTATCCTTTACAATAGTATTTAAAAACATCAAATACAAATGAATATCTCTAATTACAGAGATGGATTACCTCTGTAGTGAAAAGTAACAAATAGTATTGACAGAAATTTTAAAAGACTTAAATAAATAGGAAAATATCCCACATAGTGGATTTAAATTCTCAATATGGATTGGAAGATGTCAATCGCCCCCTTGTTGATGTGTATGTTAAATGCAATTTCAGTCAAAAGCCCATCAAGGTGTGTGTGTGTGTGCACACGCGCGTGTGTGTAAATTGAAGAACTGATACTAAAATTTTTATGTTGAAAGGATATAGAAAACAATGTTTTTATTGTTTTAAGTGTTTATTTTTGAGAGAGACAGAGACAGAGAGAGAGACAGAGTGTGAGCAGGAGAGGGACACAGAGAGAGGGAGACACAGAATCCCAAGCAGGCTCCAGGCACTGAGCTCTCAACCTATTAGAGCCCAAGGCAAGGCTCAAACTCACAAACCACAAGATCATGGCAAATTGTGAGATCATGACCTGAGCTGAAGTCAGACACCCAACCAACTGAGCCACACAGGTGCCCGTAGAACACAGTCTTGAAGTAGAACAAAGTTGGAAGACTTCCATTCCCAAATATTCCATACTACTATAAAGTTATGGTAATTAGGACAGTGTCCTATTGGTGCCAGGATAGAAGAAAAAAGAAAGTTCAGAACCAGATCCATATATATATGGTCACCTGACTTAAGATCAAAGCACCACTGCTTATATACATACTGTGATTTCATTTATAAAAATTATAAGAATGAGAAAAACTAACTATTGATGACATGTCAGAATAGTGGTTACTCCTTGGAGGAGAGGTAGGCCTGGAAAGGGGTATGAGGGAATCATCTGCATGCTAACATAGAAGGCTAACATTCTATGTCTCTTTTGGATTATGGCTACATGGGTCTATTTGTATTTAAAATCTCAAAAGCTCTATGTTTAATATTTGTGCACTTATTGTGTGTGTTATACTACAACAAAAAAATTAAGAATATAAGCCAGATCCTTATTCCATTTTTTGATATTTGACTGCTGATAGCTTTTAAGCCTTGCTGCTTTATCTTCCCCTTATGCCCCACATGCTCTACCCCTGGGCAAGCTGGTAAGAAAGATTGGGTGCTCCCTACTTTGGCCCTGATAGGAGGTTCAAATCACCCAAGCCCCTGCCCACACATGGAGATCCTTATCTCATTCCCACCCCCAAGCCACCATAAGAAACCCCAGCCAGCCTCCTTTCCTGGTTCTCCATAGGAGAGAGAACTCACTTTTGGGCCTGCTTGAGAGCTTGCCTACTATTCCCAGAAAGTCTCTTCATGTGAATAATACAACTGTTCATAACCTCTGGATATATGTATGGCATTATCAGTCTCAACATCCAAACCACATTTTGACTTGAAAGTCAAAAGTCCTCCTTCCACAAATGACCACAACAGAGGGAAAGTGATTTTGCTTTGGTTTTGTGTTCGGTTTTCTGCTGCACCCTCAGCTATCACAACAATGACTTGCACCTAGTAGTTTCTCAACAAATATGTGTTGAATAAATTCTTATTTGGTGACTGCAAGATTAAAACTGGTAGAAGGATGGATGGGAAGATGTCAACAGAAATCTCAATGCGTATCTCTAAGCCAAAAAACTAGACTCTCAAATCAGGTATGTGCCATAGGAGGTATCAACCACAGTAGAACTCCATCCATGGTAAAATAAATCTACCTAGAGTTACGAAAAAAGAGGCCAGCTGGTAAATGAATAAAAATGGCATAAGTTCTGGGGTAAAGTATGTCAGGAATGTCACTTCTCATTACATGAAACAGCAGGCAAATAAGTCTCTGTAGAAATACTCCACCCTCTGGTGAGCACAATGTGGCTCTTGATTAAAAAAAAAAAAAAAAGGAAAAAATAAAAACAAAAAACTCCAAAAATGCTGCTTTTCTATAATCATTCTCATTGCCTTATCTGTAAGATGTTTTGTTCAGGGGCAACTTAGTGATGCTTTATAAAAAAGAACTGGAACCCAAGAATATCTCTGATTGGAAATAACATGTCAGAAACAGGGGGCTCCTCGGAGTTCTCCACTGAAGCACAAGTAGTATAGAGTCAAGCTTCTCTGGAGAACATTCTTTGGTGGGCTCCAGGATTCAGCAACACAGTCTTCCCTGTGTTCCACTGCATTTCCTTACTCGAGAATGGAGCCCCAATGTACGTAACCCTTTGTCTTAGAAAAGTTTAGCCTTCCCCTAGGTCTCGGGTGTCATCTCTGTAATTTCAAATGTATATCTGATATGTTGGTGGTGGGCATTGGGGAGCATCCATCCAAAGCTCAGAAGGCCTGGCTCGCTCTTAGGAGACAGGGAGGCCCAGGTCTTAATGAACAGATTTCATGTCTAGGTCTTTGTCTTTCTACAGAAGAAGTAAAGTCTGTGCCTATGAAATAAAAATGCTCCAACTCGCTGGGAAGTGTTCTTAGGATGTCTACCAAATGAGGTCCAAAGCAAAAGCTCACAAATAGAGTCTTATTTGATCAGTTTTTTGGCCGGGTGCATAAGTACAGGCCCTTTTTCACAGGCAAGAAATTAGGGTCAGAATTTGTAGAACCATAAGAGGGAAGGAGGTCTATTCCTGGGCTCCACCTCAAGCTGAGAGAAAAAGCAGAAAGAACTACTCGAGAACAGTGGAGGAGATCACCCAAGAAGCAGACCACACACAGGCTCCCAAAATGCAAGCCATTCTCCTTGCAGCTTTCAATTTTTACCATTTTATGTTTCAGGGTGGGATAAAAATCTACAGATGCTGTCCTCGAATGTGACTAAGATGCAGGATTTGGGGGAGGGCATTATGCAAATAAGGCTACACTAAAATTTTGCTTTCTAAAAATAAATAAAACAAAAGCATTTCCATTGATCTTTTCAGTTAATAGCCACTAATGAAAGCTCAGGATTCTTTCAGGGCCACTTTGGAAATGGGGCCTCTGAGAGGTAAGGCTACTTGTAGTGCCAGGGCTCTTTGAAAGGGATTGCAATTATCGGAACTAATGTTTTCTTCATTAACTCTTAACTATTCCACCAGCAAATGAGGGTTGGATCTTAATTTTGCTAGCATTTGCTGCACACTTAGAGAGCTATTTTAGTCACTGTGTTAAATGTTTTATATGTTTTACCTTAGCTAAACCTTACAACTATCCTATGAAGTTGAAACAGAGGTACAGAGAGGTTAAGTGACCCAAAAAATAAGGTGTGAAGCTGGGCTTTGAACACCCTTTTTGACCACTACTTATTCTACCTCTGTTAGTACAATGTAATATTGTTGATACAATATTGGGATTGAGTTGTAAAGGTAGGAAAATTCAACCCATAATTACCTAAACATGAACAATTTCATTTTGTGTCTCATTTCATTTTGGCATCTCACATAACCCTCCTTGGGCCCATTTCCCTTGCCTAGAGGGAAGGTCAATATTGTGGTTGACCTGTGGGAAAAGGTGAAGATGACCTGAGACCTCAACCCAAAAGTATCTCCTAACTGATTAGCAGTGCCTAAGGATGCAGGTTGAAATGAAGGTAGCATACTTGCCAAGAATGTGCCATCCTTGATCTAATCTAATCTCATTGTTCTACAAACAATGAACTGCTTAAGGCTACATGCCAAACTCAACCAGAGCTGAGGTTTTCTTGATTCTAAATTTGCCACTTTTTCCATAAAGTCCTGCAGTCTTCTTGCAAAGCAACATCCTAATCCCCTTCCCTATTTAAGAGTGCTGTTATGAATAACCAACATGATAATGCTCATGAAATGTCATTGAAATCCATAAAGCCTGGTTTTCTAGCAGGGGGTTATAAAGATAAGAAGCAACATCAAGCCATTCCTTACCTGTGGGTTTTATCTTTTGGAAAGATTCATTTTGAAGGGAATTATATAGAACACTTCTTCCAGTAGAACTTGCTAGGCCTTCATCACCATAAAGATCTTTGCTAATTATTCTTACTGGGGCACCACTTAAGAGTCATGTGAACACTTAAGTGCCCACTTAGCAGTGGCTATCTAGTAGCCAAAAGTAGTTAATGCAGCTACCCAAGGTGCCTAAAATTACCCCCAGGAAACAGTTTTAACACTAGGAAAATCACCCTCACTCATGTAACTATCTAGCAATTTGAGCAAAGAAATCCATCAACTCTTCAGGGTACCATGATCATTTTTGTAATTTACCATTTGGGGTAGTAGCTAGCACTTGAATGCACCAAAAATGAGCCTAATTTTGTTTTGTGCCCTATCTCTCACTGCATCATCTATTACAAATCCAATTTGGCAAAAAGCATCATCTTAATGCAAGCATTACTAAGAAAAGAACAGATGAACACAAAGAAGAGAGAGACAGATGTACCTTTGGATGGAAGTGAGGTGTAGAACTTCACACTACCAAAAATAAACAGTAATTTTGATACCAAAATTAGTCATTTAGAAGGGCATCCAAGGAATATTCAATGAACTCGAAACTTTCACAGATGTTGGAGAAATTGCTCACATAGAGCTCTCTTCCTTCACACGTTAAGCTTGAATTTGTTATTAATATTAAAGAACTATTATCTGGTTTTCTGCTTCACTAGCTAAACAGGTCAACAGTGACACCAAAAGTCTTACTCTTTTTTCAAGACGGACTGACCCCTCACATGTTGACACTTTGATACTAACCTCAGAGGTTAGTTTTGTGCCTGACACAAGGTCTTGTATACAGTAGATGTTCAGTAATTGTTTGTATAACACAAATTAACATTGATTCAGTGTTTAGCACACTGAGTGCACAGCACACTATCAAAGTGCTTTTGCACAACAGTGACTATGCCACATGAGGTTGTAAAGATTGCCTTCATCTGGGCTGCAAAATAACTCAGCCCAGATCAGACCACTGGTAAGTGATGAAGCCAGGAGTCCACATCAGCCTCTCTAGTTCCTAGACATCCTAAGCACCATGTTGCATTTTATGAGTATAATAAAATCAGACACTCTAGTCGTCAATATTTGGAGAAGATTGAATGTGAATCATGCTCAATCATGAGATAAGTTGACCCAATGTAACGTGGATAGTGTACAATGTGTTTTAGCTTTGACCTTTGAAGCCAGCATTACAAAGGATTATACTGTTCTTGAAGTGTCATTTCTGATCAGTAACTTAGGTGTCATATAAGGGCTTGTGCCTCTCACATCCCTCTGCTCTTTTGGACTGTTTACTATTCAGTTTACAAACTGGAAAGTAGATCAGTGAGGGAGGGGAGGATGAAATAGAAGAGAAGATTGGATATAGAAATTTGGCAAGTAGCATTGCTACATGTGTCTACCCCACAACCACCAAATCATGCCCTGCTATACTATATGGAGAAAAAAAGCTCTAAATCATCTTTCTCTGGTAAGCTTCTTTATCATTAACATGAAGACAACCAGGAGAAATACTTAAGGAGTCTGTTTTTTGAAAATTTGTTCCCTGGCAACATTCATTCATCTCCTACCCTTTGATCTATCTGCAAATCCTTGGTGCAATCTGCTTCCTGCATCAGAACTCAGCATAAGCTTATCATCCTATCATGGACAGATTAAAGCCTCACTGAAAAATAACAGTGGAGATGAGAAGTTTCCTCGATTCTTGTTCTAGCTTTTGGATTCCTCATCAGAGAACTATGCAGGCTTTTCCATGACAAATAAATGTAAAAATTTTAAAAATTTAAAAAAAGCATTAGACTGGCCCAAGAAAGTTGTATCTGGAATGAGAGAAGAGTTTTCTCTATGTACTGTGCTCTCTCTGTTCCAATCTCTGCTCACCTTGTGATCTGGTAAGATCAAGCTGGGAAGAACAATGTGATCTGATAAAATGAAGCTGGGAAGAATTCAGTACAGCACGGTGATCTGGGTGGCCAGCACTACTAATTCATACCAAGGCAGGGGGTTTCCTTCCGCTTCATCAAAGACTATTACACTAGTTTAGTATGAGGACAGTTTTCCTCTCATTGAGGGGAAAACCATCTACTTCTCAACCATGCTCAGACTGGGTCAACCAGTGAATATGTTTACCAGAGACTGGGAAGGATAGAATAGAAGTTGTCAATTATTCAGCAGTCAATTCATGATAACAAAATGTTTGTATCCTCCGAATTAATAGGTAACAAGGAGGTTGATCCAGCATCAGAGCTAAGAATCAAGGACCTCATGACCAACACAGTACCAGGGACACCTGACCCAAAAATGTTTTAAGAAGAGTCTGTTAGGATTAACAATACCATGCTCTCCAAATGCTGTCGGGTGGTGTAAATCCTGAAGATCGCACCGACAACTCTTTGTTAGAGACAGAAAAAAAGCTGATTTTGTCTTCAGAGAATTTTGGCATGGACTTTATCCAGGAATAGAAGAAAAAAAAACACCTTGTATCTGTGGATTCCTACCAAGCTAAAACAGGTTATAGCAGATATCTCAGGAGTCATTCCTGAAGTTCTTAGGCATCTATTACCAAGCTGGGTGCTGCTGGACAACAGAGGCTTCAACAATGTGGCTAAAAATAAATACAGCTTCAAGGTGATGATGAATATTTATCCAAGCAGGCAATGTTGAGCCTCACACTTACAACACATTCCCCCTAAATTACCCCAGCTTCAAAGATGCATAAATACTCATTCCAAAATCAACTGCTATTTCAGCTCCATCCAAGACCAAGCTTATGGTGGCATGCCCAATCATCACCACGACGTTTCTCCAACCTTTCTGCAGTCAAGCCTGGGGTTTGGTCACTAAAGCCCATGAATGCTTGGACAGGATGCTCAAATATTTGGCACAGCTCACTCATAGGAACCCCAGCAGCGTAATACAAGGGAGCTGCCACCACTGTGTAGGAATTCTTCAACTTAATACAAGTAAGCACGAGAGTTTGAAAAAAGAATCACTCTCAGGTAAATTGAAGCATCTCTTGTAGGGGACACCCATGATCCGTACAATCAGACAAAATGACACAATGTTTCAGACAGAGAGGGATCCTGATTATATAAACCCCATGAAATTCATTGTTGGAATCATTCCATTCACAGAAGGTCAGGGCTCCCTCTCAAGTTCCTCTGAACAATCTGAATAGTCTCTGCCTTTGGTCTTAAAGCATTTGGGTCTCCTTCATGTAGTTTCCCCATAATTGAGGGAAATCAGAACATATGATGCGGAATTTTATCAAGTTCACCCCCTTTGTTTTCCTGCACAGATATGCGTATACACAGGTATGAAGAAAAGGGCTGGAAGCTTCTTCTTGCCTCAGCACTGATACTTTGCCTTTCTGCCTTACTTGTTGCTGTACTAACACATTTCCAAGCAAAATTTCCACCTTTCAAGCCTTAGCTGGAAATCAGCAGCCAAATGGCTGTGGGGGATATCAAATGCTGGGGTTTGGCAAAAACCTTTGCACGTCTGGCCAATTTGTTTTGTGTGGGAAGGACATTTAATCGATACCTGTCTTATTTGCTTACACATGTATCATCCAAAAGTCATTCTGAAAGAACCATTTCCCTCCCAGGAAACTTTTATACATCTGTTGCTGGAGATATATAATAGATATTATAAATTTTCTTGTGTCCAGAGAATGACCATTCAAATCCTTCACACATCAAAAGCTTCAGGAAATGTAAGATTTAGGACTGCTCTAAACACATAACATCGTACAAATTCTCCCATTGCTCCTAAGTGCATAAATGATGACCTCATGTATTTTTATAGAGAACAAAAGGCAGCTCTTAGACAAAAGTGATGGTACTGACCAATGCTTACCCAACCAGTTTCCGAAATTTCTTAAATATAAAACTTTGCATGTTCCCTCATATCCCCAAGAAAGGGCCAGTTCAGATTATAAATAGACAGAAATAATCCCATTTTATTCCCCAAGGAAACCATATTTTCAAAACTCTACAATTTTGGCACAACATTGAGGCCCCATCTTAATCTACAAATATATTTCTGTCATGAAAAACTTACTGAAAATTTGTGTTTTAAATGAGAAGTATTAAACTTAGAGCAAGAGTGCTCACTTCAGCAGCACATATACTAAACTTAGAGCAAGAAAGAATCTTATAGATCCCTCAATTTGCCTTTCTTTCTGTTTTTTTTTCAGTGTCCATAAATATATTAAGATTTCTTATAAATTAACAACTAATATTCACTAACAAATTAAATCCAATGCACTGTATGAACACTTACCTCCATTATCCCATCTAGTCTCTACATCCACCTAATAAAACATATCCAATTATCACTTCCATTTGATAGAGAAGAAAATTTAGGGAATCATGCTGCTTATAAGTGACAACAATGGGATTCAAATCTACTCTGTATGACACCATGGCCTGGTTCTTTACACTAGTGTGCCTCCAAGGAAAACAGTAACATAAACATATTTCAAAACCTTCAGAAAATAGGAAATAAAAAACAACCCATTAAGCCACACCAACACAACATGTTGGAGCATTTGGTTATTTTCTTCTATGAAGCTCTCTCCTTACCTGTACAATATTATTATTTTTATTATTAAAAAAAGATTTTTATGAATAGTTTCCCTTTTCTTTCTTTTTTTTTAAATATAATTTACTGTCAAGTTGGCTAACATACAATGTCTACAGTGTGCTCTTGGTTTGGGGGGTAGACTCCTGTGATTCTTCACTTATATACCCAGTGCTCATCCCAACAAGTGTCCTCCTCAATGCCCATCACCCATTTTCCCCTGAATACTTTCCTTTTTTCAACTAACATTATATCAAATATTTTCCACATTACTGTAGAAACTTCATGATAGTCCCCCTTTTTTTTAATTGGGTGCATAACATTTCACTGGGTAGACAACCATAATTTATTTAACTGTTATCCATTTGATTTAGCAGTTCTGTTGTTTCAGTGTTTCACCCAATATTAAAAAACATTATTGAACATCTTACTGTACATACATTCCTTCTTAGAACATGCTTAGAATTGATTCTCAGAAACAGAATCACTGTGTCAAGGAGAGTAGATCTGTTAATAGCTCTTACTAACCTACTATATTCCTTTCCAAAAATTTATACCATTATCTGAGACTGCTTTTTTTAAATCACATCCACATTAGGATTAGGGACTATCTTTTATGTGTTTGTGCTGTTTTAACAAGTAAAAATGAAAAATGGCAATTCAGTGGTGTGTACAATTGCATTTCTATGATCACTAATGAGATCAAAGATTTTCCGTGTTTAGGGGCCTGGGTGGCTCAGTCAGTTGAGAATCTTACTCTTGATTTCAGCTCAGGTCATGATCCCAGAGTCGTGGGATTAAGCTCTGCATTGGGCTCTGGGTGCTAGGAGCAGAGCTGGCTTGGAATTCTCTTTCTCCCTGTCTCTGCCCCTTCCCCGCTCATTCTCTCTCTCTCTCTCTCCCTCTCACTCCCTCTCTTTCTCTCTCTCTCCAAAAAAAGTTTTTCCATGTTTAGGTTATTAGATGAAACTTGATAACTCTCATTTATCAGATGAGGAAAGAGAGGCTCAACATAAATGACACAACTAGCACTAAAATTGGTTGCAGGATCATTTTTTTCGACTAAGTATTTTTTAGTTAAATAAGTAAATGAAACAGTGAATTAAAAAAATGAATACCCCATTCCAAGTTCCTGCCAGTAAGCACATTGCTTGTTCTCTTAAATTCTAAATTATTATTTCCAAGCCTGCCACAATCAAGTAAAGGTATTGTGAGTTATCTCCCTGCTTCAGCAGAGCAGCGCCTCTGACATCATAAACAGAGTAGTGGAATGACCTAAATAGGCCAGACTCAGTCTGGAAGGCAGCTATGCTCACCACTATACCACCAACGCCAGGCCAGACTCAGTCTGATTCTTTCTCTGTCTGTATTGAGCTGCATGACCCTGTGGCACAAAGCACGTGCCACATTTTCCCTCGACTATGAAAAATGAATAAGAAATCATTTCTCAAATCTTTGTTATTTCCAACTGATTATGGTTATAAACTAGCCACACTGGGCATCAAAACAGATCATAATTATCCTTATATCCAAATAGCACGAAGTCACGCCACAGAACAGTGAGACACAAAACATGTTTTGAAGCCCAGCACCTTTTCTACCAGACTAGAACTGGAATGCTTTCTACCAATCACTAAAAAAAGGAGAGATACTTAGCAATCAGTGCCTAGTAACGCTACTTCCTGTGACTACACATAGTCAGTGGATGGATTAATCTCTCTTTGTCTGAAAGAGAAGAATGTGACCTAGCAGAATATCGACCTGGGTCAGATGGACTTGGATTTGAACCCAACCTCTGTATCTTCCTAGTAGGAAGTCCCTGGGAAAGGTCTTCACCCAGCTGAGACTTAGTTCAGGTAGGTCCAACTCTCAAATATATGTAACATATGGATTATAAATTGTACCTCCTTATGGAGTGTTTTTAAACATTCAAGGTCATAATACTTTATAAATTCTTGCCACGTGGCATGCATTGTGTAGCATGTTCCGTAAAGGTCACCGATGGTTGCCATCTTCACTATTAACTAGTAAACCAGAAGATATTCCTTAGAACCATACAAGGAAGAGTGACAAATGGACTCTTAAGAGATGGCTTGGCTGCCCTCTCACCAAACAAACTCTTTCAGCCAGTTAGAAGTGGCCTGCCTTCTCCTTTCAGGGAGGTCAGGCCTCAGCAGATGCTGAAGCACGGCTTTGGGGCACATTTTCTGGGGCTGAGGTAGCTGCTCTCTCTCTTACAACAAATACTTCTTGGTGCTAATGGAAATTTAATCAAATCTTTTTGGTACTTAAACCGAGCCCTGCATCCAGGACCCATTCTTGGCTCATTCTTTCAGACTCCAATGGGCTCTTTGCACTGCTATTACTCTGAGCCTTCTACTTGGGCTCCAGAATGTGGTTGAAGGTGTTTTCAAAGGAAACCACTAGAAGCTGATTCTGGAAACCCTCAGCATAATTAAATACCAGAGATTCAGTGAGAACCAGAGGAGCTCCGGGTCACAAATTGCCGCAGCGACTGTTTACACGATGTTTCACAGAATATTCATTCCTATTCCACAGAGGCAGAAGTATCCCTTTGTTAGCAAACATGCCTGCCTTCATCGCTTGGCCAAATTATTTCTTTGGATAATTGGGAGACAGAGAATTAGAGAGAAGAAACTTGGAGGTGCGTGCTGATTAATGATTAGCTGCAGAGAACAGAAGGACGTCTACTCAGTGGCAGAGGCCAGAGGAAGATAATAGGCAGACAAATCCTCCCCAGTCTCACTGAATAATAGACGCAAAGGCTGCAAAGGGACTCGGCTGTGAGGGTTTTGTTGTCATTGTTTGGGTCTGGTCTAATTTGGTTTAGATTGATAATGCTTGGTTTTGACTTTTTATTTGCTTTATTTTCACCTATATGTAAGTTCAGTGTCTGCTTCACTGAGTTCCCCTCCTGCCTGCTTTTCTCTTAACATAGATTGAGCACCAGCGTTTTGGGCCCTGGGGCAGGCACCTGCCTATGCTTACTCTCCATTGCTTCCTTCCTGAGTATGTTCAGCACCATAATGACTACTTTGCAAGGTACTGGTGAGGTTACAGTAACCACTGAAGGAGATGGAATAGAAGAGCCAGAGTCAGCATTCACATCTAGAGCCTTCTTCTTTCAACCTCCAGCAGGTGGATGCCCACATAAGAATAGGAAAGAAACAAGAGGAATACTGTTCCAAACTTCATATATCCAAGTCATAGCACTTTTATATCTACTCAGATATAAAGCCTATAGCCGGACTGGATGAGAATGAGAAAAGACCCCTGAAGTCCAGAAGGTGAGGGGTGAGTAATCCATTATTGTGTCCTTCACAGTGGTCAGCACAGAGCCTAGGCACAGGCTTCAAATGTCAGAGCAGATTAGTTGGCAATAATTGCCTGAAATCCTATCTTGAGAAGGATTCTGCAGCCTCCAAATGGCTCAATGGAGAGGAATTTTGTGATCATTTATTGATGGCTGCTATGGGAAACGGGCCAAAGGGAAAAGACAAGAACCAAGCATGTCATATATTTGCCACCTACAGGAATCAAAGCTATGTTACACTCTAAAAAGACCTTGAAGCTTCCACTTAAAAGAGAAATAATTTCTTATTTATTTAGGGATATAATTTACAGCATGGTGACGACAGTTAATAATACCATATTACATATTTGAAAGTTGTAGTACACCTGAAACTAATATAATGCAATAGGTCAATTATATCTCAATAAAACCAGAAGAAAATCAATTAAATTAAAATAAAAAGGCCTTTAGGTACGACTAAGAATGGTGAGAAAGGTAATTACCTCCTTTATCCATTCATAAGAGCAACTCTTCAGCTAAACTCTGTCCCGCCCCCCCCAGTACATAGCTCCTTGGCCTCATGCCTTAGATCAGTCTCTCCCTCTCTGGCTTTTCAGTAAGTTTTTCAGGAATTTTACTCAGTGCAATTCTTTCCTCCAGCTGAATTTCTTAAAAGTTATTTGCAAAGCAGAGAAGAATCAGGGGAAGTAGGGAAGAAGAGACATGTTTTTGCTAAGTGTAATACACAAAACTACGACATGACTTTGACATCCTACTATTGAAATATTTTTTGGATTATAGCAACTCAAAGAGTTGGCGCCTTAAGCCAAAAACAAATGGATTGCATTTCCCTGTCCCACTGTAGACATGATGCAGGCTTTAATTCATTCAACAAACATCTATGGAACTCCTGTGGCTGCCCAATATTATCTAGGGATGAAGGACACAAAGACATATATTGACAGTCCCTTTCCTTGAGGAGCTCATGCCTTAAGAAGACAGATAGCAAACAGAAAACCAACTTTGGTAAGGTAAATGTTGTAGTGGAGTCTGTCCCTGTTAGAACAGCAAGAAGAAGTCAACCTCCTCTGATCTGATAAGAAGAGCCAGGGAAGGTTTCACAGAGGAAGAGATCATAAGACCCATGGAACTACATCTTAAAGAATCACAGAAATTTTCCAGATGACGAGGAAGGATGCACATACTGAGAGGAAGAAACAGCATGTACAGAAGCAGGGAGGGATGAAAGGAGAGAGGAAAAATGAATTTGTTTTGGCTGCTATTTATTTTCTCCTCTTGGGAAGGGATTGGATGGGAACCAAATTGGACCAACTTATAATGGGCACTTAATCAATAGGTGAGATTTAACCTTTCTCCACTGGAGTTCTGTTAAGTCCTCCACTGCATGCCCAATCACTTTACCCTAAATACCTGTAACAAATCTGAGAAAATAAAATTTACCAGGATCCCTTTGAGGGACAGCAGGGCAAGTGTCCAGAAGAAACCCCTTGGTAAACTGCTTGAAGCTAAGATCCCAAGGAGCTCAGTGAGTGGTGAAATTCAGGTGCAAGAGAATGGAAAGATTGGACTAGAGAAGAGAGGGAAAGAATAAGGGAGAAAGAGCCAGCAGCACATAGATAGCCCAGTGCTCTGTGAGGAGACCCTCCCACCATGTCCCATCAGTAATGTATACCAAATGCTAAAATAAAGATATAGATAAATCCTTAAGGCAGAGCAGATTCCTTGGAAAAGTTGAGCTCTGTTTTCTGGCAACTGAGGCTGGAATCAGAACAGCCCATAGGTGGAGGTAGAGAGAAGCATGAGAAAGCAGGAAGATGCCATGTGCCCCACGGGCTGTGGAATTTCACCAGGTCTCAAAGGGGCAAGAGACCTCAGCTGACATCTGAGTTACAGGTCCTGTCCTCTGAAGCGTGGACATTACAAGCGAGGAGGAAGCAGGGTGCTAACTTTGCCAACCTCCCCGTTTCTGTCTGAAACCTCTAAAAAGGTCAACTGCTATCTAAAGTGAGCAGGCATCCACAAATATCTTAAAACAGCTGGGTGACTTAGGCTCACTCACTTAGATAGATAGTGAATCCTGGGGATGTCAGGCCCTGAGGAAGCAGTGACCACCTAGGCAGCGTCACTAAAGATGTACGTCTGACCCAGTAAGCAGGACAATACGATGAAGAGATTGATGCCAAACTTCCTAGAGACCGGGCCACATGAGGCCTAGCCTCGGAGACGCCCATTTTCTATTCTAAAGAACTGGCCTCCTCCACCAGTGCTAACTGTAAGAACAAGTTCATTAAAAAGCAATGAAACAAACAACCGCAAAGACTGTTGTGATTAAAAGGTCCGCTGAGTTCTCTTGCTGGTTGGCGCTGGGACCCGCCAAGAAGGAGGCAGGATCCGGAGTAATGAGGATTTTTAAAGCCCTTTGCAAATTGCCTCAGATCAAAATAGTTTATTATCATAATCACTCCCATTGCCAACTTGGAAATGACAGTCTGGAACGACAAAGTGCTCTTTAAATGTTTAAAAAACAAAAATCACAGGGAGGAGGGGCTTGGCAGAAATCTACATTCTGGTTAAAGCTGTAAGTCATATTTAGACTCTGCCTTCCAGAACGCCTATGGGGTGTTCGGTTGTATTGTACTGCTAGCAGCTACATATCTTTCTTTCTTCCGTTTTTCTTCCTTCTTTGGCAGCGTTCCCACAGTTCAGGGGCCCTCCTCGCTTGTTCACTTTCACATGGTCTTAAATGCAAAGATTTGCTGCAGACACTGTCGCCTCCTGGCTTTCCCCTCTTTCTCCCAGAATGGCTGAGCACAGGCGAGAAGAAGAAAAAGGAGGAAAAAGGAGGGCAAATAAGGTGGTTGGTTGAAGGAACTATGGTGACAGAGGGCTAATGGGAAAGTCTTAAAGGGAATTTTATTAGGATTCTGCTCTGTGGCGAGCAGCATGATTCCTCTTCCAGATCCCTCAAATTCTTGGTAAAAATTTCCATTTCTTATCCAGGCACGTGGCAGTAGCACTCTAAGGCTTCAAGGCAGGAATGGGATGAGGAGAGAAACTGCCCCAGGGAAGGTCTGCCACCTCCGGATTATATACACTGCGTACATGCCGCTGAGGGAAAGCCCAAACCCACAGCCTGACACGCAGGGCTGGGCCAGTGCTGGGTGCCTTGTGGGGTGCCTTGGTCCCAACCTCACAGGCAAAGTCACAGCCTGATCCCCTCATGAAAGAAAGCCCAGTGGCCAACATCACAGCCTCAGAAACCAGCCCCAGCTCTGCCTCCAGTTTGTCCTTCAAGATGGACTCCGTCAATCTTACCCTCCACTCCCACACTTTATCCACTTCAGCCTATCTTTCTCCTCTTTGCTTCAGGACCAGCTTTCCGCTTTCCCCCTAAGATCAGAGGCCTCTATGTACTGTCCCCAGGGATCAAGCCTATACTGCCGACACTTTTTAGAGCAGGGAAATTTTTTTTAGTATAGTTGACACACAATGTTAGTTTCAGTTGTATGACATAGTGATTCAACAAATCCGTATGTTTTGCTTTGCTCACAAGTGTACTCACCATCCATTGCCAGACAACTGTTACTATGTCCCCTAGGCTGTGCCTTTGGTGCCTATGAATGACTCATTCCCTGACTGGGGGCCTGGGTCTCCCATGCCCCGTCACCCATTTTGCCTCTCCCTCCACCCCCGTCCCTCCGGCAATCATCAGCTGGTTCTCTGTATTTATCTGATTCTGCTTTTTGTTTGTTTATTCATTTGTTTTATTTTTAGATTCCATCTGTGAGTGAAATATGCTATTTCTCTTTCTCAGTATGACTTATTCCACTTATTTCATCCATGTTGTTGCAAATGGCAAGATCTCACCCTTTTTTGTAGCTGCATAATATTCCATTATATAGATGGATCAATCTATCTGTCTATATGTCTATCCATGTCTTTATTTCATCTGTATTTTATATATATATATTCCATGATCTAGATCTATCTACCTTCTTTATCCATTTGTCTATTGATGACAGTTAAGTTACTTCCATATTTTGGTTATTGTAAATAATGTTGCAATAAACATAGGGGCACAAATATCTTTTTGAATTAACATTTTCATTTTCTTTAGGCAAATACCCAGTAGTAGAATTATTAGATCATAAGGTATTTCTATTTTTAATCTTTAAAAATATTTATTTATTTTTGATAGAGAGAGCATGAGCAGGGAAGAGGCAGACAGAGAGGGAGACAGAGGATCTGAAGTGGGCTCTATACTGAAGCAGGCAGCCTGATGAAGGGCTTGCACTTTGAACTGTGATATCGTGACCTGAGCCGAAGTCGGACACTCAACCCTCTACTTAATTTTTTGAGGAAACTCCATGCTGTTTCCCACAGTGGCCGCACAAGTTTGCATTCCTGCCAACAGTGCATGAGGGTTCCTTTTTTCCTACCTCCTTCAGACAAAATTGTTATCTCTTTTATTTTAGCCGTTCTGACAGGTGTAAGGTGATATCTCATTGTGGTTGTGATTTGCATTTCCCTGATAATAGGGAAGCTCATTTGATCACACACTCTGTCCAGACCACCTTTTTCATTCTCTGATTTTCTTCCACTCTAGATGCCACTTTGAATTACCCCTTTGCAAAACTTTGCCATCATGGACCAACCCCGTTTAGTCCTAGCCACCCCCTAACTATGATCCTGACCTTCAGTCCTCTACTTAGGAGGAAGGCGAATAGAAAATCCTCAACACTCCCCTCCAACCTTACCTCCTAATTCTCACTAGTGCATTATTGTGCTCAGCCACATGCTTTTCTTCCAGTAAATAACAATCCTTCCCAATTCCAAGCCTTCGCACACTCTATCACGCCAGCCCAAAACACCTCTTTTCCTCCCTTTTATTTATCAAAATCCCATTTATCCTCCACAGTGCAGTATAATCCTGATCACCATCACTGATCATTTCCCAATCAGTCCGTGTCTGGCTGTTGAAATTGACTTCCTAGGAAATGCATCCAAGACATGTCACTTCCTGTTAAGAAGCCAATGGTCTCTAGACCTTGCACTGAAAATAGCAGGTAGACTCTAGTCTGTGGCAGGCATTAACCTCTTTCTTCAGAAGCTCACTGTCTACCAAGAGATGAGAAACACAAGTGTGCAGAGGACACTGGTATGTATACAAAAGAGGAAAGGTTTAAATTAGCCACTGAGGTGGAATTGTATCAAGTGTCTATGGATCTTGGGAAGAAGAAGAAATACTTGGTTAGAATAAAAGGAAAGAATCAACTACCTCTTATGAAAATGACTGTTCTTGGTAAGCCTGGATCAGATAAAAAGAGAGGCAAGAGGTATCAGGAATGCAATGTTGTTAGAGGCCAGGAAAAAAATGATGTTTAAGCCCCAAGTCCTGCCTCTCTACATCATTTCCTTCCCATTCTCTATTCCGTGAGAATCTTAGCTCACTTGTTTGGAAATAGTTGTATAGACAGTTGACGTGGGCCACCTGTCACTCTCTGATCCTCCACCCCCTGATCAGTTGGTGCTGAACAAAGGGAGGTAAGAGCTATGAACCCCCACTGCCCTTCCTACCCTGCAGGAAGGGTGATGCACACACACCCAGCAGTAAACCATTTTAAAATGAAGGTTGTGGTAAAATATACTGTTCCAACAAGTCAAAGTCGCTACTAATTGTAGCATTATAGGTAATAATGATTAGACTCATCATGCTGTACAATAGTCTTATTTAAGTCACTGCCAAGGGCAAAAATATTAGTGAATGTTCAAAAATAATTCCTCTTCCACTCACTCCCCTCCATCTCCATCACCCTCCTTGCAGTCTCTCAAACTCTCCAGGCACTCTCAGATCTCAGAACAACTGAACACATTCTCTCTACCTAGACAGAGCTAGCTTGCACAAGTCCCGCATTGAATATTCTCTGTCCCTCTGTCTCCACTGCTCACTCCTCAGCCTCAGGTCAGGAACCTGACCCTTACAGACAACATTACTCACACTCCCTCACCTTCTGACTTCTAGTTGGGTTGGCCAAAGAGGAGCATTGGCAAGAATTAGAGGTTGGAGAGAAAGAAGGTTGGGGTATTCTTTCATCCACTCCCTCCCTGTCAGACACAATTTGGCAATGGCTATGGGGATGCCCCATTCAAGGCCAGAGCTCATGCAAGAAGGGAGAGAGCAGGCTGAGCACTGACCATGAGAAGCTTTGGTAAGTTTCTTACTCAGAGATACTCAGAGATGAATCCAAGGGTACGCAGTTGTCCCCAAGCCAGAATCTTGTATTGAAGAGTCTCTTTAAGAACCCTCCAGGGGCGCCTGGGTGGCTTAGTCGGTTAAGCGTCCGACTTTCGCTTAGGTCATGATCTTGCGGTTCGTGGGTTCGAGCCCCGCGTCGGGCTCTGTGCTGACTGCCAGCTCAGAGCCTGGAGCCTGTTTCAGTCTGTGACTCCCTCTCTCTCTGACCCTCCCCTGCTCACGCTGTCTCTCTCTCTCTCCTAGAAAATAAAAAAACATTAAAAAAATTTTTTTTAATTAAAAAAAAAAAAACCCTCCAGTCCTGTGAACAAAAAAATTCATAAGCCAAAAGTTCAAATTAGATTAAAAAAAGGATTAAAAAATTACAAAGGAACTTTGAAAGAAGTACTCTTCTTCCTCTGTCCTTGAGTTCATCATTGTACTCATCCAAGACTAAATGAGGGATGCCAAATACCCAAGTATCTACTCATTCGTTCATTCGTTCATTCATACATTCATTCATGTATTTGGCTGATATTTATTGAAGGCCTTTCTTGTGCCACACACTACGATAGTCATTAGCAATATATTGGTGAATAAAGTAGACATACACCCTGCTTTCCTGGAACTTCCAAACTTGTTGGGGATCACAGACATTTTTATCTTTTTAAAATATAAAATGATAAATGGTGAAAATGATGTAATAGCCAACACCTACTAGGTTTGTCTGCCTGGCATCCATCTTCCCTTTTGATAGCTGCACCTCCTCCCCCATTCACAGTCCCTGTCATTTGGGGAGCTCCCACCCCAATATTCTAGGAGTGGTGTGGGAGCCCAGGCTTGGCCAATAAAGATATGGCCTCACCTCACCTCAGTGATTCGTTCTGTTCAAGGTGTGCACATCACCCAAGCCAGGCTCTTCAGAGCCAAGAGCATCAGGTGTGGGTACTATAATATTGGAAATGGTAGCTCTATTTCCACTAGGATTGCCGAACTGGTGGGATGTAAATGTGAAGGCATCATGGGACCACCTATTGGGAAGAACTTTCAGGGAAAGAATCAATGTGAAAGGAAGTAGATCTAGAGTTAGAAAAGGGACAGATTCCAGTGGTTGGATTTAATATCCTACATCCAATCATCCCTGAACTGCCCAGTTACACAAGTTGATTTCCTTTACTGAGTAGTCTAGGTGAAGTTAGGTTCTATCATCACTGTGACTAATACTGTCCGAGGGCAGGATGCAGGAAGCTAGGAAAAGATGACAGGTAGGGGACTACATTATTTTAGGTAGCGAGGGGAGGTCTCTGCTGACTTAAGAATTTGGAGAAAGACAGATGAAAGCCCCTAACATTGATTAAGTACCACATAAAAATTTGATTGTGTATAAAAGGAATTACAGTTCAGATAACATTTACTTTTCTTTGTTTTCTAATTTGGGATCTATGCCCTGTCCCTGCCAAACTTGGGTTAATCATTCCTTCTCTGCTGTCATGTTTTCAAGTCACCAAAAAAGGAGCACTCAACTGGAGCCAATAAGTTTATCTGAGTGGCCAGCCAAATGGGCATGAAGCTGTCTTCATGTCTGAGGGCTTACTTCTTTTTTTTTTTTTTTTTAAGTTTATTTATTTATTTTGACAGAAGGGGCTGGGGAAAGGCAGAAAGAGATGGAGAGAGAGAATCCTAAACAGGCTGTGCACTGTCAGCACGGAGCACCACTTAGGGCTTGAACTCAACGAACTGTGAGATCATGACCTGAGCCGAGATCAAGAGTCAGTCATTTAACCAACTGAACCACCCAGACGCTCCTAGAGTGCTTAGTTCTAATTTAAGAATTCTCCAAGGACCTGGCACTCAGCAAGTGGGCATTTTTTAAAACCTCAGGGAAGGACAAATAAAAGTAAGAATGCCTGGCTTCACCCATACTCTGCTGCTGGCAAATACATCACAACACTTCACCACTTGGGCAGCTTTTTAAAGCTGCTGACATCTGGATAAGAGTTATTATAACAGACAAGAAGCATATGGCTGTTTGATTTGTATCTACCCCAGATTTCTTCTGGATCAAAGATAGATGGATGGGTCTCTCCTGTGTGTGCATAGCATTCTTACACACACACACACACACACACACACACACACAGTCACAATCACAATCACAATCACAATTACAAAATGACATTTTACTTCTTGGACTTGAGATTGTACACCTGGTAGCAAGGAAACCATCATTTTATTTTTATTTATTTATTTTTTACAAATAGTTTATTGTCAAATTAGATTCCACATAACACCCAGTGCTTATCCCCACAAGTGTCCTCCTCCATGCCCATCCCCTCCTCCCCCCCACATCCATCAGTCCTCAGTTTTTGTCAGCATTCAAGAGTCTCTCATGGTTTGCCTCTCTCCCTTTCCCCCACCATTTCCGCCCTTCTTCTCCCCCTTGGTCCTCTGTTAAGTTCCTCCTAATCCTCCTATACGTGCAAACATATGATATTTGTCCTTCTCTGCCTGACTTATTTCGCTCAGCATAACACCCTCAAGGTCCATCCATGTTGCTACACATGGCCAGATTTCATTGTTTCTCATTGCCATGTAGTATTCCATGGTATAGATAAACCACATCTTCTTGATCCATTCATCTGTTGATGGACACTTAGGCTCTTTCCATGTTTTAGCTGTTGTGGAGAGTGCTGCTGTGAACATTGGGGTACATGTGCTCCTATGCATCAGCATTTCTGGATCCCTTGGGTAAATTCCTAGCAGTGCTATTGCTGGGTCATAGGGGAGTTCTATTGTTAGGAAACCATCATTTTAGATCCCTTCCCTAGAGACTCTTTGTCCTGAGTAAGAAAGCAACTAAAATCCACATAAAGTCAAAAAGCCAGCTCAGGGCCAGCCCAGGGAGGGGGACATTGCTCTGGATGGTTTAGCACCTGCACACTGAAAGCGGGTTTCCCTTCTTGATAACCTAGAGGGTGGTACATGAGTAGTGCTGGAATCTTTCCGGCTCAAGGATACATAGTCTTCTCAGAGACAATGACTCCTTTTTCTTCGCATAAAGAAAGCCAAGAAGCTGAATTCAGTCACAGGTCAGGTGCTCCAGGCCCAAGTTCAACATCGATTGGGAATAAATATATTGCACAGCCCCAGGGACTGTTCCCAAGGTGACAGAAGGATTCCCACATGGCTCTCCTCCCTAACCAGTGTCCCCAGAGCACATCAGAGACACCTGACAGTGAATAGATTGATCTGCTCTGGGGAGAACAAAGACTGCTTTAAGCCAAGAATTCCTCTCTTCTAGACAATCAATTGTCAGTTATAGTACATTGATCTACACATTTCCAATGCAGGGTCACTCACCCCAGGGAAATGCAGACACCTCATGGACACACGTGGCTATAGGAATCTTGCCAACGTCAAAGGCTCACCACCCCTTGAGTCTATTGCTGAACTGCTTCGCTTACAGCAACTCCTAAGGCATCTGCTTTCACATTCCTCATACAAGCTCCTGATAAGACAGACCTGGGACCACGTCCCCTTCCAGCGCTTACTGACAGAGACCATAGGCAAGTTAACTAATATGACTGAGCTTCAGAGTCTTCCTGTGTAGAATGGAGTTCAAAATACCTGCCTCATGGAGAGTTATGTGTGTTAAATGATGAACACAGGTAAGTGTCTAATAGAAATGGCCATATAGTAAAGGTTCAATAAAGATGAGCCTCCCACTTTTACCTCCTTCATCACTATGGAAACTGACAGGTTTACCCCAATCTGAGATAGTCACAGCCATGTGACTTGCCTGTATGTCTAACACTAAGATCTTACTGGAGTGTCTGGGAGAGCTGGGGGGATGGGGGTGTGTGTCTGGTTGTTTCACATGTTTTGGGTCAATAGTGACCCCGAAGCCTTTTAAATAATAGGAGAAATTAGTTGGGATCAACACTAACAGTATCAGAAGTACCAGTTGAATTTCCTTTTGAACTGGGCCTAGCAGGATGGTCCAGCAAAGAAGGCTGTTGAAAATAAGGACCATTCTGACACCAGTGATGGAGTGGCCAGGGAATACACCATCAATATTTGCAAGTGCATCCATGGAGCAGGCTTCAAGAAGTATGCCCTCAGGCACCCAAAGAGATCCAGAAATTTCCCACGAAGGAAAGGGGAGCTCCAGATGCGTACCTTGACACAAAGCTCAACAAAGCTATCTGGGCCAGAGTGAGAAATGTCCCCCATTCCATAGCCCTGTATGGTGGTTCAGAAAAAGTGATGAGGCTGAAGAGTCACTGAACAAAGTTCACATGTTATTTACCTAATGTACCAGTCACCAACCTCAAAAACCAATGTGGATGATAACTAACCCTGATTGTCAAATGAAGTTATGAAACTGCCAGAGGGGAGGGGTTGGTGGACAGGCAAAACGGGTGAAGAGGAGTGGAACAAATGAGCTTCCAGGTATGGAATGAATAAATCACAAGGATAGAAGTCACAGGGAATATAGTCAGTGATATTGTAACAGCATCATATGGTACCAGATGGTAGCTATGCTTGTGGTGAGCGTGGCCTAACGTATAGAGCTGTCCAGTGACTGTGTCGTACATCATCTGTAACTAACATAGCATCATGGGTCAGGTGTACTTCAATTTTAAATAAATAAATAAATAAATAAATAACAAGGCTAAATTTGTTATGAAACTGCCCAAAAAAATTAGCTTGGGGTAGGGGTTGGGGGTTGGTGCCTGGGTGGCGTAGTCGGTTAAATGTCTCACTTTGGCTCAGATCATGATCTCATGGTTCATGAGTTCAAGCCCTGCATCGGTCTCTGTAATGATAGCTCAGAGCCTGAAGCCCGTTTCAGATTCTGTGTGTCCCTCTCTCTCTGCCCCTCTGCTGCTCACTCTGTCTCTCTCCTCCAAAAATAAATAAACATTAGAAATATTATTTTAAAAAATTAGGTTAGGTACACAACTAGTTGCTCTCCCTGCCACCAGGTGTATATTTGTTCACCAAATTTCTTGATAGGGTGAGATTTAGAAATTTTTCTGGCTTCAAACAGCTTCACATAAGCTCCTAGCCCTGATTACATTTTGCATGTGACAAAGCAGGTTGGCCCCTGCTGAAGTAGGAGCCAAAATCCAGTCCACGCTCCACTTTCCAAGCCAAGAACACCTGCTCCAGGTTCTGTATCCAAGAAGAAGGGACTCCTTTTTTCTACTTCACGCAAAGGCACTGCATAGACCAGCAGCCGCGCTGGTGTGGGCAACAGGCCTGCTCTCTCATCATGGACATCCCTTGGTCCTTGGGTCTACTTTCTGGTGTCATGTGGGCCCACACCAATTCTTTTCTGGAGTCCTGGAGGTTCTTGGGCACCGCTCTGTTTAGACTTGAAGCTGATATTTTCCAGTAAAAGAACCTGTCACCATTAACCCCCCCACACACACAAACCCCCTCCTGCTCCCCCATCTCCTTGTTATAGTATATCTGCCATAGCTCAGGGCCTTCACACCCACTGTTCCCTCAGCCTATAACAGGCTGTCCTCCTGTGGTGGAATCCATCTTGTGTTCCAAGTATTGGCCTAAACATCAACTCTTTAGAGGGACCTTCCCAGTCACCCTAATCCCAATGGAGCTCATTCTCATCCATACTTTCTGTCACTTAATGCCACTTGTGCTAGTGCCATGTAATACGCGAAAAATAATTTATAATCATATACTGATTATTTATTTATTTTGTACCTTATGCTTTAAACTCTAAACTCTCTGGGAAAAGCAGCCTTGTCTGTTCTGTTCACTACTTGGCATTGTATTTCTAGCACATTCCCTGGGACAGCCTCACCTTTCTATTTATGGAATAATGAATGAATGTTGGAATTACTCTTCCTCGAGAAATCTTCCCTGGGCTGCACTGTACCCACTTTTAAGGCAGTTCATTCTCCTTGGATATATGAGACTTAACTCCCACAAATAGGCAACCAAACTCCAGAGGAGCTTCCCCACTATGTCAGTCAAGCCCAGTTGGGAAAACAAAGCATGCTAAGTTGTATGGAGATAAGAGTTTATTAAAGAAACTAGAATCTATGCACATGTGGGAGGAACTGGGAAGACGGGTATCTGGAAGGAAGAGTCAGAAAAATCAGAGAAATAGTTACTCACCAGTCACTTAACACACACCTACATCAGGTGGACAAGTTAGAGCAAACAGGATATTCAAGAGGCCAAGACCACCGAGCCACTGAAAAGGACCCGGAAGGGGGAATTCGTGAAAAATCTGTGGAGCTGCTGCCTTGGGGGCTCAATTCCAGGCACCTAGCAGTGGTCCTGGGCCCACTAATGGTCAGAGAGGCCAACAAACAACATAGAGTGGGAACATGGCCAAGTCAGGACCCAGGAGGCCTTGGGGAGTCCATCTGTCACCAGGGACAACCACAACTACCCTCCAAGAGGAATGCTCCCCACCACCACCTTTCAAATCCATGCAAAATCCTCTTGGGCCCAGACTGACCCAGAACCGCACAGTAGAGGGGATTTAAGAAACATGGCTCCAACTTTGGCCAGGCTAACATGACACTAACATAACAGCTAGTGCTAACATAACAGCAAACCCACCTGGCCCTGTCAATGCCGATACTTCTCTGACCACATCCCTGAGGGGCCTGCTGACCTGGCTGGGCCAGTGCTGGTCACACAATGACCAACAAACATCTTTCCCTGCCTCTTGTGACTGGCTTCCACAGCCTCTGTGATCAAGTTCCACCCTGATTTCTCTTGAGTCTGCAGGTTACCCAGGCTGCCTGAGCCCCACTGGGAGCAGGAGGTGTTTAGTTCATTCCTGTGGTTTGGAGAAAGAGCAATGCCTTCTGGGTAGAGTGTCTCTGAAAAGGCTGAAGTAAATGAACATGCTATCTTAGGGAAGACATGACCTTTTCCTATTTCCTCATCAGAACTACCCCCTTAGCTGCACCAGGTAAGCAAGGATTAAATCCACACTTCTGCACTAATCACAGGTTCTCCTGGTCTGTTTGAACACCCTCTGTTCCTTCTAAAGTCTCACTGACCTTCCCAACCCCACTGTCACAAGGTAGGTCAGGTCCCTACTCTCAGGGAAAGCCAGATAAACCAAACCTTAGCATCTGTCTGGTGCTTTACCCTGCTCACCTGTGCATCCCTCCTGAGCCCTAGGATGGAAGGGATTTTGGTACCCGTTCATCAGTTCTGCCCTTCAGCTACTGGGCACAGGCTTTGCTCTTCCTTCTTGGCCTCCCAGAGAGCACACGACAGTACCCCTGATGCTCAGGAACAAATGAGAGCTTCCAAGGCAGCAAAGCACCCTGCCTCCTCTTTCATTTCCACGGCCGCTGCTGTGACCCTCTCACCTTCTCCGGAGGTGACGAGCTGTCTGGCTCAGTCCGCCATCCAACTGCTCCAGAATGTAAATCACAGGAGGTCTCCTGCCTGAAAAAAACAATTAACAAGAAATTCCAGGATTACCGTCTGCCACATTCACAAATCCCTCCAGCTCACGTTTGTCTCTCTCGACAATTTATGCCTTCACAGTGTCAAGCTGTTCAAATACCCCGTGTTTTCTCTAAACGGACCGACTCGTGGTTCTTGGCCCTGTTGGTACCATTTGCTATAAAAGGCAGAGCTAGCAGCAGCAGCAATGGCCCAGCAGAGATACTCATGCATGGAGAGGGTCAGCATGTTTATCTTCCTCTGTCCCACCAAAGGGAAGGCTCATGTCCTCTTTCCGGTGAAGGGGAAACATAAGCTTCCAAACTTTTTTTTTTTTTTTTTTACCATATGGTTTGCATAGACCTTTCTGAGCTACTCCACACAATCGACTCTCCATGCTCTAAGTCATGAAGGTAAGAAACCATCATCACAATGGGTGTGTAACAATAACCCAGTGTTTCCCAACCAGTGGTGATTTTGACTCCCTGGGGGACATTTGGCAATGTCTGGAGAAATCACTGACTGTTCCAACTACAAAGTTGGGAGCTGGAGTTCCTTCCACTGGCATCTAATGGGTGTAGGGCCCAGAGATGCTGCTAAGCATCCTGCAACACACAGGACACCTTCCTCCGCCTACAACAAGGGGTTGCCTTCCACAACATGTCCTTCATGTTGGAATTGAGAAACTTCACCAAGAAGCCAATATGGGTTGCCTTCTGTCATGTTCTGCTTTAGGTATCGGAAAGCTTTGTCTCAAAGCAAGACGGCATTTGGAGGAGAATGAGAGAGAAGGTCCCAAATTAGATAGCTCACTGCTTCCCGATCTCTCTTATATCTCCAAGATACTTCCAGGCATGACGTGGAGAAGAATTCTCTCTTCTTTTCCCTCTTCCTTTTGGTCCTTTGAAACACATGTGTACTAGCACACACACACAGACACACACACACACATAATTGATGAGTGCACTTCAAGCAGAAGAATCATAAAGCTTTCAGAGGAGAACTGTGAAAGTGCTCTGCAGGGGACCAAGAGGAGAAGTGGTGTTCCTCACAAGGCAGACTTGGCTGGACCTAGATGAGGTGAAGAACGCCACAGAGTGAGATGGGTATCTTAACATAACAATGCCAACTTTTCCATTTGAGCTTGTTCAGGGGTGATGTAATGTGAATCCACCTACTATCCGGTCCTCAAATTTACATAAATATTTTGAGAAAGTGTGTGTGAATGTGTGTGTGTGTGTTTGTGTGTGTGTGTGTGTGTGTGTGTGTGTGTGAGAAAATGAAGTGGAGTTTCACAGCTGAATCAACACAATGTGGAGCAGAGGCAAGAGTCACGAACATAGGAAAAGCCACTAGCATGTGAGTCATTCCCTCCACACACATGCACACATGCACACATGCATGCGCACGCACACACACATACACACATACTCACTCACCGTCATAAATATCTTGACAAAAATCATAAGAATTTAAGGAGGAAGATGTTTGAATTAAGGATTCCCAGATCATAATAGGAACAAGAAATCACTGTGCTCAACTCTAGGTGTATTGCGGGCATGAGAGTAGGATGTTTGTGCATTTTTCAGTTATTCTGCATTCTGAGCTAGGCCATGGCACACATCTCTGGTGCACCAACTCCCTGCCACCAGGTGCACTGGATAGGTCACTGCAGAGATGCCAGTTACAAAATCTTTCAAAGCATATTGAACCAAAAAAGTACCACATGGGTTTTGTCAGTGCAGAGAGCCTCTCCCTCCCTGAGGAAGAAATGAAAGAATTCTTGAAACTCCAGTTTGCTGCCTGTCTCCAACTAGCCTTGGATGGACTTGATGCTGTTCATGATTTTGTCTAAGGAGCCATTGTTGGTGTTAATTGGATGGCAGCCAAGATGGCCTTTAAGGGAAAAAAAAGTTTTTAAAAGATCAACATTCATTAGTTTGGTTCTACGTTAAGTGAAGCACATGTGGTGAAGGGAATAATTAGTGAAGTTAATTGCAGCTTCTCAGAGAACCAAGGGGAATCCACTGAAATGTCCTGACATTCACACAGAGCAATATGTTCAGTGCTCCCGCAACTAATTGCAATTAGCAAGTGAGAGAACATACGTACAGTCTCTATGTGTAATTAATCACACGCCTTTATCACAGTAGACACAGGCTGCTGAGTGACAGGAGACACCTGCCTTGTGCTGTGTCTCTGCACTCCTGAGTTGATCCCTGCTGTCTTTCTTACCTTGCTTGCACCTGTTTGGTGCCTCTTGCATATCCAGGTCCTGCCTTTGCGAGGCAGGGTTTCTCAGCTATGTTCCCACTAAAATATATATTTATAATCTTCCTGGCATAAAGGAGGTGCTCAGTAACTATTTGATTAATGAGTGAGCAAATGAATGAAAAGCTGGAAGGGTTTTCCCCCCATTTGTGTAGATTACAGTGGACACTAACCCTTTGAGAGCCACAGAAAGGCTGACTTCGAGGATATGGGGTGCAGACAAGGAGATTTCAAATGAAGGGGCCAGCGTGAGGCTGCTTGTCTGGAGGTGGTAGCTCCCAGGATGCTTGGGTTAAGTGAACAAAACGCCCTTGAAGACAGTCCCCTCTTATGTTTTCCGGCACCATCTTCTCAAGCACGACTTTGAAGGGTCAAATGCTGGCTTTCTTGTGTCTACCATGTTTGCCCCCAAATTATCTCTAAATCTCTCCACCACCAAGAGAAATGTGATCAACTCATATGTAAAATATAGATAACCGCTTCTTCATTGATTTTGTAAGTCTTAGATTAGCAAAGAAGGTAATGCACTGGAAAAAGATTGCATCTTGACTCTGATACCTGAAGACTTGAGAGTGTATAAAATCATAGATATGGAAGAGGTGAGCTTGGAATCAGCATTTGCCAACTTCTATATCTTCAGGGACCTCATGTGACCAACAAAATTGTCTAATTTTCTGCCAGTCAAGTGACACTTTTATTATTTTGAGCTACCCTAGAACTTCGAAAAAGCTGTGACTACTTAATTTATTACAACAGAAGCTATAATAAAGAGATTCTCAAATTCAGTGGCTTGGAGTACTTAGCGGTTCATTGCTTTCTCATTTGCCAGTCCGGGGCAAGTGGCCAGTATTATTCCATGGAGTTATCTGGAAAAGCAGACAAGCAGGGAGATTCTGTTATCCTCAACAGTGCCTTCCAAGGTTGCTTGGCATTGCCTTTCCAGACAGAGGGGAGGACAGAGTGGAAAGTCATAGCAAGGGATTTCCTTTAAAAGCAAGGGACACAGAAGTTGCACCCATCATTTTTGCTCAAGTTCCAGTAGGGACAACTCAGTGACACCAAGTTGCAATGAGACTGGGACATGCCATCTTTCTCCAAGAATAGTTTCTTATCCCCAGGGAAGAAGGGAGGATAAAGTAGGGTGGGGAACAGGCACTAAAAAAAGAGAGGTCTTAAGATATTTCATAAAAGTAGTTGTATCTCGGGGCGGCTGGGTGGCTTAGTCGGTTAAGCATCCGACTTTCGCTTAGGTCATGATCTCGCGGTTCGTGGGTCCGAGCTCCGCATCGGGCTCTGTGCTGACTGCCAGCTCAGAGCCTGGAGCCTATTTCAGAGTCTGTATCTCCCTCTCTTTCTGACCCTCCCCTGCTCACGCTGTCTGTCTGTCTCTCTCTCTCCTAGAAATAAACATATTTTTTTTAAAAAAGTAGTTATATCTCCATCATTTCCATTACATAGAGACACATATCACATGGCACATAGTTAGCATTACACCACTCTCTCATGAGCTCTTTGAGGCAAGGATGGACATAGTGCCCAGCACACAGAAAGTGCCCAAGGAAATGTCTGGGCATGAATGATTAAATGGATTAGTGAATTGATCAAATACCACCTAGATCCCTCCAGGCTTGTTTGGAGGACATATTTCTAACCATCTATGACACTTTTTCCCTTGCGATGCTTCAGTTACCTCTGAATAAATGAGGCCTGGAATCTAATAATCTGGCACTCCCTCAAAGATTCACTCAGTCTGGAGGTTTCTGGACTCTGCTTACTCTCCATTCAACTGGTCCCTGCACCCTGGTGTCACTAAAGCCTCACTCTCTTCTCAGCTCTATCAGCACTTGACTTCACCTAGAAAATCCTGTGATAAGAGAAATCCTGGAAACACTTTAATTATTAGCATCAAAAGAAAATAAATGCAAAACAAAACACAAAAAGACCTGACATCAAACACAAGAGGAAAAAAAGAGAAAGGGACATTTATTGGGTCCCTGTGGCACTGAGTGTGATAAATGTGAAGATAAATCCTGAGAGGCCAGAATATTCACACCATTCTGAGGAGGCAGTTATTATTGCCTCCAACTTGCAGATGAGAAAATGAAGGCTTAGAAAGGCTGATAACTTTCCCGTGGTCACCACTTAGTAAGAAACACAGCAGAGTTCAGACCCAGAATTATCCAAATGAACCAGCTTGATTCCCACTGAACACAACCACTCACTGAAAAGCCAGCAAACCCAGAACTCATTTCCCAGCTGAGCTAAGTAACAGTGACTCATCACGTTCTCTTAAGGCTAAAGACACAAAAACTGCCCCTGCAAAAATGGCCCAAGCAGAATATAATAAGAGACCTTTGCTCCAGTCTTGTAGAGGGGATTTTCTTAAAAGGTTGGAGATACCACAAAAACCCTCCTCAAAGTCATCAGAGCCTTTAGACCAGGGGACTTTGGGAACACATCATAGTGTAGAGAATAAACAAGACAAGATGTTCTTTAGTAATCAACCCAAGAGTGACAGGTGGCATCTTCCCAGCTGGGGGAACACCCTTCAGGAAGCAGACAGTCTGATTATTTTAAAAGACAGCCAGCCAGGCTGAGTAACAAATCTTGTTCCTTTCTTACTTAGTTAGGAAACTACTATTTTTTTTTTTTTTTCAAAAATTCCCATCGCACAGGATAGCTGACGAGAATGAGAAGGCATGAAACAAAATCGCATCTCCTTGGGTATTTAGAAATAACTCCTAAATGCCAACATTTGCATATTATCCTCAAGTATAGGTGTCATGACACTGAAAATAAGGAAGAGGGAAACAAGACATTCCCAGCCAAGTCTACTGGCTATGGGGCTGATGAACCAAGGCCCCGCTCATCTACCAAGGCATCTTCCACCATCTAAGACTGGATTAGGGATGACAAATATCTGACACACATGTGTCACTCCTACACTCTTAGACGTAATTTATGAATTGTAACCAAGCTTTAGAATCAACATATTAATCCCTCAACCACTAACAATCAATCTACATTGACCAAAAATAAACCCCCAAAAACAAAACAAAACAAAAAAAACCCTAATTATTACCTTTGGCCTAAATCGCTGCTTTGTAAAGAAGCTCCAATTTAGGGGAGCTGGCAGAGCCCCAGAGAGCAGGGAGCCCTGAGAAAGTGCAAGGGAAGGGAAAAGCTATCCTCCTACAGACTGGTCCACAGTTGCAAAGCATGCTGGGTAATAGTCATAATTCCAAACCTCTAAGCAAAATCCAAAAAGCCAGCCACAAGTGTTCCCCCCAAGATTGTCTAGAAGATAAGTGACATCAAGAGTATGTCCATGGGGCGCCTGGGTGGCTCAGTCAGTTGAGTGTCCGACTTCAGCTCAGGTCATGATCTCCCAGTTCGTGGCTTCGAGCCCGGCATCTGGCTCTGTGCTGACAGCTAGCTCAGAGCCTGGAGCCTGATTTAGATTCTGTATCTCTCCCTCTCTCCGACCCTCCCCTGCTCACACTGTCTCTCTCTCTCTCTTAGAAATAAATAAAACATTAAAAAAAAAAAAGAGTATGTCCTAAAGCACCTGAAACTTTGAGAAACCAGAGAGAATTATCACATTGTTCACATTCTCCTAAAACCATTTCTAACCCATCCAAGACAGACTGATGACAAGCTTAGACTCTTTTTCTTAACTATAGGACTCCCTTGGCCCAGCATTCTTCTCCTACACATGTTAATCCCATTCACAGAGTTCTGATTCCTAAATGGCAGCTGAGTCACATTTTGCTTGGATTCTTCTAATCAATTTATCTGCCAGGAGCCAACACATTTTAGAGAGTCCATGTGGCAACCGCATATGAAAAAATACATATTAAAACTTATCATTGATGTCCCTTTAACATAAGGACCAAATTTGTGCTAATCCCCAACTGTCTAACTCTGTACTTTAAGTGTTATCCTTAAATTAGCATCATTAGCATTACTGAGTGCTTGTTAGAAATGCAGAATCTCAGGTCTCCCAGAAGCCAACTGAATTAGAATCTGCATTTTACAAGGTCTTCAGGGAGTTCTGATGCACATTAAGTCTGAGAAGCACCCAACTAGCACAGAGCCCATTTGGTCTCAAATATCTAATTGTTCTGTCTCCAAAGCTTACTGACTCTTGTGCATCACAGTGTGCTAACTGGTTTGTAACCCAGCCACAGAGACTAAATGTGCAAATTTGAAAGAAAAACTGCAGCAGGCAATTAGTAACAAGAGAAAAAGAACAAGACGATAAGAAGAGAAAGTGATGAACACACAAAGAGGCATACACACACACACACACACACACACACACACACACAACTTCATTATCAGACAGTACTATCACAGAGCCCCTTACTAGCATCCTGATTTTGGTGAAGTTCCCACACACCATTGTCAAAACAAATATTGATGAGCTCTTGGTAATTAAATCACATTTGCCCATGGTCAGCCTCTTTTTTAAGAAGCTAAGAAAGTTAGTCCCAAATTCATAAAGAATACCATTAACCATTAGCTAGAATGCAAACCATTTGAAATATGTTAAATGTGTGCTAAATGAATTTTGAGAAACATAAAGGTGGCTACTTTATTTTGGGGATAACTGGCACCTTACAACACACACACACACCCCAATGAGTAAGCAAAATTTTTATTTTAATGACCTGAAATGTTTTAAATGACCTAAGTAGAAATAAGGAAGAAAATTAAAGGGAAGAAAATAGAATAGATTAAAAACTAAAAAGACTGCAATCAGCTTTTGTTACTACATGCTGATCTAAATTTATGAAAGAATATGATAATCATACTTCTTTTTAAAAAATGCTTATTTATGTATTTTGAGAGAGAGAGAGAGTACATGCACAGCAGGGGAGGGACAGAGAGAGAGAAAGAGAGAGAGAACCCCTAGCAGGCTCCACGCTATCAGCATAGAGCCCAGTGCCAGGCTAGACTGCATGAACCATGAGATCATGACCTGAGCCAAAATCAAAAGAGTTGGATGCCTAACCAGCACCCCAATAATCATATTTATTAAATAGCCACAGACTACAGACCCTCATTGGATATTTCTCTGTGTTCTATGGCTTCTCACTTGAGGATTAGGGGCATTCCAATACTCGCAGACACCAGTCATTGTGGATCCATAAGTCTTTTGGGTTTCAAGGCCTCAGTTCTATGTGACTTTGGTGCAAGCTCTGCCCGGGCCAAACTCTCAGAGGTGGGATGCCCACACACATGTGCGTATGCACAGTCCTCTACGCAGAAGCACAAGCTTTGTCACATTAATCTCCTTGGACTTCTAGTCACCCTTTGAGACTGGACCTTTGCCACCAGGGAACTAGCTCTTCTCATTTCTGTGCCGTTCTCTGTAGGCACAGAGGCAAAGGAGACATGGTTCTTGCCTTCAAGATCTATGGAGCGCTCATAATAGAGCCACATTTAAGGTAGTCTGAGAACACTGGAGAGGCAAATAATTTATCTGGGTGGTGAGAGAGACATGGGTCTGGGATTATATGACTCTGCCATCCTTTCCAATATTGAATTTAATCGATATACACTATCCTATTAGTTTCAGGTATACATCTTAGTAATTCAATATTTTTATATATTACAAAGTGACCTTCATAAGTCTAGTTACCATTTGTCACCATACAAAGTTATTACAGTGTTACTGATTATGTTCCCTATGCTGTTCATTCCATCCCTATGACTTATTTATTTTTATAACTGAAAGTTTGTACCTTTTAATACCCTTCAGCTATCTTTAAATCAAACATTGATAGTACCTTTTACACTCCAGTGTTGAAGAGTAACTCAGTCAATATATGCTCTCAAAAGCTTCTCTTCAAGTAAGTACTTACTCTTCCTTTCTCCTCAAAGAAAACAAAAGCTAAGGTAATGAGAAACAGAAACATAATTTTCAATTAAGCCAAAAGATACTGTAAGTCCAAACAACAGGATATGAAGATTGAAAGCTGGTGGAGGATAGATCAGCCAGAGTCCCAACAGAATTCAGATATGTCACACAAATAGAGCTACTGAGTTTTTTTAAGGAGTAATTTACAAAAGCGTCTACCAGGTTAAGGGAAGACATCAAATACCGAATCAACTCAAAATGGGTCATAGAGAAAAGCTAAAACTACAGAAGAAAATCTACTAAAGAAAACATAAGGCAAAATCCTTGTGACCTTGAGTTCAGCAAATTTCTTAAATGAGACAAAAGGGACAAGAAATAAAAGAAAAACTGACAAACTGAACTTAATAAAAAAAAATTCTTCAAAATGCAGATTTTGTACTCCACTCCCAGAAATTCTGATTTAATAGCTCTATGGTGATGCCCAGAAATCCTTACTTAGCAAGATCTTCAGGTAGTTCTGATGTAGGTGGGCCCCAGAACATGCTTCCTATCCCTAGTCTGGTGTTTCTCAAAGCCAATCTGTCCCCTGGCCCCTGCCGAGAAGCTGGTGATCTCATAGGCACTGCCAGTCGGATGACTTCCAACATCATTTGCTTTATATCTCTGAACCTCGGTTTTCCCATCTTCATAATACAAATAATAAAACCTAACTCAAAGAGTTTAGGAAGTTTTAAATAAAATAGAATATGAATATATGAGAGTGCTTTGAATAGTGTCTGACCCACAACAGATGCTCAGAGGATTATTTCCAGTCCATCTTTTTTCCCTAATCAGCAAGGTATACCTTATCCTATACCTTATGCGATTTCATCATTTTTGTAAACCTTATGTGACTGTATTTTTAATCCACATGTTTATGACCTATGTCCCTGCATTGCCACCTCCTTCAAGGCACAAATACGGTTTGTGTGTTGCCTCCGTATGAGAGAATGTATAGCATGGTCACTTATCTTAACTCATTGATTATAAAAATGCTAATATAAACTGCCCATCCGTCCACCTGCCCCAGGAGCCTGCCTGAAATCCCTCCATCACCAATTAGTTCCTCAAGTTAAGCCAAAGTTGCAAATGAGAAAATACCCATGGGTGGAAAGGGGTGGGTGGTAATTCTCAATCTTCTCTACCTAATGAAGGAGTCTTTCGTCATTTGTGGAGTTCTTCCTTGCAAAGCTAGAGATCCAGATTGGGGAAACCTTGAGGAGGCAGGAGAGAACAAGAGATGAGGTGCATAGATTTAAGAAGGGGAAGAGGTCAAAGCCTAGGTCCAGTGAAAGGAAGATTATGTCATAAGGGGGAGTTGGGTACCTGAGAGACAATTTGAGAGTGAGGGTAATGTGGTCCCTGTGATCAGCCCAGGACAGCACAGAGTCCTGAGAAGAGATGGGGATAACTGGTGGGGGAGGGTAGGAGGAAGGGGAGGGGGAGGCTCTAGGAAGCGCACTATGCTGCAGAGACACACTTCCACCTGCCCATTCCCCTACCAGCCACTCAGGTGGTTCTGGCTCCTCCCAGACTCTGAGCAGCAGCTCCATGTGGGTATTCTCACGGTGCCTCCTCCCACTAAGGCAAGAGGGCATCTGCCTAGAAATTTGGAAGCTTCCATACTAGCACCACATGAGACGAGTCTTCTATCGGGACATCTAGTTCCCTCTGCGGTCAGTGTCATGTCAGCATGAGCTTTTCTTCATGTTCTCTGAGCTCAGAAACCAGGGTATGGAAAAAACTCAAAGACTGCATTCTATCTGGAGAAAAGTGAATCATGGTATTTTCCAGAAAACTCAGCCAGAACCTTCAGGCCTGTGGGTACCAGCTGGGTCACATAAGTGCCATTCCCCTACCCCACAGCCTCACCATATGCTCACAGCCTCAGTGAAGGATGGCACTGAGCAGAAAGGATGAGGTCTTTGTTCAGGCTTTTGCAGGAGTCAGATTTCTGTGAAGAGGAAGTGCATACCCTTCTACATCTGAAAGTCAGCCTCTCTAGAGGCTTCTCCTCCTCAATGCCAGCCTGTGAATCCATGACTCTTTTGACCCCTGCCAATGGCTATAACTCTGTCCACGTGAAGGCTGAAGGTCAGGGCAGCTCATCACAGAGGAGGTCTGCAGGGCATTGCAGGAGAGTTCACTGCTGGTCATGCAACATAATCCAATTCTCTATTCCTTATTATATTTGCATGTATAAGATATTTTTGTTTAATATTAATACTCTACGAAGGATACCTGCTTGCTGCTAAGGGATACAGAGCTAAATAAGCACAGTCTCTGCTCATATTCCAAGTACTGATTTTTAGGGAGGTTAATAAATAATTTACTGACCAAGTGCTAGACATCTCATTATGTTATAGTTTTAAATCTTTCATACACATAAATATACATACATATATATATATATTATGGGAATATATGTACTTATATGCTTATTCAAATGGCTTTTTTATATATATGAACATATATATCATTTCTACATATAAACATTTTATACTCACATATATCTTATAAATAACAGATGCATTTATATATGTATCTTCATATGTAAAAGACATGTATTTGTGTTTTGGAAATGACAACGGCATTTTTCCTAATACTAAAAATAATAAAGGAATAATTAAGGGTACATAATTTAATGTCAAGCTGCCTTTGACCTTGGGCAAGTTACTTATTTGTTAAAAGAAAGAATCATGCAATTCCCAAAAGGCACAGAGAAGGAAATGAGACTAAATCCATCACCCCAAATTAAAACAGCTAATATTTTGCTAAGCCCAATTCATGAGTATTTTCTATACAATTCACTTCCCTACACACACTCATGCACTCTGCTTCTACAAAATGACATATTCTACTGACTGTTCATATCTGACTTTTCTCCCCGACATGGAGTAGACATCTTTATAATTCAGTATACAGAGAACCCTACCATCTTCTTAATGATTTCACAGAGGTTCACAGTCTGTAAATCATGATATTGTCTCTTCTCCTCTATTTCTTTTTCTAATAAGAGTTAGCACATCTGGAAAAATCACTACCAAATGACAGTTGTGACAATGACTAACATACCCTACCTCCCCTCGGGTATTTCTGGCCATTTACACCTTTTTCCATCTGAGGGTGAAATACTCACGAAGCCCTGACTTTAACGGGAGTTTTACCATTGCACTGTGGCTACCCATGGGTTATAAATACATATTTAATGCTATAAGCTTTTCCATATTTTGATATTTTATTGAGAATTTTTGTATCAGGAATGGATATTAATTTTTATCAAATGTTTGTTCAGCATCTATCAAGATGATCAGTTTTTGCTGCTAATAACTTGAATTATATTGATTTCCTAATATTAAATAATTAATGCAGTCCTAAAATGAAGCTTACTTACCTTGTCATGGTGATTTTTCTTTTAACATACTGCTGGATTCTATTTGCTATAATGATTACAGATGCCCAAATCCTGAAAAAGATAGCAAATATATATATATATAGTCAATATATGTAGTATATAACTATTATATACAATATTATAGCTATTATATAATATATATAATACAAGCACAAGGAATACACAAAAGGATTATATAATATAAATATGTTTTCTGTTTTTTGTGTCTTTTTTGTACTTAATTGGAGTTAATGCTGTTTTTTATAATAATAACTAGAAATATTTTTGTTCAATCTTTATACTTACAAGACTAGGTAGGTCTGTCCCCTGAAGGTTGAAAGTAATCTCAAGGAAAATAACCCTTTGACAAATGTCTCTAGATACCAATGTACTTTAATTTTCTACCTCCCTTTGGGTATTTCTGGTCATTTACATCTTTTCCCATTTGAGGGTGAAATACTCACAAAGCCCTGAGGCTTTTCAGCTGTTTGGTGGAGTCCGAGCATTTTCCTCCACCAGCCATCTTTGTCTAGTGGTGTTTCTAGTTCCCCACTCTCCTATTATTTGTTGAACCCTCTGGGTTGGAGAATCATCCCCTGTGCAACATCAAACTAAAATCAGGTGGTGGTTGATGAGAAGCTGAATCAAACAACAAAACTAAGCGTGTGATGAGGTGTGACCTTGAGCTATGATCTCTATCCCCAGTCATAGTAGCATTGCTTGCCTCTCCTGCCTTTCCAGTCCTTCGGTCCATTGATCCTTGAATTCTAGCAATCTATTGTGTCTTACTGAATGCCCACCTTAGGAGGACATTATGTCCTCCATTAGGCAGAGTGACATGAACGTGGGAAATTTCACAGCCACGCTGAGCTCACACTGGTAGTCAGGAGTGCAGATCCAGGACTTGAACCCAGGGCTGTCAGCCTCTAATCCATAGCCCTCCCACCACTCTCACCAGCATATTCAGGGTCTGGGCTCCAGTGATTCTTGAAGCCTTACTGTACTCTGTGCTTCCTACAGAGTTGGGGACATATGCCTCTCAGAGACAATTAAGTTTCCATCCCTTAGAGCCAAAACAAGCCCAATTAATGAAGCTGCTAATGTGTATGCCCATCCCGACTCAATTATAAATTCCTTTAATGGTGCACTGTGCTTTCTCTGTAGAGCTTGCCTATCACAAGGAGTCCTGTAAAAACGCAGCCAAAATGATCAAGTTCCAGTAAGTCTACCATCATTAGACTGATTCTGAGTTCTCACTATAAATCATAGGAAAACAAATGTAAAATGTATAACATAGCTAAATATTAATAAATATGATATGTAAATGGAGACAGAGAGCAAGCTAGAGGGGCTGAATCTTAGCAATCTACCCAGGTGCTACATGGTCAGGTCTGGCTCGTTTGATTTTCTCTTTGAGCTTTAATTTCCACAGCTATAACATAAATCACTGGGCTCATGTGGCATCAAATATATGTGAATCCTTGAAGATTAAAAGGTGCTGGATGTGAGGGGTTCTGATTCAGGACGATGAAGACTATGAATTCACCTCCTGCATGGAGCACAGCAAACTATACCTATTCATAGCGTAGTTCTTCCTGAAGGAGCACTGAGGGCTGACTGAAAAGCTACTGATTAGCTGAAGAGAGAGAGAACCGCAGAACTCTCTATCTCTGAAGATAGAGAGAATGGAAGTTGGAGACACGGTAACAAAGGGAACCCCCACCCCCGATGTTGTGAATGGCCCTGGGGAGGGATAATACTGAGGAACTAAAACAGATCCCTCTGTCCTTGGGCACAGAAAAAAAAGAGCCAGAGTTTAAAAGAACAGCTAGCACATGAGAGAGACAAAACTTGAAGTCTGCCAAGGGATGGAGGAGCTGAGAGAAAGCTCTCCAGGTGAATTTTCACATCATAAGTGTTCCCAGAAGAAGAAGAGAGAGAAAGGTAGAAAATGTATTTGAAGAAATAATAATTGAAAAGTTCCTTAACCTAAGGAAGGAAATAGACATCCAAGTCCAATAAGCACAGAAAGTTCAAACAAGATAAACCCAAGGAGGTCCAACCACAACACACAAATTTTTAAATGTCAAAGATGAAAGATAAAGAGAAAATCCTAAAAGCAGCAAGAGAGAAACAAAAAGTTACCCAGAAGGGATTTTTCTGCTGATTTTTCAGCAGAAATTTTGCAAGCCAGAAGAGAGTGGCATGATATATTCAAAGTGCTAAAAAACAAAAATCAAAAAACAAAAAACAAAAAAACAAAAAAACAAAAAAACCCCTACATCCCAGAATACTTTACTTGGCAAGATTATCATTCAGATCTGCAGGATATGGAGTTTTCCTGAAAAAGAAATGATAAAGGAGTTTATCACCACTAAACCAGCCTTATGAGAAATCTTAAAGGGAGTACTTCAAGTGAAAAAGGAATGGCCATAATTAGACATAAGAAAGATACGAATAAAAACATGTAAAATACAACAACATATAGATAAAATGTGGAGAAGGGAGTAAAAAGATAAAAGAAGGCAAAAAAGAAAAAAATATTTTTTAAAGAATGTATCTTACTTAAATGACCATCAAATTAATAAGGACTGCTATTTACTTAGAATGTTATATATGGACCTCACTGTAACCACAAGCCCCATTCTATGGTAAATACACAAAAAATAAATAGAAAGAAAACAAGAGAAGAAGAAAGAAGAAAAGAACTACAAAACCAAATAGAAAACAAAAAAATTTAAATGGTAGTAAGTACATATCTATCAATAATTACTTTCAAAGTAAATGGCCTAAATGCTCACTAAAAAGACATAGAGTGGTGTCTTTAATTTAAAAAATTAAACCCATCTATACATTGCCTGAAAGAGACTCACCTCAGACTTAAAAACTCATACAGACAGAAAGTGAAGGGATGAAAAAACTTTCACCATGCAAATGGAAAGAAACAAACAAAAAAGCCAGAGTAGGGACATCTGAGTGGCTCAGTTGGTTAAGTGTCTGACTTCAGCTCAGGTCATGACCTCATGATTCGTGGGTTCAAGCCCTGTGTCAGGCTCTATGCTGACAGCTCAGAGCCTGGAGCCTGCTTTGGATTTTGTGTCTCCCCCTCTCTCTCTGCCCCTCCCCCACTCATTCATTTTCTCTCTCTCTCTCTCTCTCTCTCAAGAATAAATAAACATAAACAGAAAAAGCCAGGGTCATAATTCTTATATCAAACAAAATAGACTTTAAAGCACAGACTGTTAACAAGAGATAAAGACAGGCATTACATAATGATAAAGGGACCAATCCAACAAGAGTCTATAACAATTATAAATATCCATGCACCCAACACTGGAGCACCTAAATATATAAAGCAAATATCAACAGACATAAGGAGAGAAATTGACGATAATACAATAATAGTAGGGGACTTTAACACTCCACTTACATCAATGGATAGATCATCCAGACAGAAAATCCATAAGAAAGCAATGTCTTTGAATGACACATTAGACCAGATGAACATAACAGATATACAAAGAACGTTCCACCCAAAGACAACAGAATACACTTTCTTTTCAAGTGCACACGGAACATTCTCCAGAATAGATCACATACTAGGCCATAAAACAAGCCTTAAGATTGAAATCCTACCATGCATCTTTTCCAACTACAACAGTATGAAACGAGAAATAAATCACAAGGAAAAAACACTGGAAAAAACAAACACGTGGAGACTAAACAACATGATACCAAACAATCAATAGGTCAACAAAGAAATCAAAGAAGAAATTTTTAAAAATACATGGAGACAAATGAAAATGAAAACGTAAAGTTCCAAAACCTTTGGAATCTAGCCAAAGCAGTTCTAAGAGGGAAGTATAAAACAACACAGGCCTACCTCAAGAAATAAAGAAAAGCTCAAACAACCTAGCCTCATACCTACAGGAACTAGAAGAAGAAGAACAAACCCCAAGGTGAGCAGAAGAAAAAGTAAAGATCAGAGCAGAAATAAATAACGTAGAGACTAAACAATGATAGGAAAAAGTCAATGAAGCCAAAAGCTGATTCTTTGAAAAGGTAAACAAAATTGGCAAACCCTTAGCCAGACTTATCAAGAAAAACAAAGAGAAAAAACCCAAAAGATAAAATCAGAAATGAGAGAGGAGAAATTTGTGATACCACAGAAATACAAAGAATTATAGAATACTATGAAAAATTATATGCCAACAAACTAGACAACCTAAAAGAAGTGATTAAATTCCTAGATACATGTGATCTTCCAAAACTGAACCAGGAAGAAATAGAAAATCTGAATAGACTGATTATAAGTAGCAAAACTAAATCAGTCATTTAAAAATAACCCAAAAATAAAAGTCCAGGACCAGATGGATTTATAAGTGAATTCTACCAGGCACTTAAATAAGAGTTAATACCTATTCTCAAACCATTCTAAAAAAATGAAGAGAAAGGAGAGCTTCCAAACACATTCTATGAAGTCAGCATCACCATGATACCAAAAGCAAAGATATCCCAAAAAAGAAAGCTACAAGCCGATATCCCTGATAAATATTGATGCAAAATCTTCAACAAAATATTAGCAAACTGCATACAACAACACATTAAAAAGATCATTTGGCACAATCAGATGGGATTTATTACTAGGGATGCAAAGATGGTTCAATATTTGCAAATCCATCAACATCATAAACCACATCAACAAAACAAAGGATAAAATCATATAATCATCTCAATAGATACAGAGAAAGCATTTGACAAGATTCAACATCCATGGAATCTTGTCAATGGATGGAGAGTTTTTATCCATTTATCCATGATAAAAACTCTCAACAAAATGGGATTAGTGGTAACAAACCTCAACATAATAATATGCTATATATGAAAAACCCACAGCTAACCTTATCCTTAATGGTGATAAACTGAGTGAAACACAGAACTTTCCCTCTAAGGTCAGGAATAAGAAAAGGATGTCCACTCTTACCACTTTTATTCAACATAGGCCAGAAGTTCTAGCCACAGCAATCATAAAAATCAAAATAAGAGTTAATTCATATTGGTAAAGAAGAAGTTAAATTGTCACTATTCACAGACAATATGATACTATACATAGAAAATTCTATAGATTCCAACCCCATCTAAAAACAAAAACCTACTAGAAATAACAAATGAATTGAGTAAAGTGACAGGATATAAAATTAATACCCAGAAATTGGTAGCATTTCTATACACTAACAACAAAGTTGCAGAAAGAGAAATCTTAAAAACACCATTTATAGTTGCACTAAAAAGAATAAAATACCTAGGACTAAATTTAACCAAAGAGGTGAAAGACCTGTACTCTGAAAACTATAAAATACTGATGAATGAAATAGAAGATGACACAAACAAATGGAAAGATATTCCATGCTCATGGATTGGAAGAATCAATATCATCAAAATGTCCATATTACCTAAAGCAAGTCACAGATTCAGTGAAATCTCTATCAAAATACCAACAACATTTTTTTTTTTGCAAAACTAGAATAAATAAAACTACAATTTGTATGGGACCACAGAAGACCCTGAGCGTCCACTTGAAAAAGAACAAAGCTGGAGGTTATCACAATTCTGGATTTCAAAATACACAACAAAGCTATAGTAATCAAAACAGTATGGTATTGGCACAAAAATAGACACATAGATCACTGGAACAGGGTGGAGGCCTCGGAAATAAACCCAATTAATGTATGACAAAGGAGGCAAGAATATTCAATGTTGAAAAAACAGTCTACTCAACAAATGATACTGGGAAAACTGAGTAGCTACATGCAGAAGGGTGAAATTGGACCACTTTCTTACAGCATACACAAAAACAAACTCATAATGGATTAAAAACCTAAATGTGAGACCTGACTGTAAAGATTCTAAAAGAGAACACAGGTGGTGATTTCTCTGATATCGGCTATAGCAACATTTTTCTAGATACAACTCCTAAGCAAACGAAACAAAAGCAAAATAAACTATTGGGACTATATCAAAATAAAAAGTGTTTGCACAGCAAAGGAACTTATCAACAAAACAAAAAGGCAACCTAGTAAATGAAAGAAGATACTGCAAATGATATATCCAATAAGGGGTCAATGTCCAAAATATATAAAGAATTCCTACAACTCAACACCAAAAAACAAAACAAAAGAAAACAAAAAAACAACCAAACATTCCAATTTAAAAATGGGCAGAGGACCTGAGTAGACATTTTTCCAAAGAAGACATCCAGATGGCCAACACACACATGAAAAGATGTTCAACATCACTAATTATCAGGAAATTCAAATCAAAACCACAGTAAGGTATCACCTCCCACCTGTTAGAATGGCTAACATCAAGAAACAAGTGTTGGCACGGATGTGGGATAAAAGGAACCCTTGTGCACTACTGTGGGAATATAAATTGGTACAGTCACTGTGGAAAACACTAGGGAGTTTCTTCAAAAAATTAAAAATAGAAATAGCATATGATTCAATAATTCCACTATTGGGTATTTACCTAGGGTAAACAAAAACACTAACTCAAAAAGATACATGCACCCCTATGTTTATTGCAGAAATATTTGCAATAGCCAAGATATGGAAGCAACCTAAGTGTCCATCAATAGGCAAATGGATGAGGAAAACTGGGACATATACACAATGGTAATTACATAACCATAAAAAAAAGATGATATTGTGCCATTTGAGACAACGTGGATGGACCTAGAGGGAATTATGCTAAGTGAAATGAGTCAGACTGAGAAAGACAAATACCATATGATTCCACTCACAAATGGAATCTAAAAGAAAATGAATAAACAAAAAGCAGAATCAGAACTATAAATACAGAGAACTGATGATTGCCAGAGGGGAGGTAGGGAGAGGGCTGGGCAAAATGGGTGAAGAGGAGAGGGAGATAGAGGCCTCCAGATATGGAAGGAGTTTAGTCATGGAAATAAAAAGGAGGCATAAAGAACCGAGTAGATGATATTGTAATGGTGATGTAATAGAGAGATGGTAGTTATACTTGTAGTGAACATAGCGTAATACATAAACTTGTCAAATCGCTAAGTTGTGCACCTAAAACCAGTGTAACATCATGTGTCAACTATACTCCAATAAGACAAAACAAGTGCTAGTTGTAACCAATAATAACAAAAGAAAATTTTTCCACAAACAGCCCCTAAATCTCGGGTTCCCTTGAAGCCAGCAAGAACATGATTAAGAAACCTATTATCACCATTTATTGGATGAGGAATCTGAGGTTGGGCAAATTTCCTTGGTAAGTCGGTCTATCTGAAAGAACACAAGTCGTATCTTAAACAATTCCTGACTTCCTCAGTGTAACAGAACCTATAACTTCCAGAAAATTCCATCTCCCTTTCTCCTTTCTTTACTCATCTGGATTGGTCTAGATACCTTATGCATGTGCAAAATCAATGCTCAGGGAACGCTGGCATTTTCCCAGGGTTTTCTCTTCTACTGTGCAGGTATTTTCATGTTCAGAGTTCTCTGTCTTTTCTTCTTAGAAAGAAGAATTTGTCATTCAGAGCCACGCTGCAGTGTTTCATGGTTCTCATTTTGCTGACCTTGCTAAGCACTGTCATTTCCTTTAATAATATTATTCATAAGAACAGCAATTGCCTCTAAAATGGCAAAATGCCCTATTTTCCCTGACAGCGTAACAGTGCTCTAATGAAATGTGCCCACCTCCAAACAATGAAAGGAGACCCTTCTCCACCTCCCAGAGAATCACTTGGAGGATATTTAATACCACTGGCTCACTGTTAACTACAAATGTCCGAAAGAATCATAAAACAGTGCTGGTTATTGGATTTACTCATTAAAACTGTGTAAGATCTGCTTGAAAATTGAACAGCTGTTTCTATTTCTTATCTTCAGGTTTGAAAAAAAAAATTTCCTTGCAACTATTCCCGAGCTTCACTCATCACCTGATGTGCTGGAAATTAATTATGCACCAAAGGTTTCTGCTGCATCAGGGCTTTCTCCAATTCTAAGACATAAATGTTGTCTATAACTATATAAAAGGAAAAGATTATAGGATGAGCTCAGCTTTCTTTCACCAATATCTGCAATGGAAAGAAAATAAAAAGCCCCTTTTTCTTGAAAAACAGTTCATCTCCAGGGGCTAACATCATATTCTCTATGCCTGGAATAATAAAGGGGATGTTGCTGGGGAAATCAGGAGGATGTCCTTGCCTTTTTCTGGGAAACAAAACAAAACCACTGTTGAACAGAGCTCCTAAGCTGCATTCTGAAGTCAAAATGTGAGTCTAGCCATTTTGGTGGGAACTTCAAGGGGGAACAAGATTTTCTCCATATTCCTCCCCCACCCCTGCCATTCCCCAACTCAATGCCCATCTTCTGAGTGATAGGAAATCCAATCCACCCTGTCACCATCTATGATCTTCCTCCTACAGAAATAACCTGGTGATGGAGAGCCTTCTGTGGGCTACATGCCAGGTCGTTTGTCTGTGTGACACTGAATGTACTGCACAGGGGAAGAAAGTGCAGTTAACTCTCTCAGCCCCTGACCCAAACTACTCAAGGGTTAGAAAGAAAGAAGGCAGCCCTTGACATCCGGGAACTAACAGCTGAGCCCTAATGATATTACAAACAGATCTGATGCTTATGGCCAAGTCATATCAATCTCCTGTTGGTCATAATCTCACAGAATGTCTACTCAGCTCACTGCATACACCAAACACCAAATGTCCCTCCTTGGCTAAATGAGTAACTGCTGCTTCTGTACCAATTACAACTTTATGCTCTCTAGTCTGCTCTCCTTATAGATGAGATATATTAATCAATTATAGAATAATTCCATCAAGAGAGAAACTCTACTTCCTTAGACACTTTCCAAATGTAAACCTTCTAAACCCCAAATCGTAGAATAGCTCTTTCCAACACGCTCTTATTAAGAAACCCCACACTTCCCCAAGGTGTGTTTTCCTCCACTCTCACAATGAGGAACAGACTCTAATTTCTCACCCCAGGTATGTGTCTGGGGTCTAAAGCTCTGGTTTCTAGTCACTCTGCCATGTCTTCACTTGTTCTCTGAACTGGCCTAAGCCTCTATTTTTCTCATGTCTAAAATGGGAATGATCAAAATATCTCATTCCTGGCATGGCTGTAAAGATTAAATGAAATGATAAGCTTCCTGAATGTGAGCTCTGCTTATTACCATTTCCACCACAATTATAATTACTGTTGTGCTTATGTACAATAGTATATGTACAATGTATAATTGTACTTACGTACAATGTACATTTCATTACATGACCCCTTACTGCCTCATGGGGACCTTTACCAAGAGCCCAGTTTCAAAGGAGTCTCAGTTTTTAAACTTCACCCATGTATTAAGCTCCTACTACATGCAAAACACTTTTCTCTACCTCTTGGAATTCCTTTTTGCTGAAAATTTAAAACTATCAAGAAGTAGAAAGTCTTTGCTCACCATTAAAAATGCTTTACATGTTGCCTTGTATATTATTTCTGTTTTTATCCTCTTTGTCTCAAACAAGATGGCTTCTGCTTTTAAGGAGCTTACCATATCCTGGAGTTATAACCCCCATAGCTCCTGGCACATAGTAAATGGTCAATAAAACAGGTGTTGATTGAAACAAAAGGCAAGTATGGACAGAAATGTACCACTGAAAGTGTAAAGGAGCTAGATTTTTTTTAAGTAAATTCTACCCCCAATGTGGGGCTCAAACTGATGACCCCGAGATCAAGAGTGGCATGCACTACCAATGAGCCAGCCTGGCACCCCTAAAGGGGCTGACTTTTTAAAACCATAGGCTCTGAGGCCTGGGGACAGGTAGGAATAGGAAATTCAGGTGCCCTTTGGCTTAAGTCCAGCTCCTTACTGTTTCCCTCTTGCTTGAGGGGGGTGGGGGAGTCCTGGTTTTTGCATCCTTCAGGCTAACAAGATCACACTGCTCTAAGGGTTTTTCTCATCTAGTTAGGAAAGAGTCCAAAAAGAGTAAATTCCATAGTGTTCTCTTTCAGGATTTTTTATTTTTTTTTTAAATGTTTTATTTATTTCTAGGAGAGAGAGACAGCGTGAGCAGGGGACGGTCAGAGAGAGAGGGAGTCACAGACTGAAACAGGCTCCAGGCTCTGAGCTGGCAGTCAGCACAGAGCCCCACACGGGGCTCGAACCCCACAAACCGCGAGATCATGACCTAAGCGAAAGTCGGAAAGTCGGACGCTTAACCGACTAAGCCACCCAGGTGCCCCCCTTTCAGGATTTTTTAAATACTCCTTTCCTTTCCCACTCTACCACCAAACATATTTTTCTCAGCTCCGGTTAGCATAAATTTCTATTAGTAATGAGGAAGTTTCTTTCTGATCACTCATTTTTAGGACAGGGTCATTGTTATTATTTTTTTTAATGATGGGGTGGAGTCGGTGGGGGCAGCTTTCAGTAGAATATGAGTGTTTAATTTGCTTTATGTGGCTAGCATTCTTTTGATATCCTAAGACTACCGTGTTAGATTTTTAGTTATTTCTTAGAAGGTGGGGGTAGGGAGACCCCTTTCCCACTAGTAAATATATCATTTTCTTTGAAAATTAATTGGCTCTACTACTAGGGTAACAATATTTTTTTAAGTTTATTTATTTATTTTGAGAGAGAGAGCCCAGCCATGTGCAGGAGCATCAGCGGGGAAGGAGCAGAAGGAGAGAGAGAGAGAGAGAGAGAGAGAGAGAGAGAGAGAGAGAGAGAGAGAGAGAGAAGCCCAAGCAGCATCTGCACTGTCAGCACAGAGCCCAATTAGGAGCTCGATCTCACCAACCATGAGATCACGACCTGAGTCAAAATCAAGAGTCAAGGGTTGGAGGCTTACTCGACTGAGCCACCCAGGTGCTCAATAACATTTTCTTTAAAACTGAAGAGCAATGCTCCCACCTCAAACCTTGAGCAATGGTGAAATACCATCCCAAGTACATCCTGGCTGGGCGAAGATGCACCACCACTGTGACCCAATTCCAGTGACAAAGCCTGTACTCCTTTCCCACTCCCCACAATACCTACTGCAAGAAGGATACCCCCTCTCCTAATCCCTCACTGTTTGCATTTCTTCCTCACTCCGTTCCAAGTAGCAGAAGCTTGGAGGATGGTATCCCCATCACAGCATGTCCTGCGGCTACCTGTGTGAATGCATTCCATCAGTATCTGTGCGTCTGAGATGGCCTCGGTGTATTATTTATGTGAGATAAGCAAGATGCAGTTATATTCACAGTGTGTTTCCACTTATGTAAACTCTGACAACCCAGATTCCTACATATGTGTATGATTCAATATTCATGTATGATTGTTGAACATGAGGAAAGTATAGCTAGGTATATAATAAACCATACTGGTTAGCCCTGGGGCAAAGGACATGGCAGACCAGGGGGAATAAGACAGAAATACTTTTACTTATATATTTTTTTCACTTTTTGGAATAAAGAATATGATTTTTTTTAATAACACGTGAAAAAATGCAAAAGCTCAAAAATATCTTGTAGTCCTTTCTGACCGTTGAAGTTGTCCCTGCTGTACTCAAAAACTCCTTCTGGCAAGAGTAAGAAATAGAAATCTCCGAAGGCCACAGCCTGATGAAGAAAAGGGCCCTGGGCTTGAATTAAGAACATCTGGGTATAAGAAGATTTGAAGTAAGCAAAATAGATTACTGGGTGACTCCAAAGGAAAATTATGCATTGTTTTGCTCATACCCTTCAGGGTTATCTGATTTTCATTGCCTTTGAGCAACTTTACAACTCTTTAAGTTGTCGATAATTGCAAACAATGCAAAAGAATTTTTTCAATAGGCAAGCAATTGTGTTTTTTTCTGCCAGAGGAAGAGAGTCTCATTCCGGCCTCCACATTTTCCTGCAGTCAGCATCTGTTCTTTGGATTTTTATTTGAACTCCTTATAAAATCTTACCAGTTGCCTCATTAGTGATGATTTAAACAAAATGCTTATTTTATATTTGAATGAGAATTATCGTTTTACTTTTTTTTTTTCAATTAGCCCTTAATATGGGATTGAATTCCATGGTGGCTGGGGTCAGTGGCCAGCTCCTTCATTACTCTGTCCCTACCCATCCATCTCACTGCCCTTCTGTCTGTTTCATTCTGTTTCTCTCTTGCTCATATTTCTCTGTCCACATGGGATCAGAAGGCAACATTTGTCATGAGGCTTACTTCTGTCTCTGGTGGTGGAATTTGAGGAAATCTGTAGCCTTTTTTCTCTTATCTGCATTGCTCGAATCTCTTATTATTGATATCTGTCATTTTTATAAATCAATATAGCATATGCAAGCAAAATCTGACACTTGTCCAAATTTGTTCAGTGCTTTCTCTCTCTCTCTCTTAATTCTTTATATCTTTGATCTTCAAAGAACAAGAACAGTGAGAAATCTGGCATATTAGTAGTGGCCAGCGAACTTTATCAAAGGGGATATTAAAAGATGAGCAGAGCTCACAGAGTCCCTGTGTACCTTAGAAACCGGCACATCCATTCTATAAGAGCAGTTACCAAAGGCATTTGAGGGAAATACACCACTCTGAAAAGTATGTGCAGCACACCCAATTTGCCAATGACATTGTAAGAGGTTTAGCAGCACCCTGATCCTCCCCTACATGCCAGTAGCACTCTCCCCTCTTCTTTTTCCCATTTGTGATAAGTCAATGTCCGCTGGAGAGCAAAATTGTTCCTAGTTGAGAACCACTGGTCTAGTGCATTTGAGCCTGTTTTCTAACCAAGCACTGTGCTAAATTCTGGAAGTAGAATGTAATCACCAGGGTGTTCTACATTTGTGGATCCTGATCACCATTTAGCTGCAGAAAGTAAGTAGGACTTGTCTTTCCATAGGACTCTTTTTGAAAAATACTATTCTGCTGCAATTCCAAGTGGAGACACAGACTCTGTGATGCTGTCTGGAACACAATGCCAATGCTACAAGAAAAAAATCCCTTCTGACATCATTATGAACATTCCATAATTCAGCACTAGATCATGCATGACTTTTTGACACCAAACCAGATGAAAATAGTACACAAAAATAAAACTACAGACCCATATCTCTCATAAACATGGATGCAAAAATCCTTACTGAAATCTAACCAATTTGAATCTGGCAATATAGGAATAGAATAATATATCACGACCAAGTGAAATTTTTCTCATAAGTCCAACATTGATTTAACATTCAAAAATCAATTGATAGAATTCAATGTATTAACAAATTAAAATTTAAGGGCACCTGGGTGTCTCAGTCAGTCAAGCATCTGACTCAGTTTTGGCTCATGTCATGATCTTATGGATCATGAGTTCAAGTCTTCTGCCAGGCTCTGCTCTGGGAATTTTCTTTCTATCTATCTATCTATCTATCTATCTATCTATCTATCTATCTATCTGCCCCACTTCCACTCACTCTCTCTCTCTCTCTCTCTCTCAAAATAAACAAACATTTTTAAAAATTAAAATAATAATTTACATAATTTTCTTTCCACATAGCTGTGGGAGAAAATTCTGCAAAACTTCTGCCACCAGGTAATAGGATCTATCTTCCTCTAGTTTCCAAAATTATGTTTCTCACTTTGTTCCAAGTACTTGGCCTTCTCAATGTCTACTACTATGTAATATTTCCTCTAAATGTCCCAGATGACTAGGACATTTTCTATTTTGTTCTTTGGAAGTCTTCCAACACCTCCCTGATTCCAAAGCTGCTCCCACATTTTAGGTATTCGTTATGGCAGACACCACTTCCAGGTATCAAAATGCGTATTAGTTTTTTATTGTATGTTAAAAATGTCCACAAACATAGCAGCTTAAAATAGTATTAAAATACTCTTTTAATACTTCTGAGTTCTTTAGGTCAGAAGCCCAAGTAGGCTCAACTTGGTTCTCTGATGAGGGCTTCCCAAGACCAAAATTAAGGCCAAGTTGGGCTTTCCTCTGGAAATCTTGTGGAAGAATCTGCTTCCAAGTTCCTTTAGATTGAGGGAAATCTTTGTGTTTGTAGGACTGAGGTGCCTGATTCCTTGCTGGTTGTCAGTCAGAGGTCACCCTAAGTTTCCTAAGGCCACCTGGGAGTTTCTTCTCATGTGGCCTCCCCCATCTTCAAGCAAGCAAAGGCAGGTGGAGACCTTCTCATGGTTTAAATCTCTGATTTATTCTCTCTGCTTTTAAAGGGTCATGTGATTGATTTAGGTTAAGCTGAATGGTCTCCCTTTTGCTGTATAACATATATAACCATTGGAATAACATCTCAATATTTGCAGGTTCCATACACACTCAAAGAGGGGAGCATTATAAGGATTAGCTCCACTAGACACTATTGTTATAATTCTACCCCTCAATAAGATTTTGGAGGTGATGGAAATAGTCATTATCGTGACATTAGGGGTGGTTTCACAGCTGGAAACAATGAGCAGACTCACTGAATTATACACTTCAAACGGACGCACTTTATTGTGGGTAAACTATACCTCAGTTAAAGTTTCTTATCTCACACCTTATTGAAGGAGGAATATGTAAAACATTCCCCCAAATGGTAGAAGCAAGATAAGGCATACTCTATTGCCCTGTGCCTCCAGGATTGTACTAGAAATCTTAGCTAGTACAATAAAGGGAAAATAATGACATAAAAGGTACAAGGATTAGAATGAAAGAAGCACAAATATCATTTTGTGCAAATGACATGATTATGTAAAAACCCCCACAGAATCTACAAATGTGTCATTGGAATAAATAAGTAAATTTAGCAATGCTTCATGGTTAAGGACAATATACTAAAATCAGCTGTGTTGGTACACACGAACAAGAAATATTTGGGAAATGAAATCTTTTTAAAAAACTGTGATCTACTGTAGCATTTAAAAATACCAAATATCTAAGAATAAAGAAATGTTATGTATAGCTCTTACAATGAAAGCAGCAAAATATTACCAAAAAATTAAAGTCCTAAAAAAAAGAGAAAAAATCCTGTTGTTATGAATTGCAAGAATCAATATTATTGAGGTGTTAATTCTTCCCAAATACAATTCCCATCAAAATCTCCAAGTTTTTTTTTTTGTGGAAATTGAGAAGCTTATTATAAAATGCATATAAAAACGCATAAATCAATAACCTAAACAAAGTTTGAAGAAGAAGAAATTTGGGTACTTACACTATCTAATTGTAAGATTTCTTAAAAATGCTATTCTATTAATGTGTTACTATCACATGGATATATGGGCCAATGGAATAGAATAGAGAATCCAGAAACAGACCAAACACATCTAATCACTTGATTTACAATAAAGACATAATTGCAATTTAATGGGGGTAATGCTTGGTCTTTTATACTGAATGGTTAGTGCTTGAACAGTTAGATATCCATATGGGAAAAAAATTTTAATCTTATCCCTATTTATGCCATATGTAAATATCAATACAAGAATAGTCCTAAAGAGAAAAGCAAGATGTATAGAACTTCTAGAAAGACATAGGAGAAATCCATATCCCCTTAGAGTAGGCAAAGATTTCTAAAACAATAAGACAAAACTGGACTTCAACAAATTAAATCCTTTATTTAACAAAAGTAATCCTCAAGAGAAGTAAAAGCAAACCTTAGACTGGAAGAAGATATTCTCAATACATGTACCTGACAATCTAATAAGAAAAAAGGGCACGTGGATGGCTCAATTGGTTAAACATCCAACTTTGACTCAGGTCATGATCTAATGGTTTATGGGTTCAAGCCCTGCCTCAGGCTCTGTGCTGACAGCTTGAAGCTTGGAGCCTCCTTCAGATTCTGTGTCTCCTTCTGTCTCTGCTACTTCCTTGCTCATGCTCTGTCTATCTCTTTCAAAAATAAACAAACATTAAAAACTTTTTAAAGAGAGAGAGAGAAAAAGACAAGCAACCCACATAAAACAGGCATAAGTCTTGAAGAGACAGTTCACAAAGGAGATACACCCAAATAACCATGAGATGGTGGAGATGGTGCTCAACATCAAGGAAAGATTTAAACTACAATGAGCCTGCCGATATATACCCCACTGAATGATTCAAATTAAAAGAGACTGAAATACCAAGCATTAGGAGAATATGGAATCAGAACTCTCTCCTACACTGCTGCCGGAAATTGGCACTACCACTCTGGAAAACTGGCGCTATTACCGAAGTTTGACATAGGATTACTGTATGATCTAGCTTCTAGGTATTTACCTAAGAGAAAACGTATGTCTAACAGAACACGTGCGCAAAAATGTTTATAGCAGCTACATCCACAATAGCCCAAAACAGGAAACAATCCAAGTATCTGTCAAGAGATGAATAAACTGTAGTCTACCTATGCGATGGAATAACTCAACAACAACAACAACAAAGAAAAACAAAAACAAAAAACTGATAGGTGCAACCACGAGGATGAAGCTCCCAATAATATGATGAACAAAAGAATCCAGCCATAAATGGGTCCAAACTCCAGCCACACAGTGTAGGATTGCATTTCATGTAGCTTCAGCACAGGCAAAATACATCAACAGTTATGGCGTCAGAGTTAGTACAGTGCTTCTTAGTCTTTTTTTTCCTTCATTCCCCTCACCAGCAAGGATTCTTTTTAGAGTTTTTCTCCCTAAAACACCTCCCCCATTAAATGTTAGCATCTCAGGTATGTTGTATATTAGCTTATCTACTGTGGCCCTTTGGTGGAACACAAACCATTATAATAGCCAAGGGCTTTTTGCCTCTTCCTCCCAAGAACCAATTCTCATCCTCTTGGTTGGTCTCACCTCACTGAGGACACGTGGATTAGCAGTCCCTCTGGGAAGCTTTTATTTTGGAAGGAGAATGAGAGAACCACCTGGCGTGCTTGAAATAGTCTATGTTTTGATCTGGGTAGTAATAACACAAATGCATACGTATTTTCAAATATGCACTTCAGACATATTGAGTTGACCTCTTAAGATTAGCTTACTCTATTATATTTATGTTATACTTAAATAAAAAAGTAAAATAATAATAACGGTAACAAAGAAAAAGAATCAGGATTTATTTTTTTTTACCATCTCTCAAGTGTGTTTTCTCTGTCCCATTTTCAGACAGCTCCCCCATCATGATGGCAGGGTGGAGCTGTGAGGACACAAATCCTAGAAATATTAGCAGCCAATCCAACAGGAAACATCCCTTCTTTCATACTTAAGTCAGAGTTTCTGCACTGATTCTCATTGGTGTACATTGGGTCATATGCCCTTTTCCTAAACCATTAAGCTTGATCCAGAATGGGAATGAGAAGCTGATTGGCCAGGCCTGAGCCAAATGATCATTTGTAGACCTAGAAGCAGAATCAACAGCATCCAGATCACATGGACTTAAAGTCAAGGAAGAGTGTTCCCAGAGGAAAATTAGGGTGCTGTTTCTGGAAAGACAAAAAAAAAAAAGAAAGAAGGAAGGAAGGAAAGAAAGAAGGAAAGAAGGAAAGGAAGGAAGGAAGGAAGGAAGGAAGGAAGGAAGGAAGGAAGGAAGGAAGGAAGAAAGAAAGAAAGAAAGAAAGAAAGAAAGAAAGAAAGAAAGAAAGAAGAGAAAAAGCCAAGGGGAAGATAAAAGACTTCAGCTGTGTCAGAACCAACAGCAGGCCTTCTCAGGGCATCACCAGCAAATGGCCTAATGTCATCTCTTCCTAGGACCTTAGGACCAGGGAAAGCTCAAGAGGCAGACTGGAATTTATTCAAATGCTCTCTTTGTCCATCTCTCTACCACATACCTCCCAAAAACTCTAGAAACAAAAATAAGAACATTATTTGGGATAATGTATAAGCAATCTTCAAAAAAGAGGAAAGAATATTGAATCAAAGAGTCAGTTCACACGGGTTTCAGCATATTCACCGGACTCAACCTGTTTCATTGTCTTAAAATCTGGCAAGTGCCCTGAGTCCAGCCTCAGCACAGGAGGTGAAAAGAGAAAGACAGTATAATGAGAGTGGCTTTAGGGATAGGGAGCAGGGCTCTGGGCTTTAGGATCAGGGATTGTCCCTTCCCTCTGCCACTCTGGACTAAGCAATTCTGGAACATGGTGGCTTGCATTTCCCTGTTTAATAAACAGAACCACTGAATTGTTACTGATTTATTCTACACAGCTCCCCTAGCTGTTAGTCAGATTGTTGGGTAACCTTGGACATCTGCCTGCTGAAATATTAATTCTGAAGAAGAAGCAGAAGCCCACAAGCAAAGATGTCTCATAAACGCAAATTCTTTGGTGTTTATGCTCAGATACTGAAGATGCCAGGAGTTCACAGGAGAAGGTGGGCAGGGAACTCCCAGGTCGAATGTCAAGGTCATTGCAACAAATTCAGAGATCCAACTCTCCCGTTAATTCTCCCTCTGATCTCCTGTCTCTCATCCTGCCTTCTGGTGATTTTCGAGGAGGGGGTAGAAATGTAGGAAGACAATGGGGAAGTTCAGCTGAGAGAGTGACTTTCAATGTTATCCAGGTCAAGCTTGAACCAGTACAGCAGTATACCCCATAGCTGACTCAACTATCACTTCTTAGATCATTTGCCAACTCTGTCTTAAGTTATCCCAGAACCCAGAAAGACTTGCAATACTTGAAAGACAGTTCATACATAGCGGGTATCTCTGAAGTTAAAAGCCAAAACATCCCAGACATGGGGGGCAGGGGGGTTTACAATTATATTTCCTTTACCTGCAGGTACATTTTTCCCAGGGTAGAAAGTTACCCTCACATGCTGGAGCTTGCACCAAAGTAACATCAATGACTGAAGGGCAGAAGGTCAAAGAGAAGGAAGGACCAGTCCTGACCTTGCTAGCTCTTTTCTCCCACTGGTACAATGGCATTCCTAGAGGCGATCCCTCTGCCCTTACAGCCAGACAGAAATACTCTCCTGAAGCTAGATTCACTGTCTCACACACTGACAGCCTGCCCCTGGTGGCCTCCAGGGGCCATCGCCTTTGACCCTCTAACAGAGACAGCTGCAGGAGGTTTTATGAAATGAATAAAATCCTATATACCCAGGGATGTGTGGCATGTGGAGTGGAGGCTGAATGGAAGGTAGTAATTTAACCACAAGGCTTGGGTTTTGTATAGAGATGAGTTTTCTTCCTCCATGAGCCAATGACTCCATGTACGCTGATCTGTCTTCATTTCTAGCACAGAACCTGCTATAGACTTTAAAATTGCCATCAGGGACAGGAACTAAAGTGGAACATGAACCAGAAACCGGAATGATTATACTCATTTGCTAAATCCCACAGCGAATCCAAATATTAACTTTCTAATTGAATTGAAAGTTTTTTAAAACCAGTGGACCAGCTCAAATTGAAACTGAACCTATATATTTTCTAAAACGACTAAATGGAAAAAAAAACCTACGGAAAGGGAAAAAAGGGGGAATTTAAAAAGTCTCAGGGGTACCTACCCCAAAGAAGTAAAAACAATCGTCCACAGGACTATTTGCGGGCAAACGTTCACAGCAACATGAGTCGGAATAGCCAAGAACTGGAAACAATTTAAATGTCTGCCAGTGATGAAGGTATAAAAAAATGTAATATATCAATGGGATGGAATATTATTCAACAATGAAGAGAAACAAAATACTGACATATGCTACGTGTATGAAATGCAAACACATTGTACTAAATTAAAGAAGCCAGACACAAAATACCACATGATATATGATTTCCATTCATATGAAATGTCCAGAAAAGGCAAATCCATAGAGAAAGAGAGTAGAATTGTGGTTGCCTAGGGCTGAAGGTGGGAACACATGGGTAAAGGGGATCTTCCCAGGTGGTAGAAATGTTTAAGAATTGGACCATGGTTATGGCTGCATAACTACAAATCAACTAACTACTTGCTTTAAAAGTCTCAGAAGCAACATCTATTGTTTCAAGTTTCAGATTCCTGCATCTGCCTATTTAGAAACATATATCTGGGCATGTTTTGCTCCAGTAGGGCCTGCCCATCGAATCTCCGGCTGCAGTAAAGACATGCTGGAGAAATAGTTGACAACTGTTTCCCCAGCAGTTACACCTTCTGGTAAAACACTAGTTCCTCTCACCATCAGGGTGGACACATAAGCAATGTTAAGCCAATCACAGCATCTCTCCGGCTGGACTCCAGGATCGTCCAAGGAGTGAGCGTAGAATCCAAACCCAGCCAGTTAGAATCTTGGCCTAGGGTTTTTAATTTTTTTTTAATGTTTTATTTATTTCTAGGAGAGAGAAAGAGAGACAGCGTGAGCAGGGGAGGTTCAGACAGAGAGGGAGTCACAGACTGAAACAGGCTCCAGGCTCTGAGCTGGCTGTCAGCACAGTGCCCGACACGGGGCTCGAACCCACGAACCGCGAGATCATGACCTAAGCAAAAGTCGGACGCTTAACCGACTAAGCCACCCAGGCGCCCCCAGCCTAGGGTTTTTTAAATCAGAAGCTGGAACCATCTCATTTTCCTCTCAGCCTGAAGCTGGAAGATGTGAGTTCAAATCTACCTGGTGCCATTTTCCCTACCTCGCCATGCAAGTCCATTTGCAATGGAAAATGAAACAATCCCTAAAGAGGCACAGACATGAAAACTAGCAAGCTAGAGACTGAGTGCATCCAACACCAGGAAGCAAACCAATGTCACACCATTTCCACCCGTCTTCCCTGAAATTTGGTTACATTTGCCAACAAACCCTCCCCCCACCTCCCTGCTTTATTTGCTTGAGCTGGTGTGATTGGGATTCCGTTGCTAGTAAATAAAACACCAGAGACATAAACAGAACTCAAGGTGACCTCTCTGAGGGAAGCTTTTGAGTAATTCCTTCCCACTAGAAACATCTTTCCAACCCCAAGACATTCAGGTATCAACATTTTCTTGTGTCGACCCCGTGACTAGAATCCAGTGCTTGTCATACTCATCTACTATAGCACAAGTTGGCAAACGTTTTCTGTCAAGGCCCAGAGAGTAAATATTTTAGGCTATCTGGGCCATTTGGTCTCTAACACAGTTATTCAATCTTACTATAGTCATGCAAAAATGCCATGGATAATACACAAATGAGTGTAGCTGTGTTCCAATAAAACTTTATCTACAGGGCAAGTGGTGTGTCAAATTTGGCCCTTGAGTTATAGTTTGCCAACCCCTATTATATGGGATTCTATCATCTATCTATCTATCTATCTATCTATCTATCTATCTATCTATCTATCTATCTACATATCTATTTAACACCAGGTTCCTAGAATTGGATTAATCAGACTCTTTAATTCATGACACACTGAATTGGTTGCTGATAGGTTTCTTTTATTTGAATTATTGATAGATTTTAAAAATATGATGAACACTAGTGAACCAACCACCCACCTAAGACCTGGAGCATTGTTCAGAAAACTGACCCAGGTCTGAGGATCAACAGAGGCTTGACTCTCTAGGCAGCAGGAACAGCATGGGTGAAGACTCTAACATAAAGACAATGGCTTGCCTGAAGGGTACAGTGAAGTATGGGAAACAGGTGGAAATTTGGTCCCAGGTAATAAAAGTTTGCCTAAACATTGCTATGTATATAGCAGGTGGGCCCTACATGTATATTATATATAATTATATAAACACACATACACACACACACACACACACACACACACACACACTTCCCTGGAGGACTACAAAAAGGGGTCAGTGCACCAGGCCACCCAACCAAGAAAATCCTTTGGCCCCTGTCCTTCCTGGGAGTCTGGAATTTGAAAACTTGAATCAGGACACTGGAAAGTGAAGATTTAAACAGGTGGGCCCATTCATTTGCGGGGTATCTCCCCCTCTAATTCCAACAGGTTCTGGCAACAGGAAGTCAGGGCTCCATCCCAAGCATGCTGAAGGCAGCAGGAGGGTTACAGAAATGCTGGCCTAGGCCAGGCCTATGGGAGGCAGGCTGATCTGAGGATGCTGAATGAAAGGCAGGAAGCAAGAAGAGATAGGGCATCTTTTGAACTCTGGCCTCTCCATCTGTGTGCTCGTTGTGCAAAGCACCCACCCCAGAATCCTGGTCCTCCCTCCGTGTGAATAAGATTACACTTCCCTATCCCTTTAGAATTACCTGTGACCATGTGTCTTGCATTGCCCAGGGAACAGTGAGTAGAAGTGACATGTGTCTCTTCCAGGCAGCAACCTCGAGAGCCATGTGCAGTTCAACCATCACCCTCCTCCTTGCCAAAGTGATTGATCATAGAGACTCTGTTGAGATGAAGCCACCATCATTCTGAGTCCCTGAGTGACCATGAGAACAGAGCTGTTCTTTTGACCTACCCTCAACATTCAGTATAAGTCCGAAATAATCCTTTTGCATCTTAATGCATGAGATATGATGTTTGTTTCGGGATTTTGTTTGTTTGTGTCAAGAATAATCTCAACCAGGGTCAACAAACTATGGCTGACAGGCCAACCTTGGCCTACAACCTGTTTTTGTAAATAGTTCTGTTGGAACACGGCCACGCCCATTCACTTATGTATTGTCTGTGGCTGCTTTTACACACTGAGTCCTTGTGACAGATGCCATATGGTCCACAAAGTCTAAAATATTCACTGTTTTGCCCTTTCAGAAAATGTGCACTGACCCCTTGACCTAGACTCTTCAAACTGGGGATCCGGGAAGGATGATCCATTGGAGAAGCTTGTCCACACTCCCCAACCTCCTCTTCCTTCCTTTGAGGTTTTCCTGACCACAGGTTGGGATATGATTATCTCCAGAAAGGGTTTGTTGTCTATCATTCATATCTTGGTGGGAAACATATTTGAGGTGCAGTGTGACCTCTTCCAGGAGCAGCATGAGGCCAGGCCTTAAAACTTGACCCTACTAAAAAAGGCGTTAATGAAATAGTTGAAAGAATCATTTTAGGGAAAAGGTAGGGGTCCCTCCAGACAGTCCTGAAACTACATCATGCAGGTGACTGCTTTTGTTAACTCAGCACGCCAGGGCAGTCCTGGGAATAACCTAATAATAGGTGTCTTTCAAAATCTCACCCGTTTACCTTCAAAACAGATACATTCAGTTCTCTAACAGTTTCACCCACTGAGCACATAGCTAAGAACCAAAAGTAAACCAAAAATGCTGCAGGGAAGCCAAAAAATGGAAATTACAAACCCAGTATAACTAGAGAATAAGGGATTACATCTAGACACTTTACTATGAGTTTACACACAATGGAGGATCTGGCTTGAACGATCTTATCAAGAACCAGCTCCCACAAATTCCCTCACTAACTCCACCCTTTCGTTTACAAGTCTTTCATTCATTCAACAACACATTTACCCAGTGACTCATCTATTTTCTCTCTTTTGTTAATGTTTCTTTATTTATTTAGAGAGAAGAGCATGTGAACAGGGAGGGGCAGAGAGAGAAGGAGAGAGGATCCCGAGCAGCCTCCACACTGTCCATACTGAGCTAGACCTGGGGCTCAATCTCATGGCCTGCGAGATCATGACGTGAGCTGAAATCAAGAATTTGACATTTAACTGATGGACCCATTCAGGTGCCCCCGACTCCTGTATTTTCAAATACAACTTAATATGTGTAGAGCAATGTATAATCTAACACACCTACATGTGTGAGTGGGCTTCTGTGGGAAAAACAAAGATGTGAGACAGTGCCTGGCCCTCAAGGGGCCATTTAATACAAGACTAGAGCTCCTTGGCCTTCACGAACCCAAAGATATCACAATGATACAATACAGGACAAACGTTAATGTTTAGTATCAGCCTCTGTGCTTTCCATTTGGAGAAGGACAAAACAAAGCCTGGCATGCAACAGCTGCTCAATAAATTCCACATACTCTAATTTGGGCAGCTTCATATTTCAGAAAGATTTCTTTTTTTTTTTAAAGTTTTATTTATTTTTAGGAGAGAGAGAGAGACAGCGTGAGCAGGGGAGGGTCAGAGAGAGAGGGAGTCACAGGCTGAAACAGGCTCCAGGCTCTGAGCTGGCAGTCAGCACAGAGCCCGACGCGGGGCTCGAACCCACGAACTGTGAGATCATGACCTAAGCAAAAGTTGGACGCTTAACTGATTAAGCCACCCAGGCACCCCATATTTCAGAAAGATTTCTAACCAGAGGCTCAATTATTTTAAGTCCTGATGTTTGAAATAGTAAGTGCCCATTTGAAAAATTGGGTCAAACCACATTAATCCCCCAAGGCTTCCACGCTCATCTTCCTCGGAGCCTGTGGGCCCGACGAAGTTGTTTGTGTTCATAAATGTCCCCACCATGCCTGTGCCCTTTCCTTGTCACCTGTACCCCAAATACTGCCGAGCAGAAAAGCTCTTTCAGTCCAAGAGAACAACACTGATTCAGGTGGGAAATGAATTGTGAGAACAGATGTTCTTGAAATCAAATCTCTGGTCTCATGTAAATATTGTCAGAAATAAACAATGAGAGAACCACAGAGGAAGTGCAATCGACACATAAACCTTGTTTCTAAAACAAATCTCTAAGCCACCCACAGGCCTGAAGTGAGCCTCCACGAGTGTGATTCAGAGACAGCCTGAGATGAAAGCAAAATACTCAACTGCCTAAATTACCCTCTTTTAGGGATTCCAGGAAGTTCTCCCTAACCTCAGATAGCCAGACTATCCCAGTACCAACGCACTAGAAATTTCACAATTAGAAATTCACTCCTTTGGATATATTTTCTCTAGTCTGTTTTTTAAAAATGGCAGAGCTGGGGAGATGCTATCGTTCTTGACCAAGTAAAACACTAACCTGGGGCACCTGGGTGGCTCAGTCAGGTAAGTGTCTGACTCATGATTTCATCTCAGATCATGATCTTGCGATCTTAAAATTGAGCCCCATGTCAGGCTCTGTGCTAAGCATGGAGTCTGCTTAAGATTCTCCCTCTCGCTCTTTCCCTCTGCCTCTCAAAATCAAACAAACAAACAAACAAAACAAAAAAGCAAAAAACACTACACTAATATCATACAAAGTGTTAAATAACAGTAGTAATGTTTTATTTATACAGCATATTAAAGCTTCTAAATTCCCTGGGATGTGGGTAGAATATCCACTCTTTACCCACATTTTATAGATAAGGAAACTGAAGTTCAAAGAGTCAAAGGACTTGTTCAAAGAACAAGAACAAATCAAGAAGTGCAAAGATAGAGCAGAAGCAGGTGTGCCAGCACAGTGCCTTTGCAGAGACGGCAGCAGAGGGGAGTGTGTTTTCAGCTCACCGAATAATGTTTATCAACCCGTCTTTGACCTTCACAATGGATTTCTTAATTGCAGATGAAGGGCACACTGCCCCCTCCGGCCCTTTTGAGCAGATGACATCTGCAGAGAGCCTTCTCTGCACGGGCAGGGCCACTGAGGGGCCACCGGGTCTGCAGGGGCCAGTGGGGAGGAGGGACAGCGAGCCCAGCAAGGGAAAGGAGAGGAAGCAGACCTGAGGCTTGAAACACACGTTTCCCCAGGGTTGTAACAATCATGGTGCTTCCTCTGTGGCAGGTTCACTTGCCTCCTGTGACTGCTCACATTTGCCCTGTGTGTAAATATCTGTTAATTCCCGTATTAAAAAGGAGAAATTGAAGGGCGCCTGATTGGCTCAGTCGGTTGGATGCCTGACTCTTGATTTCTGCTTGGGTCATGACCCCAGGGTCACCGGATTGAGCCCTGTGTCTGATTCCCAGTTGAGTGTGGAGCCTGCTGGTGATTCTCTCCCTCTCTCTCGTCCCTCCCCGCTGCTCACACATGCTCTCGCTCTCTCACTCTCTCAAACGAAAATTTTTTAAAAAAGAAGAAATTGAGACTCAGACAGAAGTGACCTGGCTGAGACTGTACAATGTGGGAGCAATATTGAGCTCAGGCCTTGGGCTTTCCATACCAGCTCTCATCTAGAAATAGTTTTATCCCCAAAAAACAAGAAGATGCTCCGTCTCACACCTTCTAGGCAGAAGTCTTGTATAGAACCTGTAAAAGAGGGGCGCCTGGGTGGCGCAGTCGGCTGAGCGTCCGACTTCGACTCAGGTCACGATCTCTCAGTTTGTGGGTTCGAGCCCCGCGTCGGGCTCTGTGCTGACAGCTCGGAACCTGCTTTGCATTCTGTCTCCCTCTCTTTCTCTCTGCCCTTCTCCTGCTTGCTCTCTCTCTCTCTCAAAAATAAATAAACGTAAAAAATTTCTTAAAAATGTAAAAGAAAGATGGAAGAAAGAAAATGATAGTAAGCACAAGTTGAGCGTGTACTGCACCTGATTCATTTCTTCAAAGGCAAACAGAAGCCACATCTCAGCATTTACAATCTCCGTAGTTGGAAATATGCAGTCTCTTCCAGCCCCGGGGACCAGGGAGCATGAGAACGATGTGCACACAACAGGCACGCCCATCGTTCCTTGCCATCTGCATATAGTATCTCAGTGCTCCATGGACACAGAATTCAAGTGGACCCAGGTTGCATGAGTTTAGCGAGACTCAAAGGGACTATAAGGTAGGCACATTACACCTAAGAAAGAGAGGCAGGGCGCTGACATCACTTCCCATGGGAACCAGAACTCTGAATACAGAGAGAGAAGGTAGTGGCATGCTCCAAAACACTACTGAGCAAGGCACCCCAGCAAGGCCTTTCTTAGCCAAGTGCTCGCACCAAACGCCAATTGGTATATTCCTGTAACTGCAGAGACACCACGTATCAAGCTCTTCCAGTGGTCCTGTGACAGCCACGCTTAGACTTTGGCTAATGGGAGAACCACTCAACAAAGACCCTCTCCAGCATGAAACATCTTCACAACTGTTTCTTGAGAACCCTGCTCTCCAGTGAAAATGAAGTTCACACAAAAATAAACACACGAATATTTATGGCAAACATGTAACAACAACAAAATGGAAACAATCCAGTATTCTCAACTGGCACATGGAAAAACAAACTTTATGCAGCATTCTGGAAAACAGTGTGGAGGTTCCTCAAAAAATGAACACTAGAACTCCCCTATGACCCAGCAAGAGCGCTGCTAGGAATGTACTCAAGGGATACAGGAGTGCTGATGCATAGGGGCACATGTACCCAATGTTCATAGCAGCACTCTCAACAACAGCCAAATCATGGAAAGAGCCTAAGTGTCCATCAACAGACGAATGGATCAAGAAGATGTGGTTTATCTATACAGTGGAATACTACATGGCAATGAGAAACAATGAAATCTGGCCATTTGTAGCAATGTGGATAGAACCTGAGGGTGTTATGCTGAGTGAAATAAGTCAGGCAGAGAAGGACAGACACCGTATGTTTTCACTCATATGTGGAACAGGAAACACTTGACAGAGGACCATAGGGGAGGGGAAGGGGAAAAAAAAGTTAAGGAGAGGGAGGGAGGCAAACCATGAGAGACTCTTAAATACTGAACACAAGGGGCGCCTGGGTGGCTTAGTCGGTTAAGCGACCGACTTTCGCTTAGGTCATGATCTCGCGGTTCGTGGGTTCGAGCCCCGCATCGGGCTCTGTGCTGACTGCTGGCTCAGAGCCTGGAGCCTGTTTCAGTCTGTGACTCCCTCTCTCTCTGACCCTCCCTGCTCACTCTGTCTCTCTCTCTCTCTCCTAGAAATAAAGAAAACATTAAAAAAAAAAATACTGAACACAAACTGAGGGTTGATGGGGATGGGGGGAGAGTGGAAAATGGGTGATGGGCATGGAGGAGGGCACTTGTTGGGATGAGCACTGGGTGTTATATAGAAACCAACTTGACAATAAACTATATTTTAAAAAAAGAAAGAAATCATACTGGAAAATTAAAAAAAAACCAACTTTATTACATCCTTACCGTAGAATACTACTCAGCAGAAAAAAGGAATGAACTAGTGATGCATACAACACAGATGAATTTCAGATGCATATTTATGCTAATGAAAGAAGCCACGCTCAAGCAAACGATGGAAATCTTCTCAGATGGACTCCATCTGGAAAAACAGAGGCTCAGAGAGATTAAGCAATCTTTCCAGAGTCAGGGCTCAGCCTTCAAGGGGTCCAACTACAGGGTTGGCAAGAAGGCAACATGCAGAAATCAGGTGAAGATGCAGTGAAAACACAGCCCTTGGATTGGCCCCTTTCACCCCAGGCAGTCCTGAAGCAGAATCAGATGAATGAAGCAGACAGCAGTTCACAATAGCTACACGAGATAGTTCTCTGCTCTGTTAACTCAACCCATAGTGATCTAGCTCACAAGCCCAGAACTAGAACTTAGCCTTGATGATTAACTATAACTTGTCATGGTCAGTAACTAATACTCAGAAAATCTGCTGAGCAAATAGATTTCATTTTCCATCTCAGGGTGACTGAAGCTATTTTTATTCAGAGTAATTTGAATTCAGAGGCAACCATAAGAAAATGGAGAAAGAGAGACCCTTATTGCAATTCATTTTTTAAAACGTATCAGAAATTATGAGAAGTAATTCAACCATTTTAGTTAAAATAAGGCTAAGCTGAATCTTGGCTGCAGCCCCAGGTCCAATATACCTCCTGTCCTTAATCAGTTTTTTTAAAAATCTCTTTGAAAAAGGAAACTTTGTTCTTGGCATCATTAGAGTGTGCCATTCTCCTGACCTGGCCTCAGCCCAGCACTTTCCAAGCACTAGGCCATCAAACGGAAATTGGCACTGACTGTGTTCTTTCTCTGGGCTGCAACTATAATCAGTCCAGGACAGTCTACACCAAGTAAGCATCTTCTGTGGGTTGGTGCTGACCTGGGTGCGGGGGGCTGGGGGTGGGAGGTGGTTATGAGTCCTCCAGAACTTTATATACGTATCCCCTCATACATGGAAAACTTTTCTCCAAAGAGCAAATGATGAGTGACGATATAAACCCAAGTGCTAAAACTTCATGTTCAGGTAAGAATATTGAGTGCAGTTTACTGCACTCGAGCCTCACTCAGGGTGCTGGCTAAAAATTCAGACTTTGAACACCACTATAGAAGCTCCAGGTCTGTAAGTCTGGAGGGGCCCTCAAGAGTCTGCATTTTTAATGTGCCTCCCAGGCCGGTAATTCTGAGGCTAATAGCCCCAGACCACACATCTGTGGCCCTCCCCTGACTAGCATTTCTGCAAAGAGGACCACTGCCAAGAATGTTCAGGAAAGGCCGTGCGAAGAGGCTAAGCATCATTCGGGTAAGTTAGAAGTGTTTCTCTTATGAAACAAAACAAAACAGGACCTGGCAAAAAGAACACAAGTCATCACCCCTCCTTTCTCATTTCCATCGATTTCAAACATCCAAATCTCTGGTCTCATCTCTTTGATGAAGATGTCCTGTGATATGGGAAAGGTCAGCCTCTGGGCCTGCAGCTAAGAAAATATTTGCATGAGGAACATGATGGCCAAGAGGGAAGCCACATTGGAGCCCCAAAGGGCAGGGCTGCGGTTAGTTGATGCCACTGTTGGTTCGCTTCTGGGTGGAGCGTGCCTTGAGCTTTGGCTTTGAGTGAGGGATGTCCCCAGGAGGCCCATATAATTGTGGGAACCACCATGCAAGCTCTCCACAGGCTCTGGGAGAAGCAAAGAAGGTTACAGGGAAGCCAGAACAGCTCCCAAGGACGCCGGCAGCCATCTTCTCAGCCTCGGTCAATGCGGTGGATGTCACAGCTCCCTTGCTCACCTTGAGGTTTCCCTGGCAACTGACTCATGAGAACTGGCAGGAAAATGGCTTCTCTGTGAGAGTTGCTCTAACAGATCTGCGTACAAGCAGAAGAAGGGACAAATGAAGGCTAAAGTCCCTGGAGTAGTTGAAACCAAAAGAAGAGCCGCAACCTGTTAGTTTCTGTCCAGGCAAAGGAAGTTCGAGCACATGATGGTTCACTTGTGAATATTTTTGCAGCATTTTGGTTTCAGGCTATGTGAACTGTCAGTCAAAAATGAGTAATAATAATAGGGGTGCCTAGGTGGCTCAGTCCATTGAGCCTCTGACTTCAGCTCAGGTCATGATCTTGTCGGTGAGTTTGAGCCCCATGTCAGGCTCTTTGCTGACAGCTCAGAGCCTGGAACCTGCTTTAGATTTTGTGTCTCCCTCTCTCTCTGCCCCTCTTCTGCTCACACTCTGTCTCTCTCTCTCTCTCTCTCTCAAAAATAAATAAAAGATTAAAAAAATTTTTTTCAAGATTCTCTCTTAGGGTGCCTGGGTGGTTCAATCAGTTAAGTGTCCATCTCTTGGTTTCAGCTCAGGTCATGATCTTGCGGTTCATGGGTTCGAGCTCCACATTAGGCTCTGCGCTGTCAGTGTGGCATCTGCTTGGGATTCTCTCTCCGACCCTCACTAGGCCTCTGCTTGTGCTTGTGCTCTCTTTCTCTCTCAAAAAAAAAAAAAGAAAAAAAAAACCTAAAAAAAAAAAAGATTTTCTCTCTTCTTCTGCCCTCTCCCCCACTTGCATGCCCTCTCTCTAAAAAATAAGTAAAAGAGGGGCGCCTGGGTGTCTTAGTCGGTTAAGCGTCCGACTTTCGCTTAGGTCATGATCTCGCAGTTCGTGGGTTCGAGCCCCACGTCCGGCTCTGTGCTGACTGCCAGCTCAGAGCCTGGAGCCTGTTGCAGTCTGTGACTCCCTCTCTCTCTGACCCTCCCCTGCTCACGCTGTCTCTCTCTCTCTCTCTCTCTCTCCTAGAAATAGATAAAAATATTTAAAAATAAATAAATAAATAAAAGAGTAATATTAATAAGTATAATAATGCTTAACACAGTCTAACATGAAGTAAACCCCCATCAATCAGTAGGTCTCAATTCTGGCTGCACGTGGGATTACGTGGGAACATTAAGAACACCAATGCCTGGGATGCCTGGGTGGTTCAGTAGGTTGAGCATCCAACTTCAGCTCATGTCAATCTCACAGTTCATGGGTTCAAGCCCCACTTCAGGCTTGTTCCTGTCAGCACGGAGTCGCTTCGGATCCTCTGCCCCTCTCTCTCTGCCCCTCCTCTACTTGTGCTTTCTGTCTCAAAACTAAATAAACATTTTAAAAAAGGAGAAGAAGAAGAAGAAGAAGAAGAAGAAGGAGAAGAAGAACACCAATGCCTGGATCCCACCACCAGAGAACATGATTTAATAAATCCGGCTGTGCCTAGGCATTGCAACAAATGTCACCATCTCTTTCAGTGCAGACAACTCTGCAAGTTCAATACCTTGAGCTCCATTTTACAGGGAGAAACTCAGAGGTTATGAGATGTGTTCAAAGTTATTCACCTACTATGTGGGTAACATTCAAATGATTTGAACCTGAGTCTGTCTGACCCCCCAGTACTTATTACTGTGGAGATATTTAGATATTGGTCCACTATGGCCACATTTAGAAAAAGAGGGACTTTGGGTCTGGGAAAAACCAAAGCAAATGAAGTGTAGCAGGTGTGGAGGTTTGGGCAATAAGGCCTGGAGAGAAACGAAGCAGGGTGGGGAGAGCGGGGCCAGGCCATAAGTCAGCCCACCAGCAGCCCCTCTGAGGGAAGGTGCCCAGCAAAGCCCTTCCCGTGCAGCTGTCCCATAAATTCTGCCTCCTCCACAGCTATTGGGTGTCTCTGCTTCTCCCCATCTCCACGGCTGCCACATGCTTTCTCTAACTACCATTTTGTCTCTACCTAACCTACATTTGGCTGATTGCCACAGAAACCTATTTGGGGCTTGACCAAATAGAATCCCTCTTTCTCATTCACCAGAGGGTTTAGAGGTTGGCTATGTAGCGGGGACAGCATCTACAAAGTTATCAATGGCCCGAGTATTCTTGAAGTCCCAGGCTTCACGTTCCATGCAGAAAGAAGAGGGGCATAAAGAAGGAACAGGTGGTGTCCGTGCTGGGAGAGCCAAAACCTGACCAGAAATCCTTAGCAGATTTCAGCATTTGTCCAATAGGTCAGGTTTGGGTCACATGCCATCCTTATCTGCAAGGGAGTCAGAGTCGATGAATATTGTATCAGATGCATTTTCACTCTGAAAATCAAACAAACCTGAGCAAACAAAATACTGAGGTTTGGTTGATTAAGTGAACTGCCTAAAGACGAGCTCCCTGTTTTCATCCTCTCCTCTCTCTGGTCCTTTTCCCAAACAGTAAACAATATGTATTTCTAAGGAGCAAATGAACCTACAACCACTCCAGAATAAAATCCTTCAAGGACTTCTGCTGCTTTGGAGCAAAAACAGGGTGCCATGATACAGTCTACAAGGCTGGAGCACGCGGCACAGCCCCGCCGCCCCTCCCCACAGGGGTCAGCTCCCCCCCTCAGCCTTTCCCATCTACCAGTTTTCCACCAGCCTCCAGGCCCTTGAAGATGCTCCTTCTGCCTAGAATCCTCCTAAATGTTGTTTCTTCCATTTTGTATCCCAACCCCCATGTCCCATGGGACTCTCATGGCACCCCCAGACTTGATCTGGTTCTTGTGGTGTGATCTCACAGCACCTTGTGCTTCTTCTATTTTGTCCTTCTTGCCACATCTTATAAACTGCCAAAGGAGCTGTGTAAGGTCTGCTGTCCCTCTCACAACGTGACCTCCATGAAGGCAGAGTCCTCATGGGTTTGGGTCTCTATGATAGTCCTAGCTCAGTGCCTCACCTATGATACGCACTTGATCTTTTTTTGGAAGAATGGATGGATGGACGAATAAATGAATGGATAAACTAAGTAGAACAACCTTGAGTTTAGGGAACAACTGAAAAAATAAAGCCGAGACAAATAACCAAAATTTTTTGTCTCAAGAATCTAAGGGGAGCCTGGGTGGCTCAGTCCGTTAAGCATCTGACTTTGGCTCCGGTCAGGATCTCAAGGTTTGGGAGTTCAAGCCTCGTGTTGGGTGAACACAAGCCCCACTTTGGGTGAACTCAGGCCCCCCTTCAGATGAGCTCAAAGCCTGATTTGGGTGAGCATGAGCCCCACTTTGGGTAAAAACAGAGCCCTGCTTCTCTCTTTCTCCTCTCTCTCTTTAAAAAAAAAAAAAGAATCTACATCACTCTGTCCTCTTGGGCCCTTGGTGAGCCCCAGGAGTTGCCTCTCAGAGGCAGGAATTAATGAGTCCAAATCATAAAAACCAAAAGCACTGGACTTTCACATGGAGAACCAGACTCCTCAAAATTGTATCATATGGGTGTTTTCTGTAACAGAGCAAAATACATATATAAATATCTTGTCAAAATTGTAAGAAAATTTGCAACATTCCTAATAAGCAAGTGATAAGAAAAAGAAATTAATTATCCATTCAGGATATGTAAAATTTCATTGATATGCTCTTTGGTGTACAGTTGCTATCACTGGATTTTTAACAAACATTAAAAAATGTATTAGGTGCGCCTGGGTGGCTAAGTTGGTTGAGCATCCAACTTCAGCTCAGGTCATGATCTCACTTTTTGTTGAGTTCGAGCCCTGCATTGGGCTCTACAGCATTGGTGGTACAGAGCTTGCTTGATATTTTCTCTCTCTCCTTCTCTCTCTCTGCCCCTTCCCCACTTGCACACTCTCTAAATAAATAAATAAATAAATAAATAAATAAATAAACAAACAAACTTTTAAAAAATTTATGAGAATATTCTTAAATTCACTCCAGACTTTGTTCTCACAGTTCCCAATACCCTCAAACCACTCGCCCCCACCCCCCCACCCCAGAATCACATGCTCTTAAATAACTTGTTGTACCCTCCCAAGCAGGTCTCCATGAATGTAAGCCTAAGACTTGGAACAAAACCATAATATTACTTTCAAGGAACTGAGATGAGGAAGGGTCAAGAGGTAACACTACTAGGAGAGGCCACAAACCAGATAGTACTCAGGCAACTTCAGTGATTAATTTTAATCGGGTTTGCTGAGGTACTTTACTTAAAATGCACAATTCTAAATGCATAGTTTGCTGAGTTTTGACAGTTGACTAGGGTTGTGAAACCAGCACTATGATCGAGTTCGAGAAAAATTCCTGCAGCACAAGAAGCCTTCATAACCGTCTACAGCCAATTCTCTCTGTCAACCCAGGCCCTAGGTAACCATTCATCTGCTTTCTATTGCCAGAGTTTGCCTTTTATAAACATTCATAGAATCACGAAATGTGTAGTCTTTTTGTCTGGGTTTTTTCACTTAGAATTATACTTCTATGAAACATTTCTGTTGTTGAATATATCAGTAGTTTGTTCTACTTTAAAGCTAAATATTATTTTACTATACTGGATATACCACAATCTATTCACCCACTGATGGATATGTTGGTTTTCTAGATTTTTGTGAGTATGAATAAAGCTGCTATGAGCATCTGAGTTTTTGTGTGAGCATGTGTTGTTATTTCTTGGGTAAATACATAGGTGTGGGATTGTCAGATCATGTGACCAATGAGTATGTTTGACTGTATTAAAAAAAAAAACTACCAAACTCTTTCCCAAGGTGGCTGTACCATTTTGTAAAAGCACCAGCAATATACGGAAGTTCCATTTGTTCCAAATTATAGCCAGCGTTTTATATTGTCAGCCTTTTAGAATTGTAGCCTTCTTGGTGACCATGTACAAGTACTTTAGCATGGATGGAGCTTGCCTTTTCCCAATGACTAATGGTGTGGAGTATCTTTCCATCTACTTATTGGACATTCATATATATTCTTTGCAAGAAAAGTCTGTTCAAATATTTTTCCCATTGTAATAGAGATGTTTTTCTTTTTATTACTGAGTTGGAAAAGTTCTTTATACATTCTGTGTACAAGCACTTTCTCAGATGTTTTGCAAATACTTTCTCCCAGTCTGCACCTTGAATTTTCATTTTTTAAGCAATTTTCTCAAAAATCATGAGTTTTTAGTTTTGATTAACTCTTGCTTCTCATATCATATATAAGAAACCTTTGCCTAATCCATAGTAATAAAGACTTTCTTCTTAAAGTTTTCTGATATTTAGAGGCACCTGGGTAGCTCAGTTGGTTGAGCATCCAACTTCTGCTCAGGTCATGATCTCACAGCTCATGGGTTCGAGCCCCATGTAGAGCTTTGTGCTGACAGTTCAGAGTCTGGAGCCTGCTTTGGATCCTATGTCTCTGTCTCTGCCCTTTCCCCCACCACCTCTCAAAAATAAACATTTAAAAAATTAAAATTTACTGATTTTTAGCTTTCATTACTAGATTATAATATAGTTTGTATTCAACTTTGTATATGATGTGAGATAAGGGTTGATGCTCTTCTTTTTCCCATACGAATACTCAATCATTTCAGCACGATTTGTTGAAAGACTGTTCTTTCCCTTATTCAATAAACTTTGGCACTTCTGATTTATTATTGGGGGTCAATAACTGGTTCTCCTCTCTGTTCCACTGATCTGTATTTCAACACTTAACTTTATTACTGTAGCTTTATGTAAGTTTTACAATCTGGTAATATATGTCTTGCAACTTTGTTGTTTTTTAAAATTATGTTCTCTATTCTAAGTCCTTTGTATTTCCATTTATTTTAGAATCAGCCTGTTAACTTTCTACATAGGAAAACATCCTGCTGATATTTGGATTGTGATTATGTCAAATCTGTGTATCAATTTAGTAAAAATGATATCTTAACAACATTGTAACAACACTGACATTGGCACATGAATATGGGGTATCTTTCTGTTTCTATAGGTCACCTTTAATTTTTGTCAGCAGTAGTTTATACTTGTCAGCAAACAGCTTCTACACATTTTTACCGAATTTTTCACTAAGTATATCATGTTTTTGATGATTTGCAAATGTTGCTGTTTTTAAAATTTTAATATCCAGTTGTTCATTATTAGAATATATGTAGTTGATCTTATATACTGACTTTGTGACCTTGTCAAACTCACTTACTAGTTCTAATAGTGTTTCTTATTTACTTGTTTATTTTTTTTAGTTTATTTTCTCAGGGAGGCAAACTCTGTTTTCTACACCAACAACCTTAGAAGTTTTACTTTTTCCTTTCCAACACATATAACTTCAGTCTTTTGCCTTGATGTATGTTACTGACTAGGACCTCTAGAATGATGCTGAATAGATATGGAAAGAGTGGTCACTCCTTTAATTCCCAAATTCATAGAGGAAGTATTCAGCCTTTAACAATTGTGTGTGACAGCACAGACTAGATATCCTTTCTTATACCTTAGTAGTGAGGCTAAATTACCCTAAAGGCTGCTCAGGACCTACCTTAACAAAGCTTAAAAGCAAACCTTGTAAACACTACACTGATCCACAAGGAACTCACCAAGTAACTTACCAACTTACTAGAATAAATTCCAACACTCAGTAGCTTTTAGTTTAGGTTTGACATGCTGTCTCTCAGACACTCATTTACGTGACAAACACGTATGGTTGTACAGTTTATTTACGATATGAATTGCTAGTTATTCCCGTTATCCCCTACCCTACTCCACCCACATTTCAAGCCGGTTCTTAAGTCCTTTTCCAGTTTTTCTGGAAGTCTTACACCCGGGAAAAGGGTATAAGATGCTGGAGGTCAGGTGGTCCTATCTTTGGTAAAAATCCATTGAAGAAGGTGGGTGCATGAAGGGGAGAGGAGATTTTTTCCGGACAGGGAAGCGGGCAGAGGATGGGGGTCCCTAGAAGAGCAGGGCCCTCATGCTGCTCCCCGTGGGCTGGGTAAGCCCTCCCAGGGGGATGGGTTTTGACCTGTCCAAGGACATTAGCCCCAGGTGCCTAAGCGGTCAGCATCAGCACAGCTGATCTGACTCCGGTCAGAGGGGCTAACATGAACAGATCAGAAGACTCTCGATGCTGGCGAAGGGCACCCTCCTCCACTGTTGGTGGGAATGTAAGCTGGTGCAACCCCTCTGGAAAAACAGGATGGAGGTTCCTCAAAAAATTAACACTAGAACTCCCCTAGGACCCAGCAATAGCACTGCTAGGAATGTACCCAAGGGATACAGGAGTGCTGATGCATAGGGGCACATGTACCCCAATGTTCACAGCAGCACTCTCCACAATAGCTAAAACATGGAAAGAGCCTAAGTGTCCATCAACAGATGAATGGATCAAGAAGATGTGGTATATTTATACGATGGAATACGACATGGCAATGAGAAAGCATGAAATCTGACCATGTGTAGCAACATGGATGGACCTTGAGGGTGTTATGCTGAGCAAAATAAGTCAGGCAGGGAAGGACAGATGCCATATGTTTGCACATATAGGAGGATTAGGAGGAAGCTAACAGAGGACCATGGGGGAGAAGAAGGGGGAAAATAGTTGGGGAGGGGGAGGGAGGCAAACCATGAGAGACTCTTGAATGCTGAGAACAAACTGAGGGCTGATGGGTGTGGGGGTGAGGGGAAGGGGGCAGATGGGCATGGAGGAGGGCACTTGTGGGGGTGAGCACTGGGTGTTATATGTAAACCAACTTGACAATAAACTATTTAAGAAAAAATAAAAAAGAAGAAATAAGGATTTGTTGTAGAGAACTGTGCCCATACCCCCAGAGCCATCAATTCCTCTGGACGTGCCTTTAAAAGGCTCTGTACCAGTGGGGCTGGTGGGTCTATAATCCACCCCTTTGAGCAAGTGTTAGGATACCTTCCTGTGCTGAGCTGTGTGAACACCTCATCTACAGAATTCAGAATCCATTCCCTCTGGAAGATTTTTCGTCTTCCCTCAATCTTTCTCCTCCAGATCTGGCCTAGTTGGGTTACCTGGGATGGAAAGACACTCATCATAATATATTATGATTATTTTGGTCACAAATGACATGAATTCAATTTAATTAGCAAAAAGGGGGTTGGTGGCCTCAGCGGGTCCAAGGACAGAGTGAACTAGAAGAGAGAAGGACATAGATGCAGCCAGGACCTATGGCAGCCCAAAGTTGGGTTCAAACTCCTCATGACACCTGTCTATTCTGCTTCTCACTGTGTTAACTCATTCTGTCCCTCAGACCAGACCAGCTCCTTGCACTTAATGGAACACATGGCAGCCAACAGCATACAGACTTTCTATCATATGATTTGAACAACCAGAGATACTGCTTTGTTGATCTTTCTGGTCTTAACACCAAAAATCACAAGGAAATACCTCATTGGTCCAACTTGGGTCATGTCCACCACTGGATCAATAAACTTGGATGCAGCCAGCTACAAAGATGACAAGTCCTGTGGGGATGAAGCCTATTCGATGGTAGAATGATGGGGGGTGGAGGGTGAGAGGAACAATACTCAGAGGAAGTGAGGGCCAGGAGCACTGCCAGGCCCTCGTGTCATTGTGCCCTAATAGGGCCTCTGCAATCACATGTTGGGTACATGTTCAGTAAATAGCAAATTTATGCAAGGCCCACAGCTGAAATACTCACAAACACACAGAGACACACAGAAAATGAAGGCGGTAAATTGCATCAAGTCACAAACTACTAAACCTTTTGATCATTTCCTTGAGACTAATCAGGCCAGAGATCAACTTTACTCAGGAATCTTCTCAGAAGACACAGGCCTCGGTTTCCATTTCTGCCAACTTCTGTCAAGAAAATTGATTCCAGAGGTCCCTTCGTCTCTAGCCTTCTCTCACTCTCACAAAATCTCACCCATGGAGAAATAGGTGAGGGCCAGGTTACCATTTTTATTCCAAAATGAACACCTTCTAAAATTTGACATTTGGGGCCTTTTCTTCCATCTGGGAATCATCTAAAGTGGGGCCGGAGCAAACCCATTCTAATTAAACAGCTCTTTGGCGAACTCATTTACATATGATTTGACTATGTTAATAAAAACAGATGAATTCTCTTTCTCTTTAGGGGTCACAGTGTGCCACTGAAATCAGAACACCAGAGTACAAAATGACATAAAATGTGATCCCAGCATTCTAGCCACATGAACTTGACTCCAAGAATAGAGGGAAGATATCAAGACAAGGTGAACAAAGAGGGACGGGCCATTCAAAGGTCAGGGACAGGACATTCAAGTCCACTTTCTCAAAGTCACAAAGTGGACCAGAAGCTGGCTATCACTCACTAGCTAATTTCTTGATTATCACACTATTCTCGTTGATACCAGTTACCTTGGTGTTGGGATTATAGAAGGCAACTCTGGTTTTATTCCAGAATTTCATTTCAAAATAATAGAAATCACTGGAATAACCAGAACCATTTGAACTGAATCTCAAGTTCAAAAGTTCAAGTTCAAACTTAGGCAACCGCTGATCTTCTAGGAGCCTGAATGTTCTTGCTTTAATAACACCCGTGGACATTCACTGAGCTCATATCCTGTGCCAGGCACAGTCATATATGCTTTACAAACTCACGCCTCCTTTACTCTTCTCAACAATCCAATGAAGAGTGTTACTATTATGATTATCACAAAGCAGTAGGGCGTCCCTGGGATCAGACCTCCTAGCTTCAGATCGTGGCCCCACTACTTGCCAGCTCTGTGACATCAGGTTAAGTTAGTGAGCTTCTTTGTGCCTTGGTTTTTCCTTTGATAAAATGGGAGCGGACACAATAACACCCACCTCAAGTATTACTGGGAGAATGATGAAGTTAATAAATATAAAGAGCTTGAAACAGAGTCTGACACTTCGTAAAGTGCCCCATAAATGTGAGCCACTGTTAATGGCTCCTGGGTATATATCAGGCACCAGGAAGGCTAAAGAATTTGCCCAAGGTCACTTGGCTAGTAAATAGCAGAGCAGGGATTCACATTAACCCCTACTCCACATTCTCCTTGCCAGGCTTGACAAAAACCGACACTGCACAAAAGCTACATTTGTTGCTACTATTTTGTCCAACACAAAGGGCGTGCTCCAATCTCTTATGTGCATATGTTTTTTTTTTCTTTATTAATGATTAGCATGGTCAGAACGCTTTTCAAGTGGCCTGGAATTGATATTTGAGTTCCAACTACAGAGAAAGGTTTCTTTAAGAAACTATTGGGCATAAATGTCTGCTGTTCTTAACAGATTATTGAAGAACAGCTTTTTCCATGTTCTCTTCAGTTTATGTCTGAGTAGATAAATTCAGAAGGGCTTTGAGATGCTATTAAAAGGGGAAAAAAGGATGCTCAACTCAGAGAAGAACTGAGGTAATATAAATGCTCTGCCGAGCGAGTGATTGAAGTCAGTGCAAGTGTAAGACAGCAAAACAAAGGGAAGCAACTGCTTCCCCCAGCTCCAAAAAAAAAAAAATAAAAATAAAGGGAAATTGATGCAGCCAAAGGAGGAAAGCAAATTTGCTGGAGGGCAGGGAAGAGCTGGGTCAGTCCTGGTTTTGCTGAATCTTAAATGAAGCAAATAAACAACCAACACCCCCCCACCCCAAATTATATTTTCCTCCCAGGGAATTTTTCTTCTGAATCTCTATTTCCTGGCAAGTCAAACAAGAAGCAAGAGTCTGAAATGCCCTCTAGGGGATATCTCTGTTTCATTAAAAAAAAAAATTTTATCAGAAGGCATCTGTGTAAAATGGCTCTGTAACACAGCGCTTCTGGCCAGAGATTGGGGTTGCAAGTTTATAAGGCTTCACTTCACATTTCAAAGCCTCCCACGTGACTGACTTGTCACTGTCTCACCCTTTGCGTTACATTCATCTCATGTCTCAATAAGCACCTCCTGTCTCTGCCACTCAGGGTGCAAATCAGCACAGCAGGGCTGGGCTCTACAAAAAAAAAAAAAAAATGCTACCTGGGTCTAGATGATGTTCCCTGCAAATTTAGCAGGCCTTCACCCAGAATGTGGGGTCACCTCCTCCCCAAAGCACTTCCTTATTAACCGCACCTCATCCCCAAGCCACATCACACACTGAGGTGGGTCCATACTTTCTTCCTCTTCCCCTCCCCCCATCCCATACACACTGAAGGTGATGGTAAAACTACAGTGGATTCTTTTCCAAGCAGGCAGATGTGGTCACACGTCTCCCGTTTTTACAATTCATACTTTGATCTCCCATCTGTTTTATCAGCAGGAGATGCAGTATGTGTGTCTTCCTCCTGCATATCTTATCCCGTTTGGGTTTACACAATTCAAAGGATCTTTCTAGAGTTTCTAAATGGAGATGAGCCACCATTGTTATGGCTTCTTCTTGCCACCAGGGGTCACTGTTGGAAACCGGACCCATGCAGTCCAGTGCTGGTCAGGGCCTCTAAAATTCCTGGTTAGGGTAAATCCCACGTGGGCTGCTGTGGTTCTTTGAGGAGGGAGAAAGCGCCCCCTCACTGCTAAACCTGGTCAAGGTTCCCGTGCTTGGACTCCCATGCTTGCAGCTCTTACTGTCTGTCTAGTTCCGTTAATCCCCACAAAGAAACTGGAACAGCCCAAACTAGAGTCAGGACTGAGCCTAGACCATCACCCTACACCTGGTTGGGTCGCAGCACAGCTACCTGGCAAAAGTCATGAATCCAAGAAGGGGTGAAGGATTAGGGTCAAGTGCTACAGTTCGCCACAGCTCCAGAACAAATCATCACACATCATGTGTGACCGTGTAGAAGAAGGAGGTCTAGATATCCCCATGGGATTCCTTATATTTAGTCAGTCCAGGCCTGAATGTTAATATTAATTTGCATACTACTTTAAATGCCAAAAGTAAAACATTCATGACCTTTTCTATTTATATTCTACTTCTTTCTAAAGCTGGCTTGAAAAATATCCATTTAAAAAACCCTCAAATACAATAAAATTTAAAACAAAAGCTAAATAATAATGGCAAGTAAAGGAATAATTGCCTTAAAAACTCTAGGGTATGGAACATCTTGCAACTGAGCTCCCAATTAGCCTTGAGCTTCCTGGAAGCCAAGGCAAAGAGGGAAACCCAATGGCTTACACATTTCTTATTGTCTCATCAAAGGGCAAATTCCACTTCATCATGACAAACATTTCCCTACCTCTAAGATCTGAGGATCTGAACATGATAGTAATAATTTGTTCCATTAAAAATAAATATTTAAAACACTTTAAAAGGAGATAGACCATGAAGTTTTAGGCAGGGTGACATATAGTTTGTTTGAAACCAGCACTAAGTGAAATGCAATGCTATAGACAATGATGTTGGGATAATTGTGTTTATTAGAGCTATTCTGTGAAAACTGAGATATAGGCTCATCTTGCTCTAGGACATGTGATAGCTCATTAACTTTGGATTAATGCAATTGGGTTCAGCACAATGTGTTCTTTCTTTTTTAAAATTAAAAAAATATATTTTTTATTTTTATTTTTTTGTGAGTCAGACAGAGACAGCGTGGGTAGGGGAGGGTCAGAGAGAGAGGGAGACACAGAATCTGAAATTGGCTCCAGGCTCTGAGCTAGCTGTCAGCACAGAGCCCGACACGGGGCTTGAACCCATGAACCGTGAGATCATGACCTGAGCTGAAGTTGGACGCTTAACTGACAGAGCCTCCCAGGCTCCCCTATTTCTTTTCAAGAGATAGTCTCAACAATTAGGTATGAACCCCCAGAGCACAAGCTATATTCCCCATAAAAACCTGTTATGCACTTACTGCAGAAGATAGGGAAGTTTTATTTGCCCCCAAATAGTCATCTTCAAAATATGACATTTATCCAGCATTATGACCATTTCAGATTACTCTAGATATTTATCCAAGCACCTATAAATACCCCCTCTCTATTTTGATTTAGAGTAGGAAATGACTGGGCCTTTCTCAACTGCTATTTCCCCTTGACAAAATGTAGACAAACTTTTTTCCATGTTTAAAGCCCAACACGAGGACAATTTTATACAGTTTGTGAACATAAACAGCCTGTTAATAAAAGGATTTCTGAAAGTCATATCACTGCTCACTCTGGAAAAGTAGAGACTGTCTTCAGATTTATGAATTACATTAAAAATCTTGCCTTCTTGGGGTGCCTGGGGTGGCTCAGTCGGTGAAGCATCCAACTCTTGGTTTCGGCTTATGCCATGATCTCACAGTTGTGAGACCTGAGCCCCACGTTGGGCTCTGCACTGGGATTAGCATTACCTTTCTTTTGGAGGAATTGCTTTTCTTTGTCTCTCACTCTGACATGTAGTCCAGTAGGACCTGACATATTGAAAGATAATCCTGCCTCTTTTGTCTAAAAATAGGCATTTTGTCTTTATCAGTTACCTATTGCTGCATAACAAATCTCACCAAAACTTAGTGATTTTATATAGCGGTGACATTGTGTTCACTATTCTGAGAATATTCAGTGGTTCTTGTGCTGGTCTCCTATGCATTCCCTCATGTTGCTGATGTCAGTCAATAGCCTGGGGCTGGAGGGTCCATGATGACTTAGTGTTGGCCTCTGTCTAGGCCTCTGTCCATGTGAGTCCATCCTGGGTTTCATTGCATGGCGGTCACTGTACAAAACTGGAAGCTTAAGCCCTCTTGATGCCAAAGGTTGGACATCAAACAACTTTACTTCTACTGAATTTTGGTCAAAGTAAATCAAAGGGCTGGCCCAGATTTCAGACAAAGGGAAATATATGCCACCTCTTAATGAAAGGGACTGCAAAATCATACTGGAAAGGGGCTTGCGTATATGGATGGAAAGAATCATGGCACTAAATTTGTAAATAACCTACCCCTTTCCTGAAGCTGGAAACATTTGGGGCCAAGGTCCCTTAGCAGCGATAGTTGCAGCAGCCTTGTGGAAGGAATCAGTGTGCTGTAGACAGGACAGGACTGACTTCTGGAGAGAAGCAGAAAGAGCCCGAGGGCTCTGTTTTCGCCACTCTGCATCCTCTTCGCCTCTCTCCTAATCTCGTTTGAGGTGGGTTTCTGGCATGTGCCCTCCAGGAGACCAGCTGGATACATAGTACTGCTTTCCCCTTTGTTTACCTCCCCTAGAGGATGGAAGAAAGTGTTGAAAGTAGAGATCTTTGGATCTTAAATTAATTATGTACATGGGCGCAGCAGACCTCTCATTTTATACCTCCTGCCAGCTCAAAACTGAAGAGCTTGGTAACACTCTTCCTGCCATCGTTCCCTCTGATTCTGAGGATACAAAATGACTGTGAGCTCCTTGCAAGCAGCATCTTGGTGAAAGTTCACGCTGTGAACGACACCATCAGGAGAACGTGAGAAAGCAGGTTCCTTCATCTCTTCTCAACAACGATTTTCAAGTTTGGGTCTGGAAAGGCTCTGGTAGCGTCTGTGCCAACATTATGGCAAAATCTACAGTCTTGTTACCATTTTGGATTAATTTCTTATGGCAACACGTAAACCAGGCTTGATCTCAAAGGGCTCTCAGCAAATCACTTCCAGCCCCTTCCTCTTAAAGCAATACTTAGCATGAGGAAGGAGCTATCCAGTCCAATCACAAGTTATGCTATCTGAAGTGGAAGACCAGTGAGGCCGATCCAACCTCTTCACCAATGCCCAGTGCATGTGGCCAGTGTCACGCTTTCCTCCCAGGGCCTCCATGTTAATGGATGGGACTTAATGGCCTAGTGTATTAATAGATCCATCACCAGTGGCCATTCTGAGGACTAAGCAAACAGTAGAAAGGCAGAATAATAAATCACAGAAATAGGGAACTCCATTAGATTAAGATACCAAACTACTGCTGCATTTAAAAGAAACATTATTTCAATTTACACTGAAAATCAAAGTCCCTTCAGTGGGAGTCACAGAGGCAGAATCCATTCTGTGATCTCACCTGGTGCCCCAGGGAGGCAGAGCAAACACCCACATGCCCAATATCTTCACAGCAACAAGCTTCTTCCATTTTTTTCCTTCCAAGAACAGTAGGCTTTGAGAGTTTGGACTTCCAAATACACTGCAATGATTAATTAACAGTTTATTTCCTGGTTTTTTCCTGCATCAAAGACATGTCTAACTGCAAATTAAACAATCTAATCAGCATGAGATAAAGTGTTACCACACTGAGTTGCTATAATTTCGGACAAAAGCAGAGAAAAGTTTTAGTTTGCATATTTATCCACAGATTTCACAGGCTATTTCTGCTAAACTTCTTCTAAATATTGAAGACAGTTTAAGGACTCTCATTAATACCTTCTGTGATGTGTAAGAGCCCAAGTGTGTAAGAGCCCAAGCTACCAAAAGGAAGTAAGAAAAGTAGTAAAAACAAAAACAGTCAACACTTTTTGATTGTCAGTGATTCATAAATATTCAAAGTTATATATATATATATGTGTATATATATATATGTGTATATATAAATATATGTGTGTGTGTATGTATATGTGTAGAGAGATTCAAAGTGTTACTTAACACTTCCCTTATTGCTCTAAAACTGTGCAAGAAAAGGTTGTAGAATTATTCTTTATTAACAGGCACTCTCCCTAGTTCCCAAGACAGTTTGAGGGAGTTTCAAATAAAATAGTTCTAAAATAGAAAATAAAATTAACAACCTTAACCACATATTTTAAAATTGGAAGAGGGTAGGGGGAAAATTAAAAAAAAAAAAAAAGGCTAATATAGTTACCTTAATCAAACAATAAATTAATTTCTGAGCTTCCCATTAGCCAAGGCAAAAAAGGTAAAATAGGAAGTATACTTCTAGGGAATAAACCATATAATCGAATTAGGGGAAAAAATAACTATACTTAAAGGAGAGCCTTTTGTATAAGTATTAATACATATCTAAGGTAAGTTAATAACAGCCTTGAAGAAAGAGTATTTCCAACTTACTATAGAAAATCTGGAAAAGACAAAAAAAAAGTAAAAATAGGAAAAAGAAAGTTGCCCATACTCTATTAGCCAACCACAAAAGCTATTAGCTTATACTTTGACAGTCTTCTTCAGCCTTTTTCCTACACATGAGGTATTTTTAAGCTCAATTTTAATCCAAGTGCTTATGCAATATGTTCTATTTTTTGATTTTATTTAAAAAAATTTTTAATACTTAGTTTTGAGAGACAGAGAGAGAGAGAGACAAAATCCGAAGCAGGCTCCAGACTCTGAGCTGTCAGCACAGCACCCCACACGGGGCTTGAACCCACAAGCTGTGACATCATGACCTGAACCGAAGTTGAACATTTAACCAACAGCCACTCAGATGGACCTATTTTTTCATTTTATATTATGATCATCTTATTGCTTAGTAATGTCCTCAAAAACAATGATTGAAAAATATTCTACTGTATAAATAAATATTCCATATTTTATTTAAACATTGCCCAATTGTTGGACACTTTACCAATTTCCCACTGTTTTAAATAAAACAGAGGAGCTTTGTGCATTAAGCTCTTTCTATTTTATGTAATAATATTTAGGGTATGTTCTCAAGAGTGGTATAACTATAAATTAGCATTTTTATTTATTTCTTGTTTTAAAAGGAACACATGTTTAGTGCGGACAACTTGGCAAGTTTAGAGAAGTATGGAGAAGAAAATAGCAGCACTCAGATTCACCCTCTGCTCACTGCTTATCATGTGTCTTTCAGGCACACTTCAGTATAGCTGGCGGTCACAGCACATCAGTGGGGCACCTGGGTGGTTCAGTGGGTTAAGCTTCCCACTTCAGCTCAGGTTACGATCTCGGGAGCACCACATCAGGCTCTGTGCTGACAGCTTGGAGCCTGAAGCCTGCTTCGGATTCTGTGTCTCCCTCTCTCTCTGCCTCCCCCCAATTCATGCGCTCGCACTCTCTCTTTCTTCCTCTCTCAAAAAATAAAAACATTTTTAAAGCAATGTCGTATCCTGCTGTATTCACTAATTATACCATAATCGTTTTCCTATCATTATAGATGTTCTTAATAATGGCATCACAACATGGGGCGCCTGGGTGGCTTAGTCGGTTAAGCGTCCGACTTTCGCTTAGGTCATGATCTCGCTGTTCGTGGGTTCGAGCCCCGCGTCGGGCTCTGTGCTGACTGCCAGCTCAGAGCCTGGAGCCTGTTTCAGTCTGTGACTCCCTCTCTCTCTGACCTTCCCCTCCTCACGCTGTCTCTCTCTCTCTCTCTCCTAGAAATAAATAAAACATTAAAAAAAATTAAAAAAAATAATGGCATCACAACATTCTGTCATATGGGTGATCACAATGCACTGCACAAAAACTTCTTCGAGTCAAACCTCAGAAAGATCAAAACCAAAGCTGTCAAGGATTCTTTATAAGAGACTGCAAATTGGAAGCAAGACACCAAAGGTGGTCCAGGGACAGGTTTTGTTTGGCTTGTACCATGTTTTACATTGGGATTGCATTTTTTTCAAATTTTTGAATTGCCAAAATTTAAAATGTGAGAGATTCCATTTAAAATGTAGAGTTAAGAAGGCACTCTACACATTCAATGCAATTCCAATCAAAATTGCACCAGCATACTTCTCAAAACTAGAACAAACTATCCAAAAATTTGTATGGAACCACAAAAGACCCCGAATAGCCAAAGTAATCCTGAAAAATAAAACCAAAACGGGAGGGATCACCATCCCAGACTTTAGCCTCTACTACAAAGCTGTCATCATCAAGACAGTATGGTATTGGCACAAAACAGACACATAGACCAATGGAACAGAATTGAGAACTCAGAAGTGGACCCAAAAGTATACAGCCAACTAATCTTTGACAAAGCAGGAAAGAATATCCGATGGAAAAAAGACAGCCTTTTTAACAGATGGTGTTGGGAGAACTGGACAGCAACATGCAGAAGAATGAAACTAGATCATTTTCTCACACCATGCACAAAATAAACTCAAAATGGATAAAGGACCTGAACGTGAGACAGGAAACTATCAACACCCTAGAGGAGAAAGCAGGAAACAACCTCCTTGACCTCCACCGCAGCAACTTCTTACTTGACACATCCCCAAAAGCAAGGGAATCAAGAGCAAAAATAAACTGTTGGGACCTCATCAAGATTAAAAGCTTCTGCACACCAAAGGAAACAACCCAGAAAATTAATAGGCAACCAACCGAATGGGAAAAGATAGTTGCAAATGACATATCAGATAAAGGGTTGATATCCAGAATCTACAAGGAACTCACCAAACTACACGCCCGAAAAACAAACAACCCAGTGAAGAAATGAGCAGAAGATATGAACAGACACTTTTCCAAAGAGGACATCCAGATGGCCAACAGACACATGAAACGATGCTCAGCATCCCTCCTCATCAGGGAAATACAAATCAAAACCACACTGAGATACCACCTCACGCCAGTCAGAGTGGCTAAAATGAGCAAATCAGAGAACTCTAGATGCTGGCGAGATGTGGAGAAACGGGCACCCTCCTACACTGTTGGTGGGAATGTAAACTGGTGCAGCCCCTCTGGAAAACAGTGTGGAGGTTCCTCAGGAAACTAACAATAGAACTCCCTAGGACCCAGCAATAGCACTGCTAGGAATTTACCCAAGGGATACAGAAATGCTGATGCATAGGAGCACATGTACCCCAATGTTCATAGCAGCACTCTCCACAATAGCTAAAACATGGAAAGAGCATAAGTGTCCATCAACAGATGAATGGATCAAGAAGATGTGGTTTATCTATACCATGGAATACTACATGGCAATGAGAAACAATGAAATCTGGCCATGTGTAGCAACATGGATGGACCTTGAGGGTGTTATGCTGAGCGAAATAAGTCAGGCAGAGAAAGACAAATATCATATGTTTGCACGTATAGGAGGATTAGGAGGAACTTAACAGAGGACCAAGGGGGAGAAGAAGGGCGGAAATGGTGGGGGAAAGGGAGAGAGGCAAACCATGAGAGACTCTTGAATGCTGACAAAAACTGAGGACTGGTGGATGTGGGGGGAGGAGGGGTGGGCATGGAGGAGGACACTTGTGGGGATGAGCACTGGGTGTTATTTGGAAACTAATTTGACAATAAACTATTTGTAAAAAAAATAAAAAATAAAAAATAAATGTAGAGTTAAGGATCTGAGGGTGATCTGGCTGTGACCTCTGTCACCCCACTGGTCACCAGAGCTGTTCACCTGATCTGGCCATCTAGACGGGTGCCTGCTACCTCCCTCACTGCTCCATGTGTATCCCTCCAGAAGCTGCATACTTTATTGAAGAAGATGACCTTCCCTAATAAGAGAGGACCATTTTGGGGCCAAGGGTATACAAATAGCTACACTTTCCTGCTAGAGCCTCCAAACAAGCTCTCCAGGTACATTTGTAGGAATTTGAGGGTAGTCAAGCTTCCAGGATTCCAAATCTTCCTTTAAAAAAATTTTTAACCAAATAAAATCTAGACTTCCTATTTCTCTTATACAATCAGAAAGTCTGAGCCTATACTTGGCAACAATAGGCCAGAGTTGAGGAGAAGGTAGTGACTTCAACAGACACATGTGATTTGGTCACCTAAGTCCTTCACGTGCCTGGGCCCCCGGGGCATTTGAGGTCGTTTTTGGTTATGGATTTGTCTGGGTAGAAAATGTGGCCGTGTCTAGCTACACCAACAGAAAGTTACCCCTCGGGCCTGGAAGGCAAATTTTCTAAGCACAGAACCAGATGACAGATTAACACCCTGGCTTCAGTTCTAGATGCTGTCAACCATTTTCTGGATAATTGTAACCTACGGAGTCTCTCTGAATCTGGTTTTTGTATGGATACAAGGAGATTAAATGGAATTTATGGTTCCCGATATCTGTCCTGGATATAAATACGCTAATTAGTCAACGAATATAAATAAAAAAGTAAAATAAACTCCACGGCCAGTCGCTTCTCAGGCAAATTTCTCATCAGGTCATGATAGGCCAGCAGGGCCTGTAAGCAGGACAGTCTTACATCTGCAGTCATCTCCTACAGGCCCAGAGACCTGCACAGATACCGTCTCTCCACACCCCTGCAAAGGAAGGACAGAGAGACTGGGGGCTACTGCTCTACCATTTCTGCCAGATTGTCCAGAACACTACAAACTGAGTGAAGATAACTTTGTGAAACAGAATTTCAACAAACTACCCAAAATTGAGATCTTCTTTCCCAGTGCACCACTGGATATAGACACCCCCCGCCAAGGCACATACCTGTATCAAGAAAACAAATACGTGTCACAAGATATCAAATAATTAAGAAAATACAGCATGGATCTCTTTTCATACACAGGAAAAACAAAACTCATTTTACTTTAAAACCTCTTAAATCAGGATACATCCTCGATTCTGTTTAAATTGATGGCATACTTCATAACTGCTAGCATCTCAGAACTGAAGAAATAGTGAACATCATTTTTCTTTAAATGCCGACAGAGGGGGACTTGGGTGGCTCATTCGGTTGGGTATCCAGCTCTTGATTTCAGCTCAGGTCATGATCTCGCAGTCATGGGATAGAGCCCCACATCAGGCTCTGCACTGTGAGTGCAGAGCCTGCTTGGGATTCTCTCTCTCTCTCTCTCTCTCTGTGTCTCTCTCTCTCTGCCCATCTCCCACTCATGTATGTGCTGTCCCCCCCTAATAAACTTAATAAAAAATTATTTAAATGCCAACAGAAAGTTGCCAACTCTCTTTTACTAACAGAAACTATCCTCTGTTGTTAATCTTTATCTTCTCTAAACTGTGTAATGTTAAAGTACTATTCCATTTAAGAAATGCCAGTGACAGTACCTGTAAAAACAAAACAAAACAAAACAAAAACCTCTCACTAACAAAATTAGAAATTATCAACTCAATCAGCCTCAAAAACTTTTTTAACTGGCCTGTGAAATCAAAGCGTCTGGGAGCCAGTGAACTGGATGGTCTCACTGCTCCCTTCCAGATCTCATATTATATTATATTCTTCCTGCAAGTGGATGATTTATTTGATAAGTCCTCTCAAACCTGCACTTGCAGTCATCTGCTTCACTAAAGCATTTCCATTTTTTAACCAAGTGGTTAATCTCCTAAGGTTCAGGATGATTGAAGCTTTACTAAGTACTACTACTGACTAAGTTCCTCTAGAGCCTCAGAACTCCCAGGACCATGGACAGTGCAACAAATCTCTCTCTGTTTTAACTCGCCATCTTGGATACATGGGAATGCCCTAGCGGTCTTCAGGATGTGATAGCTCTTTCCCGCTCGGCCTGAAGTTCTGAGATACCATAAATGTATTGGTTCAAGCCTCGGCGAAGCCATTTGTAACACCTGTCATCCAAGACAAATCCCTCGGCCTCGTGTGCAGAACTGAGAGTAACATTAAATCATACCTCATCAGACTGGGAGAAAGATTAAATAGACAGTTGTGACAAAAATGCTCGGAAAAGTGCCTGGCACCTAGTCAATTCTCAAATGTTCTACAGAAACAAATTAACTTCTGAGATTGTTCTGGGCAAACTTCAAATGCCCGTGACTAATGAAGCCAATTGATTGTACACTTTGAAGGAGTCACAAATATTCGTTTTTTGCTGTTATCTCTCAGGAAGGCAGACTGACACCATTGGTCACAGCTCAACATCTGCTCAACAAGCACAAAAACTTTGATCAGGGGGCATCTGGTGACTCTTTAAATGACTTTTATGGAGGAAGGAGGGAGCTGATAGTTCTTAGCAGCCATTCTTTCTTCAGTGCTAAATGGCATCCATTCATTTCTTCCTTCCATTCCATCATTCACCCAATGCACATGAATGGGGGGACTGCTTCCCAAGCTCCAGGTACTATGCTAGGCACTGAGGACATAAAGAATTGGCACAGCCTCTGGTCCAAAGGAAGAAGCATCATCAATGCCAACTCCTGTGGGAGGGCTTGGGTGCCATATGTTCATTCAAGTCCTAGTGGGCACATACCTGGTAGGAAGAACGATTTTAGTAACAATCTTTATATCCTCTCCTTTAAGGAAATGTGGTCATGACTTCTTTTGCTACTTTTCTCTCTTGGCATCACAGAAAGCCACACACTGCTTATAGGAAGCCCTTGTTTTCCAGGGGAACATTAATAATGGGGAAGCACAAATTGCTTCTGCTCAACAGTATTCATTACAGCTGTGACTCCATCAAGTTGCAAACTGTAAGGTTTTATTTATTCTTCTTCTGGTCACATTGAAAGGGCCAGATTGCTTATCATCTTGCTTATCATTCTGCTTCTACCATCAGGCATTTTTTTTTTTATTTGCAGTTATGAGGCAAAGCGTATAAATGGTTATGTAATGGTGGGTTCATGCAGCTTGCAAAACTTGGAGAGGGAACAAAGAATCAAGGTTGCAGAGTGGCCATTTAAAACAGAAATTACAGCAACAAAGGGACCATTGGCCAAGACAGCAAGAACACGACAGCCTGGGTGGAATGACCATTAAAGGGTAATCATTTCTCAGTTCTTGAGCCAGATCCAGGCAACATGAGCTGCTCCCTTCTCCCCACATTCTCCCAGCTCTGTGTGAACTTCCAGCAATTTCTAACACAACTGCCATGGTGAGAGCCAAAAATAATATGGGAGCATCCACTTGCCTGCCATTTCAGCCTTTGTGATTTCTTGATGATCCTTACAAACCTTGTTTCAGAGATACTAGGTTTGTCTTCCTTAGTGCTTCTGCCACAGACATAGCCACTAAGCAGAACATAAAACAAATATTTGCCCCAAGGACTTCTTAAGCTCCTCGTAAGCTTCTGAACACAATGAGATTGCCAATTGTCAGGGTATTTCAGAGACAAGGGAGAGCTAATCCATATCTGTTTAGTTTTTTGTTTTGTTTGCAGCTCTCAGAATGTCGAAAACAAAGGAATGTTGTACCATAGCTACAAAACCATAACATGTTTTAAATGCTTGCATTTCACAAATTGTCGTCCAATAAAGGGACACAGTTTTAATATCACAGGATGGATGTCCTCTTTCAGTCTTGTAGAGGGAACTCAAGGACTGCATGTAGAAACATGTGGCAACAACATCAGACTCTCAACTTGAAGCCTTGATGGACACAAGACCCTCCTGACCCCATCTGAGATTCATTTGGCCATGCCCAGAAGAGGCTCAGGAGTCTGCCCTGTTAATTCACTTGAGATATGTGTCCATCTCCTCAGTCAGATGTCTTGACTTCTTTTTTTGCCTGGAGCCAGGGCCCAGACGAAGTGCTCAACAAAACCATGGGGGTGGGGTATCTCTGCATCTCCTGGGGGCAAGCCAGACTCCAAGGACTAAAGCAAAACGACAGGAATTGCTATTGCTGCATGTTGCTGCACTCCAACGACACTGAATCTCACTTCACTTGACTCCTCACTCTTCCCAGTTATGGAGATCGCTGTATATCCTAGATTTCCAAGAGGAGTCAGAGGAAGGCAGGCTGCAGGGCTGTGTTCTATAAGAGATGCATTTAGGTTACGGCCCTGACTTGCCCGTGCAGAAGTGGTGAGCAGAGAGGAAGTTAATGAGACCAGGATGTAGGCTTTGGAAGGAGCACCAGTGAGAAGGGTGATCACACAGCCAGGAAGTCACAGGGCATTAGCACACAGCACTGTGTGATGCCCCTCAGTGTGATCCGACACATCACATGGCCGACACCTTCACTGGAGATGTAGGACTTTGTGTGCGGCAGAATTTTTCATTGACAACTGTGTACTAGGCAGAGTCTGGGTCTTTGGGCATGGCCACTCCATGCATAGTGAAGCCTTCATAAGGGCATGGGGCTCTCAGGTATCCAGAGGAAAGATTTCAACCACACTAGGGTTCAGAGTAAGTTTGTCCAGATCTCTGAGGGGCAGAGGGCATTACCCAACATCTAGATTCTCTGAATCATACATTCCTTTAATAATGTGTGTTCCCTTTCTCTCCATCTTCTCTACCTTCTGTTGTTGACTCTCTACCAGCTACCCTTAAATCCAGTGAATCTGGGACTGGTAGGGAGTGGGTCCATTGGTCAGCTCAGTAAGAGACTCTGACCAATCTCCATTTTCCTGGAGGTCCATACAGCCCTGACCCCAGGGTATGACAACCAAAGGACCAAGGAGACTGGTACAGCAGGGAGGACCATTGGTTACTCTCATCCCCAGAGGCCCTTTCCTGTGTCTGCCCACTGGCTCCTGTAGAGCCTCCCCAAATGGACATCCTCAGCTCAACACCTGTACTCACTTTTCCTCCATGCTGGGGTAGGGGCCAGAGGAAGTCATCCCACAGGGGTAACAATGGCCCTCAGTCATCTCACATTAGCAAATGTTGATTGAGCTTCTGCTCTGTGCTAAATACCAGGCAGGCACACAGTAAAAACTTCTTAAATTAGAAAATGAATGAAACACCATCCTCTCCTGATGAGTTAAGGAATGTGAAAGTCTTTTGTAAATCTTACTCTATGTATTCTCCTTTGATTTCAATTGATCTTTACAACAAATCTTTAAAAGGGCATTATTGGGGCACCAGGATGGCTCAGCCAGTAAAGCATAGGACTTTGGCTCAGGTCATGATCTCACAGTCTGTGACGTTGAGCCCAACATTTGACTCTGTGCTGACAGCTCAGAGCCTGGAGCCTGCTTCAGATTCTATGTCTCTGTCTCTCTGTCCCTCCTCCGTGCTCACTCTCGTGTGCATACTCTCTCTCAAGAATGAACATTAAAAATATGCTTTAATTAATAAAAATAAAAGGACGTTATTACACACAGAAGAGCAAACCGGGGTGCCTGCGTGGCCCAGATGGTTAAGCAACCAACTTTGACTCAGGTCATGATCTCACAGTTCATGGGTTCAAGCCCCAAGTCAGGCTCTGTGCTGACAACTTACAGCCTGGAGCCTGCTTTGGATTCTGTATCTCCCTCTCTCTCTGTCCCTACCCACTCATGCTTGGTCTCTCTTTGTCTCAAAAATAAACATTAATAAAGAAATACATACATACATACATTAATTAACTAATTAATTTAAAAATACATAAAAATAAAAATAATTTTAAAAATTTAAGAAGAGCAAACCAAGTTTATAGCATTTTTTCCTATCATGTAACAAATAGTTTAACTAGAATTCAGACCACTGCTTTCTTCTTTAAGGCAAAGCCTGGCACAATGCTTGGTACAGAGTAACTGTCAGTTAATATTGGTCAAATCAGCTTAATAGAACCAATCTCACTATGTGCCTTTGTCAAATCAAATATCTGCTCAAAGACAAACTATAACTCAAGGGCTAATTCCTGCTCATAAGGGCAGAATGAATATGTTTTTCACAAAGGATTTCACAAAGTAGAACTTTCAGCAGCAGGGAAAAGCCTAGCACACCCACATCTCTTGTGGGAACAGTTGTTTCCATTTCTAATATGCTGAGATGCCCCCATGTCATGTACCAAGGAATTCAGAAGAAGAAGAGTTTGACATGTGAGAACCTTAGACTTTCAACAGTGGTGCTAAAAGTCATTACATTTAAGAAGGATATTGAAGCCACAGTGGAAAAAAACATTGATATACGAAGTGAAGGGTCATGCAAACGAATATTCCAGATTTCTGATAAGGAAGATCTGGATTACTGTCCCCATGAACTCCTTTCTGTTCTGAATCAAAGCCTTTTCCCCACACCACTTAATGCCCCCCCAAAAATCTTAGTGCCATGCTTCCTACCACAAACTGTCTCTCTCACCCACATAGCAAAGGATTTTCTGCAAAGGCCACTACCATTCACTCAAAGATCCATACTCCTCCTCCCCAGAACCCCACCAAATCTTGAGTGAAAGACCACATTGGGTCTTTCTGGTGCTTTCCTCACAGCAGAGAGACTCTACTCTGCTTTGGTACTTGGCCATGTCTGTTAATCCATCCATACGCTTAGCAAAGAGTTTATGCCATAACTTCTTCCAAGGAATCCCTTTGGGTCCAGACTTCTCCTCAGGTAAAACCCTTGGGCTCTTATATCATCTGATATGTTTTGGGAATGAGGAGCAGGAAATTAAATGATACAGCATTTTCCAGTTATCTGTTGCTACATAATAAGCCACATCACTTGACATACAGTAATAACAACAACTGTATGATGCTCACAGATGCTATGAGTTCAGAATCTGAAAAGGACTCAGAGGGCAAACTCTTCTCAGGTCTGTGATGTTTGGGCCTTCACCTTAGATGACTTCACTAGCCAGAGGACTCTGGAACAGGTAAGGCTAGAACACTTGGAACAGGAGGAGTCCCCTTCATGTTGGCTTTTCCAATCACATGTCTGGAACCTAGGCTGGGATGGTAGAAGGACCAAGAGCACTTACATGTAGCCTTACCAGCATGGCCAGACATATCAGGGCAGTTGGAAGTTTTACATGGAAGCTGAAGGCCCCAAGAACAAATGTTTCCAGCAGCACAAGGAGGAAATTGCATGGATGTTTATGATCTGTTCACTGAAGGCATCACTTCCACTATACTCTAGTTGTCACCAGCTCATCGCAAGTCAGAGGAGGGGACAAAGATATCACCTCTTGATGGGAGAAGGTACAAAGAATACGCAGCCATACTTTTAAATCACTACAGTCCTTGCTCCAGCCACATATCAGGTATATCCTTGGAAACATACTTGCCTTTTCCCAAGACTCCTAAGAGTTTCATCATATCACAGCATCAAGCTCAGGCTCAAGGTTCAGAGTATCATCTTCTAAATCAGGGCCACATGCAAATGAGGCTTTTCAAGTTCAGAGCCTTGGCCATGGTTTCTCTTCATCTGAAATCCTATCAATTGTTTATCTGCACTCCCAACCCCAACACACCATAATGGTGGCACGGGCATGAGATATAGACACTCTTGTTCAAAGAGGGAGACAACTAGAGGCACACAACAGTCACTGGTGTTTGGTGATTCTACAGTTCATCTGAGCAGGTATTACCAGTTCCCTTTCTAGGGCTCAGTTCTGCTCTTGGGGAGTCATCTTCCCAAGCTCTTCGCTCCTTCTGAGTCATCACTCTCATCCATTAAAGCCACCATTGTCTGTAGCTGAGTATTTTCTCACCAGCCTCCTGTCCATAAACTTGGGGGGTGGGGGAGTGGTCCAAAGTCCTCTTTTCATTTTGTGTTTTCTCTTTTCCTTTTAGTCATATATGGTGTCATTCCTTTAAAAACTTGGTGCGTCTCTTAAGATCAACTTAAAATCTACTGCATTAGACAGAAGCTACATCCACAAATCTCTTCCAGATAAACCCTTCAATTTCCTAGGTGGGATCCCTATGAGGCCACTGTGAGACAGAACCACTGTGATTCTTAGGGCTTATGAAGTGTATCCTTAAGATCCTTAGGAGATTTTTTCTTTTTCAAAGTGTCTATGCAGCATCATTTTAAACCACTCTGAAGTATTTCCCAAAAAAAGGGAGAGATTCTTAGCTTCACCTTTACCCTGAGACCACATTTTCCTGACTGTGCCCTGCATTTAATTATTCCCCTGGGGTTCTTGTTAGTTTGAGAACATTTTTCTGAGTGGAAAGACTGTCCAGGAGCTTTTAAGTTTGCTCTAAATTCTACTCAAAATCTAAATGGTTATTCTTTAATTCATCTGTCTCCACCCACATTTGATCAGAGATGGAACAAGGAAGCCATGCGGCCATTTCAACACTCTGCCTGGAATTCTCCCTAGTTGTATCATTAAGTACAGTCTTGATCTCTATATTACCAGAGGTCACAGTGCTGACCAACTCTCAACCATTACAAAAGAAGCCTTCTCGGTTCCTTCAGCTTCCAAACCATTGTCCTCATTTCCCTTCCAGCTTTTACAACAGCCTCCTCAAGGTCCGTCAAGCTTCTGTTAGCCATCCCCTCAAGGCCCCTCCAGTGTCCACCTACTGTGGAGTTCCAAACAAATGCTACTTGTTTTTAAGTTTTTGTTACACTGGCACCTCACGTCCAGGGGGAGGAAAGTCACACAAATATTGATAGGCTGTGAGTCTACAACTTTAAAGAGAAAAAAAGTCACACAAAAAAGTCTGTTTGGGGTTTTGGTTTAGTTGGTTTTTGTTTTATTTTGTGGTTCTATGTAAGGAAATTTCATTCTGTGCTACTAGAGGAACATTATAATTAGATTAGAACATTATATTATAATTATCTATTTTTGTCTAATAAATGACTCCAAATCAGTGGTATAATACAACACTACTTTTTTACGCTCAGGATGTTCTGGGTCAGAAATTCGGAAATGGCACCACAAGGTTGGCCCTTCTCTAGTCCATGGTGTCTGCATCTCAGCTGAGATGACTCATAAGATGAGGTAAGACTCTATAGCTGGAGGTTAGAATGGCTGGACTTGGAGGATTCATTCCCAAAGAGCTTCTTCACTTCTGTGACTGGAACTTGGGCTGGAATAGTGGAAGGAAGGCAGGCTTGGCTGGGACTGTTCTAGAAAGTCTGAGTGTGGCATCTCTAGCATGACAATCTCAGAACTGGACTCTTTCCATAGCACCCCATGACTCCAAACACAAGTATTCCCAAAGCCTGAAGCTTTTCATGACCAAAGCCTGAAGCTTTTCATGACATACTCTTGGAAACCACATAACTGTACTTCCAGCATAGACTACCATCAGAGCAGGCACAATTACACCCAGACTGGAGAAGAATGGACATGGATCCCACTCCTCAATGACAGAAGTGTCGAAGAACTTGTGGTCATATTCTGAAATGTCTGGGGTGCCTGAGTAGCTTAGTTGTCTAAGCAGCTGACTTCAGCTCAGGTCATGATCTCGTAGTCCATAGGTTCAAGCCCCGCATCGCGGGGAGCCCACTTCAGATCTCTCCCTCTCTGCCCCTCCTCTACTCGCACTCAGTCTCTCTCTCTCTCTCTCTCTCTTTCTCGCAAAAATAAGCACACATTAAAATAAAATAAAATAAAACTTCCAACAGCATTTATTGCCAAATGTGTAGTCAGCAATACAGATAAAAAATTGGAGGGGCACCTGGGTGGCTCAGTCAGTTAAGCATCCAGCTCTTGGTTTCAGCTCAGGTCATGATCTCACAGTTTGTGAGTTCAAGCCCTGTGTCAGGCTCTGTGCTGGTGGTGCAGAGCCTGCTTGGGATTCTGTCTTCCTCTCTCTCCACCTCTCCCCCACTCACACTGTCTCTCTCTCTCAAAATAAATAAATACATTTAAGAAAAGATGAAAGTATTGGAATGAAGAGGCTACATAGTTTATAACTAAAAAGTTCATTCTCGGCCATCTGAAGAACAAATATGGGACCAAATCCAAGGAATCAGAAGGGTTGAAATAAATCTTCATCTCACATTGACAAGAGTCATAAAGAAAGCTTCAGAGGGAATAAAATCACAAAAGAAAGATGGATTTTCAAAAAAAAAAATTAAGACTACTTCTTGTCAAAAGATGTGCCACCAAAAGAGAGAGGGGAGGGAAGATAATGAAGAAAGGGAGCAGGGGTGGGGGTGGGGGGCAGATGGTCATGCAAGTAATTTATAGGCTGTGAGTCTACATCTTTACGGAGAAAAAAATCACACAGAGTCTGTCTTGATATTTTTTTGTTTGGTTGGTTTTTGTTTTATTTTGTGGTTCTATGGAAGGAAGATTTCATCCAATACTACTAGAGGAACCAGCAAGAAAACATTTGCTAAGATTAAGAGCTTGAAAGAAACTTACTATCAGGAAGAGGGACTGAGAGAGGTAGGGGCATCTTCTCAGGTCAGGCAGGTGATATACTTGCAACCCTTCACCTCCAGTTGTACAACCTGGGTCCTAATCCTGGCTTCAGCCTGATATAGATGAGGACAGTAGAACCTGGAAAGAAGTGATTCATTTGGGGCGCCTGGGTGGCTTAGTCGGTTAAGCGTCTGACTTTCACTTAGGTCATGATCTCATGGTTCGTGGGTTCGAGCCCCGCGTCGGGCTCTGTGCTGACTGCCAGCTCAGAGCCTGGAGCCTATTTCAGAGTCTGTGTCTCCCTCTCTCTCTGACCCTCCCCTGCTCACGCTGTCTCTCTCTCTCTCTCCTAGAAATAAATAAAAATATTAAAAAAAATATTTAAGGAAAGAAGTGATTCATTGACCTTAAGTGATCCCAGGAATCAGAGTTTCTCAAACTAAAGAACAATCAATATTCCATGAGCATATAGTGGCATTCCACTACTAAAGTCAAACAATGATTTCCTGGTCATATAAGATTTAGTTAAGGTATGATATTTTCTCCATTTAAAAGCTTTATCCCATAAATTTCTTTCAAGCCGTGGGTTTTTTTTTTCCAGTAAGTTTCCCTACTTTTATTTATTTATTTATTTATTTATTTATTTATTTATTTATTTTTACAAATAGTTTATTGTCAAATTAGTTTCCACATAACACTCAATGCTCATCCCCACAAGTGGCCTCCTCCATGCCCATCCCCCCCTCCCCCCACATCCATCAGTCCTCAGTTTTTGTCAGCATTCAAGAGTCTCTCATGGTTTGCCTCTCTCCCTTTCCCCCATCATTTCCCCCCTTCTTTTCCCCCTTGTTCCTCCATCAAGTTCCTCCTAATCCCCCTATACGTGCAAACATATGATATTTGTCCTTCTCTGCCTGACTTATTTCGCTCAGCATAACACCCTCAAGGTCCATCCATGTTGCTACGCATGGCCAGATTTCATTGTTTCTCATTGCCATGTAGTATTCCATGGTATAGATAAACCATATCTTCTTGATCCATTCATCTGTTGATGGACACTTAGGCTCTTTCCATGTTTTAGCTATTGTGGAGAGTGCTGCTATGAACATTGGGGTACATGTGCCCCTATGCCTCAGCATTTCTGGATCCCTTGGGTAAATTCCTAGCAGTGCTATTGTTGGGTCCTAGGGGAATTCTATTGTTAGTTTCCTGAGGAAGCTCCACACTGTTTTCCAGAGGGGCTGTACCAGTTTACATTCCCACCAACAGTGGAGGAGGGTGCCCGTTTCTCCACATCCTCACCAGCATCTAGAGTTCTCTGATGTGCTCATTTTAGCCACTCTGACTGGCGTGAGGTGGTATCTCAGTGTGGTTTTGATTTGTATTTCCCTGAAGAGGAGGGATGCTGAGCATCGTTTCATGTGTCTGTTGGCCATCTGGATGTCCTCTTTGGAGAAGTGTCTGTTCATATCTTCTGCCCATTTCTTCACTGGGTTGTTTGTTTTTTGGGCGTGGAGTTTGGTGAGTTCCTTATAGATTCTTGATATTAACCCTTTATCTGATATGTCATTTGCAACAATCTTTTCTCATTCCGTTTGTTGTCTATTAATTTTGTGGGTTGTTTCCTTGGCTGTGCAGAAGCTTTTAATCTTGATGAGGTCCCAATCATTTATTTTTGCTCTTGATTCCCTTGCTTTTGGGGATGTGTCAAGTAAGAAGTTGCTGCGGTGGAGGTCAAGGAGGTTGTTTCCTGCTTTCTCCTCTAGGGTGTTGATCATTTCCTGTCTCACGTTCAGGTCCTTTATCCATTTTGAGTTTATTTTTGTGCATGGTGTGAGAAAATGATCTAGTTTCATTCTTCTGCATGTTGCTGTCCAGTTCTCCCAACACCATCTGTTAAAAAGGCTGTCTTTTTTCCATCGGATATTCTTTCCTGCTTTGTCAAAGATTAGTTGGCTGTATACTTTGGGGTCCACTTCTGAGTTCTCAGTTCTGTTCCATTGGTCTATGTGTCTGTTTTTGTGCCAATACCATACTGTCTTGATGATGACAGCTTTGTAGTAGAGGGTAAAGTGTGGGATGGTGATCCCTCCCGTTTTGGTTTTATTTTTCAGGATTACTTTGGCTATTCGGGGTCTTTTGTGGTTCCATACAAATTTTTGGATAGTTTGTTCTAGTTTTGAGAAGTATGCTGGTGCAATTTTGATTGGAATTGCATTGAATGTGTAGAGTGCTTTGGGTAGTAATGACATCTTAACTATATTTATTCTTCCTATCCATGAGCATGGAATGTTTTTCCATTTCTTTGTGTCTTCTTCAATTTCCTTCATAAGTTTTCTATAGTTTTCATCATACAGATCTCTTGTATCCTTGGTTTCAAGCCATGGGTTTATTTTACTACTTTACTCTGAGACATCTGATTTAGTAAACTCAATACATTACAAATAATATATTGCATGATGTCCCAAAAAGCACCAGGATTTCCAGATACTTCATTGCTGGGCCAAGCTGAAGAATGATCTCAGCACTGATACTGAATTTCAGGTCTGAAATTCTTATATCATTCCAGAAATGTGACCTGGCATGGTATCTCATCAACTGGCACTAACAAGAGAATAACAGATGGAAAAGATACTCTAGGTGAAGGCAGGGGACTGGCTTGGATGACCTCTCAGGGAGGATTTTAGGATCTGTTTTGGATAAAGTCATCTATTTAGTACTTCTGTCAGCTCCCATTATCCCATATCTCAGAATATACATATATACATAAAATCTCCATTTGAGCGTCTATAATAAAAGTTCTGTAGACCTGGTGACTTAAAAACCACTTATTTCTTATAGTTCTGTGGGCTAGGAAGTCCATGATCAAGGCTGTGGCAGACTTGATCTGGTGAGGGCTTACTTCCTGGTTGACAGATGTCTGTATTCTCACAGTGCCCTCACATAGCAGAAGATTCTGGCGAGCTCTCTGAGGTTTCTGTTATCAGGGCACTAACCTCTTTCATGAGAGCTTCATCCTCATGACCTAATCACCTCTCAAAGGCCACACCTTCTGAAACTATCACATTAGGGGTAAGGGTTTCAACTATGAACTTTGGAGGACCCCAAATATTCAGTCTATAACATATACCTATAATTGATAATTTCACACTTTGAACCAAAATGCTGCCATTTTCCCATTAGCTGACAGACAGAATATTGGGAGACAATTCACCCTGGATCTGTGGGTCTCTCATATTTCTAAACATCTTATGAATCTGGCCTTCTTCATGTAGCACAGTGGGAAATGGGATTCAGGAAACTGGCATAAATGCTAATACTTAGACTACTGTCTTTGCTGTAATAAATTATTCTTTGTTTCTGATCCAGGAGTCTCCTATCTTCTGCCAGCCTCCATGAAACTATAGCAGGCTTACTTGTTATCTTGCAAATAGAGTGAAATTTCAGACCCTTTGCAGCCCTTAACACAGAATGCTCAGTGACAGAGCTTGCTGCCAAGGAAAAATTCTTCACTGAACATTCAGTGCCAAAGCATCTACTTTCTTATCAATGTTCTCTATATTTCTGTTTAGGGCCTTAGCTATGCAAAGGTATTGAGCAATTCTTCCACCTGAAGAAAGATAGGAAGCACATGCAAAGTGATGTTCACTGCAGCACTGTTTATAAATTTAAAATTTTAGAAACAGGTGAGCTTCCCAGGAGATTTGTGTGGCTCATTTGGTTAAGTGTCTGACTCTTGACTTTGGCTCGGGTCATGATCTCACGGTTTGCGGGAGTGAACCCCTCATGGGGCTCCGTACTGACAGTGCAGAGCCTGCTTGGGATTCCCCTTCTTCCTCTCTCTCTGTCCCTCATCTGCTTGTGTGCTCTCTCTCACTCTCTCTCTCTCAAAAGAAATAAATAAACTTGAACCTACCAATAACAAGATATTGGTAAAATTGTGGTCCAACTATAGAATACAGACTTTGCATCTAACTATCTGTATCCATAGATATGTGTCTGTTTATATGGTATAACACTCACAATATGTCGTGTGGTAAAAAGTAGGTTATGAAATAGAAGTGGTTCCATTTCAGTACCAGAAAGCATGTCTTTATACAGAAAAAGAATTCCAGAGTGAGATACACTAAGAGATTAATGGCAGAAATTCCAGACGGGGAAATTTCAGGGCATTTTATCTCCTTGTTGCCTTATTCATATTTTCTTATTTTTTGCAATTAATGTGTATTTCTTATTGTTCGAGATGGAGAAAAATAACCTGATCAATAGCTCTCTTCCCTCAACACCTTTCTCAGAAGTATTTAAAGTCCAGAGGGAATGGTTTTGGCACCAACACAAGTGGTGGCAGCAAGGAGACCCCTTGGACCCCTTGGAGACTCCTTGGGGGTAAACATTAGGAGTCCAGACCCTCAGGAAGAGATTCTGCAGTCTGAGCAGAAGCACAAGACTCTCCAGACACAGTTTGCTGGGTCTTTTCTGGTTTTTGACAGCTTGATCTCTAACCAACCAGTTTGCTTTTGTGCGAAGACCCATGTGCTATCTTTCTCTGGCTTTATTGCTATAACACTTCAAGGTTGCCAGGATTTTAATGTGCTCAAGGAGCAGATCTATAGATATATCAAGCAGTAGCCCCATTCCCCACCCTCCTTATCTTCAGCAAAATAGCTGTACTATCCTGGGTCCAAAGCCAGCTCTCTGCTCGCCGGCTTCTCCAACACATGAAGATTATTGTCAGTAAGTTATTGCCTGACCCAAATTATGAAATTCATTTCTATTCTAGTCAAAAGTCTCTCAAGTGCCTCTCTAATATGACTGATTCCTAGCTGATTCAACAATCTGAATCTCCCAAATTAGCAGTATGTAGGATCTTTGGTAGTATGGCTCCTGACCCTGAAGTACAAGATATACTAAATTTTGAGTCCTAATATTTGGAGTTCAATTCTGATGTTGTTATTTACTAGCTGTTGGTCCTTGGGTAAATCAGTGAACTAGTTGACTTCCTCCTCTGTAAAGTAGGTATTATAACACTGCCTACTTCACAAGCAAATGGGGTACTATGAACACAGTTGTCCAAAGACCAAGAAAGTCCTAGATGTATCCTTTGGGACATTTTAAACACTCTATAAGACCTAAGCACCTTCACCTCTAAAGGGCACATCCTAATGTGCCAGCAAACCTAGTAAATTACAGTTATAGCCTATAATAAACATAAATATACATGTGAATCTAAATAAGTATTTGCCATAAAAATATTCTAAGATTTTTACAATTTTGCATTTGAAATCCAGCTATGAGTCATTTATCCTTGACTATGGCTTCTTAACAATTGTCGTGTATATTCAGAAGAAAAAAATATAGCCTACAAATCATTCTCAAATGTAGTGAAAATCTTATAAATACTGAACTTAATAATGGATACAGTTGGCGTGTTATGTTTGGTAGACAACTTTGATTTTGTAATTGTCTTCTCTTAATATGTAGCCAACATAATGTTTTCCAATCTCAAACATTTGTCAGCCCCAGAAAAGCTTTTAGGCCCCAGACAGTGAGTCTAGAATGCCCAATAGATAGATGACTCTGTGTCCCCAAGAGGGTCCCAGAGGTATGGTAGAGCAGTGGTCCTCCAGCAATATAATGCATACTCTCAAGCCCCGCCCTACAGCAGTGAGCTAAAATTTCTGAAGTCTACATTTTTAATTAGCTCTCCAGGGGATTATTTGCCTACCAATATTTGGGAACCAAGCATCCAAACCCATGTACAGTAGAGGTAAGAAGGGCCAAAAGAAGATGGGTATCTTGGCTACCAACCAAGACCCACTCAACAACCTCTCTACAGGCAGCCAGCAGGGCAGAGCAACCTCAGGTTCAGGGAAAACAGTAGCATACGCACCTCGATGGAGACTGGATTCCATTTTTATAGAAATAGCATAAGCGAACAATATGCTGCATTCAGTCCCCAGATGTTGAGTCGAGTTCCTTTTTTCAACAGGGAATGAATAATTTATAATCCCATTGTGTTAAATCCAAAATAATAAGCCTGTCTGTTGAAGCAGTGCTGAAGTCCACACTTTGAGGACATACTCATAAATCCTTAAGCACTTTTCTAACTAGCTGAAAAAAATTTATGAAGTGGCTTTGGAGGACCACTGAGCTGGGGTTTGCAACGGTGGTGTCGGGAGCAGCCTGCAACAGATCGCCATGCACTTGTTAAAGACAGATTCCAGATCCCACTTCAGGTTGTGCAAACCAAAGGCTAGCAGGTGAGGCCCAGAAAACTTTTTTTTTTTTTTTAATTTATTTTGAGAGGGACAGAGAAAGAGTGCAAGCAGGGAAGGGACAGAGAGAGGCAGGACAGGATCTGAAGTAGGCTCCACGCAGACAGCCCGACTCGGGGCTTGAACTCACAAACCATGAGCTCATGAGGAGCACAAGTCATATTCTTAACTGACTGAGCCACCCAGGGGCTCCAGAAACCTTCATCTTCAATAAGAGCCCCAGGTGACTCTTTTGCTTCTAGACTGCATGGCAGCTTTGCCTTCTGGGTTCGGATCTGAACTGACCCCTGAGGGCCAATTTCCACTCTGACTTGATTCCCTTTTCTGGGTATTGCTGAGGTCAAACCTATTCCCAGGGTTGCAAGTAAAACTTCCCCTTTCTCAGAAAACACTAAAGGTGTAAAAAACACCAGCTAATCTCCAAGAGACCAGAAAAATGACCAACTATCCCCTAGAAAAACCCCTTTGTTTTCAGGAGTCACTTCCCAGCCTTTCCAAAGCCAGAGGCTATGTCATAGACTTCCTGATGTGTGCAGAGGCTGTGTGGGAGGTGGGGAGGCCGGAGCAGGGCAAGGACACACTAGCCCCCAGCCCTATTCTTTCTGGCTTATACTTTTTGGATTAGAAACAGCCTAGGTTTGGGTCCCCAGTGGAGTCAACTTCACCTCATTTGTCTGGGTCACCTCACCACAAGCGAGGCACATTTCACTTCATCAGTCAAGGTAGTGATTCCTGGGGTGACTGGCCACAAAGCTATGGCAAGGGCTTGCGTCTTCTCAAGAGGGGGCTAAATGGACCCAGACAAGTGATCTATTTTTCAAAAGTAGCTGCCAAAATCTCCAGTTTGGTGCCACGGGAGGAAAAAAGCAACTGGTTCTTGCAGAAAGAATGTTTTACTGCACATTCTAGAAGGCATTCTTTGGGCCACTTACTGTTACCTTCACTCCTCAGGGCTACACCTTTTGACTCAGGGATATAGATGCAGGTAGGGAAGGTCTAGAGAGAGAACAGAGAAGAGCCAGTATGACAGTTATTAGCAACAAGGACAAAGTCTCACTATATGAGTCATTTCTTTTAAGAAGGTCCTCCTAAAGAGGAAGGGAATCAAAGAGATCTTAAAAATGAAGGTACTTCCCCACAAGTCCATTTGCATGTATAGAAAACTGAGTACTCCACCCTGCAGCCAGGAAAACTACAAGTGAGACTGCGTTGATTAGTCTTTTGATAGAAACATGGATATAGAGAAATATTCCCCTATTATTAAAAAAAAATAGTGCAAGCAGAGCAGCAAGGAGTAGGGGACCCTTGGCTCAGGGTTGATAAGCAGTGGGGGTCTGGAGCCAGCAGGAGGGTGCAGGTCCTGACTGGGAAGGGGGCAGCTCCTTCCATGTCCCTAGGCTGTTAGCATACAGGAATATGGACTGGGCCTCACCAGATCTTCCCAAATTGCAGAAGATGCTAAGTATTCAGATTTTCATATACTTCCACCCTGACTTGACTCCCTTTTCTGGGTATTGCTGAGGCCTCCACCGAAAGGTCAAACCTATTCCCAGGATTGCAAGTAAAACTTCTCTTTTTCCAGAAAGCACTAAAGGTGTTTTCTTAATTATCAGCTCTATTATATTTTTAAACACTGTGAATAAAATAACTATGTCCCTGAAATTTGCCCATAAGACTAGGGGCTGAAATAGACTCCATGTTCTCTGCAGACCTCAGGGATTGAAGGAATGAGGAGCTGTCATGTCAACTCTTTCAAGATCCATCCTTGGACTGAAGACTCTGTCCTGTCTGAAGTACCGAAGCCAGTGTTGGTTTTGAGCCATTCGAGGACATGGGGGATTAATGCTCAAGCAGTTAATGCCCAGCCTCCTGCAGCTGATCCCAAAAGTGAGCCCCTTTCACCTCTGGCCAGGTGAGCTATAATTACCCAGGACAATGCCCACAGTGTCTGTCTTCATTCTTCCTTGTCTTAGTGAAATCCTAATCACTCTTAAAGACCCAGCTCATATGTCACCTTCTCTGGGATATCTGGCCTGATGTTTCCCATTGAACCTAATCCCTACCACCCTCTCTCTTTTGTGTCCTACAACAGCCCAGATAGATCCACCAACTAGACAGCAAGGTGACAGATGCTACAACGTGCTGGGAACCCCACGGGGGCTGGGCTGGAGGTCGCAGTAGAGACCACTATTACTAAACAAGTAGAATGAACCTGGTATTTGCAGCCATTGTCTTATTTGTGTCTCATGTGCTCTGAGGTGAGTAGGCTTTCTACAGAGAAAAAAAAAGTGATGCTAAGGAAGCTTAAGAAATGTGTCCAAGGTCACATGGGTGGGAAGAGACAGCTGAACTCTGGCTCACCCAGAGCCTGCATATTTCATGCTCCAGCCCAGTGCCATAAGTATTTGTAATTTAAGAAACAACAACAACAAAGAAGTTCTATTCCACTGAAGACTGGGTTAGAAAATGTAAAGTTCTGCAGACATTGAGCATATGGGTACCCTACAATGAAACTCTAGACAAACACCTCTCAGCACTGAACAACCATCATGAACTCTTGTCAATGAGGAAAAGGAGGGTATGGAGTAGAAGGTGCAGTGTGCTTTCCTCTGTTTAAGGATCTGTAGGCTTAAGTTAGTTCCCTCCCAATAGCAGAGCCCAAAACCAGGATTTGGGAACAAGGAGTTCATTTGGAAAGAAATTTCAGGAAGCCCCAGAAGAGGAGATGGGAAATGAGCGAGGGAAGAGAATGAAGCTAACAAAAGGTATGTTCGTGAGCAGGTTTCCATTCTGGGCAGTAGAGACTGGATCTGTGTGGGGACTTCTGGGAGACATGTGAACACATGTTAGCAGCCAGGAGAAAGCTTTGAGTTTCTTTTCTAAGAGTAGGAGAGGGGAAGGAGAATATGTGGTTGGGGCAAGAAGGAGGAAAGGTGGGAAGGGGAAGAAGATGAACAGAGGAGGAGGAGGAGTGAGAAGGGGGCCCTTTTGGCTCCCTAGGCACACACACCTTAGAGACCGTTCTAAACCAAATGCTCATTTTAGGAAATCCAGGGCTCCAGCTAGTTGAGGCCCTACTCACTTCTGAAAGAGAAACTCCCCACAACAGACACAAATGCTTGTATATTTCAGTTAAGGAAAGCTCATGTCTACTGTTAATACCTGACATGGTCAGCTGCTCCATCTTTCATACCATTGCCAGCTCTGGAGTTTCTGCCCCCCAGACTCCAGGAGCCATCGATGGGGAAAGGTTCAAGTTCCCACAGTAAGTTAGTGCCAAAGTCAAGGTCAAAAGGCACAAGAAATCAGTACTGTTGACAGTAGCAAAGCTTCATCTTAGCAGCTTAAATACTAATATCATTCCTGACCTCCTTTCTTAGCTATTCCTAACAGCCTATTTAAAAAGCAACAGCATCAAGCCAGTATAATGCTGAGGATATCTTTGCCTAAATTTGTTTGTGCTTGTTTATTTTTAAGGACTATCTGTAATAATGCAGTATTATAAGCCATTGCTCATCTCTTCCCCTGTGTAGGCTTATCTCTTCTCTCTTACGTGGCTAAACAGTCAAATCCTTTACAAATTGATCATTTCCTTCTTTCCTTTGCAATATGCAAAAACATGGATTCGCTGTATCTGCTTTGGTTACTTTGATCCACCCTCTGGGGAATCCCAGGCAATAGGGTTATGGTGTCATGGGAAGGAACAATCTAGAGAGTAAAAGCAAGCCAGAAGATATAGGAATTGTAGGGAGACTTCAGCATCCCCATAAGTTATCTCCTATTATGGAAAAGGCTGGGCCTTTTTTCATTCACCACTGCACACCAGTACCTAGAATAATTCCTGGCACCTCATAGACCTTCACTCAATATTCGTTGCAGGAATAATCTTCATCAGCAGCATGCTCCGCCCCCAAATAAACTTGAAGTCCAAGTAAAAAGGAGTGAGCTTGCTTGGCAGACACAGGGTGGAGACAAGATCCTTGGAACCCAACACCCTTCCCCCTTCCAATCAGACTCTTCTCCCTCTTACTGAGTCACACACACATGTCCATACCTGTTCCAGGTGCCCTTCTATCCCCATTCACACATTCCACCCTCCAACTGGGCATCCAACATGAAAAGAGCAAATGGAAGTTTTTGAGATGTCTGGGCTGTTGGATTCCTAGAACTAGACCCTCCTAGGCCCGACTTCTCTTGCATCCTCCGGATCAAAAGATGCTAACCAGTCTTGCACCATGATAACCTAGAGCCTGACACATAGCATTAGGTAAGACAAGGTATGATGCCAAGTATTCACACATTCCAAAGGTTCAACATTTGCAGATAATTCTAGACCTAAGACTCTTTTTAAAAAATCATCAGTTTAGATTAACAATAGGTATCTGGGGTGACTGGACCCATTGTGTGACCATTGTCTTTCATACCTTAAAAAACTCTAAGTCATCTGCCCCCAAGAATCTAGAGACTGTATATGGGAAAATGGCTTGCTCTAGTTCCCACAGCAAAGACAATGACAAAATCAAGACCAAAAGGCACTGACTAGAGAGGAAGTTAAATTGGCTTTAAAATTTTTTTTTAATGTTTTATTTATTTCTAGGAGAGAGAGAGAGAGACAGCGTGATCAGGGGAGGATCAGAGAGAGAGGGAGTCACAGACTCCGAAACAGGCTCCAGGCTCTGAGCTGGCAGTCAGCACAGAGACTGATGCAGGGCTCGAACCCACGAATCACGAGATCATGACCTAAGCGAAAGTCGAATGCTTAACCGACTAAGCCACCCAGGCGCCCCCCTAAATTGGCTTTTAAATAGTGCCTTGCCTCTCCAGTAATCAGGCTCTCCACACATGGCTAAACTGCTCAGGAGGGGTGAAAGTTTCACGACAGTTTTACTGTGTTTTATCAGCACTGAACATCTTCAGAGAGGATAGGCCACATCTTCTCTGTAGCTGTATTCCCAGGACCCCACTCAGTGTCTGGCATATAGCAGACACTCAATCAGCAGGCGTGAATTGAGCAAAATCCAACTAAATCAAGAAAGGAAAGCGGTTGAGGGCCTTTTAGGTACCAGACACCATAGGATTGTGTTTGTTATTTCAGCCAACTTTTGTATCAGCCATAGGAGAAATATCATCCCCCTTTGGTAGATGAAAAAACAAAGATTCAACACAATTGGCGCATTGCAGAAGCAGGACTCAAATCCAGATCTGAGTGACAACAAAACCACTTCTCTTGCAAATATTCACTGTTACTTATAAATGTTCCCGCCCATGGAGTATTGCATCCTACAGGGCGCTCCTAGCTCTAAATGCTTCTGGGGCATTATGTAATTTGGAACATTAGATAATTAGATGCTCTGGTGGTTCATCAAAACGTGAGGGCACCTGGTCCAGAGAGAGATGATGGAAAAAGTGTTTTTGCTGGCTCTAGTTTGGGTGATAGATGGCAGTTCACCCAGCGGGACCAGGGCTGGGAGAGAGCTTTCATGCACACTTGCATTTTGAATAAGGATCTGAGTGCGATGCCGGACACCCCTCCACGTGAATTATGGCTGAGGAGAGAAACACAACAAAGCCATTTGCCTCCGTAACTAATTCCTCTTGTCTGTGGTGCTGAAAGCGCAATACTTTAGCAGCCAGTGAGTTGGATAATTGGAAATAAGTGCAACTCTCTGAGCGGGCTGAGGAAGGCTGAGGAAGGCTGGTTTTTATCAACCTTGGAACTATCTTTTATAATCAGTGTCTATGTGCAAAAAATAAAATAAATAAATACAGAGGAGAAATAAGCAAGCCTTCCTCATCCACCAATACAGACAAATCTTATTTTAAAAAAATACTATCTTGAACTCCATTAAATAGCAGTGAAACTCAACTTTTTGGCTTTGGCAGGAATCTTGGAGGTCGGTCATCAAACTAACACTTCTAAAGATTGAGCAAAATTTTGCCAGAATCAATGTTCTTTCCAATATAGACAGAGAGGCGACAAGGCCAAGACTTCTCTGTAAGGATTTTTGTCTTCTGATTGCTAAGCAAGATTCCAGCTCCTCTTTGCTTCTGCAATCACTTGCTGACTGGAAATCCTGGCAGATTTGTGCACTGTGCATGCAGCAATTCAAAAAATTGTACACACACACACACACAAACACACATACACACCTCCTACACTCAGCCCCCTCCTCCACATGCTATCCAATATTTTTGCACCCCAAACTAAGCCAATGTCCAACCCACCATTTAAGAAGCATTGGGGAGCTCCCCAATAAGGATCTGCATTTATATCCATGACAATTTCCCATTCCCCATCAAGTCATTTCTGATTTCTGTGGGCACAGATTTATAAGTATAAAAGCCATGGGCAAAATCATAGGCTGGAATCTTCCCTTGGGCAAATAACAAAGGAAAACCAGTCCTGGGGTGGGAGCCTTTTTCCAATTAGAGATTTTACAAATAGTATAACAATTCAGGTATAATATTTGGTACTGCATCTGATATACAAAGAAAGATGGAGAATATTCCACTCACCAAAAGAAAATCTCTTTGGAGTCAACACTACATTTACTCTGAAGACACTGCTTGTGAAACTGCTTAAGGTCAAGGTAAGACTCCTAGAGCAACCCCAAGATAGGAGGTGATGGAGAAACCACTCTGCATAAGAAAGGAGTGGGAAACTCAACTTTCTGGGAGGAATCTTGGAGAAGGGGAGAGGAAGACAGTTGATGCTGCTTGGCAACAAGGAAGAAGGAAAAAAGGAAACCCCAGATGACAGTGTAACCATGGAGTAGGATGGACACAGAAAATGTCTAATGGGGAATTTTCAACACCACCTTGCCCATTATTCTGAATAAAATATAGTATTATAACATGACTCCCTGATAAGAAACCCTCAGTGGATTCCTGTTGCTTCCAGGATACAGAAAGCCCCAGGCTGCTCTCCAAGGCCTTCCCACTCCAGAGCCACCACCCCATCACTGAGGATGCTGCAGCTCCAGCTCTGATCCAGGATCCCCCACCGTGGGCAACCCCGGGCACCTCACCCTGCTCCAATGTCCAGTGAGAAGGTTATGCCAGCTGACCTGTGAAGGCCCCCTCCTCTCCACACACCAGGAGGGTATATGACCTCCCACGGACCTCCACTGCTCTCGCTCTCCTTCCTTGTCCTGAAATCACACTACCTTTCACTCAAATGACCTTTTCCTAGTTGCCCCTCCTACCTTGAGAACGACCCATCCTTTGAGTGCTAGCAAGTTCACACCAACTTGAAAATCCCCAGATGCCACCTTGCACAGAGGTCAGGCCCTGCTGGAACCTGCTGCGGCTCTCACTGTGCAGGTTTTCAGGGTTCTGCTCTGCCACCACTTGTGTCATCATTCAATGCATCCACATGGCCATGTCCCACTCATCTGGATCCTGAACCCTCTGGAGGCTTGAACAATTGGACTTTATTATCACTACTACTCTGGTGTCACCAACGCACTCGTGTACAGTTCTGAGCACCAAATAGGCACTATGTAAACAAATGAACAAAGTCAATGAATTGGCTTCTTTCTACTGAGCTCAGCTGTTTTGGCTCAGATCCACAGGCTCCCTTTAACATAGAACTTTCCCTTTAACTTTCTGGAACTCCACCTGCTGGAGAAAAAGTTGGTTGCTTTTTCACCGAGCCTGTTCATCCCAGATCTGGGACATCAGGAAGACCTGTTTTCAGCCCAGGGCATGTGTTTTTACGTGTACATGCAAAGCGAAGGAGCAGCACATTCACTGACAAACTACTGAATAAATAGCTCATTGAAGGTAAACAGTCGATTCCTGCAAAAGCTGGAGTCTGATGCCTTTCCTATTTAGGGGGTGCAGTAAACAGTGAGGGGGTGTCTTTCTTCCATGCCTTCATTTGCGGAAGCCATGTTCTGCTAGTGGAATGTGAGCTCCTTGTCTTTCTACCTCATTCACCACCGTGTCCCCAGCACAGACGGGCACTTGATCTGTGGGGTGAAGGACTGAATTAATGAACAAACATAAGCACACTGAGAACCCTAGAGGACATCCACAGCCTTCTCATTGACAGTCCCCCTCAGATGGTGGCTTTCATGGGGCTTCTCTTGAGCAGCAGCTGGGGGACAGTAGATGCTGAGCACATGGGGATGTTTAACATTTACTTGTTCATCTGCTCATTAGCTAGATGCTGCTGCTGATTCCCAGTTCACCTTGCAGGAACCGGAGGATATAAGGTAATACTTCATGCATGATCCATGCCAAACTGTAGCCAGTATGGGCTGTAAGCTCCCAACACCCAAATACATTAAAAACAATGCCTGGTGACCCTGAAAGTCCCCTGCAGTGTCAAGTGTGGTCTCAGGAGACCTCCATGAGGTCCCCATGTATGGGATGGGATAATGGCTTCCTTCCCACCTGGAAAAATCTGAAGTACACAGTCCTTCAGGTATAAGAAGGCCACGCCCTGTCAGGCAGGGTTTCTGAATGGTCTGCCCAGTGGGGGAGGGGGGGTGTTGTTCCCATGAGATGCTCACTCCCACCTGTTCCTCCCCTGCCCTGCAACACAATAGCTATGGGATGGCTGGCCAGAGTGAACAAAGTATAGACTTGGTTCAGACCACATCCAGGACCGATACTATAAGGTCTAAGCATCTCTGTCAAAGTAGAAAAAGTGCAGTCACATCCAAGGATCTAGGAGAATCTGGGTAGTAGAGCATAGTGGTTAGTTCAAGCATGGATGCTGGAACCAGAAGGCCTGGGTGTGAAACCCACCCCTACCACTGATAGATTGTGAACTTGGGCAAGTTTACCCAGCCTCCCTGCATTTGTTTCCTCACATGTAAAGCTTTCTGGATGTTAGGCAAGGTTATGTGTAAAAGGGTAAACTTACCGTACATACCCAGTGGGGCTGGGGCCTACAGATGTTCTTATGAGAAGTAAATACGGTAATATATAGTATGCTTGTCCTTATTAAGCTGTCTTTGTGTAACAAACCACCCCAAAAGTTAATGAATTAAAACAACAGTCATTTATTTGCTCATGATTTTGCAACTTGGGCAAGGCTCAGCATGGATGGTTTGTCCTTCCTCTGTGTAGCATCAGCTGGATGGCTCTTTTGTGTCAGAGAATCAAAGGCAGCTTCACCCACACACATCTGGCACCTAATCTGGGAAAGGCTGGAATGACATGGGGCCACTTGACTCTCCCTCTTTATTCATAGTCTCACCCTCCTGAGTTGTCAGACTTCTTTACATGGTTTCCAAGGAAACAAAACCAGAAGCTGCCAGGCCTCTTATGGACCAGGCTGGAAACTGGCACTGCAGCAAGTCCATCACATTCTCTTGGTCAAAGCAAGTCACAAGGCCAGTGCCAAAACAGAAGGAGGACAAAGGCCCCATACATCTATGTAAGGAGTGGCTTGTGTATCCAAGAAGAGCTGGAATGGTAGCTACTACATTTCCAAACAATGCACCCGAGCACTCACTATTCTTACATTAGCAGGAGGAAAACCCAAGTCTAGACACTTAGTTGGGGGAGAGAAGTAATAATGCTCTTGACCTGAACTATCTCAAGTGACCACCAGCAAAACATAAAACACCAGACTATGGCAAAGTGACAAGCAAATCCCAGCACAATCACTTACCAGCTGTGTCATGTTGAACGAGTCACCTTGTACTTAAAATACCTCAATGTGGGGCGCCTGGGTGGCTTAGTCGGTTAAGCGTCCGACTTTCGCTTAGGTCATGATCTCACGGTTCGTGGGTTCGAGCCCCGCGTCGGGCTCTGTGCTGACTGCCAGCTCAGAACCTGGAGCCTGTTTCAGTCTGTGACTCCTTCTCTCTCTGACCCTCCCCTGTTCACGCTGTCTCTCTCTCCTAGAAATAAATAAAACATTAAAAAAAAAATTAAAATACCTCAATGTTCCCCAGCTCTCACATGGGGCAATCTCACTGCACTGGAAAGCACATAGCAGGAATAGCTTTGGAATAGCACTGGAATGCACCTTGCCATTTGTAGGCACTCAGCATTTCTGGACTGGATACATTCTAACACAGTTTGTTGAATGGATGAACAGATGACCCCATCAATACATCAGTGAATTGAATTAGTGAATAAATTGAGAGAAGCTCCAACAAACAGCCCCTCTTCAGGGATGATGAACTTTATCAGAGGAACAGTTTGTACCAAGGACCCTCTGGTGGCTAAAGCCAAACATCTGTCAATCCCAAGACCCTTTTGTTAACTCTCTGACCTTGGGCAAGATAAGTGTCTTGCACATAGATGTTCAATTAATACCTGTGAAATGTGTGAATTCTATCATGTTTTTACACAGTTGGATGAATCAGTGAATGAAACACAACAAAAATTGATGCCAACAACAGATACCACCACCCTCCCCCACTATGCAGGTGAACTCTATCCCTTAAGGTCCCTTCATTTTGGGGATACTATTTGGTGGAAAATTCCCCTATTCACTTTCTGCTTCTTCCCTACTATAGCAGCTGCCATACTTAGCCAGACATTGTCAGCCCGACTGGGTAAGTGGAGTTTTTATTTCTTTGCAGGTATAGAATACACCCTAACTTATGCTTCATTTTTGAGTATCCTTGTCCTAGCCCAGCATCCAGAAAAGCTGAGTTCTGAGTATTGCATGAGGGCTTTCCAGACCACTTTGGCTATGTTGGGTTGGGCATCTCTTCTGCATCCACCCTAATAAACACTCCCTTAGGCTTCCTCCACTAGCAGCAAGAACAGCAACAAAAACACCAGTTAATTGTGTCCCCTAACATATAACTAAATTATCAGCTCCCCGAGAGGTGTTCTGTGCACTTGGCGCAACATGTGTCTAATGCAATCACATCTACTACTACAACCACCGCTAATGGTACTTCTACTACCAATACTAGTAACAAAAACAATAGTAAGTCTTAGCTATTGTTACTATTATGGTTATAATGTATCAAAAAAATTATACTTATTTTCCTTAATTGCCTTACTAACTCCGTGAAATAGTCATAGTCAAAATCCCAAATGTATAGATTAAGTCCTAAAGCTCAGAGAGGTTAGGTAACTTACCCACGTCCCACAATTTCTCAGGGGCCAAGCAAAGATCTTTAGCACAAGTGACCCAACCTCAGGGCTGCTTGATCACATCACAGCCATTACCACACTGTTCTCATCTATTTATCTGTCTCTCCCTTTAGAGTGGGAGTTCCTTTAGGGCTGGGGCCACTTGTTCCTCATCCCTGAGGACTCAGTGTTCAGCACAAAGCCTAGCACTGAGAAGGTGTCCATTGGAACATGCTAGTTGGATGAATGGGACTCTGTGGCCTGACACACGGGGCCTTTCATTCAATGGCATTAACCATTTGAGGAAACATCCCATCTATCTGTCAGGCTTAATTACTCCAGTGGAAAAGGCATTCGAAAACCTGGCCCAGAGACACAATTCTCTTTTGGCTCTAGGAAATACTCAATTCATCACTCTTGGCCAACACAGGAGCTGGATTGAGTTGGGCTGAGATGCAACAGGACAGATTAGATTCCCAAAAATCACCTTTACTTTTTGTAAGGTGCTCTTGCTTCCCTTCCTCTCTCTCCCTCTCTTTTTCCCCCTGTCCTCTGAGCACACAGGCTCCACATAGTTAAGTTTGACACACTGGAGTAAACAAGAACTGTTTTAATTTACACTCTCGGGCATTTCTGCTGGGAAGCACACTAGGGCCTTTCCTTCCTTAATCTACCGTTTCCACGCACAACCTGATGAGGCTGGAAGAAACCCTCAGAGGAGACCCAGGCACCTCAGTGAAACTCAGCCACTCAGGATGGATCCCCCAGGAGGCAGTCTGGGATGATGCCTAAACACCTAGAACATGTCAGGTGAGCCTCTGGATGAGCTGGAGATGTTGGCACACAGCATTTCCTGTAAACCCCAGACAGGCCAAGGTGATGTGGACCCTTTGTGTACAGGTATGAAAGCTGAGGCCAGGGGCTCACAAATCCTAAGATGCTAGTGCTTAGACTCTACTGAAGTAGCCCACCTCCCAGCCTCATCTTGCAGAGTGTGTGATGAAGCGGAGGCCATTTCTGAGTATGTCAAAGTACCAACAGGACAAGGCCCGAGTGACCAAGACTACAACAAGGTAATCACCTTGGCAAATTGACCTTATTCTGGCACAACTAGTCCACATGGGGAATGATGGGGTTTTTTCAGTGGGAGAAATCTCTCGAGAACACTAAGTGTGACCTATGAGCCACCAAAGAAGCTGGTTAAAATGTAGGTCCCTGTGTCCCACCTCAGCCTGAATGAAAACGTCCAGGGGCCTGGAAATCTGCACTGGCAACATGCCTTTCCCACTCCCAGGGAAAATTCCAATACTCAAGATTGAGAGCTTCTGTCCTAGAGGCAAAGCACGAGGTCCACTGCCCAGAAAGATAACAGGCGCTGGAGGAGAGTGGGGCTGCGGGGAGCACCATGTACATGGCTCCATGGTTGTGCTCCCAGGTCCTGCGGGAGGCTCTGCAGTGATTGGCCCAGAGAACTTTCTCTCAACCATGCTTGGCCTCTCTCTTCAGGGAACTGGTGAACTGAAGTTTTCTCAAGGCCAGGACCACTGAGTGAGTAAACACATGAAGCAGAAGGTCAGAATCTCTAGAAAACTAAACTATTTGGCCTTAAATTAGAGGTATCTTGAAAATAGCACTTTGTAGGGCTGGCTGCTCTCTACTCATTCTGCTTGCTGTGTGGTGGGCAAGCTAATAAGGAAAAGGAAAAGTGTCAATTCATGAACTATTGCTCAAAGTCTCAAGTGTTTACAGCCTGATACCCTCTGCCAAATAAGTTTCTTGGGGAGAGTCAGTATCTGTGCATCAGCACAGAGTAACCTTTCATTAGATCTTCTAGGGATACACAACTGAAATTCTAGCAAACCATGGAACAATAGCTTAAGACATTTTTTAACTCAAAAATTCATTTCCCGGGGCACTTGGGTGTCTCAGGTGGTTAAGCGTCTAGCTTCGGTTCAGGTCATGATCTCGCAGTCCATGGGTTTGAACCCCACATTGGGCTCTGTGCTGACAACTCAGAGCCTAGAGCCTGCTTCAGATTCTATATCTCCATCTCTCTCTGACCCTCTCCCATCCATTCTCTGTCTGTCTGTCTGTCTCTCTGTCTCTCAAAAATAAAAACATTTTAAAAAAGGTTTTTTGAATTCATTACTCTGGGTGCCTGAGTGACTTAATTGGTTGAGCGTGCAGCTTCAGCTCAGGTCATGATCTTGCATTCATGAGTTCCAACCCTGCATCAGGCTCTGTGCTGACAGCTCAGAGCCTGGAGCCACTTTTTTCTGTGTCTCCCCCTCCCTCTGCCCCTCCCCTGCTCACACTCTGCCTCTCTCTGTCTCTCAAAAAAAGTAAAATAAAACGTTAAAAAAAATTTCCTTTCTCTACTTAGGCCCCAATCTTCTCACTGGTAAATGTTTCTATTCCCTGCCATCCCAGCCTATCACCAGCCCACGTGAAATCAAACCTGGTCAGGAAGCACTTTGGTCAAAAGCATTTCTCGTTCTTCTTCCTTTGTCAGAGGGGCAGTAAGGCTTGGCTTTTAAAATGTTCCCCAAGTTGGAGAGAGGGCAAGATGGCAGAGAAGTAAGGAGCTCCGTACTTGCACTCGCGCCCATACATCACACAGAAAAGATCTGAAGCCATTGGAAACCTTACAAAACCTGAGAGATTGGGAGAAAAAGGACGCAGAATCCACTGAGAAAGCCTTCTAACGTGAGTGCGAACCGGGGAAGATAAAATCGGGCTGGGATCGGAGACTCCAGGGTGGGAGGCGATCCCCCTCTACCCTCTACGGGGAGTGAGAGGAGAAAAGGAGAGAGTCCGAAACAGAAAAACCTCTGCTCGGGGGGAAAAACCTCCACTCGGTGCATAGAAAGACCGTACTTGCCAAATACCTGCACACCAGGTCCCCTCGCGCCAACTAGTCCTGGGGGGAGCTGAGCATACCAACTGCTTCTTTGTGGTGCTCCTGGAGGTTGGATTTCAGAGCAGCGGCGCGCCTGCCGCCATTGTAGCTCCCGGGCCCCCTGAAAGAGCATACCGGGCGTCCACACTCCTGGCTGGCTCGAACTCGAGAAGGAAGGCAAAGAGCTAAAAACTGGGAAATTTGCCTGTGAGTTCGTGTTTGGGTTGACGAGCCATAGAGGGACCCAGTTTTCCTCATGCCAGCGGGCTCGGGCTACGCACACCTGGCAGGCAAGACCCTGCGCATGCGCGCCAGCCCGACCCAGAGAAGGAAGCAGCGATTCTGACTCCACCCCCAGAGCTCGGCAGGGGGCTGGACTTGCCCGAGGGGGTTGCCTGGGAAGCTGTCTCTAAGGCAATTTCAGCGGGGCGTGCGTACTGGGACTTGGAGATTGGAACTGGCCTGGGATGAAGAGTGCAACCAACTTCGGCTGCGTCCCTGGAACGGGAAGTTGACAAGCCCAAAAAAGCGAGTTGCAGCACAGGGTTCAAGAAGGGACTGGAGCACCATCACTCTCCTCCCCACAACCGCCAAGGCAGAACCCCCGCCTGAGGCATTGGATCACGCCACACCCATCCCTGCCTGAGAGGTGCCCTCCTCCCTTTTTTTTTCTTTCTTTTCTCCTTTTTTTGTTTTTTTCCTCTTTTTTCTTTCTTTTTTTTCCCTTTTCTTTTCTCTTTCTTTTTTTCTTCTTCTTTCTCTTTTCTCGCTTTTTTCCCCAAAACACTGACCTGATTAACTCTGGTCGCCAGCTTGCTTAAACAATCACAACGAGTCCACTCTGTAAATGTAAATTCTACACCTACCGACATTTTCAGCTACTTCTCTCAGGAGTAATTAGACTATATAGTTTCTCTGGATAATTCCAGCATTCTTCTCTCACCTATCCAACCATATTCTACCCTTTACCTCTTTAAAAAAAGCTTCTTATCTCTTCTGCCTGTTCATTCTATTTCCAATTCTGCCTAGTCTTGCCCTGCCTTCTCTTTTTCTCTACACTCTTCAACCAACACTGCATACACACGGCTATTTAACTGTAGCTGGGAAATCCAGGTATATGCTTTAAACCGTTCTTTGTCCATCAGTTTTCTTCTTTTTTCCTTTTCTTTTCCCCTTTTTGACCATTTTATGTATTTTATACTCCCTATTATTCGCCCTCCCTCCTCCGTCTTTTCTCTTAACTTTTTCGTTTTCCCTCTCACTTTGCATGTTAGTTGAATCAGCCTGTGCGTTTGTGTGCTCCTGCTCCCTGTGTGTTTGTCTGTCTGTTTTCTTTTCCAGGGCTACCTCAAGAAACAAGCTAGAGTACACAAGGTGAAGAGTCCCAAATATCACTACGAATAGGAAAATAAAATAACTAAGGTCCCAACAAGAGAGACCGAGGGATACCATTCAAAAAACAATCTCTGAAAGGATAGGACCTGGGAAGTCAAAGAGTCTTCTTGGATATAGCAGCGCTCATAGAAACAGAGAGCATAACAGGTCTTTAAAACCAACAAGAGCCGGAAAGCTAACTAAAATGACGAAACGAAAAAGCTCTCCTCCAAAGAAACTCCAAGAAGAAATGACAGCTAATGAACTGCTCAAAATAGATATCAGCAGCATAACTGAACAAGATTTTAGAATAATAATGGTAAAATCCATAGCAGGGCTTGAAAAAAACATAGGGGACATCAAAGAAACTATGGCTACAGACAGAATGGAAAATAAAAATAGGCATGAAGAATTTAAAAAAAGGCAATAAATGAGATACATAATAAATTAGAGGCCTCCAATGCACAGCTTGAAGAGGCAGAAAGGAGAATAAGTGATTTAGAAGACACCATTATAGGAAAACAAGAAGCTGACAAAAAAAGAGACAAACTGATCCAGGAACAGGAAAGAAGAATTCGAGAGCTCAGCGATACGGTCAAACGCAACAATATCTGTATCATAGGAATCCCAGAAGAGGAAGAGAGAGGGAAAGGTGCTGAAGGAGTCCTGGAACAAATTATAGCAGAGAACTTCCCCGACCTGGGGAAGGAAGTAATGTGGAAATACAAGAGGCTCAGAGGACTCCCCTCAGATGTAACTTGAATCGATCTTCTGCACGACATATCATCATAAAAATGGCAAAATACAAGGACAAAGAGAGAATTTCGAAAGCAGCTAGGGAGAAAAGGGCCCTCACATACAAAGGGAAACCCATCAGAGTGGTGACAGACCTATCTACTGAAACGTGGCAGGCCAGAAAGGAATGGCAGGATATCTTCAAGGTGATGAACAGTAAAAATATGCAGCCAAGAATCCTCTATCCAGCAAGCCTGTCATTCAAAATAGAAGGAGAGATAAAAACCTTTCCAAATAAACAGAAAATGAAAGAATTTGTCACCACGAAGCCAGCCCTACAAGAAGTCCTGAGGGGGGCGCTCTGAAGGAAAGGTTGCAAGGAACAAAGATTCCAGAGACACCACCACAAACATGAACCCTACAAAAGATACAAAGACTCTAAACTCACATATTTCAATAAGAACACTGAATGTCAATGGGCTGAATGCTCCAATCAAAAGACATAGGGTAGCAGAATGGATTAAAAAACAAAATCCATCTATATGCTGTCTACAAGAAACTCATTTTAGATGGGAAGATACCTTCAGATTAAAAGTAAGGGGATGGAGAAATAAATATCATGCTACAAGAAATCAAAAGAAAGCCGGAGTAGCGATACTTATTTCAGACAAACTGGACTTTAAATTAAAGACAATCACAAGAGATGAAGAAGGGCACTACATAATAATTACAGGGTCCATCCATCAGGAAGAACTAACAATCATAAATGTCTATGCACCGAATATGGGAGCACCTAAATATCTAAAACAATTAATCACAAACAGAAACAAGCTTATAGATGAGAATGTGCTAATAGCAGGGGACTTTAATACTCCACTTACAGCAATGGATAGGTCAACCAGACAGAAAATCACTAAAGAAGTAATGGACTTGAAAGACACATTGGACCAGATGGACCTGACGGATATATTTAGAACTTTACATCCTGAGGTCAGGGCATTTACTTTCTTCTCAAGTGCGCATGGCACATTCTCCAAGATAGATCACATACTGGGACATAAAGCAGCCCTCAATAAATATAAAAGAATAGAGATCATACCATGCACACTGTCAGATCACAATGCTTTGAAACTTGAAATCAATTACAGGAAGAAGTCTGGAAAACCTCCAAAAACATGGAGGTTAAAGAACACCCTTCTAAAGAATGAATGGGCCAATCAGGCAATTAGAGATGACATTAAAAAATATATGGAAACAAATGAAAATGAAAACACAACAATTCAAAATCTATGGGATGCGGCAAAGGCAGTCCTAAGAGGAAAGTACATTGCTCTTCAGGCCTATTTCAAGAGATTAGAAAAAGCACAAGTCCAAAATCTAACAGCTCACCTAAAGGAACTAGAGGCAGAGCAACAAGAACGCCCTAAACCCAGTAGAAGAAGAGAAATAGTAAAAATTAAAGCAGAAATAAACAACTTAGAGACCAAAGAAACAATTGAACAGATCCATGAAACCAAGAGTTGGTTTTTTGAAAAAGTAAACAAAATTGACAAACCTCTAGCCAGACTTATCTAAAAGAAAAGAGAGAGCACCCAAACAGACAAAATTATGAATGAAAATGGACTTATTACAACCAACCCCTCAGAAATACAAGCAATTATCAGGGAATACTATGAAAAATTATATGCCAACAAATTGGACAACTTAGAAGAAATGGACAAATTCCTAAACACACACTCACTACCAAAATTCACACGGGAAGAAATAGAAAACCTGAACAGACCCATAACGAGTGAAGAAATTGAATCAGTGATCAAAAATCTCCCAACAAATAAGAGCCCTGGACCTGATGGCTTCCCTGGGGAATTCTACCAGACATTTAAAACAGAATTAATCCCAATTCTTCTCAAGCTATTCCAAAAAACAGAAAGCGAAGGAAAACTCCCAGACTCATTTTATGAAGCCAGCATCACACTGATTCCCAAGCCAGACAGAGATCCAGCAAAAAAAGAGAACTACAGGCCAATATCCTTGATGAATACGGATACAAAAATCCTCAACAAGATCCTTGCAAATCGAATCCAGCAGCATATAAAAAGAATCATCCACCAAGATCAAGTGGGATTCATTCCTGGGTTACAGGGCTGGTTCAGCATTCACAAATCAATCAATGAGATACATCATATCAATAAAAGAAAAGATAAAAACCATATGATCCTGTCAATAGATGCAGAAAAAGCATTTGACAAAATACAGCATCCCTTCTTAATAAAGACTCTCGAGAAAGATGGGATAGAAGGAACCTACTTAAACATCATCAAAGCCATCTATGAGAAGCCTTCAGCTAACATCATCCTCAACAGGGAAAAACTGAGAGCTTTCCCCCTGAGATCAGGAACACGACAGGGATGTCCACTCTCACCACTGTTGTGCAACATAGTGCTGGAAGTCCTAGCATCAGCCATCAGACACCAAAAGGAAATCGAAGGCATCAGTATTGGCAAAGAGGAAGTCAAACTTTCACTCTTTGCAGATGACATGATACTCTACATAGAAAACCTGACAGACTCCACCAGAAGCCTACTAGAACTGATCCAAGAATTCAGCCAAGTTGCAGGGTACAAAATCAAGGTACAGAAATCGGTTGCATTTTTATACACCAACAATGAAGCAACAGAAAGAGAAATCAAGAAACTGATCCCATTCACAACTGCACAAAAAACCATAAAATACCTCGGAGTAAACCTAACCAAGGATACAAGAGATCTGTATGATGAAAACTATAGAAAACTTATGAAGGAAATTGAAGAAGTCAAAAAGAAATGGAAAAACATTCCATGCTCATGGATAGGAAGAATAAATATAGTTAAGATGTCATTACTACCCAAAGCACTCTACACATTCAATGCAATTCCAATCAAAATTGCACCAGCATACTTCTCAAAACTAGAACAAACTATCCAAAAATTTGTATGGAACCACAAAAGACCCCGAATAGCCAAAGTAATCCTGAAAAATAAAACCAAAACGGGAGGGATCACCATCCCACACTTTAGCCTCTACTACAAAGCTGTCATCATCAAGACAGTATGGTATTGGCACAAAAACAGACACATAGACCAATGGAACAGAACTGAGAACTCAGAAGTGGACCCAAAGGTATACAGCCAACTGATCTTTGACAAAGCAGGAAAGAATATCCAATGGAAAAAAGACAGCCTTTTTAACAGACGGTGTTGGGAGAACTGGACAGCAACATGCAGAAGAAAGAAACTAGATCATTTTTTCACACCATGCACAAAAATAAACTCAAAATGGATAAAGGACCTGAACGTGAGACAGGAAACGATCAACACCCTAGAGGAGAAAGCAGGAAACAACCTCCTTGACCTCCACCGCAGCAACTTCTTACTTGACACATCCCCAAAAACAAGGGAATCAAGAGCAAAAATAAACTGTTGGGACCTCCTCAAGATTAAAAGCTTCTGCACAGCCAAGGAAACAACCCAGAAAATTAATAGGCAACCAACGGAATGAGAAAAGATTGTTGCAAATGACATATCAGATAAAGGGTTAATATCAAGAATCTATAAGGAACTCACCAAACTCCATGCCCGAGAAACAAACAACCCAGTGAAGAAATGGGCAGAAGATATGAACAGACACTTCTCCAAAGAGGACATCCAGATGGCCAACAGACACATGAAACGATGCTCAGCATCCCTCCCTATCAGGGAAATACAAATCAAAACCACACTGAGATACCACCTCACGCCAGTCAGAGTGGCTAAAATGAGCACATCAGAGAACTCTAGATGCTGGCGAGGATGTGGAGAAACGGGCACCCTCCTACACTGTTGGTGGGAATGTAAACTGGTACAGCCCCTCTGGAAAACAGTGTGAAGGTTCCTAAGGAAACTAACAATAGAACTCTCCTATGACCCAGCAATAGCACTGCTAGGAATTTACCCAAGGGATACAGAAATGCTGAGGCATAGGGGCACATGTACCCCAATGTTCATAGCAGCACTCTCTACAATAGCTAAAACATGGAAAGAGCCTAAATGTCCATCAACAGATGAATGGATCAAGAAGATGTGGTTTATCTATACCATGGAATACTACATGGCAATAAGAAACAATGAAATCTGGCCATGTGTAGCAACATGGATGGACCTTGAGGGTGTTATGCTGAGTGAAGTAAGTCAAGCAGAGAAGGACAAATATCATATGTTTGCATGTATAGGAGGATTAGGAGGAACTTAACTGAGGAACAAGGAGGAGAAGAAGGGAGGAAATGGTGGGGGATAGGGAGAGAGGCAAACCATGAGAGACTCTTGAATGCTGACAAAAACTGAGGACTAATGGATGTGGGGGGGAGGGGGGGTGGGCATGGAGGAGGCCACTTGTGGGAATGAGCACTGAGTGTTATATGGAAATTAATTTGACAATAAACTATTTGTAAGAAAAATAAAATAAAATAAAATAAAATAAAATAAAATAAAATAAAAACACAGAAACAAAAAAAAATAAAAATAAAAAAAATAAATAAAATGTTCCCCAAGTTGAAAAAATGACATATAAGCTCAGTACCCAGGGAAATGAAGCTTGCTTTAGTGTAGACTTAGCCATTTTTTAAAATTTGTGGGAAAGACAAAAATATATATATTGAATTTCATACAATTTTTATTATGTCTTATAGTGAACAGCCACTTGCCATTTATAAATGAGGAACTCTGAAGGGCTCCTGGATCCCCAGGAAGAAGACAGAAGCCAAAGAGCCGAAAACAGAGCTGGGTGTTCCCAGAGCTCTATTGACATTTCCCAGAAAAAGGAGACTAGAGGAAATGTTTCAGAGCAAGGTACGACGTGGTGTAAAAAAGCGCAGGCCGCTTCCTTCCTTTGGAAAATTATGTCTTATGGGTTTTCAACGGATCTGAGATGGTGATGTGTGGGTTTACTTTTTCAGTTGCATGTTGACCATTTTAGAGATGTGAATGCTCGCATGGCCGGATCTGTTGGTGCAGTCTCTCCCTCTGGGATGGGGGTCCTAGGGGCTTTACAAATTGAGCTGATTCAACTCTCTGCCAGGTGCCAGGACCTCTACTCCGGGATAAAGACCAGTTCTGTCACTTCTGGAGTCGTGCTCTGTTGGCATGGGCTAAAAGCCTTGAGAAACGAACTCCTGCTGTGCACACGTGCTGGTTTCTATGGCAACAATCATCTAGGTTTGGGCCAAGGTTATCAGATTTAGTGAGTCCCTACAGAGACTAAAGACAACTCTCTGTCTGGGGACTTCTCAAGAACAAGTTTTTCTCTTCCCTGACCTGGCTTCTGATAGTCTCTGACAACTCATTGTAACACTCATGCTTCTGCTTCCCAAATACATCCCACAAATCCCAGCTTCTATCAAGCTATTTTTCTGCCTTTGGATAAGACTACATCACAATTTAGCAGGTCACAAAGATGGTGTGCTTTATATAACTCCTGGCTTTCTTGCAGTGGAAGGCTATTTACAACTGGTATTATTATTAACTACCATGTAGTAAGTGTCCGTGATGTGCCAAGTGCTGTCCAATGTACTCAACTACATAATTTCATTCTTTAAAATAGACCCATGAATACAGTGTCATAATCCTCATTTCACAAATGGTAAAACTGAGGGCTAAAGAAGCCAGGTAACATGCCTGATGTTCCAAAGTTATGTGTGATGGACCCAAGATAGGAACCAGGTCTTTCTGATTTCACCAAACCTCCAAATCCTACCTTTCCATCACTTCCTGCTGCCTACCTCAAATGATAAGTGACCTTTATCTTTCTTCTTGGAAGACTTCATAACTTTTCCAAAGTCTTACATCATTTCCAAGCTTCTCCTCTGTGCTTTTTTAAAAATTAAGAGATATTTATGGGGCGCCTGGGTGGCTTAGTCGGTTAAGCGTCCGACTTTCGCTTTGGTCATGATTTCGCAGTTTGTGGGTTCGAGCCCCGCGTCAGGCTCTGTGCTGACTGCCAGCTCAGAGCCTGGGGCCTGTTTCAGAGTCTGTGTCTCCCTTTCTCTCTGACCCTCCCCTGCTCACGCTGTCTCTTTCTCTCTCTCTCCTAGAAATAAATAAAAATATTTTAAAAAATAAATAAAAATAAAAATTAAGAGATATTTAGAAAATTCAGAAAAATTTTTAGAGAGAATGGGGGGAGGGGGGGAAGAGAGAGGGAATCCCAAACAGGCTTGGTGCTGTCAGTGCAGACCCTGATTCAGAGGCTCAAACTCATGAATCGTGAGATCATGACCTGAGCTGAAATCAAGAGTCAGCTGCTTAATGATGAGCCACCCAGGTTCCCTTCCTCTATGCTTTCAACTATCATATCTCCTTTGAACATTTCCATTCAGCTGTCTATTTTAGTTCATATTTTTCTTTATCACCCCTTTCTGAACCATCCTATCTGACTTTTCTTGGTGAAGCCCTAAATAGGAAATTTGGTCTTAAAAAGACTAATAGCAGTTTTCAAATTTGTGTTTTTCAATGCCACAACATGCCAAGATCATGACTTTCAAGACGTCTCATACAGACTTCTTTGGGTTATATTTATGCTGACAGTTATCTTCTGGGTGTCAGTCTTCTGAAGGAAGCAGTTGTTGGGGTAGGACTGAGGAAAGATGGGCAAAAGAACAGAGATAAATAGTCTGGGAGAATTAAACAATCCAATGTATCAATATGTAGTGGAAATAATGGAGCTCATCTTTTAAAATACTCTGTGACAATGAATGAAAAATGCACTGAATATCATACTTCAATGTTCACCTATCATTTGGGATGAAGGCCAGCATCTTTTTCCCACTTGCAAAATTTTCCCAAGTGCCAGCATCCCAAGCCAATGATCACAGCAAACAGACTGCCTCCTAAATAAATTTCACATAGGCAAACTCGATTATTGCATTTTTCAGGCATTAACGTGCAAAAAGGCTGGGAATATTGCAGCCACTTCTCAGTGCAGTGGTTATAATGACAAGGTTAGAGCTGGTTTCAAGGGTTTTCTCAATTTCCAAATGTCTTTATAGAGTTTATCCTTCTCTAGGCTGTGTATTTACCGGTCCACTCTCTTTTTATTGGGCTTTTCGGTTTTTGCTTTTGCTGAAAGCTCTCCATTTACTGGGCCTCAGCACAGGTCATCCTCCAAGCCTCCTGGAAAAGCAATAACACCTGGATACAAAATCAGGAACATAAAAATTAGCTGTAGCTTGGAATAATCAAGTTCTTTCTACAAGTGGCCAACTTTTCAATTCACAGTAAGCAAATAAATGATACCAAACTGGCAACAATTTAATCCTTGTTAGAGTCACTAAACTTTTTTCAAGTTTATTTTTTGAGGGATGGGAGAGGGGCAGAAAGAGAAGGAGAGAGAGAATCCCAAGCGGGTTCTACACTGTCAGTGCAGAGCCCAACAGGGGGCTCAATCTCAGGAACTGTGAGGTCATGACCTGAGCCAAGATTAAGGATCAGACACTTAACTGACTGAGCCACCTAGGCACCCAGAGTCACTACACTTTTTTTTAAGCAGAAAGTAAAATTCAGATTCTTCACTCTGGTTTCCAGGCACAAAGCATTTGGATCCATCCAATTTTCCCTACTCTTCTTTCTACTCCCAAGTGAAAGAAGTGCTTTGCTCTAACAAGTCATTGTCCCAGGAAGGCTATAAATATCTCTGTATTCAAGAATCCCTACTTATAGCCCTATAATCAAGTAACACACATGGACCACTGTCGAAGGGCATTTGACTGGAATTAGGAATCATGGCTCCATCAGGAAATTGTTGTATGTCCTGAGTGGATGGGTCCTACTTCTCTCTCTTGTCTCTCTCTCTCTCTCTCTCTCTCTCTTCCTTTTATTTCCAATTTGGAGAGCAGAAAGAGACACATCAGGGCACCTGGCTGCCTCAGTTGGAAGAACATGTAACTTTTAATCTCAGACTTGTGAGTTTGAGTCCCATTTTGCATATAGAGATTACTTAACTAAATGAAATTAAAACAAAAAGAGAAGAGAAGAAAGAGAAGGGAATGTAAGGGAAGGGGAAGGAAGGGAAGTGAAGGGAAGAAGGAGAGGAGAGGAGAGGAGAGACTCATGAAGACCATCACAGTGGTAGGGCTCCTGTGGTTTCTAGTAACCAAGAGTTGATTGCAGCCAGTTGGGTGTTCTTGAAGTAGTCCATATCTGATCCCCCTTAAGGGTAAAGCTAGGCTAGAACCCAAAGTCTTGGGGCTGATTCAACTTAATTAGTTCTAAGAGCTCCTCAAGTCATCTCTTGGTTGATATGGCTCAAACTTTTGATTCCAAAGGGAGAAGGCTTCCCAAGCCCCAAACAGTAACCCATCTAATTCACTCATAACCTCCAGGTCCCCTCAAAGTCACCCTTCCATGATATAGCTGTTCTTTGTAGCCACAAATAAATAGCTTACAGGTACGAACATAGCTGCCCATGCCCCTGGCTTAAATTCCAGGTCAACATTATTCCACTTGGGAACGAAGACACTCATGCTCCCATGCCCACCCACCCCAAGGCTGGTCATCTCACAGCACATGTGGCTAGTCCCTAAGAAAGTAGGGAGAAAAAGAGGATTCATTTTTAAATTCATTCCCACCACCAACCAATGTGCTGTGCTTATGGTAACTCATCTTCATTTGCAACATCATAATGAAAAAAATTAGGCAGGCATACAGATTTGATCCAGGCCCTGACTTGTTCAAAGGCTTATCCAGAGGACAAGATCCCAGTTCCTTCATTTGCAGGACCTACCTTTTCCCATCTGGCCCCTGCCTTCCTTTCCAGGCTGATTCTTGCCAGCTCCTATCTCTTCACATTCTGCTCCCCAATCCCACCTCCAGTCAAACCTCTTACCACCTCCCAAATACAGGACACTGCTTTTTCCCACATACCTTTGTTGTTCTCCCTCTGCCTTTCTTCACCTTGTCCACCTGCTAAATTCCCTCTTGGTTCAGGCTAACTTCAGAAGTAATGCCATCCCATGGTTACCCCAATAGAGTTGACCACTCCCTTCCTTGGCCCACGTAGTCTTGTACTATCCCTCTGTAATGGCTCCTAATACTCTGCAGGGCATTTACATGATAAAGAGAGCAGGTGCCCAAAGATACATGGGTGCCTATCATGTCCTAACATAGCAATGGGCACCTTGTGTAAACTCATTCGGTCATTTGTCTAATGTTCTTCCCGTGCAATGACAAGAAAGCTGAAGGCAGGAATCACTTCTTTTTCTTTTTTATCACAGCATCCCTAATCCCTAACACCTTATAAGTGCCCAAGGATGTTTATAAATTTAAATTCAACTCACACAACAGTTGACAACTGAATGACCAATGACTACTATACAAGTGTCCAAGTGGTTAAGGCTCCATGTAGTAAGACCAGCAACACAGAGGTTTCTATGGCTTAATCATTAGGCTGAGCCCAGGAGGCCCACTTTCAAGCTCAGCTTTCAGGGCTGGAAATAATAGAAAACAGAAGGAGAGGGGGGGAAAAAAAGCTCTCACTTAGCAAAGTAAACAAACATCAACTGCAAAAGGAAGGCAAGAGATAAGAAGGGGATATAAAGATTATAGTGATATCCTGGAGAATTCTAGCCAAGCAAGCTTGCCACTCTGCTCTTCTAGCTGGATGGGCAAAAGTATAATTTATATCCCCAGACTTCATCATCTTGAATTTTTTTTAAGGTGATAAGTTGTTTTAATCAACCTGGCTTATTCTTTTCCGCCTCGTGTCTGATACAGTCGTAAGCTAGAAGGCAGTTTCATGCAATTCCTCCTTCTGTTTGGTTGATATATTATGCTCTCTTCCAAGTTTTTCTCTTGAGAACATCCCTTCTTTATTACTTTTCTTCTGAGTTCCTATAATGAAAGTTTTGCAAAGCATGACTACTGTTTTTTATTCCTGATTGAAAAGGGAGATGGTACAAATAGAAAGAACATGAGTATATCTGGAATGGTTTTTGACCACGACATTGTGTTTTTAATGGATGGACATCATTCCAAGTATAGAAGCTTGGGGTCTTTGCAATTAGGGCACAAACCTCTCAGTTATCAGAAGTTCCTAAAGAGAAACAAAATGAAACCAGGAGGCAACTTGCCTTTCCTTATGTAGGTGGTCTATCTTCTTCTGCTGCTTTATAGATTACTGCCTTTTTGTTTTTACGGAGACTGCATCCATACCTATGTTTGGCATTATACTAGCCTCACTGTCAGCACACAATAAAGTTTAATCTTGATTAATGGTAATAATAATCATGCAAGGTAAAAAATTTACCATCAATTTCCCACGCTTTATTTACCAGTTCCTTTGTACCTTCCCTGAAATTACTGAAAAGAAAAAGCCTTCATTTGCGCACACATACCATAGGTGCCTCATCCATTCCATCTTCATTATACGCCCAAAGAAATTCCCAGGAAGGCAAGGTAGCCATATAAAAGCCCTGCAGTCCTGAAGATCTATGCAAAAACACTTCTCTAATTTGACTGCATGTCCTGGAGCAAACCACCCACCTTTCTAAGGTGGCTCTGCTCTCTTGCCTGCAAAGACTGGGGTCTCCCACCTCTGGTTGTCTGTCTTATCAGATGGCCCTGCCCTGGAACCAGCTGCACTGAAATAATCCTGTTCCTCACGGTCTTCCAAGGGGTTCCTTCTATTTGCCTTCTCTCTTGCAGGGAAAGAGCTTGAAATAATGCTAGTCAAATATCTGCTACCTGGATGACTGAAACAAACTGAATTGATCATCTGGTTAATCTACTACTCACTCCTAAGGGCTCAGACCAACAGTTATGTTTTCTTTTTTTTTTTTTTAATTTTTTTTTAATGTTTTATTTATTTCTGAGAAAGAGACAGGCAGCATGAGCAGGGGAGGGTCAGAGAGAGAGGGAGACACAGAATCGGAAGCAGGCTCCAGGCTCTGAGCCAGCTGTCAGCACAGAGCCCGACGTGGGGCTCGAACCCACGAACCGTGAGATCATGACCTGAGCTGAAGTCGGACGCTTAACCGACTGAGCCACCCAGGCGCCCCAACAGTTATGTTTTCCATGAAGGCTTTGTCATAAGACCACCGTCACACACATACACACACACACACCTTCTGTGCCCCTGGAGCCCAGTGTTTATACCTCAGTTTAATACCTTCCTGTCTGTTTCCCTCTTGAGGGCATAAACCTTGCCTCATTCATCTTTGGGTACTCCATAGCAATTTCACACAGGGAGGGCACATAGCAACTCCCAGGGAGGGGTGGCTACAAGCGCTCAAATAGAGATCAATAGACAGACACATCTGTCTGTACTCAGCTTTGTGATACAGAAATGGGACTCTGCATACCCAATTTCAGTTTTGTTGGCTAAATGAAAACTGTATTTATCATGACTAGAACTTATGGCCCAAATAAATCTGTGAGATCTCTTTATTTAGTGTCGGTACTGTAGACCTGGACAAATCTTTCTCCCTGTGTGGTTCTAACAGCACAAGATCCTTAAGGGAGACTGCGAGGCTGAAGGGAAAGGGGAGACTTGCTTCTTCTTCTTGTCTTTCTGCCAACTTCTGATTCCTGTGACTCTCTCCAAGCAATAACCCCTCACTCCAGTAGGAGCAGTGGGGTCTAGTTTTCAGTTTCTCTAAGAATTAGAGAATCAGCCTCATTGTGTACCCTTCAGACACACCAGCTCCAGCCAGCCAATGTCCTCTCCTTAGAGGTCTGTCTCCCATGGGCTCTTCCTTTGAGCTTGTGGAGGCCAACACCAGCTGGGCAGCCCCTTCCTGAAAGTCTGAGGTCGGCTCTACAGGGCACCTCCCAAACTTTTAGATTTAATAACTCCATCCTCTTCCTTTTTTTTTTTTTTATATATTTTTATTTCTAGGAGAGAGAGAGAGAGAGACAGCGTGAGCAGGGGAGGGTCAGAGAGAAAGGGAGTCACAGACTGAAACAGGCTCCAGGCTCTGAGCTGGCAGTTAGCACAGAGCCCGACGTGGGGCTCGAACCCACGAACTGAGAGATCATGACCTAAGCGAAAGTCGGATGCTTAACCGACTAAGCCACCCAGGCGCCCCACCATCCTCTTCCTTTTTAATCCGGCCCCAGGGCTGGTGGCTGCTGCCTATGGTTTCTTCCCCAGTGATACCTTGGTGCTCTCTTTCCCCCTTTTCAGTTTCCCACTTGACACCTTTATACCAGTTAAAATTATTTATATTAAATAACCTCTGTTAAAGTAATTGGTACTATTTCTGTCTCCTGACTGGCCCCTGATTGATACCAATGCAGAAAGTAATAGACTTCACATACATAAAATAACCAGTTAGAAAATGGGAAGAGAAGAGAAAACCTCCTTCACAAAAGCAAAAGGGAGAAAAGGCAAGACAAGCATTTCACTAACATTTAATGTGAATAACCTCTATGCGGAAACCCATTACATTCTCCTGAAAACACAAAAATAGTTTGAACCAATAGAAAGACACCTACTCTTAGACAGGAAAACTCGGTAACATAGGGATGCTTAGTGTGATCCAATCAGGCTTCTTTTTTTTTTTTTTTTTTCCTGGAGCTAAACAAGTTGATAATATAATTCATACAGAAGAATAAAAAACAAGAATATCTAAGAAGGTTCTGAAAAACAAAGAATAAAGGGAGGTGGGGCTAGACCTGTGGGTATTAAAACATATTCGAGGGGCACCTGGGTGGCTCAGTCAGTTAAGTGTCCAACTTCGGCTCAGGTCATGATCTCACAATTCATGGGTTCGAGCCCTGCATCAGGCTCTGTTCTGACAGTTCAAAGCCTGGAGCCTGCTTCAGATTCTGTGTCTCCCTCTCTCTCTCTGATCCTCCCCTGATCAAACTCTCTCTCTCTCTCTCCCCCTCTCTCAGAAATAAATAAAACATTTTTAAAAATTAAAAATAAATAATTAATAAAACATATTCGAATAAAATAGTGTGCTATGACATTGCTTTGACAGGGAGGCCAAGTAATGATTAGAATGAAAAAAAAAAAACCGGGGCACCTGAGTGGCTTAGTCGGTTAAGCGTCTGACTTTCGCTTAGGTCATGATCTCGGGGTTGGTGGGTTCGAGCTCCGCGTCGGGCTCTGTGCTGACTGCCAGCTCGGAGCCTGGAGCCTGTTTCACAGTCTGTGACGCCCTCTCTCTCTGACCCTCCTCTGATCACACTGTCTCTCTCTCTTTCTCTCTCTCCTAGAAATAAATAAAACATTAAAAAAAAAAAAGAGTGAAAAAAAAAACCCAAAATAGACCTAAAAATAGATCATAAAGACAATATCTCAAATAAACTAGAAAAGATAGAGGCACCTGGGTGGCTCAGTCAGTTAAGCCTCTGACTCTTGATTTCGGCTCAGGTCATGATCTCATTGTGATGAGATTGAGCCCTATGTTGGGGCTTGTTCAGCACGGAGACTGCTTGGGGTTCTCTCCCTCCCTCTCTCTCTCTTTCTCTACCTTTCCTCCACTCACTCTCTTGTGCACTCTCTCAAAATAAATAAATAAATAAATAAATAAATAAATAAATAAATATTTTTTAAATTAGAAAAGATAGCATTTTAATATATGATGTTGAGGGGCGCCCGGGTGGCTTAGTCGGTTAAGCGTCCGACTTTCGCTCAGGTCATGATCTCGCGGTTCGTGGGTTCAAGCCCCGCGTCGGGCTCTGTGCTGACTGCCAGCTCAGAGCCTGGAGCCTGTTTCAGTCTGTGACTCCCTCTCTCTCTGACCCTCCCCTGCTCATGCTGTCTCTCTCCCTCTCTCAGAAATAAATAAAACATTAAAAAAAAAAATTAAAAAAAAAAATATATGATGTTGAAACTACTGGGTGACTGTATGGAAGAAAAAATATTCATTTTTCATATCATACCTCAGGATAAATTCCAAATGGAGTAGAGATTTAAAAGTTTTTAAAAATAAGTGAGGAAATCTGTCCCAACTATGACTCAAAAATAAGCAATAAAATAAAAGATATAAAAATTTGAAGACATGAAAAAAACTCTTATGCAGAAAAAAGAAAAAGAAATCCATATAGTCAACAAAATGGCAAACAGGGAAAACTAACACAGTGAATATCATAGACAAAAGACAAATATTCCAGAATATGAAAATCTCCTAAAACTAAGAAAAGACTAACAACCAAATTTAAAGTAGACAAAATTTATAAACTGGCAATTTAAAAACTTCAAAGGTCCTTAATTAAGAAACTCAACATTTTTCAAAATTAGACCAAATAAAACTGCATATGTGACAAAAGAGTCATATCTAGAATATAAAAAGAATTCCTAAAATTTTAAGAAAGAGATAAGCAATCTAATATAAAATGGGCAAAACAAATCTGTCATGGTATTTGACAAAAGAAGATATTCAGATGACTATGGAAAGGTAGTTAACATCATTAATCATGAAGGAAAGGCAGATAAGAATCCTCATGAAACATCACGACACATTCACCAGAATGGCCAATACTTTAAGACTAAGAATAAGTGTTGGCAAGGATACAGATCACTGAGAGCTCCCCTTGGCTGCTGGTGTGGTGTAAACTGGTACAACTATGTTGGAAAACTATTTAGCAATGTCAGCTAGAGCTAAACCCATACCTTCCCATGGCCCGGGAATTCTCCTTTTAAATAAATACCCAAGAGAAGTAAGTGCATATGTCCAAAAATGTTCATATTAAAAAATTTTTTAATCCAAATGTCCATCAACAGAGTAAATATGTCATTATTTATTTATCCATATAGTGAAATGCTACATTGCAATAGGAAATAACTAACATGCTACATGTGAGCCACATGGATAAATCCCACAGGTGTAATGTTGAGTGAAAACAGGCAGAAAGAAAGCAGTGCATGCTGTGTGATTCATCTATTTGAGGTAAAGATTTGTTTTGGTGCTAGAAATCAAAATACTAGCTACATCTGAGAGCTATTGATTGAGAAATGGCAGAGAGGAGTTTTCTGGGTTCCAAAAATGTTTTATATCTTGATAATAATGATAGTTATCCAAATGTGTTTGTAAATAGAAATATATCAAACTTTACATTTAAAATTAGTTCACTATACACATTTAGCATCTTAAATCTCAATAAATTTCGAGAATACAAAAAAAGTAAACTGAAATACCACTTCTGACCTAGTAAATTGGCAAAAATCAATAAATATGACAACACTCTATGTTGGTAGGGTTGTGGTGAAATAGGCTCTCATACATGCTGATGTTGATACATACAACTTTTATGGAGGAGAATTTGGCAATGTCTAGCAAAATCATTTATGTAGCTATCCTTTCACAAAGTAATTGCACTCCTAGGAATAATAACTGTCAAAAAACAAACAATGTATATAAAGATAATCATTGGAGCACTTTTTATAATGACAAGATTAGAAAGAAGACCAATGTTCATCAAATGGGGCTTGTTGAATAAATAATGAAGCTTCCATATGAAGGAGGATCATGCAGTACAAAAAAGAATATAGAACACTCTCTCGGTTATATCCTTCAGTGATAAAAGGTGAGTGACTTGAAGGGCAGGAGTGTGGTGGTTTAAAGATAGCTATGTATTCTTTGACACTTCTTTTGTCCAGAGTTGGAACTACTTTCCTTCCTTTTGAATCGGGGCTGGCTTGTGACTACTTTGACCAATAAAACATGGTGGAAATAAAACTAACTCAATCAGAGCCTAGCCTTTGAAAGGACTGGCAGCTTCCACTTTACTTTCTTAGAGCCCTAAGTCACCATGAGAGAAGTCCTATTACCTGCTAGTGAGAACACCCCATAGGAAAGCCCTGAAACTACTTGGAAAAGAGGAGGATCCTAACTGAACCTAGAATTCCAGCTGTGATGGCTTCCAGTATGCACGTGAACTGTCTTAGATCCTCCTGGCCAGCCCAGCCAAGGCCAGCCACCATATGAATGTCATTGCCACCACACAGACCAAAAGAATCACATACAGTAGTAACATACCTATTGTTATGTTTAAATTGTTATGTGTATTTTGTACGAAATTATCATTTGACATCATTAGGAATCTAAATGTTGAATATAAAATAGTATAAATCAAAAAGTTAAAGGAAGACCCTATAAAGTTACATTTGAATGGAAAATATCAGTTATGTGCTCATATATTTTCCATTTCTAAAATATGTATTTCCTAGTTCTAACTACTAGAAAGGTCTAGAAGCAATTGCACTACTAGGTATTTACCCAATGAATACAAAAATATTAATTCAAAGGGATACATGCACCGAGATATATATAGCAGCATTATCTACAACAGCCAAATTATGGAAGCAGCCAAGTGTCCATCTACTGATGAATGGATAAAGAAGATGTAGTATATATATATAGAATGGAATATTACTTAGCCATAAAAAGGAATGAAATCTTGCAAATTGCAATGACATAGAATGAGCTAGAGAGTATTATACTAAACAAAATAAGTCAGTCAGAGAAAGACAAATACCATAGGGTTTTACTCACATAGAATTTAAGACATAAAACAAACAAAGGGATAAAAAGAGAGAGAGGGAGGCAAACCAAGAAACAGACTCTTCACTATAAGAGAACAAGCCGCTGGTTACCCGAAGGGAGGTGGGTGACAGGATGTGTGAAATCGGTGATAGGGGTTAAGGAGTGCACTTGTCATGATGAGTACCAGTATGAAAGAGCTGAATCACCATATGGTACCTGAAACATCACACTGTATGTTAACTAATTGGAATATAATAAAAATGTTAAAAATGATAAATCAGTCTAGAAGCAATGACAAGCTTAGCATTGAGCTACCCTCATGTCCAGACTGGGCTGTCTTAATATCATTCCCCACAGAAAGGTACTGAGACTCTTTCTAGGAATGACTGATTCCAAGTTTGGGGTTGGAAATACACAAGAGGAGCCCAAGACAGCTTGCACCAGGAAGGAAGGAAACCACTGAAGACAGACAGAGTCATGCCAAAAAGTCACAGGAGCCGGATCACAGGCACATGCTGGCCTAAGATGACATTATGTGAGAAGAAAAATGGCTGCAGTGAAGCAAAACATACCAAATATATAAAAATTCAAGAGTTCATTATGACACTAAAAAAATTAAAATCTCATTCATCACCACTGGAGGTTGCTAAGGCACCAACTTATTGCTCTAAAATTTGATAAAGTGAAAAGTTCTAGAATATGTAAAACTAATTAATGGCAATAAAGGTAAGAAAAGTGATTGTCTCTGGAAGGGAGCTTGACTGCAAAAGGGCAGGAGAGTGCTTTCTAAGGTGATGGAAATGTTCTACATCTTGATAGGGATGCGAATTATAAGAGAACTTATGTAAATGTACACTTAAGATCTGCACATGTCACTCTGAGTAAATTTAACCTCAAGAAAAAAGAACTATAAATAAACACTGAACTCTAGCCAATAGGTTTTTTTCACAGTGGTAGGTACTAACAATTCTGAAACCACTTTCCATATATTATAGGCTTGAGCAATATAAGTAAATACACTGAGGATAAAAGAGCCAGTGTTCTCAGTTTTGAAGGATGGAGATCCAAATGTGAAACAGGAAATAATTAGAATGTTCTGATTGGGACGAGAAGCATATGGGTCAATTTAGAGTTTTAAATAGAGCTTTTAACAATGTAGAGGTTTATAAATAAAATAAATGTGTGTGTACCTATATTTCCCATCTCTGTCCACGGCGACAGCAAAGGAGCAGTCATGTAGCAGTGGCAGTGAAGAGAGCTAGTACTCAGAGCTTGGTTTCTAAATACTATTCTCCACTAAAAAGACTAGGAACTTGTTGCAAATGACATATCAGATAAAGGGTTAATATCCAGAATCTATAAGGAACTCACCAAACTCCACTCCCGAAAAACAAACAACCCAGTGAAGAAATGGGCATAAGATATGAACAGACACTTCTCCAAAGAGGACATCCAGATGGCCAACAGACACATGAAACAATGCTCAGCATCCCTCCTCTTCAGGGAAATACAAATCAAAACCACACTGAGATACCACCTCACACCAGTCAGAGTGGCTCAAATGAGCAAATCAGAGAACTCAAATCTCTAGTTCGCCTAGATGCTGGTGAGGATGTAGAGAAACGGGCACCCTCCTCCACTGTTGGTGGGAATGTAAACTGGTACAGCCCCTCTGGAAAACAGTGTGGAGGTTCCTCAAAAAATTAACAATAGAACTCCCCTATGATCCAGCAATAGCACTGCTAGGAATTTACCCAAGGGATCCAGAAATGCTGAGGCATAGGAGCACATGGACCCCAATGTTCATAGCAGCACTCTCCACAATAGCTAAAACATGGAAAGAGCCTGTGTCCATCAGCAGATGAATGGATCAAGAAGATGTGGTTTATCTATACTATGGAATACTACATGGCAATGAGAAACAATGAAATCTGGCCATGTGTAGCAACATGGATGGACCTTGAGGGTGTTATGCTGAGCGAAATAAGTCAGGCAGAGAAGGACAAATATCATACGTTTGCACGTATTGGGGGATTAGGAGGAACTTGACGGAGGAACAAGGGGGAGAAGAAGGGGGGAAATGGTGGGGGAAAGGGAGAGAGGCAAACCACGAGAGACTCTTGAATGCTGACAAAAACTGAGGACTGATGGATGTGGGGGGGAGGAGGGATGGGCATGGAGGAGGCCACTTGTGGGGATGAGCACTGAGTGTTATGTGGAAACTAATCTGACAATAAACTATTTGTAAAAAAAAAAAAAGGGATAACTGTTGCATAAGAAAAAAAAAAAAAGACTAGGAACTTGAAAAAGCTGATTCCAGAGATGGAATAGGGAAAATACAAGGGATCCTGGAAGACCTCATTGTGCCAAATCCAAGAAGTTCTCAAAGAACCAAGACCTCCCCAGTAATTATTTATTAACTGTACAGTGAAGATACCTGGAGACACTGTCTTTTTTTGTAGTTTCTAATTTTTTAATGTTTATTTATTTTTGAGAGAAAGAGCATAAGCAGGGGAGGGGCATGGAGAGACGGAGGCGCAGAATCTGAAGCAGACCCAGAATCTGTCAGCACAGAGCCCAACACGGGGCTCGAACTCAAGAGCCATGAGACGATGACCTGAGCCAAAGTCAGATTCTTAACCAACTGAGCCACCAGGGAGCCCCAACACTATCTTAACCAAATGATGCAAGTTGATATGACCAAGACCCTCCTAATATTATGCACTGAAACCAACACAACATCACAACTTTGGTATTACTGTTAAAGAGGCATAACTTAAATCAAATCATAAGGAAACTTTAGACAAACTCAAATGGGACATCTACATTATAACTGACCTGTACCCTTAAAAATAATGACAACGTCAAGAAAGACAAAATAAGATTAAGGAACTTTTCCATATGAAAAAAGACTACAGAGGCATAATTAAATGGGTGATCTGAGATCGGATCTGAACTGAGAGAAAAAGAGCTATTAGGAAAATTGCCATATTTTGTATGTGGGTTGAGGATAGATAATAGCATTATATCAGTGGTAAATTTCCGACTCTTGATAATTATACTGCAGTTATGTAAGAAAATGTCTTTGCCCATAGGGAATGCATGCCGAAGTGTTTATGAGTAAAGGGATATGATCTCTAATATACTCTCACATAATACAGAAAATATGTATGTAAATAGTAAATCAAATAAAATGTAAGTGAATTCAGGCAAAGGGTATATGAGAGTTCCTTGTGCTGTTCTGGTAACTTGTCAGTCTTCAATTACACATTTTTTAAAAAAATAACAGACCAAAAAATAATTATTTGATAAATCAGAAAAATGAATAGGGACAGGATTAGATGATTTTAAGCAATTCCTGATAATTCTGTGTGGTGCGATAATGACATGTTGATTATGTTGTTTGTTTTTTAAGCCTTTTGCTAGTTAGAAATATACTGAATTTTTGTGGGTGATATGATGTGACGTCTGAAATTTACTTTAACATATTCCAGTAAAAACAAAAGGTGTGGGGATAGATAAAAGAATGGTTGGTTGAATGCTGATAACTGATAAATCTGGGTGATGGGAACAAGGAACTTCAATATATCTTTCTCTTTCTTGTTGCCTATAATTGAAATTTTCCATTAAAAAAAATAAATAGGCTGCCAGATACATAAGGGAAGAATTCTCCAAGTAATGGAAAAAGAATGTTATGCCCCAGGTCCCAGTTCCCACATGGTGGTGGCCTCAGCAAGAGCCTGGACAAGACGACATCCATCTGATCACCTCTGCCTGGTTGTCAGCAAAATGCGTCTTCCTGCCAGGGCTCTTCTGAGGTGCAGAGTGAGGGTGGTTCACGAAGTCTCCCCAGTGGTAGCCACATGTGAGCAGGTGAAGCTCTTGTGAACCGAGCAAGCAGTGCCTGGCAGTCCCATCCCCTGCCCTTCAGCCCAGCCAGGGGGACCCCACCGGCCACCAAGCCATGGTTTTCACAGACCCTGTGGGAGTGCTGCGTCCCGCACACACACCTCATACTTTCCAAATACTTGACAGCAACAGATGTGGGATGGGAAGCGGGAGGGGGAGCTTGGAACACTGCATTCTTGTGGAGAAAAGAAATCTATCGAGTGATTTTTTTCTCTCAGGAAGAAAGGAATTTCTAAGTGAAATGATGAATTTCCTGACAGTCATTTGCAAGACATGAGACCTGTCCCTTTCTCGGCTCACGACTTCCACAGGCTGGTTAACTTGCTCTGTCGTGTCTGGAGATGAAAGAACCCTCCACCTCTTTCCTTGGTTGAGCTGCCCTGGCCATCTGTGAGCCCTTCTATGGGCTTCTCCATGGGGGAAATGGGATAAGACGTCAAGTTAAAGTGAGGGTCCAAGATAGCCAGCTGCGGACACGTGGCTGGCTTGCAAGAAAGGCCTTCCAGCTGGTGTTAGGACAAAGGGCAGATCATTCTGTGGACCACTGACTTTTCTGTGCCAGAATGAGTCATTCTCAGGGCATCTCTGGATGTAGGCAGCTGTGAGACAAACAAAATGGGGCTCTCTGGCCTCTGGCGGGGGTGGGGCGGGGCAGAAGGCTCTCTTGGATAACTAGACTCACTTGGCTGACTAGATGTCATACTGTTGTGTGTCCTGTCACCAGCTTCCTTCAGACTGCTTCTGGCCCAGCTTTAAGGCCACACTAGCAGGGGGTGGGATGGGCAGGGAGCTAGATGCCTCTCAGGCAGAAGGAGCACCCCACCACAGAAAAAACTGTGGGACAGCAGAGCTGTGTCCATAATAAAAATGATGATCATGTATCATTCATTAAGGGCTAAGAGTTTGAAATGCATTATTGACTTAACTCCTCTATAAAAAGTCCCTTATTATCTCTACTTTTGTTATATTTATTTTTCAAGTATTTAGATGTGTTTGTTATCTCCACAGGAGAACTGAAACTGAAGATCAAGTGAGTTCCAGAGGCCACAAAATACATGAGGAAGTGAGATTTGAACCTAGTAGAGGTTGGAGTCTTGAGTCCCCACTCTTAACCTCTGGGCTACAGTGCTATCAATTCTCAGGAACTGAAGGTCAAAGTAAATGGCACTTGCCCAGGGGACTGCCAGCTCTAGGAACTGAAGACTCAGTAGAGGGGAGTCAGGAATCCTGGGGCAGGAAATGTACCCCTGGGCCTGGGGCACAAGGCTGACAACTAGTCACTTAGAAGGCCACTGGCAAGAAGCCAGTGAGGTAGAGATGAAATAGTCTGACTTTGGGGGACAGACAGCCAGGGTAGTCATTGAACCAGAAAGTTGCTTTTTCAGAAGCTGAGGAGAGAAGAAATGGGCCACAAGACCATTCTGGAAAACACTATGGAGGTTCCTCTAACAATTAAAAATCAAACTACTCTACAACCCAGCAATTGCACTACTAGGAATTTGTTGAAAAAATACAAAAATGCTGCTTTGAAGGGACACATGCACCCCAAGGTTTATAGCAGCATTATCATCAATAGCCAAGCTACGGAGAGAGCCCAAATGTCCATCAACTGATGAATGGATAAAGAAGATGTGGTATATATACACAATGGAATATTACTTGGTGTTAAAAAAGGAATGAAATCTTGCCGTTTGTAACATGGATGGAACTAGAGTGTATTATGCTAAGTGAAATAAGTCAGAGAAAGATAGATATCATATGATTTCACTCATATGGGGAATTTGAGAAACACAACAGATGAACATAGGGGAAGGGAAGGAAAAATAAGATAAAACAGAGAGGAAGGCAAACCATAAGAGACTCTTAAATACTGAGAACAAACTGAAGGTTGCTGGAAGTAGGGGGTAGGGAGTGGGTTAAGTGTGTGACGGGCATTAAGGAGGGCACTTTTCAGGATGAGCACTGGGTCATTTATGTTAGAGATGAATCACTGCTTCTGCTATTGAAGCTAAGACAATGCTATATGTTAACTAACTTGAAAATAAATTAATTTTTAAAAATCCTGGGGTGCCTGGGTGGCTCAGTTCGTTAAGCCTCCAAATTCAGGTCATGATCTCATGGTTTGTGAGTTTGAGTCCCATGTCAGGCTCTGTGCTGACAGCAAAGAACCTGGAGCCTGCTTCGGTTTCTCTGTCTCATTCTCTCTCTGCCTCTGCTTTATTCACTCTCTCTCTCTTTCTCTTTAAAAAAATAAACATTCTTTAAAAATCCTTATAAAAAATTGATTAGGGCCACTCTGGGTGGCGCTAGCTGAATTTAGTTAACAACTGGAAAAGGGAGTAATCTCTGAGGGCTAAGGCAGTCACAGAAGGCTTCCTGGAGGAAGGGGGCCATCCAGTTCACCCCTGAGAGCAGACACATCTAGAACAGGAGGAGGTGCCTTCAACTGGTCACCAGAATGAACAGAGATGTGCTTAGTATGTCATCTTCTAGCACCAAGTGAGTTTCTGATTTTCCTTCTCTCTCAAAATAAAACCTCTGCCACTGGCCTTTCTTGAGGGAACAGCACTCTACAAAGTACCTAGCATTTTACAGAGGAGGGAATCTTAAGCTCACGGAGAGCAACTCTGTGAGTGTGAGCCATTTGCTTAAGAAAAAAACAGTCAGTTCAAAATCCAGCTTTCAGAGACATTAACCCCTGCCTTTCGGGGCACAGGGTAGGAGAAGGCTACTCATTGATGGATTCGAACAGCCTTGCTATGACCAAAGAAAGCATTCCAAATACTGCAGTTTCATCTCATTTATTGATGTCACCAATCATAAGATCAGCATTTCTGCTAATGGCTGGGAGCTGGGCCCCAGGCAAGGTGGCAGTGGTAGAAGGTGAGTCATTCATTAATGCATCCACTCACTCATCAAATATGATGGAGCACCTACTATGTGCCAGGCTTTGTGTTTGTTTCACCTGCTGTCCAGTTCCCAGCACACACGATCCCTGTGTCAGGAAGCCTGCAGTTAGGAGGGGGGTGACAGCTATTGTCGAAATAACAGCACAAACCCAGAATCATGTTCTGGAGTAAGTGCTATGGACGGGAAGTACAGGGAGACATGGAGGTTACCAGAGTTGTGAGAGGGGCTCCAACCTAATCTGGGAAGTAACAAAAGGCTTTATCAGGAAGTGACAGGTAAGCTCTAAAAGACGGATAGAAATTAACCAGAGGAAGAGTAGCTTCCAGGGCATTCCAGGAAAGGCAAGTAACCAGGATCAAGGCCAGGAGGCAGGAGGCAGCTTTGTAAGGCCAGGGGAACAGGGGAGAGAGGAGCCTTGAGGTGACATTTGGGTGGCAGAGCCAGACAGTGGTGGGCATACAAAGATGGGAGCCTTCATCCCAGGAGCATGAGAAACTACTGACAGGTTTGAAGTTTAGAGTTGCTTGAATAGAACCATGTTTTTAAATGTTAGTTCAATGGCTTTGCACATAATGAATGAGATGGGGACAAACATAGAAACAGAAAATAGAAAATTAGTGCAGTACAACAGGTGGGAAGTGAAAGTGACTTCTACTCAGTTGATGGCCATGGACACAGATACTGATGGATTCAAGAGACACAAGGGAGGCGTTAGCAACAGAACATTCCCCAGCGGAAGGATAGATTCCACATGACACTCTCGGTCACTCAATCCCCATAGGGTGTTTCTTGGTTCATGGAGGAGGACCTCTGAGCCCGAGAGGTAACCTGAACTGTCCAAAATGACCCAGCCAAGGACAGACCCCAGTTCTCTAAACCTGTTTCCAGAAATTTCCTCACCCCTCCCTTCCCAGCAGACCTCTTACCCAGTGGTGGACAGGGTCATCACCAAATGCCTCTCAGGGCTCAGTTTAGCCTTTTCATAAAATCAGACCCACAGTCTAGTCCCATATTTTATACTCCATACTCAAAACCTGTCTTAAACATAGCCCATTCACCAGCAGTCCTTGTAAATCTGGCTTCCTTGGATCCCTGTGGGGGGATAATTTAAGAAGTCTACATAGTTGTTTCCTATTGCTGCTGCAACCAATGACCATAAACTTAGTGGCCTAAAATAGTGCATATTTAATTTGTAGAGGTCAGAAGTCAGTTCATTTCAGTGGGCTAAAGTCAAGGTGCTGGAAGGGCTGGGTCCCTCTGGAGGTTCTAGGGGAGAAACTTCTTTCCTGCTTATGGAGGCAGCCTACATTCCTTGGCTCCTGGCTCCTTCCTCTACCTTCACAGCAAGCAGCACAGTATCTTGCTTCCATTTTTACTTTGTCTTCTTCTGTGTTCAAATCTTCCTCTTTCCAGAACACTTGCAGTTAGGAGCACCTGGGTGGCTCAGTCAGTTTAGTACTTGGCTCTTGATTTCAGCTCAGGTCATGATCTCACAGTTGGTGGATAGAGCTCTGCATTGGGCTCTGCACTGACAGCAAGCAGCCTGCTTGGGATTCTCTTTCTCCCTCTCTCTTTCTGCCCACCCCTTGTTCTCTCTCTCTCTCTCTCTGTCTCTCTCCCTCCTTCCCTCTCAAAATAGATAAGCTTTTAAAAAAGAAGAACATTTGCAATTATATTTGGGGTCTACCTGTCATCAAAAGATTCCCCCAGCTTAATTATATATGCAAAGTTCCTTTTGCCATGTAAAGTAACATCCACAGATTCTATGGATTGGGACCCAGATGCCTTTCTGAGCCATTAAGCCTACCACAGTTTATCCACAATGAAGGGAAAACAGGGCTCAAAACACTCCAGGCGACCTTAGGGAAATTGGGTTAATATTAAAATTACCACACACACAGAAGCCCATCAAGGCAAAACATTTGCAATCCAATGTACAATCAAAGCAAACCTAGTAGATCTGACTGTGCAGTCTCCATATCCCTAACTCACTCTCACTTAGCTCACTTGGTCTATGCTGAGTTTGTCCTGGGTAGCTGCACACTAGCCAGAACCAGCCATTAAGCAAGCAATGTCTTCCGGCCTCTGCTGGTAACAGGGAAAGCTACAGTAGACCACCTCCCCCTATCACACAAAACAAAGAAATTCTGGAAACTCTATAAGTTTAATTTTCATAAACTGCACAGTGAAAATATTTACATTTGACTGGTTGGGGCCATGTCATTTTCAGAATCCATCACATTAGATATAGTCAGACACTCACCTAAAACAGTTATGTATATAATCAGTCAATCAACCAATCAATACAATATAATATATAAAATATAAGAAAAAACAACCCAATAGAAAAAAAATGAGAAAAGACTTGAGCAGAGCTCAAAAAAAAAAAAAAAAAGGAAAAAAAAATAGGACTCTATTTCACTAGTCATCAGGGAAAGGCAAATTAAATCCATGAGATAATAAGACACACCACCCAAGTGGTCTAAGTGAAAAAGAGAGATGACTAGAATAAAGTGATAATTAGGAAAGTCTCACAAGAGGAATTTTCACAGGACTTTGCAGGGGACACTAGTGCTAAGACCACCACTTTGGAAAACTGATGGCAGCATCAACTAAAGATGAACATCTCCTCACTGTGTAACCCAGTAAGTCACACAGAAATATGTATATGCTTATCAAAAAGACATGTATTAGAATGTTCATAACAGCGCCATTATTTTTTACTTTTCTTAAATTGTAGTAGAATATATGTAAAATTGACTTGTGTTATCTGGTTTTAAATGCACAGTTCAATGGCTTTAAGCATATTCACTTTATCATGCAACAATTAGCACCATTCATCTCTAGAACGTTTCTCCATCTTCCCAAACTGAATTTCCAAACCCATTCCACAAGAACTCCCCATGCCACCCTCCCCTGGTCTCTGGCAACCACCATTCTACTTTCTGAATCTATGAACTTGACTACTGTTGGTACCTCACATAAATGGAACCATACCATATTTATCCTTTTGTGACCCAATTACTTCATTCACCACAGTCTTTTTTTTTTTAATGTTTTATTTATTTCTAGGAGAGAGAGAGACAGCGTGAGCAGGGGAGGGTCAGAGAGAGAGGGTGTCACAGACTGAAACAGGCTCCAGGCTCTGAGCTGGCAGTCAGCACAGAGCCCGACGCGGGGCTCGAACCCACGAACCGCAAGATCATGACCTAAGCGAAAGTGGGACGCTTAACCGACTAAGCTACCCAGGCGCCTCCATTCACCACAGTCTTAAAGGTTAATCCATGTCATCCATGTTATGCGTCAGATTTTCCTTCCTTTATAAGGCTGAATAATATTCTATTGTGTGTATATACCACATTTTCTTTATCCATTCACCCATCAATGGACACCCGGGCTGCTTCCACCTCCCCATCAACAAAAGGTTTCCAATTTCTCCACATTCCAGCCAATACTTGTTATTTTCAGTTTTATTATTATTATTTACTATTATCATCTTCCTAGTGAGTGTGAAGTGGTATCTCACTGCAGTTTTGATTTGCATTTCTCTAATGATTAGTGAACTTTGAACATCTCTTATGTGCTTATTGGCCATTTATATTTCTTCTTTGAGGAAATGTCTATTCAAGCCGTGTTCCCATTTTTTAAATTGAGCTGTTTGGTTTTTTTATTAGAGCTGTAGGCATTCTTTATAAACTTTGGATATTTGGATATTAACCCCTTATCAGATATATAATTTGCAAATATTTTCTCCCATCCCACATGTTGCTTTTTCACATTGTGGATGTGTCATTTGATGCACAAAAGTTTTAATTTACTCCAGAGTATCTGTTTTTTTCATTTCTCCTGTTCCTGTGCTTTTGGTGTCACATCCACGAAATCATGGCCAAATCCACTGCTCTGAAGTATTTCCCCCTACATTTTCTTCAAAGAGCTCTATGGTTTCAGCTCTTATATTTAGGTCTTTAATCCATTTTGAATTAACTTTTGTATATGTTGTAAAGTTAAAGTCCAACTTGATTCTTTGCAGTGTAGATATCAGTGCTCCCAACACCATTTGTTGAAAAGACTATCCTTTCCCCCATTGAATAATCTTGGCACTCCTGACAAAAATCATGTGACCACGTGTGGACAAGTTTGTTTCTGGGCTTCTTATTCTATTCCATTGCTCTACATGTCTGTCAGCAGCTCCATTTTTAATAGCCCAGAAGTAGAAGCTAACCAAACATCCGTCAGTAACAGAATAAATACACAAGTCATGAAATAGTTGTACTGTGGAATTCTACACAATAATGAGAATAAAAGATTTAAAACTAATAAGAACAAAATGGGTAAGTCTCACAAGTATATGTTGAGCAAAACAAGCCAGACACAAAAGAATATTTACTTTAGGATTTCATTTACATAAAATACAAAAACTAGCAAGCTTAGTTTACACTTCTGGAAGTCAAGGTAGTCATTACTCTAAGAGGAAGGAAGCAATAGTGACAGGAAAGGGTATACCAGGGGCAGGAGGGGCTTCTGAGATGCTGGTATTGCTACATTTCTCAATCTGAATGCCAGTTTCCTGAGCATGTTGAATTAGCAAAATTCATCCAACTATACATCGATAATTTGTGCATTTTTCTGAATGTGTATATGATGTTGCCACAAGTATTCTATAAATATAAAGTCTAAAAAACATGACTTCCCTGCAAGAGCCATTCTCACAGCCTGCAAGTCTATCACTACCAGCTGAACTGTCAGAAAGCTCAGCCAATCCAAACTCAGCAATGCCAGAGTGTCCCAATCACATAATGGAGGGGTGGGTCCGCTAAAAACAGCTCATAAAATTCCCAGCATCATCTACTACAGGTCATGTTCTGAGTTCATAAAGCTGATATAAACAAAGTACATTATCCATGATCAGTGTCTAATAATAAAACAATAAGATTATACCTGTTGCTAATATGTCTATGACTGGGAGACAGCATGACAAGGCAGACAATTAAATCAAGATATGCAATAAGTTAATCCTCGGAGACTCTGCAAGAATGAAATGTGCCTCATCTATGACTGGCATCAGGAGCCTTATGAGTCACTCTAAAGCACCTCTGGCTACAGGAGCCTCAGGAAAGATGCGTTTCAACCTTTTTTGTCCCTTTATATGGCTTCACACAAGGCTGTCTCTCCTTGGCTCCCCTCAAGCCTTTCAGATAACTTCATTCAACACCTAATACTTGTCACTCAATACAGAGGACCAGAAATGGAGCAAGAATTTTAAGATAGGTGCTCTGTAAGTGTGTGTTGACTGAGAGGGAGGTAGGGAGGAACCGTTCCTCTGACAGAAGACCACGGAACATTCTGGAAACCCTCATTGCTCTCTGAACTGCAAGTGGCTAGAAAGACAGTTCCATTCCACCTAAATATAGAAATTCGAAGGCTGAGTTTAAGAGGTAACTTGGTGCTTTCAGATTTTATATTTACTTAAAATTACTTGATACTTTGTCACAGATCCTTTCTCATTAATATTTATTTTTTAAAATATCTCATCAAAATATTATTTATCTTATATAACACCCAAACAATAATAATTCATCTTTAAAATGGGCAGAAGACATGAATAGACATTTTCCCAAAGAAGACATATGGATGGCCAACAGACATGTGAAAAGATGCTCGACATCACTCATCCTCAGGGAAATGCAAGTCCAAACCACAAGGAGATATCACCTCACATCTGTCATATGGCTAAAGTAAAAGATACAAGAAATAACAAATGTTAATGAGAATGTGAAGAAAAAGGAATGCTCCTGCACTGTTGGTGGGAATGCAAGCTGGTATACGTACTGTGAAAAATAGTATGGAGGTTCATATGGTCCATTACCATATGATCCAATAATTCCACAATGAAGTATTTACCCAAAGAAAACAAAAACACTAATTTCAAAAGATGCATATGCCCCTGCTTATTGCAGCATTATTTGCAATAGCTAAGATATGGAAACAACCCAAGTGTCCATCAATAGACGAATGGATAAAGAAGACATGTGCTATATATTTACATACACACGCGCGCACGCACACACACACACACACACAATGGAATATTACTCAACCGTAAAACAGAATGAGATTGTGCCATTTGCGATAACATGGATGGACCCAGAGGGTACAATGCTAAGAGACTAACACAAAAACAGACTCTTAGATATAGAGAACAAACCGATGGTAACCAGAGAGGGGTTAAGTGTGGGGATGGGTGAAACAGGGGAAGGGGATTAAGAGAACACTTATCATGATGGGCACTGAGTAACGTATAGAATTGTCAAATCATTATATTATACACCTGAAACTAATATAACTATGTTTAATTATATTGGAATAAAATTAACAATTAATTTTAAAATGTTTTATGTACGAATGCCTGGGGAGCTCAGTCGGTTAAGCATCCAACTTCGGCTCAGGTCATGATCTTACAACGTGTGAGTTTGAGCCCTGTGTCATGTTCTGCGCTGACAGCTCAGAGCTTGGAGCCTGCTTTGGATTTTGTGTCTCCTCTCTCTCTGCCCCTCCCCTGCGTGCACTGTCTCTCTCTCAAAAAAATAATAATCATTAAAAATTTTTAATGTTATTTATCTTGATCTTTAAGTCTTTTCCTCCCCCCCCGCCCTTACATTTGGCTGGTGAGAGTGTCTGGCTCTCCTCACCCTAATCCTGGGGCTACATTATTTTCACACTTGAAGCAAAAGTCACAGTCAGGATACAGCAAGCTTGTGAGTCCAAGCAGAGTGCTGTTAGGTTACAACCACAGCTTGTGCCTGGAACTTTCCAGCTCTGATGTCCCCAAGCAGTGCAAATACATTTGCTGGCAACTCCTCACCAGATTTGTACAGTGTTTCAGTGTTTAATTAAATTCCAAGAACACCTGTTTCATCAGCTTATAAATTTGAACTAAATTTTAAGAGGCTTCTGTTTAGCACGCAGAGTTTTTATTTCCTAGGCTGTAACCACAGCAACATTTTTTTCCTTGAACATCCATCCTTGGCTCCTGCCACACACACGCCACTCCCTCATCTCCTGCCCTTGGCAGCGTGGAGAGCTTGCCGTGGCTTTCCCCGTTCCCATCCAGGGCTCTGGAGGCCAAACAAGAGCACAATAGCATTCTGAGCTGCTGGTTTTCCTTTTCTTGATGGTTCATCTAAAGTGTGGACATTTGTACGAGAAAGCTCAGCATGTAGACTGAACTTCCTTCACCACTGCTAACCTAGTGCTGAAACTGCCGCCCTTTGGTTCAGCCCCTCCAAGCGGGAGCCCCAGGCTGGGGGCCTCCTATGTACCTGCTTCAAACTGAGCTGCAGTCCACGCTCTGTGAAGGGAGATAACGACACTCATCCCACAGCACTGTAAGGATCAGGCGACTGTCCCTGAGGCCCCACAGCTAGGAAGGGGTAAATGGAGTAGGGACTAGAAGCCAGGCCTCTCAGATTATGAAATCTACCCACCTCATCAGCTTCCAGTTCTAGGGTCCCAAAGTGACTCTATTAAGGGTCATCTGAGAATATGGTAATGAACAAAAATCAAAAATGTCAGTGGTTAGGATTTAAACAAACTTAAATGAACATCACCCACATGAGCGGCTTGACCGGGAGGACCGGAGAGGTGTCATTAATAGAGCCTACCTGGGGCTCCTGGGTGGCTCAGTCGGTTAAAATTTGACTTCCACTCAGGTCATGATCTTGTGGTTCCTGAGTTCGAGCCCTGCATTGGTCTCTCTGCTGTCAGCATGGAGCCTGCTTCAGATCTTCTGTCTCCCTCTCTCAGTGCCCCTCCCCTGCTCATTCTTTCTTTCTCTCACTCAAAAAACAAAACAAAACAAAAAAATAGAGCCCACCTAAACTATGAGGAGGGAGACAGATTATATAACTGAGATGACATTGGGTCTGAAGTCAAATAGACTCTACACTGATTGGCCTAATTTCTCTGTACCTCAGTTTCCTCTTTTAGAAAGTGGGAGTAATCGTTTCTAACTCACAGGCTTCATCTATGAGTTAGAAGGATGAGTTAAGGTATAATGTTTAGAGTAGAGCCTGATGTCTAGTAAGAGCTCAGTGAGTGTTAACTATTATTACTGCCATCAGTGGTGCTGTGTACCATTAACATGCTTTTGTCATGCCTTCCTCGGGAACTTCCCATCACCTCCAAGACAAGTTTCAAACTCGTGGCAGTTGGGGCCGGCATCCCCTGGGGTGCTCTCTCCTAACCTGGACTTTAAGAGCGTACTTGAACCTGTCACCTCCTCAGAGTCTTCCCTGAACACTCCTGTCTTCAAGGACCTCCCTCTATTGCACTCCAGCCAACACATGCTGCCTCATTTTCCCCTTCACGCGACATGTCCAAAGGCCTCCTTGCCTTTCTTATCCTTCTGTGGAAGGAGACAGACTGGGGACAATCCTGTGGCCTGTCCTCTGTGCCCAGTGCAGCCCCACCCAGGTCAGATGCTCATTCATTCCTGCCTTCCCTGAATCACTTACTGCGTGCTTTGTGCTAGAACCTGGGAATACAGCCCTGAGCAAAGCAGATGCAGAATGATTCCTCGTGGAAGATGATAATAAACTGGTTACTAGAGAAATAACTATATAACTTGAAATTGTGATGAATGCAATGAAGTAAAATAAGAGAAAAAGAACTGTCCAGGAAGTGATAAGCATCCTGTCTCTCAACGTTTGTTTAAACTGAGCACCGTGTACAACCTCGCCCCTCTTTCTAAGGATCACTTCCCTTGGCACATCAGAAGTTACCATTCTCAGCACAACACCCTCTGATCATTGAGGAAGGAAAAGACCAAATGGGCCTTCCCCATCTTTCTTTGCCTTGGCAAAGGGCAGGCTTGCTCGGTGGCACCCAACTTCCTGGGAGCAGGCTCTGAGGCTCTCTCACTTTGTCACTGGCCTCTGGTTTGCAAATGGAGCCAGAGCCCCGGGGAGAGAGCAACTCTCTTGGAATTCCAGTGAGGCCTGCAGGAGAGAACAGCACTCAGATTCCCTTGGACTATTTTTTTTTTTTTTTTTTAAGAAAACAGCGGTTGGGTTTTTAAAAACCACCAAACTAAGAGACCAGTGGGGGGAAAAAAGATGCTGCAAGCCGCAAATGGTAGCTCACACCATGCTTGGGACTTGAACTGTGCGATCTCCCAGTAAGTGGTCTGTTCCAAACCTGCATGGAGTCTTCCAGGGCCTTTGAGGGGATGGGGGATTAAATTTTTCTATTCCAAGCAGAGCACTCTCTGAAGGCATTTTCGGATAAGCCTGGCAATTCTCCCTTTCTTCCCTGGGATAGAAGGCAGCCAACTTACTCCCACCTCTATTTGCTGGTAAGCTGAACTCAGGGTCCACATATTCTTTCTGGTTGCTTTGCCCCCTGACTGCAATTACTGTGTGCGGCCACAGCCGACCTTCCTCTGCAAGCCAGCCTTGCTACTGCTAGAAAGGGCTCTTTCTCCCCCACAGCCTGTCTGTCTGCAGTGATTCCTGGTGGGCTCAGGCCTTTCCTGCAGGCCTCTGATCTCTGTAGCCTCTCCTCCCCCAGAAGGACGCAGCCAAAGCAAACACAGGGCTTCAGCCTCACCTGCTTCCTGGTCCCGCCCCGGTAGACTCTTCTGACACCTGGCCTCCGGAAATGCTTTCCTGCATCTGTGATACTTGCGTCTTGCCCTGCCTGAGCTGACTGTCTCCCCCCCCCCGCCCCCCTGCACTCCATTCCTGTTTGTTGCATGCTAGTGCCATCCACCAGGCAAGTCAAACTCCTGGTCATGGCTGTGGGGTGCACCTCAGAGAAGTTGGCCTTTGAAATTGGGCAAACCTGGATTTTAATCCCAGGAACCCCATTACCAGCTGAACTCCACTTTATCCTTCTACAAATACGGAGCTCCATACAGTTGTAAAGAAGGAGGAGGAGGAGGAGGAGGAGGAGGAGAAGGAGAAGGAGAAGAAGAAGAAGAGAAGAAGAAGAAGAAGAAGAAGAAGAAGAAGAAGAAGAAGAAGAAGAAGAAGAAGAAGAAGAAGGAGGAGGAGGAGGAGGAGGAGGAGAGGAGGAGGAGGAGAGGAGAGGAGGAGGAGGAGGAAGGAGGAGGAGGAGGAAGGAGGAGGAGGAGGAGGAGAAGAAGAAGAAGAAGAAGAAGAAGAAGAAGAAGAAGAAGAAGAAGAAGAAGAAAGAAGAAGAGGAAGAGGAAGAAGAAGAAGAAGAAGAAGAAGAAGAAGAAGAAGAAGAAGAAGAAGAAGAAGAAGAAGAAGAAGTTGTTATTATTTTGCAGACTGAAGATGTCCTTCATGACATTATACATAGTGACCTGGAGTTCCAGACTTAATGGACATCCTCTAGTGGCTGTAATACCAGTCCCCTGGGGCTCTATAGAAGATTAAAGGGGTTAATATATGGAAAGTGCCTGAATTCCTGACAGGTCCTTAGAAAAGACTCAGTAAATATTTTATCCCCTTCTCATCTAGTTCCACTGCGTTTCCTACCTATACGATTATAACACGTATAGCATCACAGCTGCCTATTATGTGCTTCCCAGCCCCAAGACAGGTGGTCTTAATTACAGTACTTTCCATCTTTCTATGCACCTGTCGATCAGAAACATCCACTTGCTCAGAGGGAAGCAAACCCAGGGCTGGCTTCTGTCACTTTCACCTTGTCTTTAAAGTCCCATGCAGCTTAGGGCTTTCACAAAAGCATATCTTGGCACTTGGAACTGTCTCCTGCTAAAATTAAGAAGTCAAGATGCTGATTTCATAGAAGCTCAAATTTCTGGCAAGAACCCATACTTTGTCTATTAGGAGAAATGAGTGGGTCTCTATATGATTTGGAGCCTCTGGGGAGGTTCAGTTAAGATGGTCTCCAGTTACACGAGAGGGTACATTTTCCAAGCCCAAGAATTTATCAGCATCACCTACATCTGCAAACCTGTCATTTCCATATGCTGTGCATTCCTTTGGAAAACAAAAAACAAAACAAAACAAAACTCTGCTTTGTAACTAGAATTTTCGTTTACTTGATAGTTGCTGTGGGCTGACTTGATGTGACAAAGGGATTGCTGGGGAGACCCTATTATAAAGGTATGGTAATGATTGCTTTCCAGAGGAAGTGACTGAATACACTCCAGTCTTGTTGAAAACTATACATCTGATGAAATATACATGTGATTTCAATGGAAGAACAGCTCAATTTGCTTAGGTTTTTAAACAACAAATTCAATTTAGTTCAGCTATTCTCCCTACCCCCATAATAAGAAGCTCATAGACTATTTCAGTGTCTTGCATCCCAAAGACAAGATGTATATACATCTGTGCATAAGTTTATCTACATGTGCATGCACTGCCCACACTGTTCCATTTTAAATCTCTACTTTTCTCTGCTTGGGAGCAAGACAAACTACCAGGTAATAGCTCCTAGGCGAAGCATGAGAACATGGCACTTATTTTATAAACATCAGCAAGTCCCTAGGAAGCTGCCTTACAGGGAAGGCTCAGAAACACTTCTCCTACCCCTTTCAAGTCTAACCTTCTTGGGCCCAGGGAAGACACAGCAAAATAGCAAAGACCACATGATTCTGCCCCTTGAACCAGTCCCCCCACCACCACCACAAAAGTGGTGCACAACTAGCAACTGCAAGGAAAAATAGCATACATCAGCATTTCCCAAATGGGTTGATCTCAGGATCTCTTTTGATGAATCACAGGATTAATATCTTGTGAATCAGTTTGGGAATCATTGCTTCACTAAAGATGCCTTGGCTAAGAGAACAATTGAGAAGAGAAAGAGAGGCCATGCCAATATACTCTTACTTCTCATCATTTGGCAATCTCGATTGGTTCCTGGTTTCTCCCTAAGGGCAGAGGCACAGAGATTTTTAAAAGCTTAAGTAAGCTCTCCTAGGGAATTCAAATTCTCAGAGAAATAATCTAAGACCAAATGGCCTCTCAGAGATAGAGGCTGGAATTCTCCCTTATTTGGGGTCCCCATAGCTAGGACAGAATACTATACAACAGTAGATGCCCAAGTGTGTGCTGGATTTCTTGGTAGTAGATAATTCATTTATGAGAGAGGACACCCATCAGCCATCTTTCCCTCTCCAGATCTCAATAGGCACTCATCTCTGGACCTGAAACTTAAGTACTAACTTCCTTTTCATTGCCCAAATGTCACCCAGGGTGGGCTAAGGGGAGCCTTTGTTTCTGGTCATTCATAGGGGGACAGCCTCCAGGAGAAACCTTATCTACACTGGGAGAACCCTTATCAGGATGTCTATAACAGGAACCTAACACCTTTCTTACCCTTGGAGAATTAAATGGCAAAGCACCAAATAGGAGCTTGCCTTCTTTCCATGGGATTCTCCTGGACCAGATTCTATGTACTCCAACTCCTCTGCCATTCACACCAATTCTTTGGTAAACTTAACTTCTGATTCCACATCTCCCTGGGCCCCAAATCCCAGGAACAATAACTGAAGGTTAGGATGTCTCAAGGCTAATGCCAATTGAATCAATTCATTCCATTGCCCTTCAGGAAGAGGATCAGTGCTAAATGTAGAGATTAGGGGATTACCATTCAGTTCAAGACCGGTCCACCCTGATTAAACTGAATTAACAAAGGCACTTAACAAAAGAAAAGTTCACTGAATTTGAAGTCTAGAAAATGTCTCTGTTAAATTGGTAGTTAAATTTTAAAATATAAGAAAAAACATCAACCTGGAGGGATAAAATTTCCTGGAAGCAAGTACATTCAATTAACTGATACAGCTATATCATATTTTCCCTTTTTCTGTGAGGCTAAACTAACCCAGAACAGAACATAGCCATTTAAGCAATGATTACAAAATAATGGTATTAAAAGGTTAAATTTGAGAGCTCTTCCTTTGGGCAAAGCATTCTGCAAAGCCTTCTCTATGAACTATTTTATTTAAGTTTTTACAATTCAAGGATGCCCGTGGTATTTTATCCTACTCTACAGATGAAAAAACTGAGGTTCTCAGAGGTTAGGGGACCTACTGAAGATCATCCAGCTACTCTGTAATGAAGCTGGGATTTGAACCCAAATATGTTTGAATCCAGAGTCAAAACTCTCAACCAGTACACTCAGTAAGACACAGGCTACAACTTCCTCCTGAAGCTGCAGCATTTAGGGGAGACCAAACAAAAATTCCAGCCTCCTTCTCACACAGCTAGTGATTATGATGTTCCTACCATGTTCCCAGCACTACTTTGGGGACCCTGCCTGCATCATCACTGAATCCTTACAGTGGTACATTGAGGTGGACCATACCTCCATTTTACATAGAGATAACCGGGGCTCAGAGAGGTTACGTGTCCTATGTCACCCTGTCAGGAAGTGGCAAAGCCAGTGCCCCACCTCAAGCCATGTCACTCCTAAATTCATAACGATGACCTCCAGGTTAGCTACCTTTGCGCCAAAAGTTTCCTTTACAAATTTGGGAAAATGTGCGATGCACGGAGCTCTCAGGGTATACTGAGAATCATGACAAACTTCCCTCTGCAAATCTCCAGAGTAATCTCTTTGTCCCCCGATTTTGAAAACCAAGCAGCTGGCCCCAAGCAACCAGCATCAACTCAATATGCCATCCATCATGCTGCAATTTTTCAAGAGAACATTGGTGGCAATGTTCCTCAAGTTATAAAAATTCCCGTGAGTGGTGTCACAGAACATGGAGGGTTTTTGTGCAAGTCTGGGCCTTTTTCCAGCTCGTCCTAGAGTTCCTGCTTGAATTCCTTCACTTATGAATTGCTAGCTTTTAGAGAAGGGGTAGGGGAGCCCTGCAGAAAGTTGAGATAGCAGGTGCCAGTTGTTTCAGCAACTAATAGATGTGCTCCCCAACTTCCCTTCCCTCAGCACCCAACACACATGGATTGAAAAGCTTTCTCTCTGGTTCCCACCAGTAAGAGCTCGGGGTAGCTCCAGATGCAAGCTTGAGGCCCAAGTGGACGCCTTGCAAAGACTTTGGCTAGTTTTCTAAGAACAACTTCTTCTCTCCCAAGCTGGCATCATCTGCCTGCTGGAAAAGCATCAGCAACTTTGCACAGTCCTGGGCTTTCGTCTCAGAGGACAGCTTCGCGGCAAGTTTGATCCAGCTCACTTTCCACCCGGTGCATTTGCCATCATCAAATATTCGAGTGGAACTAATGAATGCCTTTTACTTCCCTTGAACAAAAAGAGTCTTCAAGAAAACGAACCACTAGAGCCTGTCAATTTAAGGGAATTAGTCTGGTCTTTGAGAAAATGAGTATGCTATCCCCACCCCCCAAAAGAGTTCTGGGTTTTTCTGTGCCCACCTAAAAGGATAATAATATCTTCACCATTACTATGCCAGCAAGAAAAATGTTTCTTTCCCCAGGAGACAGAAACACATTTTCTGACTGAGCCTAGGAGACAAAATGCTAAATTTGAATTTATTTTTCTTAGAATATCTTTAAAATATCTGGGATCTGCCCCTGAGTTCTGTGCAATCTGTAGTCCCCCCTCCCTGCCCAATAAACTCATTTATTTTTCATACTGACTAGAATTGCAGATTGATTTTCCCCAGTCCCATTCCTATCTCCCCTGGAAACTTCCAAAAGAAGTACTCTGATATCTAGCAGAAGAGCAGCTTGGAAGAGAAGTATGGAAGGGCTGGCCATTGAACAGAGCCCACAGTGGTTTCCTGAGGAAGGTGACATTGGACAGCATGTCTCAGTGACTATTCTCCATTTCCTTTCCTGATGTTCCCCAGATACAGCAAGTTCCTGCGAGGGTTCTGAGGAGAGAGCTCTGAGCATCTGCTTGTAATGCTTCATCACACCATTTCACAACTGTATGAGGAAGAAACCCAATGTGGTGCAGGATGGAACTCACATAGTTTCTGCTTTTGGGAGCAAGGTAGTCTGCTATTGAGGGGACTCAAAGGGAGCCATAACAAGGCTCTAGTCAAAACTATGAAAGCATTGGAGTGCTGCACCAAAAAGATTCTCAAGAGATGAGCTCTAAGGAAAAAAGAAAACATCTCCCATACTTCTTTACCTGAGCCCCAAACCATCACTGCACCAGAACTGTAGGGTTACTTTCCCTCAAACTCCAGAGAGTTCTGAAAGGACAAGGATGGAGCCTATGTGAGGATCAAAACTCAATCCACCAACATTAAAGGGCCCACACAGCTTAACAAAGTATGAAACTGCTCTCTGATTCAATAGGGCAGCAGTAGTTACAGCTGGACCAAGGCATTGGAGCTGGACCAAGGTTGCCTAGATGGCTTCTGTGGCCTGGGCCCTCAGAGAATCTTGCCTATTGATCTGTCCACGTGCAACTCTCTCCCATTGCTTTTCTGGGTTATATAGGCTCAATTTATGACTTCACATCCACACCCATTCTTAATCTGTGCATGTTCTGCAACACTTCCCAACCTCAGTGGACCAAGCTTTATCTATTGTTTGAGGTCCTCTGACCGCAACCCAGCCCATCAATGCCTCAGATCATTGAACACAAACACATATGGGAGGCACTAAAGGGATTTAGAGGAGTAATGTCAACACATTGGACCTTTAGGAAGGTCACACTGATCTCAATGCATGGAATGGAAAAGGAAACAGGAAACTAGTTAGAGGCTGATGTATTAACCTAGGCAAAATACAATAGACTAGATAAGAGTAATGAAAGAAGAACTAGGGAGAAGGTTGTGGTTTTAAGAAATATTTAGGCATGAGAATAAGTAAGATGTGGGTGAGAAAGATATGTCTTATATGGAGAAAATAAAGAAGTGAATGTCAAAGACAACCTGAAAGTTTCTGGTTGTACAATAATACATAAGATAGTGCTGCCAGATAATGAGTTTGGAAAACCAGAAAAGAAGCAAATTCGAAGGGAAAGGATGTCAAATTCAATTTTGTATGTATAGAGTGTGGGGAATTTGTGGGATATTATCTGGAAACACTAAGTGGAGAGTTAGATATAGATCTGGCACTCCAGAGACACATCTGAACTCAATATAAAAATGTTAAGAGTTTTTAGACACAGGTAGGATCAAAGGTGTGTGACTACGTATGAATGCTCCATGTCAGGGGAGATCCAAGGAAAGAACTCCAATGCACCCCAGACCTGGAACTTTCTGAAAGTGATTAGTAAGTAGTGAAGAGACAGAAAGGAGGTATACACAGAGGACTGTGTGTCAGGAAAGCCAAATAAAGAGTGGCCCATAGTGTCACATAACACAGAGACCATATAAGATTAGACTTTGAAAACTGTCTACAGGATTTAATGACAAAGAGATTTTAGGTGACCATCTGGCTAGCTTTTTGCTTCAGAGAGTAAGTGAGAGTGAAGTCAGTTTCGAGTGGGCTGAAGAGAGACTGGTAGATGAGAAACTGGAAGAATGAATGGATGCAACTCTTTCAGAAGTTTGGCTACAAAGGGAAAGAAAAACCAGGGCAGATGGGCTGAGGACACTGTGGAGAGATATATTTTTATTTTTATTGTTATGATGGGAAAATAGATATTTAAATACTGACTGCCTTGAGCCAAATAAGAAGGAGAGGTTAAAGAAGATAATTGGTAGATAAAAATCCCTGAGGAAGGAGGTGGAGGAGATCTGGGATCCAAGGCATGGGCAACTCCTCCCTGGAAAGAGGTACAGAGGTCAAAACCTGCAGAGCTCTAAGGAAGTAGGTGGAATGAGTGACTGGAAGTTAGGGAGTTCCTGACAATATTGCATCAGATGCCAGCAGTAACACACTCTCATCCCACCATTTTATCATCCAAAAGAAGAAATAAATTTGTTCTATCAGGAAAACTGGAACATATTGGTGGGTGTTAGGAGGAGGAAGATTTTGAGTCAAGAGTGGAAAATTTTTTCTAACAACTGGAGCTGTCCAGCAACAGCACACCAGCTATGGTGAGCCTATGGTGAGCTGTCTGTCAGAGCCAGTGTGTAAGCAGAGAACAGAGTGCTGTAGCCTTCCTGGCCAATCTCAGTGAATCTTGTACTGGAAATTGATTTGATCTAAAGAGTGTCTAATGACCCATTTCAACTATAAACTGCTTCTGTTTTCAAGGTAGCCCCTGACTCTTTCTCAGGAATCCTGGAATTGGCTACTGTTTGCCTATGAGGGATACTAGAAGTTCTTGGACCACCAGTGCTAGAGCTGCTATTTGCAGAGGTGCCCCGAGGGGATGTTCAGGAGAAAAACTTGGCTGCTAATAATCAACCCCATATTCTATCATTTCACTGTTGGAACTTTATCCCGTGAAGCTTTGCTTACCCTCAAGAATTCCCTGTGAAACTAAGAACATTCTTAAGAGAGTTTCCATCTTCCATTGACATCAGGCAACTTCTGGGAGCAGACTTTTGTGGGAATGGGCAGTCCATTATCATGGCTGAGACTTAGATTCTAGGATCCACCTCTATCGGTGTCAGAAGGTTGACCATTGGTGAGTTACTTAACCTTTCTATGCCTATTGTAGAGGGTCAAAAATCTAATACTTAGAAAAGTGCCCAATGCATAGTAATCACTCAATAAGTAGTCATTAAATGCACAAACAGAGCAACACTGCCAGGAAATGGGGCAGGGTAAAGTCACGGTTGGTGAGAAAATACTGAAGAAATAACATTTCCTTCACTATCCTCCACCAAAATTTATAATTTGAGATTTGTCCAAATCCCAGCCTTTTAGAAGATCTTCTTTCATGTTATAATTATTAACTGTCCAGGAAACACAAATGCACTTGTATTTCCAATAGAAAAATGCCCTGAGATATAAAGATTCACTGAGAAAATAGGTTCAGATCCCTCTTCACCATGCTCTAGGGGGATCATTTCAGCTCAGCTAAGATTGCTGCACTGATTTCCACTAATAATCATATTAGTAACTGACACGTATTTAATACTTACTATGAGCCAGGCAACTTAATTACATATGTTATCTGTAATCCTTACCAAAGCCCTGCAGAGCAGGTGTTAGTCCCATTTTACAGATAAAGAAATGTGTAGGGAAGTTTTAGCAGGTTGTCCAAGGTCACACAGCTAATAGCAAGGTCAGGGTTCAAAGTCAGGTCTGTCTGACCACCAAGCCCACATTTGCTACTGTGCCCTATTTCTTCTCCATGAAAAACCCTACTAGATGGTAAGCTTTTTACAGCCAGCATAATACCTTTGTTTCCCATGAACTTCCCAGCTCCATCACATAGGAAGTACTTAATGAATGACTGTTAAACTCCCAAGTGCATAACCAGAGCTTGGTATTGTCCATATTGTCAGCTACTGTTGCTGTGTCTTATGCCTTCCTAACTTCCAACAAACAAAAGTCCACTAATAAGTTTGAGTCCCAAATCTCTTCACTTTCATCCCATAGAAATAAACCTTGGACATCCCAGAGGCCATAGGAAGTCATTCTACTGCCCTGTCTTTAACTTCATAGAGTATCAACACTTCCCATAGTCTATAGTAACCAGCACTGGACACTTACATAATATTTGATACAAATGGAATCAAGGAAAGTCAAGATTGGAGGGATGCAGAACAAAGATAAGCCTCTAATATGGCTAAGTAAGAAAGGTAATCTTACACTTTCGGCTAAGGCCAGCACATTCCAGGTTTTGTATCACCCAGTCTTCCCCCACCCCATGCCTCTGCCTTCCACCAGGATGCTTTGCAACCTGGCCTCTAAACACAAGCATTTCCTTCAATTCCTACTCATGCTTCAAAGACCACCTCATGGAAGTCTTCCCTGACTGTCCAATCCCTCTATAATCTTTGTCTCTTCATTTCTAACCAAAACTATACCTAGTGTATAGCCATGTATAGCTTCTCATTGGTCACCAATGCTTCATGCTTCTCTCTCAAGTCTCCACATGTAGACTGAGCCTTATTTGCAAATAAGAATGGTGTTTTCCATTCTTCCCTTCCCCATCCCAGTGCTGGGATCCTGGCTCAATGAGCCCAAACACACAGGATATCCCCAAATCAACTTTCTCATGCCATAATACTCAGAATGCTCCACACTGGCAAGCATAGGAGGTGCCCTTTTCATCAAACCCAAGCGCCATCCTCATCCCATTGGCTTTCCTAAATTATCTCTAACCAGATTATCCTTCTTCACACAGAACACAGAATCCTCCAAGGAGGCCTGGATGGTTGCCGGCCCCAGTTCTTCAGCTAATTGCTCTCATCCTCTTCCGATACAAGTAAGGAATTATCCCTCCCAAAGCAGTATAGTGCTGGAAAGACATGAGTGGTGATTCATGTACAGATAGGGGCGGGGGTGGGGGCAGGAGAGAAATGGCAGAAAGAATAGAGAGAGCATACAGGCTGGTTATGGAGCCACAGAATGAGGCGTATTAAACAATTTAGTCAATTATGCAGCTGAAGCAATTAAATAACCTTGAAATGGTAGGAGGAAGTGTAAACAGAGACCACAACACTACCCTGTAGGCCAACAGAAAAACAAGCTTGGCTGCTGTGGTGGAAAATTGTTGCGTTCATGTCTTCAGCATCATTTTCCTTCTTTAATAGATAATAGAACTCCTCTTCCACACAGGAAACCTATTCTATGCATTTGGAGTAGGGCTCACCTCTAAGTGAAATGAGCATTATACCAGGATTAGTTGAGTTTGCCTTCCCCCAACTTCAGTGGTTAATTGCAGATGAGCATGGCATCCTAACAGAGATTATTAGAATCATGCCTGAGAACAGAAATATAGATACTGAAGGAAGTCGGCCTCTCTTCCTTTTGGATTGTGAACTTTGAAGATGCCAGGTTTGGAATACCAGTAGCCACTTCTCCTTCCAAGTGGAAAAAACTTGCCCTAGAATAAAGGCAATATGCTAAGGGGAGCAGATCCAAGAGGTGGAGAGGAAAGGCAGCTTTGATGCTTCATTTGAGCCCTAGATCCAGCCATGTCTGAAGCCAGGGGACTTCGACTTTACTACATTTCCCTCAAACTAGTGATACATGGATCTCTGGGTTTTTGTTTTGTTTTGTTTGTTTTGTTTTGTTTTTATGAAACAGAAACCCAACTAATATACCCACTGAAACAAGGAGTGGATATTCCAGGGAGAAAAGATGCCAAAAATCAGACAGAGATCTTTGAAAGAATATCATCCCCAAATTTTATTGAAACTGTAACTTACTTCCAGGAAATAAAATTGTAATTTAGCAGGACTTTCCGCCTCCTGCACACTTAAAGCAGCCTACCAAACTATACTTCAACCAACAAAAGTGTGTCTTGGGCATAAAGTTCAGAGAACAAGCCTGGAAAGGGAATTATCTCAGTCTTCCCTTAAAATCCAATCTAATCCAATCCAATGAGGATGGTAGAAAGCACAGTCTTAATTTGACCAGAGACCCACCACTAGCTACTATATGCCCCAGTTCTGAGTCTAAACATCTTCCAAAAGGTTCTCACCTAAACCCTGATGCTGGATGCCGACTACCATGTAAGAATTCCCACAACTGCCTTGTGGGGTGGGAGGTACAGAGCCAGAGATGTTGTCAAGTCACTCTCCTAATGGCCTCCCAGTGTGTTGTCTTCTCTCATTTCCCATGAAGAATTTCAAGGAGGCATCCATAGCTCCCTGAAGAGTGGAGAAGCAAGTTATTGATTAAGAGGGTAATGTATACCTTTGAGGTGACTTATGCAGGGACCTAATCTTCCTGTGGTGAGCATGCACACAGACACTCACTCCAGCAGAGGTGCTCTGGGAAGGTACCTTTAAATTTTTTAATGTCTGAATGATAAAATCAAGATTTTTAGAGAAGGAGGCAAACCATAAGAAACTCTTAAAGACAAAGAACAAACCAAGGGTTGCTGCAGTGGGGAATGGGCTAGATGGGTGATGGGCATTAAGAAGGGCATTTGTCAGGATGAGCACTGGATGTTGTATGTAAGTGAATCACTGGATTCTACTCCAAAAACCAATTCTACATTGTATGTTAACTAACTTGAATTTAAATAAATTTAAAAAAAGATTTTCAGAGGTGTCTGGGTGGTTCAGTTTGTTAAGCATCTGTCTTTGGCTCAGATCATGATTTCACAGCTTATGGGTTTGAGCCCTGTGCTCTCTGCTATCAGCACAGAACCCACTTCAGATCCTCATTCTCTCCCTCTTTCTATCTCTCTCTCTGCCTCTCCCCCAGTCACACTTTCTCTGTGTCTCAAAAAAATAAACAAGCATTTTAAAAAATAAAAATAAAGAAAGGATTTTCAGAGAAATCACCCAGTGGGATGGAGAACCATGGAGTCAAGAGAACACCATTCTGCCATCCACTTCCTGTCACTTCCAAGGCACCCTCAGCACAAGTGGTGCAGAGAAGCCATGATGACATCAGGGTCTCCCTTCCTCAATCCCCCTCTTACTTTTTTAAGACACTCAAGTTTCTAGGTGGTGTTAAGAAGGACTTCACCAAAGGGTGAGGACCCTAGAAACTAGAAGCAAAAGTGGCAGGAAACAGAACAGACCAGAACCCAGCTGGTAAACAGCACTTGCATATCTCTCTTCAGGACAATGACTACTGAATGGACATCTTAGAGGGGTACACAGGTGGGCAGAAACACTGAGTGGGGAATGAACTTAGCACTTGGTCACTCCATCTCCAGCCATAGTAGACAGGTCAGACTCTCTCCCTAGGATTCTAACACAGCTTCTGCAGCCAATCTCAGTTAGTATGGGTCAAAGATATTTTGACCCATATGCAGAGAGGATCAAGCTGATGAGAAAGAGAAGAGAGAAGCAGACACTCACGAGAAACAGGAATAAGCCAGAATGAGGCAAGCTGCACCATCTCTTGGTGCCTTTCAGGCTTTTGCTTCAGCCTGTTGTGAAGCCCAGTGGCCATTGCTGCTTTGGGCTCCAAAAAAAACCCAACAGTGGAGGAAAAGGTAACTGACAGCCTCTCCTGGTTGAACACACACCCCATCCCTCCTGTTCTACTCACCACAGGATCTCTGTAGCACCGCAGAAAGAGAGAATCTGGCTCAAAAGCCCAGATAAGGCCTTTCCCATAAGAACCTTTGTTCACTTGTCTGTGCTTCAGTTTTCTCATCTACAAAACGGGAGCCTGGTAAGCATTAAAAAAATTAATACATGCAAACAGTATCTGGCATGTTTGCTCTCAAATAATTTCGGTAAAAGTCATATTTTACTTCTCTCTAAAATTAAGTACTTTTTCCTTCCAGTCCCAGGAAGGAAATCATATTGTCCAATAACCCAATGGACAAGTGCACTGGCTTCCCTGGATGTGTGGTGGTGTTTCACTGTATGTTAACTGTGGAAATCACACTGTCTGTAGCTCAAAGGTTTCAATGTCTAGAGTGGAGTTGCATAAGTTATGATCATGGCCCTTAAGAACCTTGCCTCCTAATTGGGGAAATCAAGACAAGAAAAAATAGTAACAAATGCCTAGTGACATGGTAGGTGATGGTCACTGAAAACATCAGGCTTGACTAGGCTGTGCATGGAGTCTTCACAAAGCAGCTGGGATTTGAGTTGCCATGCTATGTGATGTCAGGCGCCAAGGGGGCCACACTGTCCCTCTACCAAACTCCCCACCATCCCTCCTGAGAGAAACTGGAAATGCCATCAAAAGGTGTGCTTCACAGTCTAAAGATTTCTAATGATCACATATCCACTGAGGCCCCTGCAGATTCTATTTTTAGATGAGGATGTTTGGGTTTGCAGTTAATCAGAAACCAATGTCGTGTTTGCTACTAGAGGCAGAGTAGACTTGGCCATGTCCATGCACTGGCCCCAGAACCACCCTCAGATGATTCCCATAGGTGCTAGGTTCCTGTGTCTCTACCTGGGAACATGCTCTGCCTTGGGACTTTGCTCAGCCATGCTTGGGAAGCTTCAAGTGCCAGAGAGTCAACAACCAGGTGCAAATCTCTACCAATGAATGCTAGGAGTTCATGGTAAATATCTCCTTGATTTCTCCTCTCAGTGTGAGGGGCAAAACCAACTTGGAGATGTGTTGCACACAATTTCTCAGATAATATCCAACAGGACTGAACCCCAGCAGCCCACAGTGGCTCATGGTCATTAGCTTACCCTCTATTGGGTGTCCTCCATTCTCCTGCTCACTTCCCCAACTCCCTCACAGTGACTTCTGAGATCATCTCCCAAATGGACTGCTTATACCAAATCCTCATCTCAGAATCTATTTTTAGAGGAGCCCAAACTGAGCCTTTTAAGAGACCCTAAGAACCAGGTGGGATGTGGTTCACTCTGAGAAAACATTGCTCAACTACCATCATCCCTGCTTCTCCCGGTACAACCTGGAAAGTTTGCTCCTGTCTCTCTCTTGATGGTTCTAATCCTGTTTGTTCCTGTCTTCTGCTAATCAACACCATTTGGTGCTGCTCGGTAGGTCTCTGCTCCTGCAAGTAAATTAGCAATATTTCCTGGATGTTTTTCTAATGTACATCTTTGGGGGAGGGAGTGGTTATGGTGTTTAGCAGTTATACTTGAACCAAATGAGTTGTTAGATGCAGAGAAGACAGCCAAATCCTTGCACAGGCCCCTACTGGCCCCACTCAGTGATGCCTTGAGGATAAAACGAAGCCCAAGTCAGGCATTTATGTGGATTGAATCTCCTTGCAGATAAATAAACTGGCCAACTTCCCTGCTTAGCATGTGAGCTGGGTGTTGGTGAGCAGGAGCAAGTCATTAGCCTAGCTGTTGCAATCCTGACTCCCTAGTGAATGACAGCCCACAGCCCAGCCTACTGTGTGGGAAAGGTCAGGATGTCGGCCCATAGGAGATGGGACAGGTGAGATTGTGACAAGGCTGCACATAATTCCCTCGGCAAGACTCTGCTGATAGACCTCAGCCCATTTTCAGTAAATGCCACCCCTCTTCAAAGACTGGGATGAGATTCACTCAGAAGAAGCCACATGAAAATAAAAAATAAGCCATGACTCCTAGTTAGTCACCCAGCAGTGTTCAGTGGGGGGATCATTTACCAGAAAGATTTGGGCATCCAAGACAAGAAAAAGATATGAACATAATCAAGCTGGGGTACAGCGATCACTGGAAAACGCCTCAACCCATGAGACGGAATCGGTTTCCTTCCTCCTGCTGTATCCACCTATGGGTAGAGGAGGTTGAAACTAGGAGGCTAGAGGTGGGGAGCAAAGGACACTCCCCAGTCACACAGGGCTCTCCAATTCAGCCACACTGAAGAAGGAAGTTGGGAAGAAGAGACGAGAAGGAAGAAAGAAACTGGCAGCCAAAGAGGCAATAGAACTAAAGGCATACCAAGGACAAAATCCATTTTGAGCAGATGCTCATCAGAACTGCTGACACAAATCCTTTCCTTCAACAAATACTCACTGAGCACCTAGTATGTGCCAGTCATTGAGCTGGATGCTGGGAATTTGAGGTGGATGTGGTGTACCTTCTCAAGCTTTTTCCACCAACCAGAAAAGAAGACTTTGAAAAAATTAAGCTTTGCTGATGAATGTCAAGGGAATATTACCTAAGTGAAATCAGGGGGGACATTGAAGACATACAGCTGTGAGGCAAGTTCCCCAGAGTCTTAGAGTGAGATCTATAAAGACAAGGAAGGAGCAGCCATTATCCAGAAGGAGGAGGCTGGGGGAGAGGGGTTTTTCCAGGCAGAAGAAACAGCAGGTGCAAAGGTCTCAAGGCCAGAAATCATAGCTTCTCTGAAGAAGCTGAGGAGAGAAGGCAAGCAAGAGGGTGGTGGGAGAGAATCCTGGAGAGGCAGACAGAGACTTCACCTGGTTAAACTGCACACAAATTCTACATAAGAGGGGATTTGTGAACAGACATTTAATCTGTAAAACTTACTCAGAATGCATATAAAGAGATACTGGTGGGGAATGTGAATGAGAAGTTAGCAGACATGGAAGAAGAGCAGGCAGTGAGGAAAACAGAAAATGGAGGAAAGGCTAGATCCAAAGGCATGATAGCAGGGAATGTTCCAGGATTGAAGAGAGATTCCTCAGATTGAAAAAGCATTAGTCATGAGCAGAATACATTAAAGTAGTTTCAGAACTGCTAACTGATAACCTTGTGAGAGACAAATTTACCAGTTACTGTGTTTGTGTATAGTTCTTTTTGCCTTTTTTAAAAACCAAACACTATAAGTGTTCATTGTTTTCCCAAGATCACTTCTGTCCACTACTCCCTTCCCCATACACCTCAGTGTGATACCATGATTTGTTTTAAATATAGTCAGATTCACTTGTTCTAGCCTGCATGACAACCTCTTCCCTACACACCCACCCACCTCACATATTGGTTGTTTTTTTTAAATTTCTGTACAATAAAACATATTTTTGTAGTTCATTTGCAGTTTTATGCATTTTCATTAATGCGTGATAATGTACCTGCTACAATTCTGTACAGAACAGGTTTACCTATAATCTAAGGACTCTAATGTTGGTCCCATCTTACATATGAGGAAATGGAAGCACAAAAGGATAAGTAACTTTGCCTGGGGTCACCCAACTAGTAAACAAAGAGCTGAGCTCTAGTTTGGGTTGTCTTAGCTCTGGAATATCAGCTAAAAACCCGATATCACACTGTCTTGGAGTTCCACACCCAACCCCAGTCTACATGGACATTTGATTGCCAGGAACCCTGCCACAAAGAAATCTCACATGTGCCTCTGCTGGAATCCTCAGCCAATAACACCACTAGAGGCATGTGGAAAGCCTGGCCCAACATTCTGGAAAAAGAGTCATAAGAACAAAAATAGTATCCCTTTTCAAACTGTCTAATAGGTTGAGGTCAAAAGGGGAGTATAAAGAGCACAGATCTTAACCTCTAGCTCAAGATTTCCTGAGAATTATTTTAATCCTCCAACTTGTGACCCTTTGAAGGCAAGGATCATTTTGTATTCAGCTCTACAGACCTAGTACTTAGCACGCGGCAGGTGTTTAACCAACATTTGTCAATGAATGAATGCATGTATCAACAAATGAAAGATTACAAACGTAAATATCAAGAGGTACCAGAGAAGAGCTATGAGCCACAGGACATGTGCCCTCTTTCAAGTGACATTCTACACTCTTCCAATCAGATGGGAAGCCTTGCACTCCAGTCCTCTTAGTTTTACTAATAAGGTCTCAGGCATCACGGTCCCCACCTTTGCAGTGCAGCAAAGGCCACAGACATGTCTGACCTATTAGCTAAACTATGGATAACAGCATGGTCTTGGTGTTTCTCTGTATCTCTTTTAGCTACATGGAACTACATGGCAAGGCAAGACAATATGAGGCAAACCTATGAATGGATGATGGGTGGAGGATGGATAGATGGATGGATGGATGGACAGACCTAAAGCCTGCACTAGATTTCAGTGAAAGCTACACTTATATGCTCCTTAAATACAAGATTTATTTTGTCCTCCTTTATACCCACAGCCCCAGTGCCTAACACACTGCTCTATACCTAATAGTTTCTCAGTAAATATGTATTGAATAAAAGAGAAATGGAAAGGACATGGCTGACAAGCAGTCTCCCTCTGCCAAATGCCAATAGAGGCATTCTTAGCTTATCTATATACTCATATAGATTTGACTCCTGTGTCTCAGCTTCTGTAACAGGTTTCACTAATGCTGAGGAAGAAAATTTGAAGACCAGCCCCTTCTGGACAGATTTTTATATGCACAGCTCACATAAGTTGGGAATATCTAGAAGTTAAAAGGCTTTCTAAAGCACTAATGGAAGAGCACAGAGCAGAGAGGACAGGACTTTCCCTAGGGTCCCCGAGAAGAGCTGTTTGCATACCATCCACTTCCTTCACTGCATCCACATCAGAAGAACCTGACATTCAAAGGCACAGTTCTCCTTACACAACCAGAAAATAAAGCCTTGCCAGTGACATCTAGAAGTCTCTCACCAGAGGATGTTGGCCTGGATGAGCATGAAAAGGCAAAAGCCGCCAACAGTCCGTGGTGGCAGATGTTCTGGGTATGACCATAAGAAAGAGAAAATGATAGATATTTTTTAATTCTTCACTTTCCTTTTGTCATGTTGGGTCCTAGGGAGGGGAGGAGGGCCTGTTCTCCATCCCAGCCTTCTGTACAGCCTTCCCTCAGATCATTGCTTATGCGAGATCATGCTTATTGAGTCAACGAGAGCATCACGCTGTCCTTGAAATCAGTGTGATTATGCTTGACTTAAAAATAACTGGAGTGTTGCTTGGTCCCCTGGGCATTCCCCAAACTCCTGCCAAGGAAAGGCTCTGCTCCTTGGGGGCAAGAATTTATAAGAGGAGACTGAGGTTCATAAATCATAAAATTATTTCCACTGAAGCAAGCTTTTCTCTTTAGGATGCGCAAGGCCACAATGAACAATAACCCATCTTTGGATACAGTTCTTCATGGAGACAGTGTGCCAACACTGACCCTCAGAATCTGCGAATTCGCATTTGGGGCAGTCTGTCTATCATGATGGGGTCAGGCTTTGTTAGCAAGGTTTGTCCAAACCCATCAGGTGCACACCTGTGGGTCGCTCACGCCCACTCTGCGGAGCCTGCAGTGGGTACAGTTGTCAGGGGACCCTCTGTCCTGTCACTCATTCACTCACCCTCCACCGGAGCATTCTCTTCCCTGGCCCCTCCGAAAGACACACCCCTCTCAGAACAGAGGACTCTGAGGCTGAGGGGACACAAGGCATGACCACAAGCACTAGATTCACCACCAAGTACACAAAGGGCCAGGAAGCCTGCCTTGAAATACACTAAGGTCTTGCCCCATCACCATCCCCAATGCTGAGCAGATGGAATGATCGTGTCATTGGGTCGGGTTGGTCATTCTCCGTTTGTCCCTTCAGCCCCATCCTCTGCCCCCCTCTGCATCTTGGAACTGCGTCACCAGGGCAGGGTCGCTGACTGCCTTCTGGGGGGCACCCCCGAGAGACACACTGCCAGAAGATTAGAGGGTGGGAGGAGGGTCAGGTCAGCCTTGTGCTACCCCGTCCCTGCTTTGGGCCACACTGCTGGCAAGGCTGCCTTCTTCCACCCTTCACACTCCAGCCCCTGCCAGCAGCCACTTCACACACAGCTCTCCTTGGGTTCCAATGACACTGTTCTCTACCCTAGACTCTTCAAGCCTGTGGATGGTAAACTCTTCCTGATCCTGCTTTTCTCTGGGTGCCTCAACATCCCTGGGTGATCCTGATAACCCTGCCCATTTCTCTATGCTTCCCCCCTCATTGAGCCACCCAAGAGGAATTGCACTTCCTGGTGGATGGAGCTCTGGCTAGCCAGGAGGTAGAAGGGAAAGGGTGTTCACCTTGGATTAAGGAAAGCCAACGTCTAGATGCTGCTCTGCTTCTGACCAGCCATGTGACCTTGAACCAGTCACTTCACCTCTCTGGGCCACAGCTCCCTCGCCTCATCAGCAGAACAGGCAGGCTGGATCCTGCAGGGAAGCCCACACCACCGTCTGGGCCTGGTCTTTTCTACCAAACACCAAAAGTCCCAGGGAACATTCCTCTAGAACCCTTGGGCTCTGAAGAGAAATGTGTGAAAGCTAGAGATATTCGCCACTCTAGATCTTTCAGCGACTTTGATATTTGATATACGGAGATTAGATGATCTTCTCTAGAGAATTAGCACAATGATTAGAAGAACAGCAACTCACTTAAAAGGGGCAACTTGGGGCTCATGAGGTGTCCTGGAGGGGTGTCTAGCACTCACTGCACCACAGACTGGGCCCTCCTGAAGCGAGGAGGCCAGCCTTTCCTTCATGCCCTTCTATCTTTGGCCGTGTCCATGGGCAGCAGGAGGCCCAGAGGGTGGTGGGCTCTCTGTGAGGCAGACCCTCACTGCCATGGCTGAACTCTGGCACCAGGGGATCTGAACAGAGCACCCAGCTCCCAGTGCATGGCCCACCTCTGTCCATGCACCTCCCGGTCTTCTTTCCCATAAACCATTACCCATTCTCAAAGCCTCTGAGGCGGGCAGAGCAAGGACATTTGACAATTACATTTGACACGTAACAGACAAGCGCACTCATGGGAAACGAGTCAGGGAGGCATTTCCCAAGTGGTGTGCCTGGCTAGCAAGGAGAGAGCCCTGACCAAAACCCAGGACTTAAGTGTCTTTTCCAGAACCATATATTCAATTTATGTAGATGATTAAACTAAACCACTGGCTTTAAGGACTTCGTATTTGGAACGAGGCCAACTTTTACATGTTTCTATTCATGATTAAAAGCATGTCCTCTGGCTGTTCTCCATAAAGTCACAGGCTTACCAGGAAATGAAGACAACTCTCTGGGAACCTTGGCCTCTTATCTGTACTTTCCCACGTGCTCTTGCGAATGCTATTTACCTCACACAGGTGGGGCTGTCTGGGCTAAGGTCACACGGCTGATTGGCCCCCTCAAGTCTGCTGTAGCACGCACGTCCATCAAGTGTCAGCCTGGTGCTATTTCTACCTTCTTGTGATTGTTCAGTCATTCAGCAACCACGTGCTGAGTCCTACTGCAGACCAAGCCCAGTGCTGGGAGCAGTGAAGGAGCTGGAGTGAATAAGACCCAGCCTTTGTCTTCAGAGGAATTTAGAATATGGTGGGAAAATTAGTGCAACAAGCCACAGTACAGGCCCAGCAAGATTGCCGTGAGTATGGTGTGTTCCCTGGGTGTGCTGGGAGCACTGGGGCATCTCAGTTTCCCTGTGAACCTTGCACAGCAGACTAAGGTAAGAGCTGAGAAAGAAGAGCAGGCCTGGCCCAGGCTAGAGCACTGCGGGAGGAATCTGCTGGAAAGAGGGAGCTCCCCGGGCAAAGGCATGAGCGAGCATGGCACCCCCAGGGAGCTCCGCAGGGCAGAAGCATCAGGTGCAAGGGACACACCCATGATGAGCCAGGACAGGTCAGCAGGGGCCCAGGGACAGAGGGCACTCTCCAAATCCATACGTAGAGCAGAGACTTCCACGGAAAGGGGTCCCAGTGATGTTCGGGAATTGTCACAGGAAGTCCGAGTGAGCCATGGCAGGACCTGGGCAATGGCGGATCTGCCTGGGAGTGTGCGATCTGATGATTTCCAAGAGCCTCTCGCTCAAATGGATGGAAGGCAAGAACAATCATGGTACTTACTAGAACACGCATGGCGCGTGCCAGAACAAGCCCTTCCTAGTGTTAAGAATAGAGTCGGAGGTTTGTTGCAACATCTGCTTGACTTGCCTCACTCTGTGAGATGAAGATGTGAACATGCTTCAAAAAGTAGAATCACCCCAGCCTTAAGGCCAGTCAGGCCCCGCTCCTGGGGGAGCCTGTGGGAAGCTGCTCAGAGCGGAGGCGGTGAACTCAACTCCATGGGGTCCCCACGCCCAGGCAGGGTCTCCGGCCCCCACCAAGTCTGGAAGGGCAGGCTGCCTCCTGCACGGGTCCGGGGCTCCTGGGGCCAGGAACCACAGCTGCTCCCTCACAGCTGAGAGAGCCACACTGCACATGTTAAGGATTTGGATTAACAGATTAAAGGAGGCAGCTCCCTCCTCCCCATGAACGCAGTGGCACGGTATGCGCTATGCGTGCCCTTCCTGACAGCTTGTGTCTCTATGCATGTCCCCGGGAGGGACAGCAATGGGTTCCCTGGCACTTTCCCTTCCCTGTGAGCAACTTCTTCCAGCAACTGTCAGATTCTAACACCTCCTCTGTGGCCCTCCAAGGGTGGCTTCTCTTCAGGGAAACTGTGAACATATCCCATCTGAATGGAGAGGCCTTTTTTCTTCCAAAAAAATCCAGGCAGAGGAGACCAAAGAGAAGAGGAGCACAAAGTATAGGAAAAGACCCAAGAACGCTGGTGCAGGGTCCTGAGTGACAGGCATGGTCAGAGGTCACAGGAAGCTGGCCCAGGAAGAGGCCAGTGTCAGCTGCTCCCTACTCAGTGAACCACACTTGATAAAAAGCTGTGACTTCCTTCCCTGCTTCTGACAGAACATGTCAGGCAAACAGACCCGGGGATTCTGAATGTATTTTCATCTTCAAGGGTCCCCTTTCTTCTACCAATAGCCAACGAAGGAGTTACTAAACTGTAATGTTTAGTAGCCAAGATCTCAGAACTAAGTTAATTTAGCAGCTACTGCTGATAATCTGGCCCCAGGGAAGTGGGACCAAGGCATGACGTACGGGGAGAGTGACCCTCCAAGCCAGCGGAAATGTCAGAAGGGAGAGATGTTCAACTCACCCTAAGTACCTATCCCCATGTCAAATGCGTAACATACACCATCCATTTCCACTGCCGTCCTTGCAAGAGCAGGTGTTGTTATTCCTGTTGACATATTTGGTATCTGAGGCTCAACAAGGTCAATTTACTTGGCCACAGTCTTACAGCTAAGATGGGGCAGGTATGGATTTGATCTCTGCGAGTGAGCATACAGTCCAGTGGGGAGCCTGTGAAAAGCAGATCTCCTAGCCCCGCCTTTAGAGATCCTGCTGCATCAGGGTGGGTGGGAGTCCAGGGATCTGCATTTCTAATCAGCTCCCCAAAGTGACTCCCGTGCTCATGGAGGACAGGTGGTGGGTTACAACATAAGCTTTGGAAAGACTCTTGCATGAAAAGCCCAGCTCTGTGACCTTGAACAAGGTACTTAAACTTTCTAAGCCTCAGCTTCTCCATCATCAAGATCTAGAAATACACCACATGGGTTTGTTATGAGGTTTAATGGGGATGATACAGCATTGGTGCCCAAACATTTGGGGGGCCTGGAGCAAGAGTATAAGCAGAGGTCCCCTGGCCTGCAGCCCATTCCTCCACACTTCCCACTCAGCTGTCATTCTGCAATGCCAGGCTCTCACACGGTCCAGTGTGGACATCCCAGGCCACACCCCATGCTTCGTTCACAGTCCTGGGAAAGAATGCCTCCTCCTTGCCATGGCCACCCTTTGGGACTAGCCTCATGCAAATTGGCAGCACAGTCTGACCTCAGGAATATGGATTCAGGGAAGAGGCCTGCCCATGTAGGCAGGAAATTCTAGGGTTCCTGGCACTAGAGGGGACGAAGCCTTTAGATGGTCATATTCCCAAGGTCCACAAATGGGATCGAAGGTACAGAGTATGCTCAGACATAATGATACTATATCACACACTTGAAAGATGCTATGAGAGGAAATCTTCCACTTTCTTACTACAAAAAAAAAAAAAAGGGTAATTATGTGACATGCTGGAGGTGTTAGTAAAGGTGGTAATCATATTGCACTATAGACCTGCATCAAATCAACACATTGTAGGGGCGCCTGGGTGGCTCAGTCGGTTAAGCGTCTAATGTCCGCTCAAGTCAGGATCTCACAGTTTATGAGTTTGCACCCCACGTCAGGCTCTGTGCTGACAGCTCAGAGCCTGGAGCCCACTTTGGATTCTGTGTCTCCCTCTCTCTCTCTGCTCCTTCCTGCTCACGTTCTCTCTCTCTCCTTCAAAAATAAATATTCAAAAAAACCGATCCAGCCCTGGGACGAGGAAACACAGTGAACTGAGCAGAGAGACCCTCTCCTCCTCGTTTCTCCTCTAGAGAATGACATTCGGGGCTTAGTTGGACAGCGAGACTGCAAGCATGTCACAGTGGCCACCACTATAACAGGGTGTTCTGTGGGAGGCAGGACTCAGAGCCGCCTGTGAGCAAGCAGGCTTCCCCCAGCAACATGAGCGGGGTGTCCATGTCTCAGGACACGAAAGGTCAGATGGACTCTCCTCCTCTTTTCTTTCTGGACTCTAACCACAATCCCACCAGAAAACAAAATATAAACCACCTGCCTCCCCCGTGGCTATTAAAACACTTCACCGCCCTGTGGGGAGGACGTCAGGGCCATGATTCTTGTTTTATGGATGAGAAACAGAAATGAGAGAATTATCTCTATTATGGCATTTAGCCTCTTTTCCCTTTTAAGGTTTGGGGTTCAATGGCTCTGAGATCAGCTCCCGGCTCTGGCACGAGAACCTGAAGCAGCCCATTTAGCTCCCGTCACCCTCAGCTTCCTTATCTACAAGATGGAGAAATACACGCTTCGTGTATTATAGAAATAGAAGGCAATAATATATGGAAATCATTTAACACAGGGTCTGGCAAATAGTGAGGGGTCGGTAAGTGTTACCTGCTGTTTACCTTGCACTATTTACCTTTCTTGGGAACATAGTTTATCCCTCTAACTGAGCTGCAAAATCCTGGATAAAGGGGCCAAGGTCCATATTCAACTCCAGGCCCCGCCTCCCTTGAGGACTGGGCACGGGGTCTGGGACATAGCGGGCAACTCATATATGATGGAAGAATAAATAAAATAATTTAAAAGTGGATGCGAATAGGGTGAGGAAAGAGCAGCCCACAAAACTCATCATACCCTGACCCAAGCACTGTTCAATCAGCCCAGAAGCCCGGTGAAGGGACAGCACCAGCAAACCCTAAACCACGGCCCTAATTGCTTCTGAGACTGACCTCTTGTGTATCAGGCCTGACTCAGGCTCCATTAAGGCTGGAGAGTAGGTTTGAGAAGGATCTGGGAACCCGGCTGACATTAAATGACTCATTTTCAAAAGCCATCAAGCTAAATTCGAACCATATAGTGGATTACGTGAATAATATGAATTTTTATGTGCATATATATATATTTTTTTCATTTAGTTTCCTTGGACAGTTTGACAACTCCCTGGGAACCCACTTTATGACAGGAAAGCTATTTTCAGACAAACATGTTAAGAAACTGAGTTTCTGCTGAGGTCCTTGGCATGCACCCCTGGGGCTCATTGACTGGGTGGGTCTTGCCATTGGCTCCTCCAAAGTGATCTGGGCACGGCCTCCCCTTTCCTCATTCAGAGCAGGGCTGGGATTCTAAGCCAGGAAAACGTTCCCAGAAAAGAGATGGGTCATGAAGGACGAGGGCCAGAAAACTGGAGGAAAGATCAAGTATTTGAAGGAATCTGGAGAATGAAGTGACTTTGTTTTCATAATAAATTAATTTAGGCAGTACACACATTTCTTCTCCTTCAAGCCTACTTTAGAAAAACACCCATAATGGGGCGCCTGGGTGGCTTAGTCGGTTAAGCGTCCGACTTTCGCTTAGGTCATGATCTCGCGGTTCGTGGGTTCGAGCCCCGCGTCGGGCTCTGTGCTGACTGCCAGCTCAGAGCCTGGAGCCTGTTTCAGTCTGTGACTCCCTCTCTCTCTGACCCTCCCCTGCTCACGCTGTCTCTCTCTCTCTCTCTCCTAAAAATAAATAAAACATTAAAAAAAAAAAGAAAGAAAGAAAAGAAAAGAAAAACACCCATATTAGCCCTGGCATGGAATGATCAGGATAAAGCTCACGTGGCTGCAACATGGTCCCCATCCCCAGTGCATTTTCCAGATATAAAGCAAGGCCAAGCAAAGGTGAGAAGTAAGTCATAGCTGAAGGCTTGGGAAAGGAGCAGGAAAAGTCCCACCCACCTAGAAAGACCCCTATTCCTATCCCAGCTCTCCCAAGCACACAGCCAGGTCTTCTGCCCTTGATAGGTCATATGGCCCCAAATCCTACTCTAGCCCATCCTGCCAGGGACACCCCACGTGCTGGCCCCTCCTTGCATAGACTTCTCCCGAGCCAGCCCCAGCCACCATCTGTCTGTGCTTCTCCAACCCAACTTTCAGATCCTTCCCCCCAAATATACCAAGACCCACTATGGTAGGTCCTATCCTCAGAAGAACCTGAGGGAAGAAAGGAGGAAGAGACAGGAGAAAGGAGTTAAGGGAGCAAGAGAGAGAAGAAAGGAAAGAGAGAAGGAAGGAACTAACCTTGATTGAGCGTCTTCATCACAGCAACATGAAGTGGTCTGTTTTACAGCCCGTTTTACAGACAAGGAAGCTAATGCCTGGAGGGATGAAGTAATCTTCTCGAGCACACAGCTGATCCATGCAAGAGCTGAGAGCTTAACCCAACACTCCCTGGCTCCAAAGTTCACACCCTATAAATTCTCTTGAAGAGTCAAAAACAAACCATTTCTGAAATTTTTTTTTAAATTAGCAAATCGACTGGGAGTACACAAATCCTCAAACCACACAGGGTGGTTTCAAACTCACTACCCTTCTGTCACACCTGTACCTGGCTAGACCCCAGTTGAGGATCCTTGAGGGACCAAGGTCACAGCAAAGACAGGCTACATATCTCTCCTATGAGGGACAGGGAAGCCTTCAGCCATTTGTCTCACCACCCTGCACCTTTCTATATACCTGGAAAAGGCCAAACCTTCCCAGAAAGATTCATTTTCCCTTCCTTATTCAATCATTCTGGAGAAAAGGGAGGCTAAAATATATGTTGGTACATATTCCAGGGTTTGAGAGTTTTTAAAAAAAATTGTTTTAGTGTTTATTTATTTTTGAGAGAGGAGAGAGGGAGAGTCAGAGAGAGAAGAAGACACAAAATCAGAAACAGGCTCTAGACTCTGAGCTGTCAGCACAGAGCTTGATGCTGGGCTTGAACCCACAAACTGTGAGATCATGACCTGAGCCGAAGTCAGATGCTTAAGCAACTGAGCCATCCAGGCACCCCTGAGTTTTATAAAAGTAGTCAAAGACCCAATTTACTCAAGATCTAATTAAAACTCTAAGGCCCCAATTGCCACTCCACATGTCATTTTAGTATATGCATGCATGTTGGAACAGATAGAGCGTGAAACAAAATGCACATGAGTGTCAATCTACCTATATCATGTCTACAAGCATTTTGTTTTGTTTTAACATCTACCTGTATTACATGTTTGTGTTTGTAGATGTACAGATATTCTCATTGGGATGCCTCTGTCTTGTTGACACCTTAAGCAGGTATTTAATCTGCCCACGGACCACACTGTACCATGCTGCATATAATCGGCATGATATGACCTAAAACTTTCATCCCAGGAAAATTATGAGAGGGGATGGGAAGAAGGCAGAAGAATGCTGCTTTATCACATAGAAGAATGTGCAGCCCAGAAAAGCTTCTTGTCTCTCTCTCCTTTCCCTTCTGGGTACCCAGGAAGCTCTGCTGATATTTAAATCAAGGCAAGATATGCCTGGGTCTTTCCTCAGAAACTGCTTTCTTGTTGCTTATTTTCTGAGCACCAGCTGCCCAGAGCCTGGATGCAAAAAGTAAGAGTGCTCAAGTGGACAGACACACAGGGTCATCACTCCCCCACCCCCACCCCCAGAGGGGCCAGGGGCTCCTGTGAAATCACTCTGACTTGTCGCTCCAACTTGTCCTTATAATTGAAAAAAACATTCATGTGCGATGTTCCAGGCCCCTTTGGAGGCAGGCAAACATGGCTTCCCTACAAGAAGACTCCTACGTTATGGTTTGGGCATGAACTTCAGAGAGATAATTACGACTGGAGAAGCCAGGTGATGCTATAAACTATTAATAAGCTCGGGATTTCTCTTCATAGGACATTCATTTTTCATTCAGAGTGTATTACCTGAGTATCACTTTCCGGGTAATAAGAACCTTCTTCCCTATCACTCATTTTTCTGGGGTAGATTCAAAGCCAAAAAACTCACCTCCTTTGAGGCTTCCTCGACTCACCTCTACATCCTCTTTCATACGCACCTGGTGTTTTAGGAAAATACAACACATGGAAGTGGCATCGGAAGGAACCAATGTGAAAAAGCAGGTGTGTGACAGTGCATCTAATACAGAAGGGAAGAAATTCTAGTTAAAATACCCTGACAAAGAACCTGAGAAGTGACAGAGCTGGGAGGCTGACTCTCCACCCAGGCTTGTAATAGGTGGGGATAAGAGATTTGAAAAAGCAACCAGAGTTGGGATGAGAAAAGAACTGAAGAGCAGTTGCTTGGTCTAAGGCTAGCTAGATTTACGAGGATGCTGGTCAAAGTCTCTGCCGTAAGCCACTGGCAGCAGAGGCCACCTGGGAGACCCAAATTAACGGACACACATTCAATAATGCAGGACTGCATTCCCAGGGTCTCTTAATTTAAATATTGCCTGCTCGAAGCATTCTCAACTTCAAGTCAAGTTGAGTTATAGATCAACCAGGTTGTCAGTCCTGCCCTTTTATGACCAATGCCTGTGTGCCAAGGCACCCTCCAAGGGAGCATAAAGCTCATCATGACCTTCCACAAAATACCTGACTTCCTTAGACTCTGCGGCTGTCCTGTTCTACCTGGAGAGGTTGGCAGAATTTGCCTTCACACCTGGACTCCTTGACCTAATTTGAAACCATGTGTGTCATTGTGTGTGCTATCTCTAACCTGGGCAATGGTGACACAGAGTGGACGACAGAGGGGTAAGTTCCTGAGAGAAGGAGGCAGGGAAAAGTTACAGACAGGTCTTGTGCTGGGAGAGGCATGGGGAGCTTGCACTATAGGAACGGAGACACCCTACTTTTCACCCTGAAGCCATGATATCTGCATGAGATATGAGACCTCTTGGGCAGGGGACACCGGACCTGCCTTTCTCTCCAGCTCGAAAACTTCTAAGCAGCTCAGGAGCAAACTCTCCCAGATAATGTGCACTTCCAGCTGAGCCAAATAAGGAGAGAGCTGTAAAACAGACACTCCACAATCAAGAGCAGGCTGCCTTTCTTCTTGAGGGGCTCCAACCAAAGGCAGCAGACATAAAAACGAGACTTGTAATTTTCCAGAACCAGCAAAATGGGTGACGGGTGTGAGTAATGAGCCATTAGGATAAGGAAGTCCAGGACAGTTCACTCAACAGAGGAACAGACAAAATGAAGATGCAGCTTTCAAGAGGAGAGACATAGGAAAGACTATCTTCTGGTGCCATGAGAATTAGAAGTGGGAGGTAACATCTCTCTTGTGTCTATTGTGACACCAAAAGATATGCTTCGATATGTAGTAAGAACCATGTTGAAATTCATATCCTTTATCCAGAAATACCATCCGAATGATTTTTCTAAAGGAAATCAGTATAGAAACAACAAGCATATTATATGAAAAAGAAGACATAACTACAATATAGTTCATTCATGAACAACACAGGTCCACTTATATGTGGACTTTTTTCGGATAAACGCAATATAGCACTATAAGTATATTTTCTCTTCCCTATGATTGTCTTAATAACATTTTCTCTTCTTTAACTTACTTGATTGTAAGAATACAGTATATAACACCTATAACATACAAACTATGTGTTAAAAGCTATTTGTGCTGTCTTTAAGGCTTGCAGTCAACAGTAGGATGTTAGTAAAGTTTCTGGGGAATCAAAAGTTATATATGGAATTTTGACTGTATGGGGGATTGGTGCCCATAAACCGCATTGTTCAAGGGTCAACCAAGTTATCTAGAATGGCCCCAAACTGGAAATAAACCTGTCAAACCAAACGGAAGTTAGTCACAGTGGTTTGTATTCACATTATATGCTCTCATCCAGCCATAAAAATGACAGTTATGAAGATTACATAGAAATATGAGATAATGTTTATAATGCAATTTAAGGTTGAAGAAAGCTTCTATGTGGTGAGCACTTACTATGAGCTCTGCACTACATTACACAGCGTACATGTCATATGCACATATTATCTCTTCTCATCCTCACAGAGCCCTACGGGTGGCGCAGATGCTACTACTATCCTTATTGTACAGATGAGAAATTAATACAAAGTTGCTTAGTAATTTTCCTAAGTTTGCAGGATTCAAACATAAGCTAACTGATATCAAAGCCATCTTTCCTAATCCAACCTGCCACACAAGCCCTAGACAGCAGAGGATAATAAGCAAAGGTTAGTATAGATATGAAAATAGGAGATATGGCAGATGGGACCAATAGAAAATACATAGAAGATGGTAGATTTAAACCCCAATCATATCAATAATAACATTAAATGTAAACAGTCTAACCAGTCTAATCGTGAGCCAGAGACTACCAAATTAGATAAAACTAAGTAATATCTAACTACATGCAAAATTCATTTGAAAAGTAAAGACATACGTCAATTAAAAGGATGACAAAAATTGGGTTTATTTCTATATGTTAGCAACAAACAATGGGAAATTTAAAATTTTTAAATAGCATTACAGTAGCATCAAAAACAGAAAGTATTTAGGAATAAATCTAACAAAATATTTGCAGTATCTGTACACTGAAAAGTACAAACTTTACTATGATAAAGAAGACTTAAATACATGAATTAGAAGACTCAATATTAGCTAGATGTCATATCTCAACAAATTAGCCTCCAGAGTAAATGGCATGCCAAACCCAGCAGTATTTTGGATAGTAAATGGCAAGCTGATTAAAATTTATACGGAAACACAAAGGAGCAAGAAGAGACAAACAATTTTTAAAAAGAACAACAAAGTAGGAGGATACACATTAACAGATTTCAAGAATTTATATAGAGCCACGGTAATCAAAACAGTATGGTCATGGCATAAGAATAAACATAATGTTGAATAAAACAAAGAGAAGCCAATTGATTTGCAACAAAGATTCCCCAGTAATTCAATAAAGTCTTTTCAACAAGTATACTGCAATAGCTGGATATCAATAGATAGACAGACAGAAAGAATGAAATAAATAAAGACTCCCAACCCTTATCTCCCACTACACACATTAACAATCAAGAGTAAAACTATAACATTTTTTAACTGCACCATTTTTTTGAAGAAAGCAAGACAAAATTTTATGACTTTAGATCACTCAAGATTTCCTAGATAGGACAAAAAGCATGATCCATAAAAGAAAAAAATATATGTTAAATTGGATTTCACTAAAATTTAAAACTTCCGTTCTTCAAAAGACTGTCAAGAAAAGTAAAACAGCAGCAGCATGCTGGGCAAAAATATTTGAAAAACACGGATCTAGCCAAAGATATGATTACAGAACATATAAAGAACTCTCACAACCCAATAAGAATTTAAAAAGACAATAAAAATGGATAAAATATTTGAACAATTTACCAAAAAATATATACCAACAGTCAACAAGCACGTGAAATGATGCTCACAGCACTCATTTAGAGCTAAAAGTAAAAGGACTGATACCACTAAGTGTTAATGAGGGTGTGGAGTAACGAGAATTCTCATACACTGCTGGCTGGGAATGCAAAATGGCCTCTTTAGAAAACAATCTGGCAATTTCTTATAAAGTACAACATACAGTTAACCGCACAACCCTGCTTCTAAAACCCTGGCTATTATTCACCTAAGAGATGTGAAAATTTATGTCTAAACAAAAACCTGTGTATAAATGCTCACAGCAGTTTATTTATAATAGCTGGAAACTGCAAACTGTCCATCTAAGAAATGGATAAACAAATTTTAGTATGTTACTGTAGTGATATAGTCACTACAGTAACTAAAAAGAACACTGGGGGTGCCTGAGTGGCTCAGTCAGTTGAGCATCTGCCTTCGGTTCAGATCATGATCTCCAGGTTCAGTTAATGAGTTCGACCCCCACATCAGGCTCTGTATTGACAGCTCAGAGCCTGAAGCCTGCTTCACATTCTATATTTCCCTCTCTCTCTGCCCTTCCCCTGCTCTCTCTCTCTCTCTCTCTCTCTCTCTTTCAAAAGAAATAAATCTTGGGGCACCTGGGTGGCTTAGTCGGTTAAGCGTCCGACTTTCGCTTGGGTCATGATCTCGCGGTTCGTGGGTTCGAGCCCCGTGTCGGGCTCTGTGCTGACTACCAGCTCAGAGCCTGGAGCCTGTTTCAGTCTGTGACTCCCTCTCTCTCTGACCCTCCCCTGCTCACGCTGTCTCTCTCTCTCTCCTAGAAATAAATTAAAAAAAAACATTAAAAAAAAAAAGAAAGAAATCTCAAGAACATGATGTGAAATGATAGAAGGCTGACACAGAGCTCCATAATGTATGATTTCATGTGTATCACATTCCACAAAAGGTCAAACTATAAGGACAGAAAATAAACCTGTGGTTACTGGGATGTAAAGAGGGGACAGATTGCAAAGGGACACACAGAATAAAAAGGTTCTGTATTTTTACTGTTGTTGCAGCTACGCAACTATATACATTTGTCAAACTAAGTTGTAAACTTTAAAATAATAAACTTTGTTTTATGTAAATTATGCTCCAATAAACCTGATGTTTAAAAAAGTAATAACGTGTGTCATGCATATTAAATGTAAACATCACTTTACTTAAAAGCAAATAAAATAAGAATGTAAAGGGTTTTTTTTTTTTTTTTTTTTTTGCTTGTTTTTTGTTTTTGTTTTGTTTTGCCTAGCTTGGAACGCTCTTAAACTTTCTGCACTATGATTGTCTGGGCTAACACTCCTTTGGGCAAAGTAGTTTGCTGCCAGCAGAAACTTTTCTCTTTTTTTTAATTTTTTAAAGTTGATTTATTTATTTTGAAAGAAAGGAGAAGAGAGCGAGCTGGGGTGGGGGTCAGGGGCAGAGAGAAGGAGAGAGAGAATCCCAAGTAGGTTCTGCACTATCAGCACAGAGCCCGATGTGAGGCTCGAACCCATGAACTGTGAGATCATGACCTGAGCTGAAACCAAGAGCCTGACACTTAACCAACTGGGCTGCCCAGGTGCGCCGTTGCAGAAAGATCCATACATCTACAGGTCAGCTACTAATCTACGGAGTGATGTGTTAACTGTAAATAAATCACCAGCATGTAGACAGAAATGCCCCCTGGAAACAGAGACTAATATTTAAAAGAGAGAAAAGAAAAAAATGTGTGTTGGAAAAAAAAATCTATGTAACTTATGTAGCAACTGAACCATGAAATAATGATACCAGAGAACAACTAGACTCTTTCACAGGGAGTTCCCGCCTCTCAGCTCACCCCGTGAGAAGATACCCATCACACTGAGAGTGGGGATGATGATGCGGATGAGGATAACAGCACCAGCACAGCACCAGTACACCTTAAAAATTCAGTAACTTTTCATTATGAGTTTGATGTATATTCTCATTCAGATCACAAGACAGCACAACCCTATGAATAAGAACTTTAATTATCCCACTTTACAAAGAGGGAAAATGAAGCACAAAAATGCTAAATTACTTGCTCAAGTTCACAGAGCTCCCAAGTCACAGAGTTGATATGATGATTGATTTTATAGATCAAGTTGACTGGGCCAAAGGCTGCCTCGACATCTGGTCAAACATTATTCTGTGTGTAACTACGAGGGTGTTTCTGGATGAGATTAACATTTGAGTCAGTACCCAGTTGGTACCACATTCTACCACATTCCATGATGTGGGTGGGCCTCAGCCTGTCAACTGAAGACCTGGATAGAGCAAAACGCCCAAGTAAGAGGAAACTTCTCCCATCTGACTGCTTGAGCTAGGATTTTTTGTCTTTTTCAGCCTCTGGACTCAGAGTGAGACACTGGCTCTTCTTGGGTCTCAAGCTACTAGCTTGGGGCTAGAACTTACATCATTGGCTCTCCTAGATCTCTTGCAGCTTGCTGACTATGGATCTTGAGACTTCTCAACTTCCATAATTATGTGAGTCAACTCCTTCTAATACAGGGATTTAATTAGAAGGAATGGACACAATTAGAAGGATTTAACAGATTACAGAGGCCAAGATATCCCAAGATAGATGGATGGATAGGTGGGTGGGTAGATGGCTGGATGGAAGGAGGGAGGGAGGGACAGAGGAGGAGAGGAGGGAGGAAAGGAGGGAGGGAGGAGGGAGGAAGGAAGGAGGGAGGGAGGGAGGGAGGGAGGGAGGGAGGGAGGAAGGAAGGAAGGAAGGAAGGAAGGAAGGAAGGAAGGAAGGAAGGAAAGGACAGATGGCCTATTGATTCTGTTTCTCTGGAGAATTATAATATCCCTGGGCTTTGAATCCTTATATCTCTGAATCCAAAGCAAGAACTCTTAGTAATGTTAACCATTCTTAACATACAATATGTCAATGAAAAATCAATTTGCTTTCCTAAACGCCAAACACCTTCTGCAAGTTCTAGAATGCCCAGAGTACTGTTGTTGTTTTACATCAATCTTTTATTTTCTACCTCTAAAATTCAAACATCAAATGCTTTGATCACACTTGGCTGCCCTTAATCCCATGTTGAGACCCACCGTTTCTCATTCATTTGTAATAACTGCAAAGTTCTCCTTGAGTCCCAAGGCCTGAAAAAAACTGAGGGCCTCTGGTTTAAATTGAACTTTTTGTCCAAAGCAAGTACATAATAGGAAATATAATACTGAGACAAGGAGGCAAGTGATTAAGATCTAGGACAACATAAAATTATAAAAGAACTAGAAAAACAACTCCCATTCAGCCACCTCTAGGCTCTGTGACCTATAATCACATCCATCAATCTCCATCCTCACCATCAAGATGTACACGGAGGCAAGAGAAGAACAAGGATTAGAAAATGTTCAGGAAATGAACCAGGAAAAAAGCCCAATTCACCACCTGGGTCTCTTAACATGAAACATTTTCAACTCAGCCAGATCCTCCCAACATGGCTCCTCCAGCTGAGGAAGCCTCTCTGCTTTCAATGGTGGGAATCTATTATTCATGAATATATATAGTCCTTCTGAAAGGACCTATTTCTGGACGTTCCTGCTCCTTAGGTTGTATGCTTACTATTGACTGGATAATGCTACACCTGTTTTAAAATACTTAGAAAGAGCAACTGAATGTATGCAGTGCTTTACAGCTCACATTTTTGTATGATCTCACTGCCTCTTTTCTACAGCTCATGTGACTAGTTCTGGCCAGTGAGTTATAAACATAAATGATGTGTCATTTCCAGGCCAGAGCATTATATTGTTGGGCAGGATGCTCTGAAGTTCTCCTTCCCTCTGGTAGGAAAAATACAGGGTTTGAGATGAACTGTTCCATCAGCCGGAGGCTCAGGAAACACAGAGCTAAGTTCCCAGAAGTTACACAGTAGACATATGATGTAAGCTGTTACAGCCACTGAGATTTGGGGGTTATTACTACAACAGCAAAAAGTCTATCTTAAATGGTACAAATAGTTACAACTACTTGTTTTATGCCTTGAAAGGTATACTCAGGAATTACATTAGCTGATCTATGTTGATTTTTATGAACCATTCATGAGTCATAGGAATGGTCTCATCCCTTGTTGGGTCTGCTTTTCCGGTCTGACGTACAGACATAACATTAGAATCCATCCTGACTTCCTCTACCATCTGCTACCACACTCACATATACACTCTCACACCCACACTCATATACATGAATGCACATACTCACTCACACACACACACCTTGGGCCATTTGAAGGTACCAGCTTAGCGAAGGCCGGGCGACCGATTGACATTGGTTGAAAGTCACTTCATAGAGCTACAGAAGGGATTCAACATAAAAGAAGTAACCTCCTGCATTACAACTATGTGGCTGAAAGGGAGAGAATACAAAGAGGTGGCATGGGCTATCGAATCAGATAAAGCAGACAAATCGTGGGAGGACTAAGATGAGCCCTGGGGTCCAGAACAGAGATGGGACTACGGCTGGGGAGGCCTGAACAAATTTCTAATCAGGAAAATCACCAGATATTCCCAGACCAGGCTTTCCATCAGAATTCCTAGCTAAAGCTGGTTAAAATGCAGAGGGCTGGGCTCCATCCCTGACATCCAGAATCCGCATCTCTAGGGTTAGGCATAGGGAATATAGCATGTCCGCGAACCTGCGGGAGATTCTGATAATGACCTTGTAGATTAGGGGAACTAAGAAGCCCTTCCTGATTATGCAGTCTCATGTGTGTAAGTAACTACAGGAATATAAGGAAAGCTAGTCTGTGCTCAGGTGAATCTACACTCACTAGGTGAACTAATGAGAGGCTCAGATAAAGGTGAATAGCAAAATCTTTAGAGAAAGCGAAAGAAAAATGGCTTCTTTAAGCCAGGGTTAGACATGAGGTTGAACTTCCTGGCACCGAAGATGGTAAGAACCTTCATTCCCTCAATTAGCCCCGCTCTGTATATCTAGGCAGGACTGGCTCCATGTGTGATGACCTATGCAGTCAGAGAGGGACTCCCTCAGAAGGAGACTCTGCTTGGTTTAATGCTCTATGATTGCCGTCTTGAAATTCTTAATAATTTCTCTGAACATGAGTTATGCAAGTGAAGTCTACTGAGACAAGGGAGTACGCATGTGAGTAGAGACGATACACCAGGCGGCAACAATACATGCAGACTCAGGCCTTCAGGCAAGGCAGACCGAGGCAGCCGGGGCCAGAACCTGAGCCCAGATGGGTGGCAGTGATGGCCATGGCCCAGGGGGGCGGACTGCCTGTTCAGCATCGGGAGGCCATCTCTATTACATCTGCAAAAATATGAACTCTCTGTCCTGAGTGCCAGGACAAAGACTGTTGGTGCTCAGGCAGTTAACGTTGTCAGTAAATTACTACGAAATAAAAACTGCACATGAACATTGCAATACAGCATTTCTGGGAGTTATGAAGATTCTTGAAAATGTTCAGAATCTCTAGTTTTGAAAACTGCTACAAAACGCAGAGCAAATATCCTCAGGCTTAGAACTAGAAACTGAATTTAAAGATTGCTGCATTCAACAGAAGAGAGCACCATTTTCATAATGAAACTTTCAGTCAACCACTTATTAGCAAGGAAGACAATTTTTAAATTAATGTTTCTTTAGGGCACCTGGGTGGTTAAGTCGGTTAAGTGGCTGACTTTGGCTCAGGGCACGATCTCATGGTTCATGAATTTGAGCCCTGCATCGGGCTCTATGCTGACAGCTCAGAGCCTGGAGCCTCCTTCAGATTCTGTTTCCCTCTCTCTCTCTGCCCCTTCCCTGCTCGTACTCTCTCTCTGCCTCTTAAAGCTGAATAAATGTTAAAAAGTTATTTTAAAAATTTAATTTTTCCTTGTATGAAGAAATACATTGGACTACATAAACAAGTATTTTGAATTATATGCAAATCATGAAGGAACTTTCAGTCACTCACAGGACCCTTATAAGTTATGGGAAATGTTGGAGAAAACATTAAAATGCCCTTATATAAATTTACTTTAAAATTAATTTCAAACTTACAAAAACTGATTTGAATGAAGAGTTAAATCTTGTAAGAAAACTTGTTAAGCAAGAATCATTAGCTCTAGACATGCTGACATCTTATTTCAAAATAGTTTTTAGTAATTTACCCTAAAGCTCTTATACCCAATAAGATACTCTTAAACTCTAGTAACTCCAGTAACTCAGTAGAAGGGTCCTTCTCAAAATTAAAAATTATCAAAAATTATTTGTGATTTGGTACTTGCAAAAGAGATCGCTTTCAGTTACATCAATTGAAAATGAAATTGCTAAGAGTACAAATTTTGATAATCTCATAAATGAATTTGCAAAAAAAGAGAGCCAGAAAAATCTTACAGCCAATCAAGATATTACATTGATAAAGTATTTTTATTGTGGTATATAAAATTATGACCACATAGTTTTATTATTTATCACTTTTGTTATTCCTGTATCACAATTATGCCATTGTTTTATAAGTAGTAAAATATTTTGAAAGGAAGAGGTTTATAATTTAATACCTCTAACTACATTTTTGAACAAGCAGCCCCACATTTTCAATTTGCCTTGGGCCCTACGTATTACATCACTGTCCTGCCTAGTGGGCAACTATTCTGAAGCTTTGCTGAAAACCTCAGGGTAAGTCTGAGATCCCCATCTTGCCAAAGATTTTTAGTGATTCAATCAAATACAAGAGAGTTCAGTGTATCCTATAACCCAGAGACTAGAAGCATTACAACAGCTATATTCTCAGAGACTATGTTCTTAGGAGTTCTAGGACACCCTTGACTTTGTGTTTCTCCTTTTGGACTAAGGCCCTCATCTTCTGAAACAGAAGGAACTATATTTCAAGCTTTCACCCAATGATTCATGGGTGCAACATCTTTAAATAAAAACAGGGCAACGAGGGAAGAGAGCATCAGACTTCTTTGAATTTGGGCCAGTGTTTCCAAATGCAAAATACTCAACAGCCAATTTCCCCTGGCTTTGGAGATAAACAACAAGATGACCTTTTATGTCAGAAAGGAGCAATGAAATTTCCATTTCCTTGTGGAATGTTGGGTTTGGAACGAACTTTTTTTGTGTTTCTTCTCAAGATAACAACCCACAAAATGCCCCCATAAATACAAATTATGGGATTCTGTGGCCAATTCAGACGTTCAACAAATGATGTTGTCTCTTTTCCAAAGGAGATATTACAAACACATCTTTAGGAACTTCCCTGTGCAGGGGAAGAAATCTCCCATTTCCCTATAATGTTGCATCCTCTGGCTCCTGGGAAATGATGCTCTGACCAGTAACTGGGTACTGTGAAAGCACAACAGCCCCCCACCCCCCGACTCTCCTTCCAGTCATTTCAGAATGAACTGAGGCCATTTCTCTAACCCTCCTGGGGACAGGCTGGGTGGGGGGGAGGGGGTGGTTGCGGTGAGCCATTCCCTCAGTGGAAAAAAAAAAATGAGGCCAATAAAGCCATCATCCATTCTCTACAGAACTTTTGATCTGCTTTTTCTTTTCAGTATTCCCAAAGTTCCCTAAGAATAAAATCATGTTTCCCAGGCCCCACCAGTCTGGAGATAAAGCCAGGAAGGCTGTAAGAGTCATGTTCCCATCCTCCTTTAAGAAATCTGCTGCCCCCGCTAACTCTAACATTCTAACAGGGAGGTTCTGATTATTCTTTTTACAAGGTTGCTTTAAATAACAACTCTTCATGGTGAACTTAAAATAGAACTCAAGTTACAGAATTTTGGTTTACATGCAATCTTCTAAGAATGGGTCAGTATATGCTATGAGGTCCACTCAATGATCATTTTGCTTTTAATCGCCTATGAAATAATTAGTTCAATAATAAAATATTGGGAAAAAATATTTTTTAAACCTTTGTGGTGCTTATGTTTAATTTGCTTTTAAAATAGCCTCGATGTAAAAGTTCTTTTTTAGAGTTGAAAACATGAGGGAGCTCTTTGCCAAAGCATCCAATAGTGGGGAGAGAAAGAGGAAGTGAAGTGAGGAGAGGAGAGGAGAGGAGAGGAGAAGAGGGAAGAGAGAAGACATTGACCTTGAGAATATGAGAAGAAATGGATAAAAGTGGATTGGGTGTATGTCTTTCTCTGACTCTGCAATGGAGTCATGATCTTGACATTCATTCCATCTGCATCATCAAATCAACATTCACCGCAAGCCCAGTGGACCAAAAAGCTTCTATGTTCCTGCCGGCACTGACACATTAGCAATGATTTAGGTACTGTTGGAGGTACAACACCCACCTATGGAACTGCCAGAGGTAAGTGGACTCTAGACAGCTAACAAGCACTCCCATGACCATGTGAGTTCCACACAGCCAGACACAGAAACAGTGCTTGGCCCGGAGCAACTATGGAGTATCCATTCATAGAATGAATGAGTGAGTGGAATTTTAAAGAGCTTACCATCTAGCTGAACATAGACAATTTTTACCCAAAATTTGGATTTCAAGAGCCCCAGATGAGTGGGTCAACGAGCTGCGTCAGCTCAAGGAAAATGGAACTTGGAAGGTGTTTCAGAAGGAAGAAGCTAAGAACGTCATGCAGGGGCAGTTCCAGACAGACCTTTATTTGCTTCCTTGTCAGACAGAGAGTAGGGATCAAGAGGGGACATGAGGACTGCAGTGAAGTTGACCTCATGGGTGGCAGTACTTTATAGATGCCAACAACTAGCTTTGCAGGTGGGAGTTACCCCAGCATTGTAACTACCTGTTCACCTTTGGTGCCTAAGTATAGAACTGCCTGAACATCCTACGGTCCACAAGTAACAAAAAAAATCATGCTGAACTGCTCCATTTGTGAAAACCTGGGGAACATACACAATATAGGAAACTGTCTTCACAACTAGCATTCTGGCAGCACCTGGGCGACTCAGTCGGTTGAGTGTCTGACTTTGGCTCAGGTCATGACCTTGCAGTTTGTGAGTTTGAGCCCCGCATCAAGCTCTCTGCTTTTATCCTTTGTCTCCCTCTCTCTGCCTCTCCTCCACCTCACACATGCTTTCTCTCTCTCTCTCAAAGATAAATAGATATTTCTAAAAAAAAGAACATTCTGGTTACCCCACCAATGGTAGAAAGAGAAAGCCAAGAGGAAAGACCCTTCCCTCACATCTGTGATAGAGCAAAGTCCATTACTACCAGTGAGCCAGACTACACTAGTGAGCTGGGTTGGTGCCAGCCGCCCAGGAGGGTCTATGAATGGCTGGAGGATGAACTTTCTCAATTGACTTTTTCTGAGGATGAGCTCCTTGTTCTAACCAGAAAAATTGCCCTGTTCTTAAAAAATACGTAATCAATCTCTGTTTTTATTTTTCCCTCTTTTAGCTTTAGCAGCTAATAAATCATTTTAAATGAAAACTTTAGGAAGCATATGAGGTTGTAATGTTATACCCTAGCTGGTATAGGTATACCTATATAACCTAGCTGGGCACCCAGGCAAACAATTCACTTACCAACAATATCTCTGGTTAGAGCCACAATGCCCAGTGCCATCTCTGCTCCCTTAAAAGACTCGCCATGTCAAAACTGGCCTTTACATGGGAACATGTAAAACATTCACATGCCAACCCCTCTGTTGTGCGTGTGTGCACACGCACACATACATGAGTCATTGTATGGCTTGTTCAATTGGTTCATTTGTTCACAATGACCAAGATGACATTGGGAAACTGGAGGAAAGACTTAGAACTGGACCATCCATATCTGCTCCTATCACAGCCCATGCGAACTGAAGTTTGAAAGGCAAGGACTTACTTCCCCTAAGAGAAGAGATGTTGGCTTGTTCTTTTAAATAGAGATTTAGGGAATTGCTATTTTACAATTTGTACTCCTAATTATCAGGCTTCTCCTTTCTATTTTCTTTCCACCAAAATTTGTTGTTTGTATAACACAGGAACTAAGACTAAAAAGTAGGGTAGAGGGTTAAAAAGCCTGATAGTTCAGGGGGAAAAAAAATTCAATCTCTTCCCATGAAGTTTTTCTGCCTAACTGCCTCTTATATGCACTTAGTACCATGTCAGCTCCACCTTCATGAAAATATGTAAAATTTCAGTATCTCTAAAGATATAAAACCATAGGATTTTAGAATAAGAATCTAAGGGATCCTCTAAGGCTCATTATTCACCCTGTTAAAAGGATTAGCCATGGGGGTCCCTTAAAATGATGAGCTTGTCATGTGCCTTTAAAAGTGGAATTCAATTACAGAAATAAAATCCACACAGACGTGCTCACACATCCAGGAATACATCCACTACATATTATGAGGTGGACCTACAACATTATTTGGTTTATCTTGCGAGAGCTAACAGAGAACAAACTAGAAAATGAGAGCTCTGTGGTCATCTCATTAAGAAAAATATAGTGGCTGTTGCTATCAAGCCTGCTCCCAACCCGGGGTCTTTTCCCTGCTCTTCCTTGGGCCCAGAACACTTTTTTCCCTACATATATGGACCACTGACCCTTCCTTTCATCCAAGGCTCTGTTCAAATGCTCTCAGAGAAAGTTTCCCTGATGTTCTCCCCATGTCACCTACTCCCTATTGCTGCTTTGTTTCTATTCATCATGCTTATCACCACCTGGCTTATCAAACCTCTTCAGTCATGAACAGTTGCTCTGACTAAAGTGTGTGCTTCATGAAGACAGGCATTTTCTTTTCTCTGTTTTGTTCACTCATCCTATTTCCAGTATCTATATCAGAGTCTGGCACATAGAAGTCAATAAATACTGAATGGATGAGTGAATGAAGGACCACGCCAGCAAATGAGTACTTGACCATGCCTCCAGTACATTCTGGAGAACCCTCAGAATCTTGTGGTTATCTCATATGGGATGTCCTTGTAATGTGGAGAGCGCTTTCTTCAGCTAGTCTCTCCTAGGTGGCAGTGGGCACTGAAGAGTTTGTACAATCCCGCTGACCCTTGCTATGAGCCAGACAACATGTATGAACAAACAGGAAGTGACTCAATAGTATAAGAACAGCTAGGGTGAGAGCGAATGGCAGACATGAGCCAACCTGGAGCCATGTTCTAAATGACAAATCAGGGTTGCTAGACTAGGAGGAAGAGAGGGCATTCCAGGGGGAGAGAACAAAAGACTCAGAGACATGAGAACAGCAGAAATGAGGAAAGACTCTGGAAAGAAACTATCTAAATGGGAAGGTCAAAAGAGGAAGAACAATAAATGAATTGCTTGTACTGCATGAAAAGCCTACTGATAAGATCTAGGCCCCCATTGCCTGTGACCCAGACAGACTATTCTGCGATGAGCCCCCCTTGGCAAAATCGGTGCAGCAGCTGTCACAGCCTGTCCCTGTTGTAGCTGCTGGCAGCCCTCATGCAAAGGCTGGAGGGGGGACCCACCAGGCTGTGTGCAAGGACAGAAGCAGCTGCCTGTGCAGCCAGTCCTCAAATTGTCAGATGGAGATAAGCCTCACCTGGCAGATTCACTAGGCTTTCACAACCATGAATTTGATGATCACCTAAGTAGAGATCATCTGCCTTGTTTCATTTTCTGGTACATGAGCAAAAAGAGGCAAGAAGTGATACAGAGGCTCATTTTGGCATTCAAGTCCCCTGCAGCTCACTTCAGGCCTGGATACATCCAGCCTCTAGTTGTGTACCTGATTTTTTAAAGAAATCCTAAACCAACTAAAGAAAACCCATCTTGTATCAGACATGATACTCGGTGCTCTTTAAGGTAGTATCTCAATTAGACTGAATGATAGCATTGTGAGGACATTATACACATTCTCCATCTTACAGGTGAGTGAACGGAGGCTGTGAAGAGGTACCATGACTTTGCCAAGAGTATGTAACTATTGAGTAAAGCTGAGCCTCAAGCTAAACATGTCTGACCTCCAAAGACCATACTTATACTCAGCTACCCGGACGTAAGAAACTTACCTACTGGCAGAGGTGTTTATTTGATGACATGCAAATGCAAGCCATGATTTGAGAAAATGGATGGGAGTGCTCTTATAATGGAGGACACTGCCTTAGTCTTCACAAAACTCCAGAGCCCTGGTGTCCTATGTCCCATAACCCAATACCCCTGTCTGCCAATGCCTCATCAAGATCTAGGCCAAGTCCGGGGCACCTGGGTGGCTTAGTCGGTTAAGCGTTCGACTTTCGCTTGGGTCATGATCTCGCGGTTCGTGGGTTCGAGCCCCGCGTCGGGCTCTGTGCTGACTGCCAGCTCAGAGCCTGGAGCCTGTTTCAGTCTGTGACTCCCTCTCTCTCTGACCCTCCCCTGCTCACGCTGTCTCTCTCTCTCTCATAGAAATAAATAAAAATATTAAAAAAAAAAAAAAGATCTAGGCCAAGTCCCAGGGCCTGAATCTACCCCAGCCTTGTTCTTCAGTCAAAATATACAGGTCGATACAAAAGAATTATAGGCATCCATCTAAAACAATGTTCCTAAGGAGTTTTTAATGATGCGGAAAATGATTTTGAAACGAAGTGAAACAAAGCAGATTCAAAATCTAGATGCTACAGGTCTTAAATATATAAGAATAAATAGGTACCCACGATAGAATAACTGGGCACACACATGCCTACTTACTATAAGTAACTAGAAAGCTGGAAAAATACACAAATAATGGTTTATGAATACGGAACAACAGTCATGGTAGGAGTATGATCTCTGGAAAAAAAAAATGGAAACAAGGTAATGCCTGTTCTTGCCCTAGCTCTTTTTGGCGGAACTTTACAGACCATATACAGGGAGAGGGATGCTAAGCAAGTGGGCAACCTTGCTGGATTGAGGATACAGAAATCTGAATTTGAGTAGCTTGAGGCAGCTGGACTTTGTGTGGCAAAATTCCAGAGAAGACACCAATGCAGAGAAGGAGATTCGGAAAAACCCTTAGGAGTCCCTTTAGCTTGTTGCCAAACACTAAGGTGCATGTTAATAGGGTGAAACTCCACAAAGCCAAGAAAATAATGGCTAAGGATCTGTAGGCTGAACACTTTCCAGAACTGAAAGGCCTGAGAGAAATTTAAGTTCTGACCAGCCAGAGTAGAGACTCATCTTTGATCACCCAGATCATTCAGAAGAGAGTCTAGAAGGACCATACCCTAGTAGGTGAGGCGAACCTAGATCCAGAATAAAGACTACTGCAGAATTGCCCTAACAAAACTGAAAACAAGCCTCCAAAGCAGTAGGCTGATCCTCAAGCAACATAAATCCCTGCCAGAACAAAGCCTGGCAACTGTTAAAAGAAAAAACAAAACAAAACAACAATGTTATGGACTGAGTTTGTTTCACCCAAATTTATATGTTGAAATGCTAACTTCCAATGTGATTATATGTGGAGATAGAGCATTTTAAAAGGTGATTAAGGTTAGGGGTACCTGAGTGGCTCAGTCGGTTAGATATCCAACTTCGGTCAGGTCATGATCTCATGGTTTGTGGGCTCAAGTCCTGCATGGGCTCTCTGCTAACAGCTCGGAGCCTGGAGCCTGGAGCCTGCTTTGGATTCTGGATCTCCCTCTCAAAATTAAATAGAAAACATTAAATGAATGAATGAATGGTAATTAAGGTTAAATGAGACTATAAACTCTAATCCAATATTACTAGAGTCCATGTAAGAAAAGGAAGAGACATCAGGGAAGCCTGTACACCAAGGAAAGGCCATGTGACTCAAATGGAGGAAAATCAATCAAATGAAACAGACCCAGAAATGATAGAAATAGCAGATAAGAATCTTTAAACATCTATTATAAACATGCTCAAGACTAAAGAATAACATGAACAGAATGTAGATATTTAAAAGACATGAAGAATAACATGAAAAACATATCAAAAGTGAAAAATTTACCAAATGTAGTTGTATTAGTCAGGGTTTTCCAGAGAAACAGAACTAATAGATATATATGGAGAGAGAGATGTTTATTTTAAAGAATTGCTTCCTATGAGTATGGAGGCTGGCAAGTCAATAATCTGCAGGGTGGGGAGGCAGTCTGGAGACCCAAGGAAGAGCCAATGTTGCAACTCAAGTTTAAGGCTGTCTGCTGGCAGAATTCCTTCTTGCTCAGGGGAGGTCAGCCTTTGTTCTATTAAGGTTTTCAACTGATGGGATGAGGCCTTCCCTACATTTTTTGAAGGACAATTCGTTTTTCTCAAAGTCACCAATTCTTCACCATTTTATCAAGAAGATACAATCCTAATGTATATGTACCCAATAAGAAAGGTTCAAATTACATGCAGCTCCGAATAACCTAAACAGACCGAAAGGAAAAACAGATTAAAATCAGTAAGGATATCGAAGACTTGAACACTTTGAACCAGTGTGACCTAATTGACAGTTATAGACACAACCCAACAACAACAAAATACACATTGTTTCCAAGTGCTCATGGAAACTTTACTGAAATAGGTCATCTTCTGGGCCATAAAATAAATTTCAATAAGTTTAAAAGAATTGAAATCATGCAGAGTATGTCTTCTGGTCACATTGAGTTTAAGTTAGTAATAAATAAGCAAAAATATCTGGAAAATCTTCAAATATTTAGAAATTAAACAAAGACACTTCTAAATAATTCCTGGCCCAAAGAAGAAATTACCAAGGAAACTATAAATATTTTGAACTGAATGAAAAGAAAAACTAACATATCAAAAACTGTAGGATACTGCTAAAGCCATGCGTGGAAGAGACTTTATCATTTTAAATCCATATACAAGAAAAAAAGAACTTAAAAGTCAAAGATCTAAACGTCTGCATTAAATAAATAAAACAAATGAATAAATAAATAAATAAACTTCTGCATTAAGAGCTAGAAAAGGAAACCCAAAATATGTGGAAGAAGTAAGATAAAGGATGAAAATTAATGAGATAAAAAAGCAGACCAAAAAAAAAACCAGAGAAAAAACAATGAAACCAAAGGCTAGTTCTTTGAAAAGATACAAACAAATTAATTTTTAAAAAAGAATACTCAAAAATACTAATATTTGTTTTTCTTGGGTAGATTATAAATGTTTAATTTTATTACTCATATTTCATATTTTCTAAATATTTTTAGTGAGCACAAAATTGAATTCTAATGGGAACATGAAAGCATGATTTTTTAAATTACCACTCCTGTGTTCATTTCAGAAACACTGCAGTGTGTTGCCCTCCAAGGAAAGAGAGTTGTCCTTCTGAAAGTCTATTGATTAGGTAATGTAACTATCTGAAAGAGAGCAACTCCCACTCAGGTCTACACTGAAGGGAATAGAATCCTACCCCACTCCAGATGACCCTGGTCCTGGAATGAACACTTCTGTTTCTGACCACCACACACTTTCACCTTCTGGAGAGTCTGAAATCCAATTGGCCCATATAAACCACCAGCCCTTTCAATTAGAATTGATTTCCTGCTCTGCCCTGTGCTTCTCTTCTCACTCCCATACTAAGTCAGCTTTCTTCCTCATCTACATATGCCCCTCCTCACCCTCCATGCCCTCTACTCCACCACAAGTGAGGTCTGCTGTTTTCTACCTCTACCTCAGAGCACTGGTTACATTGCACTTGAGAGAATGCTCTGCTGAATTCCGCAACCCACCTTCATCAGTATCAAATGTGATACTATGATCTGATTCCCATCTGGCAACTTGTGTCTATTTCCAGTTGGTTAGATCTTGAGAAGAGGAAAGACCTTCCCTCCTCTCCCTTTCAGTATATTGCTGGGTCCACAATGTTTCTATGAAATAACATAAGCCTTTTCCTGATTAAACTGTACACATGTGACAAATGAATCTAGCTGTATTACAAATGCATGACATAACCTCACTGATAGGGCCAGGGAAGAAAGGAACAGATCTAAATCACATGGGAAAACAAGAGTTTCTCTAGATGTTGTAAAGTTAAAGACATAAAGACCTGTCAATAACACAGTGTGCTAGTTGATAAATTTGTTTCTCACAGGAGCACAGGTTAGGATCCCTGTGTATCCTTAGGATTGGACAATAAATATATTGCACATAATGACAGCCAGGTTTTTCACTATCAGAGAAAGAAGAAAGGAAGGAAGAATAAAAAACAAGCCCTGTGGTTCTAGATTTGAGTCAGAGAGATCAGTAGAAACACGTGTTTTATTCAAATGTCTATACAAATGTACACATAAATAAATCTAGATATGGGCTATTACGTGTATGTGCATATGTGTGTTTGCTGTATCCTTTCCTAGCTCTGTCCACTGAGAAGGCCTAGAAGCAGTGACATCTCAATAGCAACGAACACAAATAATATCCAGATCTTGGCTTCTAAATACCATTTCCCAATAAAAACATGGTTGATTTTAGGTCTGGAATCTAAAAGATCTCCTAGTACCAGAAAATAAGAAAATGCTAAAAAACAACAACAACAACCAAACAACAACCAAAAAACGCTGGGTTGGGGGTGAGGGAGAGGGGAATAAGCTGGTGATAATAGAATCAAAGAGTAGAATGGCGGCTTCCAGGGGCTAGGGGAAGAGGAAATGAGGACTCATTAATTACCAGGCCTAAAATTTCAGGCAAGCCAGGATAAATAAACTCTAGAGATTTGTTGAAGAACATTATGCCTATAGTCAACAATAATGTATTGTAGAGGGGAGGGGGCAAGATGGCGGAGAAGTAAGGAGCTCCTACTTGCACTCGCGCCCATACATCACACAGAAAAGATCTGAAGCCATTGGAAACCTTACAAAACCTGAGAGATTGGGAGAAAAAGGACGCAGAATCCACTGAGAGAGTCTTCTAATGTGAATGCAAACTGGGGAAGATAAAATCGGGCCTGGATTGGACACTCCAGGGAGGGAGGCGATCCCCCTCTACCCTCTATGGGGAGTGAGAGGGGAAAAGGAGAGAGTCCGAAACAGAAAAACCTCCACTCGGAGGTGGGAAAACCTCCGCTCGGTGCATAGAAAGACCGTCTTGCCAAATACCTGCACACCAGGTCCCCTCGCGCAAACTGGTCCTGGGGGTGCTGAGCACACAGACTGCTGCTTTGTGCTGGTTCCTGGAGGCAGGAGGACTTCAGAGTGGTGGCGCGACTGCCGCCATTGTAGCTCCCAGGCAGCTGGGGTCCCTGAAAGAGCCGCGCTGACACCGGGCGTCCGCGCTCCTGGCTGGCTGGGACTCGAGAGGGAAGGCAAGGAACTAAAAACGGGGAAATTTGCCTGTGAGTTCGTGTTTCAGGTGACGAGCCATAGAGAGACCCGGTTTTCCTCACTCCAGCAGGCTCGGGCTCCGCGCGCACCCGGCAGACAAGCCCCCGCCCATGCGCGCCAGCCCGACCCAGAGAAGGAAGCAGCGATTCTGACTCCACCCCCAGGGCTCGGCAGGGGGCCTGAAATTGCCCCAAGGGGGTTGCCTGGGAAGTTGTGTCTAAGGCAATTTCAGCGGGGCGCGTGGACTGGGATTTGGAGATTGGGACTGGCCTGAGTTGAAGGTGCAACCAACTTTGGCTGCGCCCCCGATATAGGGAGTTTATACGCCCAAAAAAGCGAGGTGCAGCTCTTGGTTCAAGAAGGGACTGGAGCACCATCACTCCCCTCCCTACAACTGCCAAGGAGGAACTCCCACCTGAGGCATTGGATCACCCCACGCCTATCCCAGCCTGAGAGCTGCCCTCCTCCCCCCCCTTTTTCTTTTTTCTTCTTTTTTCTTCTTCTTTCTCTTTTCTCTCTTTTTTCCCCAGAACACTGACCTGATTAACTCTGGTCTCTGGCTTGCTTAAACAAGCACAACGAGTCCATTCTGTAAATGTAAATTCTACACCTACCGACATTTTCAGCTATTTCTCTCAGGAGTAATTAGACTATATAGTTTCTCTGGATAATTCCAGCATCCTTCTCTCACCTATCCAACCATATTCTACCCTTTACCTCTTTGAAAAAAGCATCTTATCCCTTCTGCCAGTTCATTCTATTTCCAATTTTGCCTCTTCGCACCTTGTCTTCTCTCTCTCTATGCTCTTCAACCAGCACTGAATACACACGACTATTTAACTGTAGCTGGGAAATCCAGTTATATGCTTTAAACCATTCTCTGTCCATTGGTTTTCTTCTTTTTTCTTTTCTTTTCCCCTTTTTGACCACTTTATGTATTTTATACTCCCTATTATTCGCCCTCCCTCCTCTGTCTTTTCTCTTGACTTTTTTGTTTTCCCTGTTGCTTTGCATGTTAGTTGAATCAGCCTGTGCGTTTGTGTGCTCCTGCTCCCTGTGTGTTTGTCTGTCTGTTTTCTTTTCCAGGGCTACCTCAAGACACAAGACAGAGCACACAAGGTGGAGAGTCCCAAATATCACTACGAATAGGAAAATAAAATAACCAAGGTCCCAACAAGACAGACCAGGAGATACCATTCAAAAAACACTCTCTGAAAGGATAGGCCCTGGACAGTCAAAGAGTCTTCTTGGATGTAGCAGTGCTCATAGATACAGAGAGCATAACAGGTCTTTAAAACCAACAAGAGCCGGAAAGCTAACTAAAATGACGAAACGAAAGAGCTCTCCTCCAAAGAAACTCCAAGAAGAAATGACAGCTAATGAACTGCTCAAAACAGATATCAGCAGCATAAGTGAACAAGATTTTAGAATAATAATGGTAAAATTAATAGCAGGGCTTGAAAAAAACATAGGGGACATCAAAGAAACTATGGCTACAGACAGAATGGAAAATAAAAATAGGCATGAAGAATTAAAAATGCGATAAATGAGATACATAATAAATTAGAGGCCTCCAATGCACGGATTGAAGAGGCAGAAAGGAGAATAAGTGATTTAGAAGACACCATTATAGAAAAACAAGAAGCTGACAAAAAAGAGACAAACTGATCCAGGAACAGGAAAGAAGAATTCGAGAGCTCAGCGATACGGTCAAACGCAACAATATCCATATCATAGGAATCCCAGAAGAGGAAGAGAGAGGGAAAGGTGCTGAAGGAGTCCTGGAACAAATTATAGCAGAGAACTTCCCCGACCTGGGGAGGGAAGTAAATGTGGAAATACAAGAGGCTCAGAGGACTCCCCTCAGATGTAACTTGACTCGATCTTCTGCACGACATATCATCATAAAAATGGCAAAATACAAGGACAAAGAGAGAGTTTTGAAAGCAGCTAGGGAGAAAAGGGCCCTCACATACAAAGGGAAACCTATCACAGTGGTGACAGACCTATCTACTGAAACATGGCAGGCCAGAAAGGAATGGCAGGAGATCTTCAATGTGATTAACAGTAAAAATATGCATATAATGTGGCATATAATGTTTGTGGTGGTGTCTCTGAAATCTTTGTTCCTTGCAACCTTTCCTTCAGAGCGTCCCCCTCAGGACTCCTTGTAGGGCTGGCTTCGTGGTGACAAATTCTTTCATTTTCTGTTTATTTGGAAAGGTTTTTATCTCTCCTTCTATTTTGAATGACAGGCTTGCTGGATAGAGGATTCTTGGCTGCATATTTTTACTGTTAATCACATTGAAGATCTCCTGCCATTCCTTTCTGGCCTGCCACGTTTCAGTAGATAGGTCTGTCACCACTGTGATAGGTTTCCCTTTGTATGTGAGGGCCCTTTTCTCCCTAGCTGCTTTCGAAATTCTCTCTTTGTCCTTGTATTTTGCCATTTTTATGATGATATGTCGTGAGAAGATCGAGTCAAGTTACGTCTGAGGGGAGTCCTCTGAGCCTCTTGTATTTCCACATTTACTTCCTTCCCCAGGTCAGGGAAGTTCTCTGCTATAATTTGTTCCAGGACTCCTTCAGCACCTTTCCCTCTCTCTTCCTCTTCTGGGATTCCTATGATATGGATATTGTTGCGTTTGACCGTATCGCTGAGCTCTCGAATTCTTCTTTCCTGTTCCTGGATCAGTTTGTCTCTTTTTTTGTCAGCTTCTTGTTTTCTATAATGGTGTCTTCTAAATCACTTATTCTCCTTTCTGCCTCTTCAAGCTGTGCATTGGAGGCCTCTAATTTATTATGTATCTCATTTATCGCATTTTTTAATTCTTCATGCCTATTTTTATTTTCCATTCTGTCTGTAGCCATAGTTTCTTTGATGTCCCCTATGTTTTTTTCAAGCCCTGCTATGAATTTTACCATTATTATTCTAAAATCTTGTTCACTTATGCTGCCGATATCTGTTTTGAGCAGTTCACTAGCTGTCATTTTTTCTTGGAGTTTCTTGGAGGAGAGCTCTTTCGTTTCGTCATTTTAGTTAGCTTTCCGGCTCTTGTTGGTTTTAAAGACCTGTTATGCTCTCTGTATCTATGAGCACTGCTACATCCAAGAAGACTCTTTGACTGTCCAGGGCCTATCCTTTCAGAGAGTGTTTTTTGAATGGTATCTCCTGGTCTGTCTTGTTGGGACCTTGGTTATTTTATTTTCCTATTCGTAGTGATATTTGGGACTCTCCACCTTGTGTGCTCTGTCTTGTGTCTTGAGGTAGCCCTGGAAAAGAAAACAGACAGACAAACACACAGGGAGCAGGAGCACACAAACGCACAGGCTGATTCAACTAACATGCAAAGCAACAGGGAAAACAAAAAAGTCAAGAGAAAAGACAGAGGAGGGAGGGCGAATAATAGGGAGTATAAAATACATAAAGTGGTCAAAAAGGGGAAAAGAAAAGAAAAAAGAAGAAAACCAATGGACAGAGAATGGTTTAAAGCATATAACTGGATTTCCCAGCTACAGTTAAATAGTCGTGTGTATTCAGTGCTGGTTGAAGAGCATAGAGAGAGAGAAGACAAGGTGCGAAGAGGCAAAATTGGAAATAGAATGAACTGGCAGAAGGGATAAGATGCTTTTTTCAAAGAGGTAAAGGGTAGAATATGGTTGGATAGGTGAGAGAAGGATGCTGGAATTATCCAGAGAAACTATATAGTCTAATTACTCCTGAGAGAAATAGCTGAAAATGTCGGTAGGTGTAGAATTTACATTTACAGAATGGACTCGTTGTGCTTGTTTAAGCAAGCCAGAGACCAGAGTTAATCAGGTCAGTGTTCTGGGGAAAAAAGAGAGAAAAGAGAAAGAAGAAGAAAAAAGAAGAAAAAAGAAAAAGGGGGGGGAGGAGGGCAGCTCTCAGGCTGGGATAGGCGTGGGGTGATCCAATGCCTCAGGTGGGAGTTCCTCCTTGGCAGTTGTAGGGAGGGGAGTGATGGTGCTCCAGTCCCTTCTTGAACCAAGAGCTGCACCTCGCTTTTTTGGGCGTATAAACTCCCTATATCGGGGGCGCAGCCAAAGTTGGTTGCACCTTCAACTCAGGCCAGTCCCAATCTCCAAATCCCAGTCCACGCACCCCGCTGAAATTGCCTTAGACACAACTTCCCAGGCAACCCCTGGGAATGGGAAAAATTATATGCCAACAAATTGTACAACTTAGAAGAAATGGACACATTCCTAAACATACACTCACTACCAAAATTCACACGGGAAGAAATAGAAAACCTGAACAGACCCATAACAAGTGAAGAAATCGAATCAGTTATCAAAAATATCCCAACAAATAAGAGCCCTGGACCTGATGGCTTCCCTGGGGAATTCTACCAGACATTTAAAACAGAATTAATCCCAATTCTTCTCAAGCTAGTCCAAAAAATAGAAATCGAAGGAAAACTCCCCGGCTCATTTTATGAAGCCAGCATCACTTTGATTCCCAAGCCAGACAGAGATCCAGCAAAAAAAGAGAACTATAGGCCAGTATCCTTGATGAATACGGATACAAAAATCCTCAACAAGATCCTCGCAAATCGAATCCAGCAGCGTATAAAAAGAATCATCCACCAAGATCAAGTGGGATTCATTCCTGGGTTACAGGGCTGGTTCAACATTCGCAAATCAATCAATGAGATACATCATATCAATAAAAGAAAAGATAAAAACCATATGATTCTGTCAATAGATGCAGAAAAAGCATTTGACAAAATACAACATCCCTTCTTAATAAAGACTCTAGAGAAAGTTGGGATAGAAGGAACCTACTTAAACATCATCAAAGCCATCTATGAGAAGTCTTCAGCTAACATCATCCTCAATGGGGAAAAACTCAGAGCTTTCCCCCTGAGATCAGGAACACGACAGGGATGCCCACTCTCACCACTGCTGTTTAACATAGTGCTGGAAGTCCTAGCATCAGCCATCAGACACCAAAAGGAAATCAAAGGCATCAGAATTGGCAAAAAGGAAGTCAAACTTTCACTCTTTGCAGATGACATGATACTCTACATAGAAAACCCGACAAACTCCACCAGAAACCTACTAGAACTGATCCAAGAATTCAGCCAAGTTGCAGGGTACAAAATCAACGTAGAGAAATCGGTTGCGTTTTTATACACCAACTATGAAGCAACAGAAAGAGAAATCAAGAAACTGATCCCATTCACAACTGCACAAAAAACCATAAAATACCTCGGAATAAACCTAACCAAGGATACAAGAGATCTGTATGATGAAAACTATACAAAACTTATGAAGGAAGTTGAAGAAGACACAAAGAAATGGAAAAACATTCCATGCTCAAGGATAGGAAGAATAAATATAGTTAAGATGTCATTACTACCCAAAGCACTCTACACATTCAATGCAATTCCAATCAAAATTGCACCAGCATACTTCTCAAAACTAGAACAAACTATCCAAAAATTTGTATGGAACCACAAAAGACCCCGAATAGCCAAAGTAATCCTGAAAAATAAAACCAAAACGGGAGGGATCACCATCCCACACTTTAGCCTCTACTACAAAGCTGTCATCATCAAGACAGTATGGTATTGACACAAAAACAGACACATAGACCAATGGAACAGAATTGAGAACCAGAAGTGGACCCAAAAGTATACAGCCAACTAATCTTTGACAAAGCAGGAAAGAATATCCAATGGAAAAAAGACAGCCTTTTTAACAGATGGTGTTGGGAGAACTGGACAGCAACATGCAGAAGAATGAAACTAGATCATTTTCTCACACCATTCACAAAAATAAACTCAAAATGGATAAAGGACCTGAACGTGAGACAGGAAACGATCAACACCCTAGAGGAGAAAGCAGGAAACAACCTCCTTGACCTCCACCGCAGCAACTTCTTACTTGACACATCCCCAAAAGCAAGGGAATCAAGAGCAAAAAATAAACGATTGGGACCTCATCAAGATTAAAAGCTTCTGCACAGCAAAGGAAACAACCCACAAAACTAATAGGCAACCGACGGAATGGGAAAAGATAGTTGCAAATGACATATCAGATAAAGGGTTGATATCCAGAATTTATAAGGAACTCACCAAACTCCACGCCTGAAAAACAAACAACCCAGTGAAGAAATGGGCAGAAGATATGAACAGACACTTCTCCAAAGAGGACATCCAGATGGCCAACAGACCCATGAAACGATGCTCAGCATCGCCCCTCATCAGGGAAATACAAATCAAAACCACACTGAGATACCACCTCACGCCAGTCAGAGTGGCTAAATGAGCAAATCAGAGAACTCTAGATGCTGGCGAGGATGTGGAGAAACGGGCACCCTCCTCCACTGTTGGTGGGAATGTAAACTGGTACAGCCCCTCTGGAAAACAGTGTGGAGGTTCCTAAGGAAACTAACAATAGAACTCCCCTATGACCCAGCAATAGCACTGCTAGAATTTACCCAAGGGATACAGAAATGCTGAGGCATAGGAGCACATGTACCCCAATGTTCATAGCAGCACTCTCCACAATAGCTAAAACATGGAAAGAGCCTAAGTGTCCATCAACGGACGAATGAATCAAGTAGATGTGGTTGATCTATACCATGGAATACTACATGGCAATGAGAAACAATGAAATCTGACCATGTGTAGCAACATGGATGGACCTTGAGGGTGTTATGCTGAGCGAAATAAGTCAGGCAGAGAAGGACAAATATCATATGTGTGCACATATAGGAGGATTAGGAGGAACTTGACGGAGGACCAAGGGGGAGAAGAAGGGGGGAAATGGTGGGGGAAAGGGAGAGAGGCAAACCATGAGAGACTCTTGAATGCTGACAAAAACTGAGGACTGATGGGTGTGGGGGGGAGGAGGGAGGTGTGCATGGAGGAGAACACTTGTGAGGATGAGCACTGGGTGTTCTTGGAAACTAACTTGACAATAAACTATTTGTAAAAAAAAAAAAATAATAATAAATCCAAACACTAATCTCTCTCTGGGAAGCAGTAAGGTTAACAGCTGGTGAACAAGAAAATGAAAATGTCAGTTAAGATATTAAAGAAAACATGTATTGTTTTTACTTCATTACGTGGCAGGAACGTAAAGCCTGTAGTGCTATGCCTCGCTAGAGAGAAGAGAAATTGTTATCACAAACTTATATAACATGAGTTTTGAAGGGGATCACTTACTGATTGAAATAATGCCTTCCCCATATTTGCAAAATGAATGCCTTGAATATCGATGAGCTGTAAAAATGAAAAGGTTGTAGATGTAAATGAAGAGTAAAAGTGGTCGTTTTTATAATTTGATGTTTCGTTTCTTTGGAACACTTTTGAAAAGTCAAGATTGTTCTATGTTAAATAAATAAATGAATGTGTAGTGTTTAAAAAAAACAATAATGTATTGTAGACTTAAAAAGTTCTTAAGAGGGTAGATCTCATGTTAAGCATCCTTACTATAATTTTTTTATAAAGCATGTCAAAGGACACAGGAGAATACCTGAAAGAGCTCCCAATAGCCAAACTCACAAAATATGAGGAACAAAATACGTAACAATAGTGTGGGATTATAATCCAGAGAATAAATATTCATTATTCCAAACTGATTTAAATAAATGATAAGACAAATCCTTTAATAGAAAAATTGCAATAAAAAAATTAGAAGGAATGAGAGAAATAGAAAAACCCTATTAGAGCACCACAGTAATAAACACTACAGTCAATATCCACTGATGAATGCTAAAATTAATAGGTGACGCTTTAAGGAGAAACAGGATATTTGCATAGCCGTAAAGTATGTTCCCTAAAATATGTATTAATTACTATTGAGGTTTTAATATGTCCACATATTCTTTGATGCTTCTCCCTTCAGGAGGTGGACCCTCCTTGTCTTCATCTTGAGTGATGGTGGGACTTAGTGACTCACTTCTAAGGACAGAGTGTGGAAAGGGAAAAGTAGTAAATTTACAATGAAGAAACCTGGAAGACACTGCCTTAACCAAGTGATGAAAATACCACCAGTACATCACACTGATCTGATGTGCCCTGTGATAAAATGGGGAGTTATCATCTCTCTGGTATTCTTCCCCAGTATCTATAACCTCGGTCTAATTATGAGAAAATAGCAGACAAAACCAAATTGGGGGACGTTCTCCAGAATTCCTGACCAGCACTCCTCAAAAGTGTCAAGGTCATGGAAGACAAGGAAAAACCAAGAAATAGTCACAAATTGGAGAAGACTAGACAAACATGATAACTAAATGTATGATGACATCTTGGATTGGATCCAGGAACAGGAAAAAAAAGAAACAATACTAATGGAAAAACCTGGGGGGGTATGAATAAAATCTGCAGGATAATTAATAATACTGTACCCATGTTAATTTTTAATTTAAAAAAATGCACCACAGTTATGTAAAATGCTAACATTAGGGGAACTTAAGAGAAAAATACATGAGGTCTTCCTGCACCACCTTTGCAATTTTTCTCATAAATCCAGAATTATTTCAGACTAAAACTTCTGAAACAAAATTTTTCCTAAAAGGAAAAACATATATATGGCTTCAGTCAACAAAGCCCAAAGTTGAACTTTGAAAGGTTAATAAAATTGCTGAATTCCCAGGACAGCTGACCGATCAAAAAGCAGATGCAATTAATAATAAGACAAATTAACAACCCAGAATATCTCTACACTGAAAACTCCAACACATTATGGAATAAGTGAAAGACAACTCGAATAAATGCAGGGTTATATCATGCTTATGAACTGGAAGAATCAATGTCATAAAGATATCAAACTCTAAATTGATCTACAGGTTGTAGGTGTAATCCACCTCAAAATTCCACATTTTCTTTTGGATATTGACAAGTGATTCTAAAATCTACACTGAGATATGCAGAGGAGAAAAATAGGCTTGAATAACGACAATGGATTTACATTATCTGAAATCAAAGCTTCAGAAATTAAGACAGGGAGGCATTGGCACAAACTGACCAATGACATGGAAGATAATCCAGGAATATAAACCCACAAAATGCAGTCATCTGGTCTATGACAAAAGTGAACATGCAGTGTAGGGGAAAAGGATAACCTTTTCAAGAAGAGATTCAATTGGATATCAATATGGGGGGAAATTAGTCTTGACTCCTACTGCATACCGTACACAAACACCAGCTTCAGATGAACTGTAAATCTCAATCCTAAGGGTGAAGCCATAAGACTTTTAGAAGGAAACAGGAAAATATTTTTGTTATGTTAGGGTAGACAAAGCTTTCTTCAGTAGCTCACAAAAAACATTAGCAGTAAAGGAAAAACTTATAAATTATACTGTATTAAAATTAAGAATCTGTTCATCATGGAGCCTGGGTGGCTTAGTGGGTTAAACATCTGACTCTTGATTTTAGCTCAGGTCGTGATCTTGTAGTTCATGAGTTCAAACCCCACTCTCAGTGCAGAATCTGCTTGGGATTTTCTCTCCGCCTGTCTCTGCCTCTCTTCTGCTCACACATGTGCTCTTTCTCACTCTCTCAAAATAAACAAGAATTAAAAAAAAAAAAAAAAGAGGGATGCATGGGTGGCTAGTCGGTTAAGAGTCTGACTTTGGCTCAGGTCATGATCTTGCATGGGTTTGAGCCCCACATCGGGCTCTGTGCTGACAGCTCAGAGCCTGGAGCCTGCTTCAGATTCTGTGTCTCCCTCTCCCTCTGCTCCTCCCCTTCTCACGCTCTCCCTCTTCATCTCTGTCTCTGTCTCTGTCTCTCTCTTTCTCCAAAATATTTTAAAAATTTAAACAAAAAGAATTTCTGTTCATCAAAAGAAATCATTAAGCAAGTTTTCTTAAAGCCATAAATACAGATCTTCCTTGACTTGCAATGGGGTTACATTCTGAAAAACTCATCACAAATTTAAAATATTGTTAAGTTGAAAATGCATGCAATACACCTAACCTACAGAACATCATTGCTTAATCTAGTCTTTAAACATGCTCAGGACACATTACATTAGTTGTACAAGAGCATGTAACACAAAGCCTGTTTTATAATCAAGTGTTAAGTATCTCACGTAATTTACTGAATAGCGGAGTAAAAGTGAAAAAGAGTGGCTGTATGGAGACAGGATGGTTGTGGTGTGTCTGCTCTTTATCTGATCACATGGCTGCAGCTGTCACTGCCCAGCATCTCCAGCAAGTGTCCACCCACGTATCGCTACCCTGGAAAAAGGTCAAACATCATAATCTGAAGAATGCATATTGCTTTCATCCATCATCTAGTCAAAAATTGTTACGTCCGAGCGTCCTAGGTCAGGGCCATCTATGTGTGTATTTGCAACACATATATCTAACAAGAGACTCATCCAAAATATATGCACAATTCCCAAAATCATCAAGTAAGAGTCCAAAAAAACAGGAGGCCAAAGACACAAACAGGGGCTTCACAAAAGAAGATATGCAAATTAGCTGAAAGAGACGAAAAGGTGCTTGGCTCCATCGGTCATCAGAGCAATGCAAAATTAAAACACCACAATCAGTCACCACTACAACCCCACCAGAATGGTTGGAAAGAAAACGGCAGACCATGCCAAGTGTTGGAGTTGATATGAAGCAACAGAGAATTTCACACTGTTGCTGGTAGGGGTGTAAATTAGGGCAACCATATCCAAAGACTACTTAACCAGTAGCTACTAAGATTGAGCATATGTATTCCCTAAATGCAGCAATTTTACTCCCAGGAATATACCCAGCAGATACGTGTACATATGTTCATCTAAACACGCGTACAAAAATGTTTATAGCAATACTGCTCATTAAGAGCCCAAAATTTAGCTCTGCAGACTGTCCATCAATAGTCAGATGGGTATTCATAAAAATATACAATAAGCATGTTCAAACGACAAATAACACATAAATGTATAACTCCATTTATATAAAGTTCAAAAATGGGCAAAGCTGATCTCTGTCATTAGATGTGAGAACAGTAGGCATCCTGTGGTTGAGGAGAGGAGGATGAGGAGGGGGCAGTTGTGGACTGGAAGAGGGCATGAAGGAGGCTTCTGGGTACTGATAATATTCTGTGTTTTGGTATGAGGGCTGATTAGACAGGTGTGTTGTTTGTGAATATTCAGCAAGTGATACATTTATGATTCATGTACTTTTCTAAATGTATGTCATATATAACAATGAGTTTCCAGGGAGGGGAAGGAGCTATACACATGCCTCTAAAAGGCCCTTGAGGGAGCTGGCGGTGGAGGAAACAGGTCAGTAATGTGAGCATCCTCCAGATACACTTTACTGATCTAAAGGCAGCCCAGAGGCTGTGTATGGAACCAGCCAGTGGCAACAAACTGGTAGAAAATACAAATTCCCAATCAGCCCAGATGAAGAGTTCTGACTAGATGTAGCTCCTTGTAGGCAAGAAGTCCATGGCTCAGCTCCCATCAACATGCCCATTTCTCTCACTCCATTTTCCGTTCTAGCTCTACAGAACAAGGACAGAATTGGGGAGAGACTATTCACAAGGGGCTCATTCCATCCTGAACTGTGTCTCTTGACCACCCCACCAAGTTAGATACCAAGGTCTAACAAGAAGCTTGGTGGGGGAACGCAGCACCAGGAAGGCCAACTCTAGAGGCTGGAGAAAATGGAGGCAGGTCACTAATGTGTCCACTCAAGGTCTTCCTGGGATAAACTAAAGTGAGAACATTGGGAAAACACAAAGTTCTTTTCGTCGCAAGAAATTTGAAGCTCTGTCCTTCACCTTGCTATCCATCAAAGCATCTTGGTGATTTCATCTCTAGATAAATATTCACTCTGATGACACTTGTGTCTCATCTCTGGACCATAAAGTCAAGATTTAAGAACAATGTGATACAGGAAGCTTGAGGATTAATTAGGATTGTCTAGAATCTGTCCTTAGATCACCAACTAAGTTCTGATTTAATGCCAATTTCTTTCAAGTGGGAGGGGACACACAGAGCCATGTGACTGGTCTGTAGAAAACTTGGGTTGACCTTTGTGTCTCCCTTAGACCATCTGTCTTTAAAATGTCCTCTGCACCATCTGGCCTCCTACGGCATTTCATGAGTCAGAATGTCTAAAGGACTGAGCTACTTCCCAAATTACCAACATGGTGGTGACCCTTTCAAATCTTCACTTGGCCCTTGTTGACATAGCTGCCTGGTCATGGCCATTCTGTATATCCTTTCAGATCACGGTCAGGATCACCTTCTCTAGCACCCCTTCCCCCACCTGCCCTGACTCAAGAGTTGTAATTCTCTTCCCATAGCACCTTGACCACATACACAGTTCTGCCATTGCAGGGCTTACACGGTGGTAATAATTCCTTTAGTGGCTCTCTCCTTACTAGACCTTGACCTTTACAAAGGTGGGGACAGTAACTTATGCATCATGCTTTCCGTGGCTCCCCACACAGTGCTTAGTATCTTTATTGCCTTTTCTGATGACGCATGCAATACAGGCCATATAAAATTCAAATCTCACAGAAATACAAAGTGTAAACAGTGAAACTGGCCCAGAATCTTCTGTCATAAGATAATCACTGCCAGTTTGGTGTGCGCTCTGTTTTCAATTTGTGGGTAAAATATATATAAATTATTAATGTTATGATTTTCCCTAAAGAATGAAATCCCTGCCTACATGCTGTTTTGCAACTTGCTTTTACCAGTAAGCAGCATAAGACAGAGAAGCATACTTCCTCGATGAAGCACATGGCTCTACCAATCTCATCTGAACAGCTGCATAATGTCCACTATAGAGAGGAACCATCATTTATTTACCCACTCCCCTGTGGAAAGACTTCTGCATTATACTCATTTGCCTGCTATACAAATAATATCACCATGAACTTTTTTTTACGCATATCTCTTTGTGTCCATGAAGTAGTATTTTTCTGGGATAGATTTTCAAAGTCAAAACACTGGGGCCTTACAGCTTTGTTTCCCTCTGCAGAGACCTGGTGACCCTAACTAAAAATGCCTCGGAAATGATGGTTGACTGGAGTGCCTGGGTGGCTCAGTCGGTCATGATCTCATGGTTCGTGACTTCGAGCCCCGCATTAGACTCTGTGCTGACAGCTCAGAGCCTGGAGCCTGCTTTGGATTCTGTGTCTCCCTGTCTTTCTGCTCCTCCCCTGCTCATGCTCTGTCTCTGTCTTTCTCTTTCTCTCAAAAATAAACAAACATTTGGAAAAAAAATAATAAAAAAAGAAAAGAGAAATGATGGCTGACTGACCAAACAATGAGAGTCAATAAAAGAAATGGTCCTTAAAAGACAAGTTCTACTTCTTTGGCAAAGTAACTCTAGCAAAATGGCCCCTTATGTTGTCCTGAGTCCCTAATGTAAGGATCCTTATAATAAACCTCACTAGGCTGAAGGCAAGGCTCATGTCTAAAATTTTTTGAGCCTACTCTAAGCTAGAAGCAGGGGATGAAATCATCACCAGTAATTTCTGGTAAAAAGTTGATGGCTGCTGATGAAATAGGGATAAAACATTTGTAAAAAATATTAGTTAATTTCCCTTTATGCTTTGTCATTCAGGAAGTTCAACACTCAGTGCTGATAAGAACTCTCTTCTGGTCTGGTTTCTGCTGTTTGCTGTCACCCTTCTTAGTATTCCATTCCATTGTTTTGTTACTTTTTTTTTAATGCATATTTCTACAGTTCTATTGGTATATGCATTTTATTGCAAACCACCTCAAATTGATGCTAAAGGTAATTACAATAACTAATTTATAAGGAATTTATATGTGCTATTTTATTTAATCCTTATTCTTTAAAAGTTGTAAGGAAGGTAGGGCAAGGATAATCACTGTCATCTCAAATTTTTGGTAAACTGACGATTAGAAAGATTAAGTGATTCACTCAGGACAGCACAGCCAGGAAAACTTAGATTTGAGAATCCAAGTGGTGTCTCAGGATTTTATAATGAAAAAAATTAATGAAAATTAAAATGAACTACACACTGAATCATATGAAAACCTATCTTCTTCCTTCCCCTTTATACTGTCTGTTTATCCAGACGTATAAATTCTTGAAGTTAACAAATAAGAAGTTCTTGGGGAATGGGGAGGGGAAGAATTTTCCTTTGGTAATGGGTGTGTAACAAGATTAACCTTGCCACCTAACCACCACCACCATACATGTCACTATCTTCAACCTTAATTTCTCATTTTGGGCCAAGATGTAACTATTTTTCTAATGCCTCTTATGACTCCTGCATAATTCTTCCAGAATCCTCCAGAAATGTTCAAGGAGAGAGAGAGACAGAGAGACAGACAGAGGGAGGGAGGACAAAAAAATATTAACTGTTGGATAGATTAAGCCAATGAAAGATCCTTCCCAATATCTAACAAAAGCCTTTCCTTCCCTTCCTAGTTTTGGTCTGCTTTTCTATTTTCATAGGGTGGGGAGGACTGTGCTTTTTATGCTATTGCAAAACAAGCAGAACTATGAGCTACATTTCACAATTTACGTAATGATTTCATGTCATTTTGAAGTTGTATTAGAGTTCCGACAGCTAAGTTTTTTCCTCTGGGGAGAGCATGAGAGGTAGCCTTCCCAACACCACATATTTATGACCCACATCCTGGGAACTTCCCAGGTTAGCTTGTATAGATTTTCCACACCAGCCTCTCCGAATACCTGACTCAGGGCTTTCCCCTGCTCATCCCTTGTGTCACCGGGAACCCATGGATCATTCTCTCGCTGAGACCTTCAAGTGTGTTGTCCCAATCCGCTCTCTAGGTGAGGACAAGCCCTGGTACCACAGTGCCTTGTGACCACCGCTGGAGGCCCCAGCTTTACGGACACTAGTATTTGATGGTGATGGTGATAGCCTAGCTTGACTCGGGTAAGAGACCCTTGGATGGCTGGCAAACTTTTATTTCTGAGTGTGCCTGTGCTGATGTGTCCAGAAGAGATTAGAATTTGAATCAGCAGACTGAGTAAAGAAGACCCTCCCTCATGAACAGGGTGGGCAACATCCTATCCGTTGAGCCCTGAATAGAACAAAAGGCAGAGGAAGGACAAATTCAGACTCTCTCTACTTAAACTGAGATATCCATCTTCCCTTACCCTCAGATGTCAGCACTTCTTGCTTTGGGGCTTCCAGACTGAGACCAGGACTCATACCTTGGCCTCCTGATTCAGGCCTTTGGACTCGGAATGAATGACCCCACTAGCTTTCCTGGTTCTCCAGCTCATGGGTGGCACATGATGGGACTTCTTCGCCTACATAACTGTGTGGGTCAATTCCCAAAATAAACCTTCTCAAATATATCTGTATCTATATCCTCTATATCATCAACTTTACCATTATTTATCTATATTTGTATCCTATCTGCCCTGTTTCCTTATAGAACCCTCACTAATACATCAAACGGTGTAGAGAAAGAACAATGCTAAAAGACTTCCACTCTGAAGGAGTTTCACACACCTGCTATTCAAAGTCCGAGGAGGTAGAACAAGTATGTGGCACCTTGTGAATCCTTCATAGCAGTTGAAGTGGTAATGTTCTTTATGCAAGGGACACTCAGAGTCAGGAAAAATCTGCACTACCTGGGACAGATCTGTGTTCTGAATATCAGTTCCACATATCACCTGCCATCTTGATGACTCTGTTTCACATAACTCAGGCAGCATCAGCCTCAAAATTGCAAAACCAAAGCAGCCATATTTACTATCCCCAGTCTTCTCCGGGTCCCTCATCTCAGACAACAGCAGTTCTGTGTGTTCAAAGAAAGAATGCTGGAGTCATCCTGACACCTCTACCTCCTCAGTCATCAACAGGCTTGCCTCCTGCGTATTTCTCCAATGTTTTCACTACTCTACAGCTTCACTACCATCACCCCTTTCAAACCACCATGATTTTATGACTAGGCTGTTCCTACAGCCTCCTGACTGATCTTCCAGCCCCTCACTCCTAACTCTGTTCACTCAGTTCCAACATTAGAGTAAGGTTTTTTTATGTACTTATTTTATTTTTAGAGAGAGAGAGAGACAGAGAGCAAGAAGGAGAGGAGCAGAGAGAGAGGGAGATACAGAATCTGAAGTAGGCTCCAGGTTCTGAGCTGTCAGCACAGAGCCTGATGCGGGGCTCAAACCCACAGACCGTGAGATCATGACCTGAGCCAAAGTCAGATGCTCAATCGACTGAGCCACTCAGGCACTCCTAGAGTAAGTTTTAAGAACACACTTGTTGGGATGAGCATTGGGTGTTATATGGAAACCAACTTGAAAATAAACTATTAAAAGAAAAAATAAAGAAGAACACAAACCATTGGATAAACACTCCAAAGCCTCCCTAATGCTTTTAGAATTAAGTACATAGATTTAGCTTTGGTTTATGGAGGCCTGACCCCTGCAAATGCCTCCAATCTCCTCTCTCATCATTCTATACCATATTGGCCCTTTTTTGGTTGCTCAAAGGCACCATGTCCTCCCCTGTCCCACAGCTTTTGCACATGCTGCTTGTCAATATCTGCATAGAATCCTGGGCACCTATTCACCTTCACTCAGCCAACTCATGATCCCTTGGGTCTCAGCTTAAATGGCAACCTTCTCAAAGAACCCTTCCTGACCCCCTATACTGAGCTCTCAAAGCATCCTGTATTTTATTCACAGTATTTATGATAATGGTAATTCTTTTTGTAATTATTTATTAAATGCTTATCTTCCTCTCCCTCGCTCCAATATCCAAACTGTAAGCTCAGTGAGGGCAGAGATGATCTACCAGATGCTGCCCTGTATTCTAAGCATACAACTTTGAAATGCTCAGGAAAGGTTTGTGAAGGTTTGTGAAAGAACAAGTTGAAATGAAAGGAGAAAATGGGATAAAAACGGCAGTAAACTGGTTACTTTTTGAACTTATTTCTCCTTATGTTTGGAATAGAGAGAATAATACTTTCCTAGAGGACTTAAAGGAAAGTTATTTTGGAAAAAGTACACGCATGTGTGTATAAATGTATTTTCTTCGTTCCTCATTACTTTAATAAGGAAACAAGCTTAGGCTTACGCATAAAACTTGACAAGACCAGAACCGTCTTAAGAAAAAGTATCAGTTATAAATAAGGACCATGTACAGAAAACTCAACTCAATATGGCAAACCACCATTTTTCTGGATTCCAAATAATTGGAATATGTGATAATATTCTTTTAATAATCTTTTTTTCTTGTTTCCAAAAATTACACAAGTCCCTTGGGGATACCAAGGATTTTTCAAACTCTTTGGCAGAATCAGTGTAGTTCTAGAATTCACTGCTCTGGAACACCATCAAATCTGTCAACTTTAAGTGAGAAATGTCCAAACTGAGCCGCCAGACTGCAAAGTCTGTGCAGCAGGGTTCAGCACAGGCACCCCTCACACCGTTTCCAAGCTCCCTGGATGCAGGCCTGGTATAGGCAATGAGTCTCCCTGACAAACACACCCCCTGCACCCCACATCCCCCCCAACAGCATCCCTGCCACAGCTGTCATCCTGAGAAAGCAAATCCTTCCTCCTAATGCAAAGCCGCTTTCCAAACTAGTTTTGCAACTACTTTTATTAAAAAAAATTTTAATCTTATTTTTGAGAAAGAGAAAGAGGGAGAGAGAGAGAGAGAGAAGCTCAACTGGAGGAGGGGTAGAGAAAGACAGAGGGAGACACAGAATCCAAAGCAGGCTCCAGGCTCTGAGCTGTCAGCACAGAGCCTGACGTGAGGCTTGAACTCACAAACCACAAGATCATGACCTGAGTCAAAGTCAGATGCTTAACTGACTGAGCTACTCAGGTGCCCCATAGTTGTACAACTATTTTTATATATCTGCAGTGGTGGCTCCTTTGACCTGTGGACATTCAGACGATGAGGGGTTCGGGAAGTGTCTAAAGGACATTTGGGGTCAAGCCTGGTGCAAAGCTGGGAGACCAAGCTGAATAACACCTTTCTGTTCAGTTTTTGTTTTGTTTTTATAACACCCGTTATGTGTTATCCAGGACATAGAAAGGTTCATATCTTGACTTTTCTATAGGCACTTTTCAAAGAATTGTTTTGAGCTGAACAGCGTGTAAGAACAGTGCACTTATGTATTCCATGAAAGTTTGGATCACCTGCATTAGAACTGCAGGGTCCAGGGAGCTTGTTAAAATGTAGCTCAGAGCCCACCCTGAACCTATGAGGAAATTAAACTGAGCCCGCTGGCGGAGAATGATGGGGGAGACTGGCAAGGTCTCTGACAGGACCTACAAGGGAAGAGGAGCCAAAACGGGAGAAGCAGGGACAAGAAACCAGACACAGGGCGACTCTGACAGGGCGCCATGCTTCAGGGACCAGACAGGAGGCCTGTGTGGCAGAAGCCCAGGCGCTGGGGTGGAGACCACACAAGATAGGCTAGAAGGGCAGGCTAGGAATGGGAAGTCACTGAAGAATCTTACAGAGTCCAGCACCCGGGTGACTTGTGTTCTGTAAAGACTGCTCTGCTGCTGGGTGGAGAAGACATCCGGCAAGAAGAGAAATCAGAAGACCATTTGGATTTGGACTAGGTTAGCAAGGGTGGAGACGAAAGGTGTGCAAGTCTGAGGTACAAGGTGGAAGTGGGCTCATGCGCTGGAAGAAGGCCAAGGTGGGGGGACAGGCAATCCCGATGACAGCCAGGTTTGCAGCTTCTGTAGGGTGAAGCGTGGTACCATTTGTTTGGATGGGCAAAGCGAGGGGGAAATGGGGAGTGAAGAGGTCCCTTTGGACATGCTCTGTGTGGGTATCTGATCTATAAAATGGAGATAATTCTACCAGCCTGCATGGTTTTTGTAACGATTAGAAATAATATATGCAAAGAGCTTCAAGAAATATAATAAGCACCCAGTGAATAGGATCTATATTATTAGTAGTCATATCATTATTATTATTATTAAACATAAAAATATTTATTGGCAAACTAGACACATTTAAGTCAGTATTTCTTCTTTTATTCCTCCTGAAAACACCATTAGTTGAAGCTGGACTGAACAATGCCCATCACACAAGCCCAACCTCAGTGATATCGCACAGAGATTTTTCTCTACCTCCACCTAACTCCCATGCCCAATATCTTGACGCTGCACACTTGATCCACTTTGTTCCACTTTACTGACAGGAAACATCCAGAACCATAAGAATTAAGCTCCTGAGGACTCATGTGTGGGGCAATTTGTAACTTTCCAATCTCACACAGCAGTGCTTATTCCCTTCTCTTTGGTCTCACCTCTGCTTCATTCGAGCCCATGGCTCTCTGCCCAGTTTCCCAGTAAAGACCCAACCACCCCTATTTCACCACCCCTGAGACTCAAAGAAGGTGCAAAGAAAATCAGTCTTGCCTTAAAATCAGTAAGCCAAAAGAGAACCCCCTGGTGATGAGAGGCAGCGGGGGATGGCCAGGAAATCAAATCCCTCAAGTATATTTTAATGCTTTAATGTGATCAAGAACATTGCCCTGTTGGCACTAGGAACATTCTGATGGACTCTAAGGAATTAAGTGATTCCAAAAATGTTTGCAGAAGGAATCTGAAGAGTACTTCGAAGCAAGCAAAACATCACTTTGAATAAATGGTCCCCAACACATGACAGCTCAGCCTCTATGGTCATTCATCAGGTTTAGGAAGCAAGGCTTGACATCAGAAGTCTTTTGCTGCCAGAAAAGCAGGAAGGTAGTAAGTGTGGCTTAAGGGGCAAGCAAGGCCAGAGAAGGAAACCCATTCAATGACTCCAATGACTGGGGACAGAGACTGGGAGCTCATCATACCAGCTTCCTCAAGAAACCATCAAGCCTGTCTGCTCCAGGCCCATAATTAGAGGGGAGTGAAGGGCAGACCAAAAGCCGGTGGTGATCTCAAGAGCTGGAGAGCTCAGCCTGAAGGAAAGGCCAGTCCTGACTAAGGGATCACACCATTACAATCCTGTTGTAACAACTGGATGCAGCCAGGGAGGTGGCGACGGGCCAGGGCAGGTGGCTAAGATGGTGCTGAAGGGGGTGCCAGCCCCCTAACCCCCCCATCCATCCTGATGGCACGAGGCACCCCGGCTCACCAGGTAGACTGCCTACATGCTGGCCTCTGATCAGGGAGAAGGTCATTGTCAGGCTCAAAAAACCTCCAGCATTACTGGGACTGGTACAAATGTCCATCTCACAGAGCAGTCACATGTCAAAGGAATGTCCCTAAAACTCCCTCTACAGGGTATTTAATCTAGGCCCTAACCCTCAGTGCTGCATCGCTAGCATCAAGCTAGGCAGAAGGTATCAGTCCCATTTATAGACTACCTTCCAGCCATGAGCTATTCGAACATTTGATAACCTTAATTTTCCCCCAGCAGGATCACAACCGAGGCAGGAGATGAGCCCACAGGGGAGGAACAGAGGAAAGAAGCCTTCCTACTGCACAGCTATCACCAAAGGAGCAGGCATCACATCCTCTTCAATGAAGTTTAAAAGAGGCAGGAGCTAGGGCCCCTGGGTGGCTCAATCAGTTAAGCATCCGACTTTGGCTCAGGTCATGATCTCATGGTTCGTGGGTTCAAGTCCCACATCAGACTCTGTGCTGACAGCTCAGAGCCTTGGAGCCTGCTTTGGATTTTGTGTCCCCCTCTCTCTCTGACTCTCCCCCACTCATACTCTGTCTCTCTCTCTCTCAAAAATAAGCATTAAAAAAGTTTTTTTTAATAAAGAAAATAAAAGAGGCAGGAGTTAAGGAGTTTTTCATTTATTTTTCATTTCAGTTGTTGAGACACAGCAGGATATAAGCAGCTTAGGAATTAAATAGAGACATCCATCTGGTTCTACCTGAGATCTCCTAGCTTGCTGTACATACCCCAGAGTGCATTTGAATAAAGCAATAGGATAAAGATATATAAATATGAACACACAGAAAAATGCAGAGTGCAGCCAGCTCCTTTCCATAGCCCTCCCGTGCCTCCCCAAAGTCACTGATTCAAGAGTAGAGGCACAAATCTCTCCAACAGGTGAGAACTGGCAGCCTGCCTATAACCAAACTTCATCCATATGTCATGGCAGCTAGAGAGGCAGCTTCTAGAAAAAAGAAAGAGCCCTTCAAGATTGAGGTCTTCCCCACACTGCCCTGGTGATGGATTCCCCATACTGCAGCCACTATTGGACACCAAGGGCCTGCAAAAAGCATTGAATCAATCATTCAACAGTTACTTATTGAGCACCTACTTTGTGCCAGGCCCTTTGCCAGCACGCTAATGACAAAACACAGCAGACACTGAAGTCATGTGCAAGTGGGAGGAGAGAACAAAAGCAAACAGATGAACAAGATAAATGGAGAGAAGGTTAAGGGCCGTGAGGAAGACAAGTAGGGTGATGTATGAGAGGGTCAGTGACGCAGGGTGCTTGCTACAATCATTAGGGAGGGTCAATCTGAGAACAGAACATTGGGTCAAAACTTGGAGGCTATGAAGAAGGCAGCTTTCAGCAAAGGGAGCAGAAAAATGTAGCACTGGCACCACCACACGCTACAATGAAGCCGTTCCCAGCCTTGCAAGGTGGAAAGAAGGGACAGATGTAAAGGAATCATGCACAAGGCAGTTCAGTCTCATCCATGTGCACACATGTACATGTGTATTGCATACAAGATGCCCCTTGTTCCTGACACTGCTGGAGTGCCCATCCGGCTTTACTTAGCAAGCCCCAGACATAGCAAGCACATGGAAGTGAATGGCCAGATCGCCATATCCACCCAGTACACTGTCCATGGAAAGCCATTCTGCACTGACATCAGGGCTTCCCAGTCTTCGCTCTGAACGTGGCTTCACCAGCTCCTCCTCTGTGCTATTAGGGAAACCTAGCAGTCACCCCTGGGAAGCCTTTCCCTCCAAACGGTCCGGAGCAAACAGAGTTCCCTTACATTTCATAACTAGCTCAGGCCTGATTTATGCCAGGTCATTGTGTTCCATTAAGGTTGCCATGGTTACACCAGGCCCCGGGGTTACCTGGACTTTTGATGTGCTGGACACGGGGACAACAGCTGCTTTGCTTCTTCTGTGATTTACCGGGAACACGGCAAAGAGGTAGAAATGCTGGAGAGGACCCCAGAGTTGGGAGGAGCTGTGGGTAGGAACATTACACCTCTCACCACAGGAAAAGTAAGGCTCTTTCCTAAACCCACCAGCCTGTAAGCTCAGCAAGGCCCACACTGATAAACCCTGGTGTCCCCCAGCAGCTGGTGCATAATGAAGTCTCAATGGATGTGAGTGATTCATTTTGTAGCGAGGGGGGATATATCACAGAAGAATTCAAGTAAAGAATCCACCTTGGGCTCTACCCTCTTTAAAACGCAAGGGGTAATGAGGAGATTGTAAGGAAAGCTATGCTCCTCTCATTACAAACTGGAGATCACACAGACTGAAATTTCTCTCGATGAGAAAAAAGGGGCTGAACATGTGGCAAGGGAGGCATGTGAGTGTCAATCCTCCAAGAAGCAGATAGAAGCCAAAGTAGATTAGATACAGAAAAGGTTTACTGGGGGGGAAATGCCTATAAAGGATAAAAGGGGAAGGAAGCAGGAGCAGGAGGGGAGAGCCTTCCAACCACATAGTAGGTCTAACACTCATCAAAGGAAGAAGGGGAAAAGATTGGGTAGGAAGAGCCAGGAGACTCTGGGAAGCTTTGGAAAAGTTTCAGCCAGGTGGACTGAGAGTCTCTCAGCAAAGCTGCCCATTAGAAGAGTCCCACACTAAGCAGAATAGCCAATTCAAGTGTCCCCACTGCACTCAGTCATAGTCTGGGCAGAGCCCAGGAGAAGTATGGTCTTGACATTAATGTGATGGGAAATTCAAACGGGGCGGGGGGAAGCTGAGGCTGTCCAGGCAAGGAGATCTGAGCGGGGCACCTCCATGGCCATTCAGGGTGGGGGTATTTGGAGGGGGTGTCAGGGAGGAGAGGAAGATCCCCAGGGGGGTAGAGTCTGAGACCAATGTGGCGGCAGGTGTGGGGGATTCTTCAGGCACAGGGAAAAGATGCGGAAGCAGCTGGGAGGCTGATCGCCGCTGACTGCCTACCTAGTCTCTGCTCTGCTCGTTCTACTCGATCACAGAAACACCCCTGACTCCCTGGAATCTAGAAGCGACCAGGTGACCCCGTTCCGGCTGGTGAGATGGAAACAGGGAAAAGAGAAATCTGCTGGATGTTCCTGATAAAAAGGGATTGGCTCAACTGGCCTGGGGCTGATGCTCTCCCCTCTTCCCATCCTTGCTACTCGGAATGTGGGCCAGAGGCCTGCAGGGGAAGCAGTCACCTTGCTACTTACTGTGAGGTAATAAGCCTGAGGATGGGAACCACAGACCAAAGCTGGTAAGACACAAGGAAGAGACAGAGCCTGGAAAATTGACAACATGGTGGAGCTGCTGTGTGTGGAAGCCCAGAATTCTTGGTCCATGAGAAAAATAAACTCCCAAATAATAATCCAGGGACAATCCAGATGGACAGCTACTCTGAGGTAAGGAAGGCGATGCCTACCGTAAATTACAAGGTAAGATCAACTCGCCAGTGCTGACAGATTTGCAGGGTGGGGACGGGGTGCCCTGAGGGAAGTGGGCGTGACAGTTACTCTGTGTTTAAAACAAGGCAGGACAACATAAAAGGCTAAGAGGTGGTCTATCTGTCGGAAAGAAACCGATCACCTGGGTTATGAATGAAAGAGTCCTGAATCCTACCCTCAAGTAGTTTGAAATCTCTCTAGGGAAACAAAGCAGAGAAAATGTACCTTAGTCTAAATATTAACCCTTGTGTTATACCAAGTTCAATCACTAGCAGCCATGCCCACCACCCCACCCGGGGCAGACGTCAGTAGCAGTCACTTCACTCTTCCCCATTAGGCCCAGGAAAGGCCAGACACCCTCCCTGCCCATAGGCAGCCTCTTACCACTCAGCTGAGGTCAGCTGCTGAAATGAAATTTACCTGCAGTGATGTCATCATCTGCAAAGTTGAAGATTTTAGGCCACAAGAGAGTGGAAATACACTTTTTCTCTCATCTCAACAGACTTACATGAAACAACTTTCCCCTAGGTATCCCCAGAATATGATTTGCCTCCTAGATACCAGTGAACAAGAAACAAGCCTTCCAACCCACCCATCTCAATCCAGTCCAGCCAACATTAGAAAGTGAGCCATCCAGTGCAAGTAATCTGGCAGTGGGAATTCATGCTTCCCAGCTCCGGTGGGGAGGTCTGGCCCAGAGCAATGGCCCTGATAAACTCCATACAGTTACAGTGATGCAAGAGAGATCTCCCTTCACAAGTCACTTGTCAGCACATCAATCTCAAGATGTCAGCAGGACGTGAACTTACCACCACTGCTCCCTGAGGCCAGCACTGGACATCTGATCAGCCTTCTTTGCTCCGCGAAAGCACGGCTCAGGAACCAGAAAATTAATTAAAGCCTCTAAAGGACACAGAAAATTCTGGTCCTTAAAAAAGTGAAACCAACCCCCTACATCTCCCCCCACATCCCCAGGAGACTTGTATGAAGTCAATCTTCTAATCTGAGCACAAGTCTTATATCATTTTCTAATTGCCTGAACAGGGAAAAGTTCCCCACGGACCGTTTCAGTTGTTTCTTCAATCTGGAGAAAATACATTTGATTAATAATCGTGTAATTACATTTCCAATTCAGTGACCATTATCCCTGGATGAAAATCAAGATGAAGTCCGTCAATAACTCTGATGGTGAAGTCTTCGTCAAAGTGGGGTCATTGGTGATGGCGAGAAGGCTTTGCGAGTATTTCAGTCGCCATGTCGTTAAATGATTGGAGTCCGACCTTTTAGCAAGACTTTTTCTAAAAACAAACTTACCTCTGTTAAGTCCAACAGATGGAAGGTAAAGATAAAAACAAACAGAAGTTGGTCCCTTGGGAAAGGTCCCTAGGAGGACACAGCAGAAGGCAGGCTGCTGTGTTCTGCGCCCCCTCCACCCCTAATGCCAACCCCCAGCTTGCTAACATGTCCTCACCAAACACAGGGAGCCCCATTCTCGGACCCCGAACCCCCAGCTCTCCCACTCTGGGCCTCGCATCCCAGCCATTTGCCCCACTTGTGTGGCTCAGATTTGCCAACCGCCCGTGATGTGCTTATCTCTCGCACAACCTCCGACACCTGCGCCGTGTGAGCCAGTTCTTTTCAGTAAATCTTTTGCTACATATCTCCTACTGCCACGGAGTATCTGGCTGAACTCTGATTCATCTAGCTAAGATACATATAATTGAGAATGTTTTCTTTCAATCCACTCACCTTCTTTTACAAAAATAAATGTATTTGGCACACACGATTTATGTCCCCACTATAAGCAGGAAACCAGTACCACCTGCCAGCATAGAAGGAAACCATAAAGATAAATACAATGAAAAGAAAGGCGATGCCGTGGACTTCCAGCTGGTTGCCATTGCCTGCCAAGGCTCTGAGCACGAGGCCCATCCTACTGGTGTTAACAAGAAGATGAGAGAGTTGATTTGGTGCCAGGGTGTGTCTGCATCAAGGACAAAGTGTCAGGGAGATACTGATAGAGGGCTGAGAAGGGAATACATTTCTCACCGTGTGCCGCTTGCTACTTTATGGTACTCCTGTGCACATCCCATCTGAAATCCTCTCCTGTGCAATGAGAGGTTTCTCTCCAGCACAACACGGGAGGGTTGTGGAAGAGCAGCTGGGAGCACATGGAAGGATTTTCCTTCCTGGTTGTTACTCGGTGTCCAGAACGACTGGTCTTGGTTTCATTGCCAAATCCAGTCGTGAGGACTGTGGAATCAACCCACTCGCTTCGTCTTTTCTTCGTACCCTAAGAACGGGGCCAGGTAGAAGGCTCGCTAGTGACATATTAGGGTGGCAAGTTCATACCCCTTCTTGGGAATAGAACCACAGAAGCCACAGTAATACTGTCCCTTCGCTGGCAGCAGGGGGAGGCATCACTCCCAAATTCCCAGGTGTCAGTGTGGGGGCTCCCTGTACCAAAGGGAAAGGATCCTGGGCACCAGGAAGCAAGGTTCAGAGGAAGAGCCTCTTGGTGACCCCACTGCTGCCTAAGGAACTCGCTCTGTGCCTATCCACAGTGCTACAGGTCTTGGGTCCCCACTGACCATGTAAGTAACCAGATTCACAGCACACGGCACACAGACTTCTCTAAACCCCTACCTGTGTCACTGTCCCACTTTCTGTTTGACAACAGGCTTCAGGTGTTCCCAAGTAACCCGTAGGAATCCAAGCCACCAGAAAGACACAACAGGCACTCCTGAAACAGAGACTGTAAATATGTGTGGACAGCCCCAAATTAGGCAAAATAATGCAAAGAAGGTGGGGTCAGAGTTCAAACTCCAGCTCTGACACGCCTCAGTGGTGAGATCTTGGAGCAGATAATTCTCTAACCCTCAGTCTCTTCATCTATGAAATGGGCCCAAGAATAGAAGTGTAGTAGATGCCTTATCATTGTCTTCTTTGGAAAAAAGAACCCTAATTGTTTTTGGGAGTACCATCCCTCCCACTCTCTGTCCGAAAGCTATAAACGGAAGGACCTGTGGTACATATGTGACCTGGCTGTTGCCACTCAGTCTAGTCTTCCTTTCCAGTTCAGGAATGAGAATGCAAGCAAAGGTAGTCTACTGAGGCAAAGCACATTCTTTCTACTTGGGTGTCGAGGCTGGTAGGATATAGTCCAGAGCCGCTAGTGGCCATCTTTGCCACGTCATAAAGAGTTCTGCTGAGAAGAAAGTCAGTATAAAAGAAGGCAAGACAGTATGAGAAGAGAGAGTCCAGTCTGTTATTTGAGCACCTAGATACTGTAAGGCCTAAAGCTATCACGATTTATCCCCAAAGACTTTTTTCAGTATCATCAGACAAAACTAGCTTGGACATCGACGAAAGCTGAATCAAGCTAACCACTGCTTGCATCTTTACAAGGCAACTACACCTCATAAGATGATATGGGGCTTGAATGAGAATGCCACAGATAGTAGGTGCTCAATAAACACTAGCTGTCATGGGGATGAGGGAGCTCGCCCAAACAATGCCACCAAAAGTATCTCTCTGTTTGCTCACACAAGGCAAGAACTACCAATACATGGTAGTCATTACTACTACATGGTGGCCAGCATCCCAGACAGCCAGCAAGCTGAAATGAACCCCCACATTGTTGGTTTCATGGATGGGAAGTCAAGAAAACCATTTTTTGTAAGTAAGAACATTCTTACAAAGTTCCTAGTAGCCACCACACTGTGCTGTGTGGCTTCATGGAACTCAGTTAAGCTATGCAAATAGGAAAATCATTTTGCCACTGGTTAAGCCGGGATAAGCTCTGAGAAGTAAGCATCACGCTGCTACAGAAGCTGGACTTTTTCAAAAGGAAAAAAAAAATAGGGGCAAGAGAAAAACTCATCTTGTTTCTAAAACCCAGATTTAGATGCTGCCAAGAGTTATGCGTGACACACAACCCCACTACATCTTGATGACAAGAAAGATTTAATAATTACTTTTTTTAAAGGTCGACATACTTAACCGTTCTTCCAAAAATACCAATGGAGAAGGGAGGAAAGGAACAGATGGAAAGTGACAAAATGCATCAATTTCCCACATCATTTCACGACAGCAGCAGTCAGGAGAAGTCAGTCAGCAAGTGGCCCAGCTATCATTGGAAGGATTCTTTTGTACTTGTTGCAGATAAGCCCCAACCGCTAAAAGACAGACAAACAGACAGACAGAAAGAAAGAGAAAAAAGGAAAGAAAAAAAAAAGAAAAAAATCCAATAAGAGAAAACATTATAGAATGGATACAGCTGGATAAACTCTTAAAAATGATCTTTTAATGCCTTCTGAATTCGTCCAGAGTCAATGTCATGGGCAGGCAACTTATGACATGGGTTTCATTTGTTAGGGTAAGGGCAGGCAGGAGGTAAGAAATTAAAACTAGGGTGCCCTGGTGGCTCAGTTGGTTAAGTATCCAACTCTCGGTTTTGGCTCAGGTCATGATCTCACAGTTTGTGAGCTCAAGCCCTACATTGGGGTCAGCACTGACAGCATGGAGCCTGCTTGGGATTCTCTGTCTCCCTCTCTCTGCCCCTCCCCTGCTCACTCTGTCTCTCTGCTTCAAAAATAAATAAATAAACATTTAAAACTTATTGAGTGGCTACCATATGAGTTCTCTCCTTTAATCCTCACCCCCACTGCATAAGCTAGGTAATTAGTAACCCCATTGTCTAGATCTTGAGTTCAAAATGATTAAACGATATACTGAAAGTCACACTAAAAATGACAAAGCACAGGTCTGCACACCCCAACACTTATCCCCAAAACCACTGCCCATCCTATAATCTTTGTTTTCTCTCTTCCTCTCCCAATTTTTTTATTGTATCTCTCCCATTATTCTCTCTCTGGAAAAACTGGAGCTCAGTGAGAATATGGACCAGGTCTATCCTGCTGTATTAATTCATTATATGATAGTTGTTACTTCTCCATGTAGCCACCTTAAGCACTGGTCCATTCATCCAGCAGCCCAAGACCCCCTTTTACCGCAGGCTGGTATAATCTGTTCAAAAAAAGAATTTGAAGAAGGAAACAGGAAAGAAGGAAGGAAATTTGGTCTAGCCAGGCATCTCTTGATCCTCAAAGAAGCTCAAAACCTGGATAGATGCTGTGGTAACCACCATTTGTGTGGCTTTCCTCTATTTTGTTCTTTCAACCCTTTGGGGTCCATGAGGAGTCGATGCCAATTAGAACTTTCCAATTGGGCAAAATCTAAGAAACAGGAGGATGAGCTTGAGATTACGATAATAATTGCTAACATTTTTTTATCTGTGTCCTTACTATCTGCCTGGCACCCATTGAATCCCATTTCATTTACATTAACTAGGAGAGTCTCCATAGCAATGCTGTGAGGTACTATTAGCATCTTCACTTTCACAGATGAGTACTAAGGTCCAAAGGGGTGAAGCCATGTGACCAGGTTCACCCAACTGATAAACAGTACAAACCAAAGCAGCTGGCTCTGGAGCCCATGAAGGAATCTACCGTATCTGTCCTCGGTGGGGAAGCATAGCCCATAAACTATGTTCATTCTAGACCTCAGGCACATCTGGGTGAGACAGCTTTGCCTGAAGAAACAAGAAGGCCAGGAAAGAACAGACATGGGGTTGTCCAAGCCCTTTCCAAACATCCAGTGTCAGGATGGGGAAGGAGATTCACAAATAGCTTCCCATCAAACCCTCCCCCAACCCAGTCCCCAAAGGCTCATGTGACCTTGGCAATGGAAGGTAAAATAACAGAGGCGTGAACGTTAAAATTGCTGGAACCCTGAGCGGATTCAGTTGCTACAGAGGCAGCCCTTAGATGCAGATCTCATCCTCCTCCTCACTGGGGCTGGTCAGCGGGGCACAGAACAGAAGGCAGTCAACAGGGACGGCCACAGAACGGTGTGCAGTGCTGCCGCTGTGGGCATCCTGAGACGGGAAAACCAGAGCAGCAGAGCTGACAGATGCCTGGGGTAACCAAGAAGAGAGCAGACACGATCACAAGTACTTTGAGTGGGGCCAGCATTTCCACAGATCCTGTGCGGTAGAGACAGAGAAATTCTTATTGGTCTCTATCATCCAGACCCTACCCTGGGCTGGTATAATCTGGAAAGCACAATGATCTTTGTCCAAACACACACACACACACACACACACACACACACACACACACACTAAATCAAACATCAGATGGATATATATATATACATACATGTGCACACACATGGGTTTTGTATGTGAGTATATGTACAGACCCTTTGTACTTGCACTTCCTTCATTTACAGTTTTACCAAGTATGTATATTTTCTTCTCCCCTGAGTCACTGAGTCATTTGAAAAAGTAGTGAAGCGATTTTTAACCCTTGTGGTGATTTCTTCAGTTTGCCTGAATGAAGACTTTCTTCAAAATATCCTTCAGAAGAGACCCACTTGGAGCAAACCTCTAGGACTCAACTCATAAAATGCATTTGCCTATTTTTAAGATGCTACAGCAGCAATGACCCTCTTCCTCTGTGCACACACACTGTCCCTTCAGTTCTCCGGGGCACCTGCCTTACCTCCCCAACCTGCTTTAAATCCCTGTGGCCACGAACTGACCGCACCACTTCTCTCCTTCGCACCCCGGTGCCCAGCAAACAGCACTGGCCCCTGCAACTCTCCCCTCGCCATGTGGAAGTTGAGCTCTGAGAAGTAGCACCCCCAGGTCCTGCTCCCCCCGCCCATGCCATCCTTTCCTTCTGCCTGCCCCTCCCCTGGGAGCCACAGTCTCCAATTCTGGAATGACCTGGATGCAGAGTGGCTTGAAGACCGAGCCAAGTCAGAGAAGCAGTGCTGGAAGGCACCGTGGAGGTTTCTCGCTCCATCGTTCATCCAGCAAACGTTAACTGAGCATTTACGGAATGGCAAGCAACTCTTAAAGCCCAGTAAGAGGAACAGCGAGAGCAGCTTACTTCCTGAGCCATCCCTCCCTTGGCTTGTGGGACATCCCCAAATCATTAGCAAGTCCGTTCACAGTTTGAATCAGAATCTTCCTCCACGTAACTTACCTCCTTCGACTTAGATATTAAACTGCATTGTAGGGAGATGGGCTAGATGGGTGATGGGTCCTAAGGGGGGCACTTGTGATGAGCACTGGGTGCTGTATGTAAGTGATGAATCACGGAATTCTACTCCTGAAACCAACATTACACTGTATGTTAACTAAGATTTAAATTTAAAAAGGGAAAATTAAATTAAATTAATTAAATTAAGGACCACATTGTAATTAATCTATGAGGATTTAAATATAAAAACAAAACCCAGGGGCACCTGGGGGGCTCAGTCAGTTGTATGTCTACTTCAGCTCAGGTCATGATCTCACAGTCCATGAGTTCGAGTCCTGTGTCCCTCTGAGCTGTCAGCACAGAGCCTGGAGCCTTCTTTGCATTCTGCGCCTCCCTCTCTCTATGCCCCTCCCCTGCTCATACTCTGTCCCTCTCTCTCAAAAATAAGTAAACATTTAAAAACAAAACCCAAAGTGTATTAGGAAAATATATAGGGAAACATATAATCTTAGATCAGGAGAGATTTTTCTAGATATGATACCAAAGGAGAATTAGTTAAATTTTTGGTGGATTAAAAATTAAGTAAAATCTTTTTTATGAATTTGGCAATATAAATATCTGATGTATACACTAAATCAAAGGCAAGGAAGAAACTGAAAAGAAACATCTGCAATCTAGATGGCAAGCAAGGGCTAAGAGTCTTCATGTTAAAAACTTTTAAAGTCAGTAAGAAAAAGATAATACAGGCAGAAAAAAATGGGCAAAAGAGGCAAAGAGGCAATTCATAAGAGGTATAAAAAAAGGCCAAATCTGGAAGAAAAACACAATCTCACTAATAATCCAAAACATACAAATGAAGACAAGAATACCACATTTTACTCATCAATCTGGTATGTTATTCTAAAAGCATAATATCCAGTGCGAGGAGAAATGTAAGGAAATAGGCACTCACACATGCGCAGTACAGCCCACAGAAAAGTTTGACCACACACATCAAAGGCAAAAACAAAAACAAAAGAAACACTTTAAAATGTTGACAATCCTTTCAATCCTGGAACTTCCATTTCTAGGACTTTATATGAAGGAAATACTCAAAAGTGTGCACAGAAATGTATTTCCAATGCTCTTCATCCCAGAATTCACTCTGTTAGATAAAAATTGAGGAAACTATGTACAAAATGGAATTTTGTTAATACATGATGATAAATCCCTGAAATAGAATACTTTGTAACACTTGAGAATAGTGTTGTGGAAAAATACTTAATGACTTTGAAAGTTGATTATAAGATTTAGTTGTAAAAAAAATGCCAGTTTTAAAATGTGTTCTTTTAAAAATTGTACTATAATGTATACACCGTGTATATTTTAGTCTAGGGAAATGAATTGGTTATAACCTGAAGGGTTAACAGAGGATTGTGAGAAATGGGATTCACTCACTCTCTTCCTCTGTCTCATTTCTTTGTAATTTTCCAATTTTTTGGCAATAATTATCGGCTTCTTTTCTACTTGTAAAATTCTGTATTGTGAGCTAAGATCACATTCAGTGTTTTAAGAAGCTCTACCACACAATCTGTTCATGTTTAATCTTTCATAAAAAATAAAGCCCAGGAACATTTTTTTTCCTGGTGTTACCTAGTTGAGTTTTTAACCTAAATGCCAATTTTTGCATTTATGCCTGCAGAATGTCATCATTTTGTCTGGGACTCTGACTTCCAGCCTGCTGGGGTCCTTTGATTCCTGTCTCTGTTATGGATACCTTAGCTTCCTGGCTCCGTACCTTTGGGAAATTTAATCAATGCCTTCTCCTTCCCCCACTTCCCCCACGGGTACAGAATTGAGGATGGGCTGCTATGGGGCCATTCCCCCCCCCGCCCCACCCCCCCGCCACTTCCCCAGGTCTAACCCTGCACAGGCAGTGGATTGGGAAGAAGAAGAGAGAGTGCAGTTAATCATGTCGACCCCCAGGACCCGGGAACAGAATGGCAGAGAGGGAAATAGTATCAAAACAGAGAGATTATATGGAGGAGCCACAGAAAAACATTCTGCCTCCAATCTGATTACAGAGCCAAAGAAATAAGACCTCCGGGGCCAGCTCTCCTGGCTGCCTGCCTCATCCGCAGACCCAGGCACTGTGGTTGACCCACTCTGCATCACTCACTTAAATGGCAACGACATCTGACAGACAGAGCATCGAGCCATGGCCCCGTGTGTCCTTAATGTGGTTAGAGCTGGGGAAATTCTTCATCAGAGAATATACTAAAGCGTTTAGTGTCCCCTGGATGCATTAGGGGCGGGTTCTGTCAGCCTCTGTGAAGCACCTCTGCGTGTTTATCCTGAAAACCCCTGAGCTGGCTCCACACTGATGCCCTCATTACTCATCTCCAGAACCCCAGCCAGTCTCCGTGACTCAGCCAGGTGGCCCCACCATGGCCTCTTTTCTCTCTTCATTTCCTTCCAGGTCTCTTCTGGGTCCCTTGCCTCCCTCTTTCCTGGGAGCCACAGTCCCCAGCTGAGCTGCAAAAAGGCTCCCGCTTGCTCTCCTCACCCTCATCTTCCCACACCCCCTAATACCTCTGCTGCTCCCTGTTCCCCGGCAACTCTGCCTGTCCTTCCTGCCCTTCAGGGCCTGGCAAAGGCCACCTTGTCCTGAAGTCTTCTCAGCTCCTATTAGCCAGAATTAGGAGTGCTCTCCTGCGCTCACAGGGAACTTGTATTTCTCTCCAGCACTTCTGAAGCAGGCATCTAAGAGGGGAGGTGGGTGGGGAGTCATCGTAAGGGAGAGTATCAGCTCCTACAGCGAGGAAAGACCACCATCTCCTCTCTTATGCTTTACATACAGCATAAACCCAAGTTCATGGGCTTGGGGTACCTGGACTGGAGTTTCTCATACTATATATACAATATTATACTATCCATGTACTATATATACTACATTATACTATACTATCCTATACCAAACCTATACTCTGAGTTCCTGTGAAAAAGAAGGGTTTACAATCATTCCTAACAACCATGATTACATAAACACTTACCTACCTAATATTCAGAAGTCTGAAGTTAGGAAAAGATCTCTACTTTACAAAAGAAACTCATTATAACTCATTGTAATTACAACATTATTGTTGCTGCTATTGTTAATCACCTTCATTTACTATGCAGCTGTTATGAGCCAGGTCCTCTTCTAAGTGCTCTGGGCATACTGTTTCTAATCATTGCAATATTAGCACAAGATAAGTCCTAGCTCCACATTAGAAATGGGAAAAATTAAGGCACAGAGAGGTACAGTGATTTGCCAAAGGTATGATTACTCAAAATTTGTGAAGTCAGGGTTTAAACCGGAGATCTAAGACCATATTCCTATTTTCTCCACTATTCGGTGTTCTCTGGTAAACTGCTAGACTCTTTCTGTGGATTATGAATTACTGAGCTGTACTTAAGTGGTTTTGTAAGGAAGAGTAATGTCATGGTTAAGAATAGGGTTCAGGGGCACCTGGGTGGCTCAGTCAGTTAAGCATCCAACTTTGCTTCAGGTCACTATCTCACGGATCGTGGGTTCGAGCCCCATGTCAGGCTCTGTGCTGACAGCTCAGAACCTGGAGCCTGCTTCAGATTCTGTGTCTCCCTCTCTCTTTGCCCATGCCTTCCCCACCTCTCTCTCTCTCTCTCTCTCTTTCTCAAAAATAAAATTTTAAAAAAGCATTAAAAAACAAGAATAGGGTTCAGTAGCCAGGCATCCTGGGTTTAAATCCTGGCTCCACTGTTTACTAGCTGGGAGACCTTGTTCAAGGCACTTGTCTTCTTCATGGCTGAGTTTCCTCATCTGTGAAATGGCAAGTTGGCTCAGTGAAATCTTAGTGATTATGATCCTACATACCAACCATGTCCTGGCAATGAACTCCTTAATCCCTGAGAGCAGCTCTACAAGAAAGGCATAATCAACCCAGCAGGGAAGCTTATGAGATAAAGGGCCGGAAAGAGTTTTGAGACCACCACAACTTGGAAGATTCCTGAAAAATTAAAAAACAAAATCCAAAAGTATCTTGTTAGTAATTTGGAAGTCATTTTATAGTTCGTAGAATGCTTATGATGAGCTCATTTTCAGAGATGTGAGGTTTACCAGTTGTCCTGGCAATCTGGAAAAGCATTGTGAGAGCATGAGGATCAGAAAGGAACTCCGTGCTTTCAGTGGCTCATTTAAAACCCTTCTTTCAACAAGTCTTTAATGTCAATAGATAAAAGCCCAAATTGCCAAATTGCCAGTCTTGTTACCTCACACACTGATCTTCCAGTTCTGCAAGGTGCAAGCTTCTACTCAGCCTTCAATACCCATCTCTAATGCCCCTTGCTCAGTAGAACCTTAACTGATTTCTGTGGGGAGAGGTCACTGTTACTCTACTACTGTTGCTATAGTCCTTTTTTACCCCTCTCCTACTGCAGCCCTCCTTAACATTGTGCACTGAAGCCTTATGGAAAAGGTTTCCAGCCACTCTTTGTCATGGATAGCAAGGTGGTCAAAAGCTACAGTGACATCCTGGTCATCTTTCATCTTTGTATTCCAAGTACCTAGCACATATCAAGTACCAAGTATGTATTTCTGAGTGCACACGTAAATTAATAACTTTTAATGCTAGTGAAAAAGTCACTCTACCTTAAGCCAGAATTTTGTTTGAGCGTGATAAATAGTAACTCCTAAATCACCACCAGCATCATCATTTCACCATCAAGATCATTAAGATCACAGCAGTACAGACTGTGTCATCAAGAAAACTCAAGAACCTCCGTGGCGGATATTTGGCACTATTCCTATTGTTAGTCAAAAGACTTTCTCAGGTCTCAGATAAAGCTACCTTCCTTACGCAGTCAGTGTGCTACCTACATAATAGCAGAAGCACGAAGACCATTCAAAAGTTGACTTATTGTTCTTGTAGGAATACATAAGCCTATGTCCACAGAGACAGCACACAGTAGGTACCCTAATAAATATTTGCAGCCTGATGAGTATTTATGGTGTGAGGCAGCTTTCCTGTGGTGCCAGCTTGGAAGTCAACTGTCCACATTCTTCTGTTTAAACCACCTATTTAGGAAGGAATAGGTGGTGTTACAAGGGGGGGAAAGGCACTCAGTTAGAAAACCCAGGTTTAAGTTCTAGCTCTGTTGCTCTGCAGCTGGATGACCTTGGGCAAATCACTTGTCAACCTGGTAAACAGTTTCCTCATCTGTTAAAAAAAAAAATTGCAGATAATTTGCCTTGTCTTGTTGCAGGAATTCCATTAAATCAATACATGAGAAAGTATCTAACACAGGCCTGATGTGGTAGTCAGTGGACGTCTGTAGGGTATGAACTTGGTTCTGTGGCTTTACTAGACTTCCTTTCTCAACCTCAGGACCCAGAATTTTATTTGTATCCATCCTATCAGCATCCAAAATAAGAAGAGGAAGGAAGAATAGAAAACAGATATGAAGCATTGACTCCTTGGGGGGGAAAAGGTGCCTTAGCCAACTGGACTAGGGGTGAGGCTGAGGGAAAGCATCAGGAAAAACCATCAGATACACACAACACACACACACACACCCAGATGATGCTGGGTATGATAATGTGGAAAAACTCAGCTTCTTTTGGCTATAAAAAATATGACACTCTTCCTTACAGGAACCATTTGCTATTTACGCCTCATTGTATACCCATGCACATGATTAAATATATTTGGCTTCACTTGGCTATATGTTAGTATACACACTGCATCTTCATTCATGTGTTGCTTATTTGTTGAAGTCAGACAGCAACTACTTTGAAAAATTAAAGAGTATGTCATCTCTTTTTCTTGTTGATGTTGGTGACCAAGAAAAAAGCAACTTAAAAAAATATAGAGATGCACCCATTAGGACGGCAATTATCAACAAGATGGGAAATGACCAGTGTTGGGGAGGATGTGGAGAGACTGGAAATCCTGTGCATTGCCAGTGGGGTTTTAAAATGGGGGATCCACGGGGTGCGGGGGGGAATGGTATGGCAGTTCCTCAAAAAAGTAAACACAGAAATACCATATGATCCAGCAGTTCCACTTCTGGAGTTTTACTCAAAAGAATTAAAAGCAGAGACAGAAACAGATACTGATACAACAGTGTTCACAGAAGTATTATTTACAATGGCAAAAGGTGGAAACAACCCAAATGTCTACCAAAGCATGAAGGAATAACTAAGATGTGGTATACACTTAAAAAGGAATATTAGCCTGCCTTAAAAAGAAAGGAAATTCTGATATAATGTTGCACGTGGATGACCCTTAAAGACATTATACTAAGTGAAATAAGCCAGACATAAAAGGACAAATATTGTATGATTCTACTTATATGAAGTACCTAGAATAGGCAAATTCATACAGACAGAAATGGTGGTCACCAGGAGCCGGGAGATGGGGTGACAGGGAGTTGTTGTTCAATGGGTACGGAGATGATGGTTGTGAGACGTTGTAATTGAACTTGATACTGCTGAAATTTACGTGTAACAGTGGTTAAATGGTGAATGTTATGCTGTGTATACTTTATCACAATAAGAAACCATATATATATGGAATACATTTCAGTGGTGTGCTGTTTGCGTTGGTTCTCAATTTCTCCTGAATTGTTTCAGTATAATAGCTGGCAAAGTGGCAAAGGAGGAAGTATCGCAAGCTGGCCAGCTTCAGTTCCTTTCTGGAGACCTGCATTTGGAAGGATCCTGAAGGGACACAATTTTCAATTCCTCCTCTTGAGTGTCCCAAACCCTGCCAACAGGATTGGCAAAATGTTGAACTAGGCCATTCTCCTTCCGGAGCCTGGGACTCCCTGGCAGGTCCTTGACTGAAAACAACCCCACCCTATAGTCCTGTCCTGTGCTTCTGTGCCCAGCCACCAAAATGACCTGCTGGATCATTAGTAACCAGAGCTAATTCAAGAAACGGGTAGTACAGACTCAATAGCTCAACCAGCGGCATCTCCCAGAAAACATGGCCATATTTCCACGAGGTTGTCTGGAGACCATAGCTTAAAATCAAAGGAGCAAATACAAATCCATTCCCTCAACAAATACTTGCTGGTTCTGGGACACATGCCTGCATGATACCTTTCCTTTCAAGGATAGGCAGGGCACGCGTTACGGGCACATCAGTGAAGGCAACAGTTAACCTGTGAGGTGGAAAGACCAGAACTCTGAGCTCCTTCAGGGAACCCTGGGCACCTCTCTGTGGCACTGGTCTCAGCCTATTGAGAGTGATGCTGTTGGCTAGAAATGCCTGGAAGCACATACTTGGGACCAGGTTCCTCTTTCAGGACCAGTGTTGTGGCTGGACCAACCTCTGTGGTTCCTTTTATGATTACACAAGGCCCCCAGAAACAACCAGGAGGAAACTCTGGAAAACAACTTCTGCAACTCATGGGCCCTGGGTGGACACAGCACACCTGGGGCCACACAGCCAGGTCATGGGTAGAGAAAGAGAGAGGCGTTGGGGAAGGGGTGGTTGCACAGGACTGGGGTTCTGCTTTTCTCAGGGTCAAGGATGAGGACCTGGGTTTCACAGATTCCCTCTTTATCGGTAAATTTAAAACATAAAAGTGAGAATTTAAACACAAGAATAGGGGCTCCTAGGTGGCTCAGTTAGGCATCTGACTTGATTTCGGCTCAGGTCATGATCTCATGGTTTATGAGTTGGGCTTTTGCTGTTTGGGATTCTCTCTCCCCCTCTCTCTCTGCCCCTCCCCTGCTTACATGAGCATAAGTGTTCTTCCTTTCCCTCTCTCTCAAAATAAATAAATTTCAAAAAATTTTTTAAAAAATAAACACAAGAAGAAAAGAGGGGAAAAGTGGTCAACAGGTCAGTTATCTAAATCAACCGAAGACTTATAAAACAAAGGAGCTTGGGGGTGGGGAAAGGGGCAGCTCTTTCTGGGTGGCTGGCATGATTTTTATGCAGATAGCTGCCTTTGAAGTGGATGCCTCAAAAATCCAAGCTTAAATCAGGCACTTGCATTACAAAAAGAAAACCCTACTGTCAGCACTCAGCTCACCCTACACTCCAGGTACGAATCCTCTCACTTATAAAGGGGACTCTTGGGCCACACTCCTTCTCTTGGGGCCACTTCATTTCTAAACTGCACTGATTGTGCTCAGCTCCCGCCACACCAGCCTCTCCGGTTACTCACCTGAGCCCCATTCCAAACTGAGGGCCTGGTAAATCAATAACGCTGCCTTCCCACCCAGTTAATCCCAGAGGTTGCCTAAACAAGGGCATGGCCAATGCAGCTTTCAACCTCAGCGTTTGTGGTTATTGGATTACCCCCCACATTCCCAGCTAAATTCCCTTAGCTCAAAGCTTTGCTTTTGTACCACACAGGCAGTTCTTTTATTTGTTTCTTTAATATTTTCATTTATTTTTGAGAAAGAGAGAGAGAGAGCAAGCAAGCAGGGGAGGGGCAGACAGACGATCTGAAGCGGGCTTTGTGCTGACAGCAGAGAGCCCAAGGCAGGGCTCGAACTCATGAACCAGGAGACCATGGCCTGAGCTGATGTCAGAGGCTTAATGGACTGAGCCACCCTGGTGCTCTTCAAAGCTTTACTTTTGAGGGGCGCCTGGGTGGCTTAGTCGGTTAAGCGTCCAACTTTCGCTCAGGTCATGATCTCGCGGTTCGTGGGTTCGAGCCCCGCGTCGGGCTCTGTGCTGACTGCCAGCTCAGAGCCTGGAGCCTGTTTCAGTCTGTGACTCCCTCTCTCTCTGACCCTCCCCTGCTCACGCTGTCTCTCTCTCTGTCTCCTAGAAATAAATAAACATTTAAAAAAAATAAAAAAATAAAAAAAAATAAAGAAGACAGGCAGGAACAGGGATTTCTTGACAAGGAGGAGCCAGCAATCATCCTCTCCTCTCCCCCCTGCCCTGCTCTCCCGGTAGCCCAGGCCAAGCCATCCCTGAGAGCAATTCTAGCAGGGAAGGGTCAGGATTCTTGGCCAGAAGCATGGGGGAAAGAACCACGGGGATGGCGAGCTCAGGGCACGACTCCCGTTGTCCCCTCAGCTGACCGAAAAACCCCACTGGGCAGCATATGAGCAGCTGCCTGCTCATGACAGGTCAAGCGTGCACCATACACTGGATGGGCATCATCTGATTTAATTTTCAGATGACACAAACCAGCATCTCCTCTATAAATGAAGGGACTGAGACACAACATGGTAGGCTGACCCTGCAAGAAAGCAAATGTGTAGCTCCCCTCAGCTATAAAAATAACATTTATTTAAGGGCTCAATTTGTAGAATGCCTGTTGCCTGCTCTCCATCAGCACTGCTCATTTTCTCAGGTAGAGGTGGATGCCGCTTCACAGGCCCCAACCTAGGATAGCACTTTCCCTGGACTCTGTCCTTCTTAGAAACAGATACGGACACCCCCCCCCCCAATCACTGCTGGGTTCACTGGGTGTCAGGCTCATGCCTTGACCATCCTGAATCCCAACTGAGCTGACTAGACACCATGACACCAGGTGAGATGTCCCAAGAGAAAACCATAAGAACCGGGGTCTTTACCAGGCCTTCCTTTCCAAGGGTGCTGATGCTGGAAAGACCACCAGCCACCCTGTTCCCACCCTCCAGGCCCAAGGGACACCGAAGCTGACTCCTATATAAGTAACAGCAACTCCAGACCTTGCAGTGTTTTCTTTGTCTTATGGAGTCATTTGCCTTAAAACCATCCAACAGCTGTGCGTGCCACAGTCTGCTGTACATTAATCATGCAGCACAGGGGAACGTGCCATGGCTGCTTCCAAGTCTTTGCGAACACACAGACGGGCCCGGGCCCTGGGCACCCAGCTTCCAAGCTGCTGGGGAATAGAGACAGGGCTCTAATTCCAGCTGGCCCCTCTCTGACTGCCATAAAGCCTCAGACATCTGGCCCGAAAGATTGGCAAGTGTGCGGTCCCTTGGCTGTAGAGCACATGATTATATAAGGGCTTGAGCACCGTTTGACAAAACTAAGTTCACCCTCTCCCACCCTGCGATGGTCTGAGGGCACCCACCTCAGCTCACACCTCTTCCTTCTCCCTGTGTTCTAGTCTATTCTCCCCATCTCAGAACAGTTCAGAGCACTGCATGTTAAAAACTAGTAGACTCACGATATTCGTTTAAAAACAACACAGCAGTTCCATTTGCTGAAAGCCTACTGTGTGCCGGCGACCCGAAGCCTCACGGACACCTGCAGGCCTCGCCCTGTTTTCTCCATCTGCAGAGGAAGCAGAGGCAGCCACAGGCCAGTGAGGGTTCCTGGAGTCACACAGCTGGGAAGGGGCGGAGCCAGGATCCAAACCCTGATCAGGTCGATTCCCTCATAGCACATTCCTTCCTGTCCCACAATCCTGTCTGGCCCTCCTGCAATCTCTGTTACCTGGTCAGGATCCAGAGGCCCCGAGAATGAAAAATGATCCACCAGAGAGGCCAGGCCAGCTCAGGGCGGATCAGGGGCCCGGAGGGAGAAGGGGAAGGAGGGGCGCTGTCGGAGCCGGGGAAGCCAGGAGGAAGATTGCACAGAAGGAAACTGTTTGTTGTGAGACGTTTAATTATTGCACTTGGGGGTAATTTATTATCAGGGAAATGAAGTGATTCCATTAGCCTCCTGTCGCTCTCCAAAACAAACCCGTCAGAGCGGGGTGAGGGGGAAAGGAGATGAGAGCTTCTTTGTTTTAATTTGTTTTTCTGCCCATCTCCAAATGGAGGTCCGGGCTGCATTTATCTATGGGAAGGGAGTTGGCGGTGCTCCTGCGTGAGCCTCTCTGCTACATTCAGCCCCTCTGCAGCCACATTTCCATATCGGAACAAAAAACGAGCCCAGCTTGGGAAAATGGGGCAAGTGCCCAGTCAACACAGGAAGAGACCAGAAGCCTGGGAGCCAGAGCCAACTCTGCCACCCACTGGCTCTGGGGCCTTGAGCAACTCTGTCCCCAGCTCATAAATGAGATTCTCCAAAGGTAATGCGCCTTCACCCCCTTAACATCCCCAAGCACCAGCTGATTTGAGCTTCCAGGAATCCTCGTGCCTCTTAGCACGACATTCAGGTTCTACTAAGAGCTCAGTCAAGGGCAGAGCTCTCCTTCCTCCTCCCCATCAGGTGCTATCGCTACTTGTATCTAACAGATGTGGCTCTGAGCTAGCAAATGGCAGAGTCAGAGCCAGGATCCGGGTCTGAGCTTCAGCTCGGCCAGTGCTCTAAGCCAGTGCCCTGCAATATCATCTCATTCCATGGGGGTAAAGGGGATGCTCCTGGCACACCTCAATGGCCCACATCACAGCAATGCAACACCCTACCTCCCTGGACTGTGAGCAACTGAAGACAAGGCACTATTGTTCTCTTCTTTATATCTGAAGTACTCCAGTGCCTAACCAAATCGGAAGTGCTTTGTTTTTCTTTGTATTCCCAGTGCTTGGCACTCAGCAGGTACCCAATACATATTTGTTGAATTAATCAATTACCCTGTGATATGACATTTCTCACTTAGCTGAATGGGTAACCAGATCTTAACCAAGGGAGAGGAAATTGCGCCTTTTTCACAGAAAATCTAGATATCTGGAGAGAGAAGACCTGAGGGCAGTCCAGTCATTCCAGTGGGGAGAAGCCAAATTTTGCTCCTCTGCTCAGGAGCTCCGATTTCCTCAGCAACTCCACTGTGCCTCCTCGGAGATGAATGCCACCAACTGATAAGGGTGCCAGAGGCCATGGGCTACAGGAATCTGCCTCTCCCAGATGCCCCACCCTGGTCATGTACCCAGGGAGCTGAAATCTTTCTCTTGGCACAGTTTCCTGGTCACTCCCTCATCTAGAACATAACAGAGCAGCATCGTCCGGCCCCTAAAGACAGAGCCAGAAACCCCAAGATTGTGTTCAGGCCACTGACAGACCCAGGCACCTTCTGGAGGGTTCAGCACTAGGGAGTCAGAACACTTCATGGTCCAGTCAGGCACCAAGATCAAAGGCAAGGGAGCTCAACACTGCCATCCACAGAGGCTCCAAGACATGTGGCTGCCATTATCAGAGAATTGTCTGAGCTTCCTAGTCCCATTTCACATACTAGAAGTAAGATTTCCCCCCCACGGACACTGGATATGACCATACCCCAGCTCGCCACCGATGTCCATTCAGTGATCCACTGAGCTGGAAGGAAGACACACACACTCTGAACACACAGTCTGGGTGGTTTTCTAAATCAATAAATAGCTTTGGTTACCATCAACCATTCAAACTGGTTGAAGATGTGAAGCCAATGAACACAGGATGGGAGAGATTCAGGTGCATGACCCAAGTGCTGTGGTTCCTCATCCCCACTTCTCCTAGCATGGGGGTGGGGGGAAGAATCATCCCCATCTCTTGAACGATGACTGCCTGGGTCCCTTATTTGTATCTGCCATAAGCTGGCTAGATCATATCAAGCAAGTCCCCCAAATCCATGGGTCTCAAACTTTAATGTGCATATGAATCACCAGGGGACATAGGTTTTAATGTAGCAGGATTGGGGCAAAAACCTGAAATTGTGCAGTTTTAGCAAGCTCTCAGGTGATACTCACACTACTAGTCTGTAGACCACACTTTGAGTAGCAATGCCCTAAACTCCTGGATCCTCAGTTTCATCTGTAAAATGGGACTCACATTAGCTACCCCATAAAGCTGTCAGAGACTAAACACCCAGCAAAGAGTCTGGCACACAATGGAGCAAGTCACAAATATGAATTTTGCCTTCCCTGCACTTCTACATATTTCTAGCTGACCCCTGAGCCACTGGTTATTGACCTTGTTTGGCCAATAGACCCCTCTGAGAACCTAACAAAAACTAAACGTTCTTTACCAGCCATGGGCTAGACTGTGCGGTGATAACAGAAAGTCCAAAATCTCCATGGCTTTTAACAACCAAAGTTTACTCCATGCTTCTGCTACGTGTCCGGCATGGGTCAGGGGGGCTGTGCTCATTGTAGTCATTCAAAGACTCTGATGATAGAACCTCCATTTCAATGTACAAGTGCATGTTCATCATATTGGAGGACAGGCCCGTGACAGCATCTGCTGAGAAGTGACATGTCACTTCTACTCATATTTCCAAGACCAAAACAAGTTCCCATGCACTGCCTCATTTCAAAAGGGCCAAGGAAGTGCCAAGATGGAGAGCCAGAAGTGTTTGATGAAGAACACTAATGATTACCACCAACCTACTTCCCAAGGGAAAGAATGCACTCTAGAAACTTGCTCATAATTCCATGAGGTCCACAGACATTCCAAGCCCAGTCCACCATTTATACTTTCTGAACATGTTCAAAGGAAACTGGGAAGAAGTAGGACTCATTCATCAATTCAGTAAATGTTAACTGAGCATCTACTATGTCAGGCACTTTATGGAAGGGAAACAAGATAGAACAGGTCCATGCTTTTACAGGTCTTATATTCTAGAGGGGGTTAAACAGATAATAAGTGGGGAAATTACAGCAGGTAGTAAATATTAATCAAGGTAATGAACAAGAGTGTGATGTAACAGAGTAACTGGAATGTTGGGAGAGACCTACTTTAGATAGAGAGGGCAGGGAAGGCCATTCTGAGAGAGGATATCTGAAATCAAAACAGAAGGAGCCAGACATGTGCCTGGCTAGAAGAAAAGCACTGCAGGCAGAGGAAACAGCAAGTGCAAAGGCCATGAGGCAGGAAGAGATCAGCGTGCTGGATGGATAGAAGACTAGTGTGATGCCATCTTAGTGAGTGAAGTGGGAAGTGGTAGAAGTTGAGGTGGGACAGAGTCAGAGAGGTTGGCAGAGACCAGATTGTATGGGTCTTGGGTAGGTGTTCATGCTGCCTAACCCAGATCCTAGGTACCCTTCCCCCATTGCAAGGGGAGTTGTGGATACCCTGAAGACTGACAAGGGTCATCTAGAACCTCAGGACAACACAGGCTGAAGCTGAGTCCAGGGGACAGAGGATACTAGTGCTAAGCCTAGGAGGCTAGAGAAGACTAGAAGACTAAAGAGCTGTTAGTCCATTCTTCTCTTTTGCTGCTACAGGACCCAGGTGAGAACTTCCTTCTGTAACTCAACTCGTCTCCCTTTTCTCTTGTACAAAGATCCATGCCACCTTCCTCTCCTGTCTACAGCTGCACCAGGCTGGCCTCCCTGACTCTAGAGTAAGTTTTCTGCTTTCCTACCTCCAAGCTGTTATGATATCCCTCCTTGAAATGTTGTATAATTTCCTCTCTACCTGCACATGGACCATTCATCCTGCAGAAAAAAAAAAAAGGCTTTAATCCCACATTTCTCGGCTCTAGCTAGCTGATCCCTTCTTAAATTTTTAAAGCAGCATTGAATTGGCCTAATGGCACTGGTTACTGCTTCACACAATTCTCTGGTCTCAGGAAACTATAAGCTCATGAAGAACAGGAATGATGTAGCTGAGTAGCTGCCCCTTGTCTTACACACAGACAGTAATTGTTTGACTTAAGACAGAGGTAGTAGATTGGGAAATGTGGTAACACTGTCCTCTGCATCCAGACCCCCTGGAGGATAGGGTTGGTCCAATTTATTGCTCATCCCTGGATCCCCAGTCTCCTAACACAGGACCTAGAGCTAGCCAGCACTCAATGGATATAAACCATTGAATTTTATATAAAACCATTGGATATTTCCTGTGAAATAAACCACAGGATTTATCTTAGGTTGGCAATTTTGGATAGGGGACTTGACATCTCTGAGCCTCAGTTTCCTTATCTCTAGACCAGGGATGATGAGTTCCTTCCACATCAGGTCGTTGTGAAGACTGAAGGAAACATAAAAGCATTATGTGAACTGTGGAGTCCTCACATATTATGAGTGGCTGAATGGATCCCTGGTCAACAGACTTTGTCATTTCCCAGGAGACACCACACCCAAAAGAGAAGGATGTGTACCAGAGGGTTGACTGACACATCCTGCTTCCTACCAAAGCAGGTCAGACCAAAAGCAAAGAATAACAGGGTTGTGTTTCAAGGAAGAGCATCCGTGCTTTGAAAGATGAGTATCTTCTCACCCATCATGTCTGATATCAACTCTGCTTGCCCGCTGATTCTTTCTCTTTTGGCCTCATGGGGAGAGAGGAGGGGAGCTTGGGCAGCCACGTTTCATAATGTTGTTGGTCTCCAGGCTCCTTCCACCTTATTTGCTTCTCAGGGGACTTATTTGAGTTGGGTAGAGCAGTTGGATCTGCTCTGGCTTCCTGCACATTCTATACATCAAAAGAGAGTCTGGGTAGCAGCAGGAAAGGTCAGTAAGTCCATCATATGTGAAGATGAGATTTTGATCTTACCGAGCACAGAATGATGCAGAACTGGAGGCCAACACCACTTTCAGCACCTGCACACCTCGGTACCATTTCACAGCCAGACAGAGTTGAGTGGTATTCTGGCTCTGCCATGTATAAGATGTGTGACCTTGGGTAGTCTCCTAATCCTTCCAGATTCACTTTCCTCCTACTACCTACTTCATAAGGCTTTGGTGAAAATGCATCCAGATAATGCTTGTAAAGCATTAACAAAGTGCCCAGAACATGGAAGAGCTCAACCGATTCTGATTATTATCATTATTATACCATCAAGGCACAGGTTTGGGGCTTGAAAAGTATCCTTTTACATACCTCCCAAAAGGAAAAGAGCCACAAACCTACACTGAATGCTCTTAATACACTTGGGGATCTCCTCTGTCATGCATGCACACTCATCGCACCCTCAAAGACAAAGTTGTCTGAGCCCTGTGAGCTTCTACTGTACAACATATGCAGAACAAACTGGAAAGTGTCTACACTGGCAAGTTTCAAGACCATGATCATTCACATAATGGCCACATGTCAAAACTCTCCTTTTGATTAGGAAGTGAGAGAGGTGGCTGAAGGCAGAGCTCTAAAACATACCCATATCAAAGCTGAGCCAAGCCAAGGCACACACTCAGGACCACCAGGGAAGTCTCACCTTGCCAACTGGTGCATCAGGAAGTAAGTTTGCCTCCCCACTCCTAGTGCAGAAAAGTTGATATTGTGTTGGTCACCTATCTGCCTTGCTCATCAAATTCTGAATCTCTCAAACGAAGTGACTAATCTATTCATCTTTAGAAGCCCAACATACCAAACAGTACGCACTCAATAAATACTTGTTTAAGTCAACTGAGCTGAGAGAATCTTTTTTCTCTCCCCATAGGTGCAGAGAGTAGTAAGCCCTACCTAAGGAGGAAGCTTCCTGAGAATCCCACCCCCATTTCTGGGGTATAGGCCCATCCAGCCTGGAAACCAATCTTCACTGCTCCATACTGGCATTTCAGTCTTGGGGTTTGGTTACCTGTTGACATCTACCCCTTTATCTAGACATACTAACTTCTGAAGAATAAAGATACTCTGTCTTCTGGAGCAGAGGGGGGGCGCAGGCATTATTAGTATGATATCCTGGCTACTCTCCATCTGCTCTCCAAGTCCTGCCTCTACCCTTCACTCCTCCAATCCTGGGAGGCTGAACTCCATGAACTGCATCAAATAGTCTCCCTTGGCATCTGGCTTCCAGATGGTTTCAGTCAAAGGGAGGTGCTAACAGGAGATCAGGAGATACAAGGAGAGACAGGTCAGGGTATTTCCCCAGCAACCCTCCTGATGGGTCATGGCTGTACTCCTCTGTACAATTCCACAGCTCCTGCCAGGTGGCCCTCTCCCCAGGTTCCATTACTGCTCCCTGCCTTGAACGTTTCACACACAGGTGTGGAAATGGCATTCTGCTCTTATTAACCCTGGAGTCTTTCATCATACTAGTCAGTGTCCTTTAACCCAGCCCACTTTCTCTGTAAACAATACTCTCACTGAATCCTCCTTAATTCCTAGCCTGACTGTGACATCTGCTTCCTGAATCTCGACAGGCCTGGAAATCTGAGGATCTAGGTTCTAGTCCTGACATTGTGGCAACTGACCACATGCCTTTGGTAAGGCCCCACCTCTTCCAAATTTCAGTCTTTCCCTCTGTGCAATGGACAACTTGACTGAGTGTCTCTAAGTTCCTTTTATGGTACAAATGGTTCTCACATATCTCGCAGGGTCCCTAGGACAGTACTGTGCACAGAGATGGTCCTGGAAACTACTTGATCGAAGGCTGTAGGGTGGGGAAAGGAAAGAGTATGTAGGGAGTGCAGGAATATAGAGGAAGGTCTTGAAGATAGAGATTTTAGTTAATGCTAGGTTGTTCTTTGGCAGAAATGTGAACAACCAATAGCAGAGAAAGCTGGTTTCCTGTGACCTGGGTTTTGTGATTTATGTGGCTGAAATGGCCAGTTAGGGACAAAGAGACTTGGCTGAGAGGAGGTGTGTAGAAACAGGACTATACAATGAATAGTCAAGCATGGGATGAGATTGAACAGTCCTGAGTTCAGGTCTCAGCTGTGCCATTTCCCAACTTTGGGACCACGGTTGTCTCACCTCTACACCTCCAATCCCTCTCCTTAGAGTAAAGATTATACGAACAACTCCCTTAAGGGACAGATAGGAGAGTGAGAAATATATGTACAGCATTTATCACAGTGCCTGGAACATAATAAGTGCTCAAAAAATATAATCTATCACAATAAATACCACCTATCTTATGACCAATCAGCTGGACTGGGAAGCAAGGTGCTATGGTAGGAGAATCAGGAAAGCTGTAGAACCCATTCACTCCTATAACCTGAGGTAGGAGACAGGAAATGAAACCCAAACTTTCTTAGGTACTAGGTCAGAGGAAACAAGAGCTCAGTAACCACCTCTACTTTCTTTCTAGGTAAAATTTCCCAACTCTGATGCAATGAATTTGAACTGAATCAGAGCATGTCAGTTTCAATAAGCTTAAGAGGAGAGAGACTCTGAGCCAGCTGAAGCAGCCGGAATCCGCAGGACAGGCCACTATGGGGGAGAAAGCTGTGCAAAGCCAGTGCAGAAGTCCATGTGGAGTTCCCCTGGAAGTCTTTGGCTGAGGGCCAGGCTATACATGTGCAAGATGAGACTATCTAGTCCTTTCCAGAAAGTGACTGCTACAGGCTTGAAAGCTGAACAGAGATGCTAGCTAAAGAGTTCTGGGGGACATTGGCACTCTGACTCAGCAAGCATGCTGAGATCTCTCTAATACCTCATTGACATGCTATGCTTCCAGATGAGACAGCAGAATTCAAGGAATTAAAGGAAAATGTTGCTTTAATAAATGCACAGATGGGGAATCTCATAAGGAAGAAAAATAGAAACTATTTTTTCAAAAAAGAAGCAAATACAAACTATACACCTGAAAATGATCATTGCTGAAATGAAAGTTTCACTAGATAGGCTTAACTTCAAACAGAAGATAGAAGATAAACTAAAAGATCTATAGAAGTTATTAATCTGAAGAACAAAGAGAATAGAGATTGAAGAAAAATAGAGCCTAAAAGACCTATAGGGCAATATCCTATGGCCTTGCCTATCTGTAATTTGAGTGCTAAAAGAGAAGAGAATGAGATAGAGAAAAAACAAACTTTAAGAAATAATTTTTAATATTCTAAATTTGATTTAAAAAATATCAACTCATAGAACCAAGAAGCAAAAAGAAACAAAAACAAAAATTTTTTAAATGGAAAAGTACCATCTGGTGCATGATAGTCAAAGTACTAAATGTCTCACTTGCCTTTCCCTTGCCCTGGCCCTTCTTTCTCTTACCTAGTCTGGTTTGAACGTGGCTCTGACTTCAGATCTTTCCTGATTAAGAAGATGGAGTCAAGGGGGAAGCATCCTTGAGTTTGGCCACCAAAGAGAGAGGTGCTCAGCAGGATCTGGAACCATGGGACCAGCAGACGTGTGGGTAGATGGAGAGTTGTGACTACTTAGGCAAGGTACAGGTCCAGATTCACACCATGTGAGCTGTATAGTGAGGAACACCTCATTATTTTCCACAGAAATAATAACTATTTCCTGGAGGAACAGATGGCCTCCCCCTCTGCATTTATCTGTTTCCACTGAAATCTAGAGCCAGGTCTTCCCCCAACTCCTGATTCCAGAGAAAAGCAGCAGAATATGCTATACCTACCCAGGGCTGCTCAGGGCTTTAAAAACAGGTCCTCTCAGCATTTATGGCTTGCAGCTCTCTGAGATCTAACACCAAAGAGAGCATGCAGGGCCCAGAATCCTCCTCCAGAGAGGTATTTCTCAAGTGTGTTAGGAAATACAGTGCTATTACACCCAATTCCCAGAGCAGGGAGAGGAAAGTATCAAGTTTAGCATCAAAGTTCAAGCATTACCATCTAGTTTAGGCCTGTGTCCAAGCAGCTCAGAGGCTCAGCAGGACCAAAGCTTCCAGAGAAGGGGCGTTCATACCTTCATCACCTCCTGCTGCTGCCTGAGGTTCCCAAATCATGGGAGAAGGCAGAGGGTTGGAGTTAAGTGTGAATCCCAAGTTTATGTAAAACCAGAGAGATCAGGTTACCCCAAGCAGCTGGGAAAGAGCTTTGGAATTTCTGAATAGGAGGGCCTCAGGAGCAGCAATCCGAGTGAGGTGCCAGAGAGAAGTCCTCAGGCCTCTGGGCAGCACTCAACCTGCCACTGGGAACATGGCATTTGTCCACATCAAAGATGGGGAGGTTGATGGGGACTAATATATGGGGATCCACCGCCACTCACCTTCTTGACATTGTATCCAGAGATTGCAGCCATAAGGCAGGGGCTTTTTTCCCAGTGTTAGAGAATAGACAGGACCCCTGCTCCCAAATTAGTTGCTACTGGTGGAGTTTCAGGCATCAGTAACAGAGAATATGGAACAACAGGGAATTTTCTTTCACTCTTCAGCTCACACTGCCTGTTAGAGGCACTGTGAAAGCAGGCCCTGGTTATTGGTTCAGCTTGGGGACTAGACAGCAAAATAATAAAATTACCTGACTGGTCCTTGGCTATCCATATCAGTCAGAGTTCTCCAAAGAAACAGACCCAATAAAACATAACTGTATGTGGAGAGAGACAGAGAGATTGATTGATTTCATGGACTCGGCTGACACAGTTGTGGAGGCTGGCAGTTCCAAAGTCCGCAGCATGGGCTGGTGGGGTGGAGGCCCAGAAAAGAGATGACGCTGCAGTCTGAGTCCGAAGGCAGCTTCTACAGAAAGTCCTCGTCTTCAGTCTTTTTCTATTTAGGAGGGAGGTCAGTGGTTTTTATTAAGGTCTTCAGCTGATGGGATGCAGCTGAATCCCATTATGGGGGAGTAATCTGTTTTACTCAATGGCCATTGATTTAAGTACTAACCTCATCAAAAAACCTCCATAGAAACAATTAGAATCATGTTTGACCAAACATCTGGGTCCTGTGGCCAAGTTAACAGAAAATGAACCTTCCCACCGTCATTCTGACAAATATGCCTACAGAGGGAGCGACCTGTGCAGGACAAAGATGGGCCTGAGGACAAGTCAACCAGGTCAGAAGGGGGCTGTGACTACCCAACTTGAGTGTTCTCCTAGACAGCCGCAGTACAGGTCACTGGACCCATATCCTTTCAGGGCGCGGTGGGGGCGCTAGACCAGAGCTTCTCCAATTTGAATGTGCATGTGAATCACCTGGGATCCTGGGTGGGGGTCTGAGATTCAGCATTTCCCATAAGGTCCAAGTGACTACCTGCTGGTCCACAGGCCACACTTTGAGCGGCAGGTGGAGGGATAAAGAGCACAGGCCCTGGAGTTAGAGTCCCACCTCTGTCCCTTCGTTTGCTGTGTAACTTTGAACAAGGGTGGTCCTTACCCCACCTGAATCTCAGCATCCTCGTCTGTAAAGCAGGGGATACAAGTAGTATCAGTTTCAGAAGCTCTTTGTGAAATTAAAGTGAAAATGAACAGGAAGTATTGTGGCATACAGTTCAACCTCAGTGAAAGCTCTTGGCTACTACATTAATATGCACACGAGATTTTAAAAGAATCCTTGTCAGGTAAGATAAATAAAGCTTATATCCATTGATTAGCTTGGTGAAAGAACCTGGACATAAAAACCACAGGAAGAACAGTTAATAAAATTGAGAACATTCTCCCTGGAGAAGAATGGATGTAGGCAGGAGGCAGAGGGAGAGTGGAAGCAGGAAAAGATATGATTAAGGGCTCCCTGAATATACTTGAACTAGAGTATCCATGAAAATGAAATGAGAATTATCTTACAAGGCTCCTTTGTAAGGTTAAACAAAGACCAAGACATGGAGCTTCCTGGGAAGTCAAAATGGGATCAGTAACAGGACTCGGGAGCCACTGAAGCCATCCAAAGGTGAAGCATGCTGTGTGGCCTGAGTCATCCGTCTGCCACCAGTGACAGTCAGGCCAGCAAAACCATCAGAGGCCAGAGGCTGGTGCCACAAATGCACGTGACAATTCCCCAAACCCTCCAAGCGCTTCTAGAACTCAGAGCAGCCTACATGGGTGGCTCTCCCTAGCAATGGTCTCCACCATGCAGTGCTAGCCCTCCAGCCCTGCTGTTCAAGGGCCTCTCCAGGGGGACACTTGGCACATTGCAGGCTTAGTCATGATGCATCAAACAATTCATTCAGATTTCTTCAATTCCATTACCAGGCCCTTTGGGAGCCAAATGGGAAAAAGAATCAGTTGGTGTGCTGGCCAGAGAAGCAGCTGTGTCCAAATAGTGTGCCCTCCATGAAAACACTGACCTGTTGTCCTGCAGTCTCCCAGGCCAGAGCTGTCACGTTGCCAGAACATTCAGACAACCACACTGCTTGGTCATATGTTGAACACTCTGTATACCCACGGAGACAGACCCCCCCGAGTACCCTCTGCCCCAGCCCCTACCCCATGACCCCCCTGGATTGCTCCACAGTCTCGCAACCCAGGGGTTCAGGCCTGGCTCAGCAGGAGACTGGGTCTGCCCAACAGCCAGTCACCAGTTGTGGAATATTCTGACATCGCCCTGTATATTGTAGACAAGTCCCCAGGACCCATCCCTCGGCTTCTTGCACACGTCTGAGAGTTCTTCCCATGCTGAGCACAGCACAAGAGAAACCATCTCCTCCCCAAGCACATCTGTCTTTCTATGGCCTTATATCCTCATCTCCTGCCTCCATCACCTTCCCTTTAGGAGAGAAGAGAGCTTAGAAGAGAAACAGAATAAAGAGGGAAGGACCAGGTTGGGCTGAGAGTACTTGAGCCCAGCTGCTGGTTTGGGTGGGTGCACCCTCTAGACAGGACGCTTTGGCTCCACATGGAAAGAAACAGCCTTGGGGTGCCTGGTCAGTTCAATTGATTAAGCATCTGACTTTGGCTTGGGTCATTATCTCAAGGTTCATTGGGATTCACTCTTTCCCTCTCACACTCTGTCTCTTGGCCACTCACACTCTTTCTCTCTCAAAATAAATAAACTTCCAAACAGAGAAAGAAAGAGAGAGAGAGAAAAGGAGGAGGGAGGGAGGGAGGGAAGAAGGAAGGAAGGAAGGAAGGAAGAAAGGAAGGAAGGAAGGAACAGCCTTCTTTGTCCACCTTCCCCTTGGAAATGGGGAGTTCACTGGTTCTCCCTGTAGGGATAGTGAGCCCCTCAAGGCCAAGAACAGATCTGAGGGTCAAGCAGATAAGGCCTGACTCAAACCCTGACCCTATTGCTGACTACCTGTATATCTGTGAGGTAACAGAACCTCTCAGAACCTCAGTTTATTTAAAAAAAAATTTTTTTTTAATGTTCATTTATTTTTTGAAAGAGAGAGAGCACAATAGCGGGACTGAGAGAGAGGGAAACGCAGAATCTGAAGCTGGCTCCAGGCTCTGAGCTGCCAGCAGAGGGCCAGACTCAGGGTTCAAACTCATGGACCATGAGATCATGACCTGAGCTGAAATCAGACGCTTAACCGACTGAGCCACCCACGCACCCAGAACCTCAGTTTCTTTATCTGTAAAATGGGAATGAGAATAAGAATAGCACCTATTCACAGGGCTACCATGGGGGCAAAAGAGATCAAAGCACACAAAACACGCAGTCTGATCCTTGGCGTTCAGTACTGAATACATGTGGGAGTTAGATCTCACTAGAGAAATCCCTGCCCCAAAACCTGGCACAAAGTAACTTCTGACTAAACATTCATCAAACTGAATCAGGCTGGAGTCTGTCAGGAATACTCACCAGCTCCTAGGTCTGTCTGAAAGTGGATTCTGGGGTGGAGGCAGCTGTCTCCCAGCACCCCCTCACCCCCCCCTGTGTCAGCCAAGGTCTAGGAGATGGGGGCCTCCCCATCTGAGGTCTGCCAGGGGAGACAAGAGCTCTGAAGAATTCAGACAGCCCAAGCCTACGGAAGGTGCATGCTCCTTCAGCCCCGGGGCAGGGGGTGTGCAAGAAAGAGGGAGGGAGAGGGGCACCTCCTCATGAGGCCTTGCTCCCATCTCTACCAGGTCTAAACAGCTTTAGCCTGAACCCTAGTTTCTCTCTGCCTGACGCCTGCCCCGCCCTTTATGAAAGGCGCCCTCCTCTGCAGAGGCTTCTTGCTCTGAATCCAGAAGGGCGTTAGGACCCAGCCTGTCACATCCGGCCTTAGCAGCCTTCACTGATTGCCTAGCCAACCAGAGACAGGCCTTCAGGTGGCTGTGGCCTTGGACGCTAACCCCTAACCAGCCCAGGTTCCTGGAGCCAAGCCTATTCTGACAAGTCAGTCAACCGTCGTCGGGCATCTGTTGTGTGTCAGGCTCTGCACCCCTTCCAGGGGAAAATGAGGCCTTCCTTCTGCGGAAGAGGTAGGGGGGGGAGGGGGGGAAATGGCTGTGCCCATGTGAGTTGTCTAAGGCTGCGACAAAGGGCCACAGGGATCTCTCAAAGGTGCTTCAGTGAGGACGCAGGACTAGCCGCACGTCCATCAAAGAAGTGCCCACAGACCAGCAGAGGAGCCCAGGGAAGGGGACGGAGACAGCCAGAGAAGTGGGTCGTTTCCAGTGCGGCGGGGCCACAGGAAAAGCTGGGATGAACACCGAAGCCCGGGGGCGTTGAAGGTCTTGCATCTGGCATCTGAAATTGGCACTCCCAGGACACTGACCTGGAGGACACCTGCCCGCAGGGGACAGTGGCCAGAAGCTGCTCTCAGGCCAGGCTGCTCCCCATCCACCGAGCAGGGGGTGATCTCAGACTCTGGAGAACCCCAGGAGCTCGGGCACCCACTCTCCTCTACGTTAACAGGTTTTTGAAGAGGCCAAGCCCCTCTTCAGGAGGCGGGTCTGATTGCTTTCAGCCAATCATGGTGGTGCTTTGGGCTTGGATGCATGATTCCGGCCAATAAGATGCAAACCTGCTGGAGGGCCGCTGGTCAAGGAATCCTTGCAGGGAATCAAAGGCCACCTGATGGTGACCAAGTGGATGTGGAGTCTGGAGATACTGCATCCATCTCGTGACCCTGAGGGGCGCCATCCTCGAGGCAAAGCTGAGAGAACCTCAGAGCAGGTGGAGCTGGAGCTCAGGGGACTCCTGCCTCTGAACTGATGACCAACAGCAAATCCCCTTAGTGCCCAAGCCCATTCACTCCGGGTTTTCTTAGCTGTGAGGCTTCCGAGAGATTTAGAGACCCCGTCTTCTCTCTTCTCCCTGCATTGGGCTTGAGAAATATCCAGAGCCTAGGGTTGCCAATCAAAACTAAGGTTAGCAAATGAAAATATAGGATACCAGTTAAATGTAAACTTCAGGTAAACAATAAGTAATTGTTCTAGTATAAGTGTGTCCTATACTATATTTAAGACATACTTCTACCAAAAAAAAAATTATTGCTTATCTGAGACCCAAATTTAACTGGATATCCTATATTTTACCTGGCAACTCTACTCCAAATCTCTCGTTTTCTCTCATTTAGTACTGAACTATTCTCCAAAAAGCTTTCAACACCCTGAGGGGCTTCTGGGACGGCACCAATACACCCCCCCTTCCACCGAGCCCCAAGTTGCCACCATGTGTCCCCTTCTTCTTTGCTGAGTCCTAACAATTGGTGAAAGAGGAATGAGAATGAGGGAGACCAAAATATCACCTCCATGCTGCGAAAGCTGATGGGGAGGTCTGGTTGAGAGCTACAAGCACCTGGCCTCCTGATACTGAACCCCACACTAGACAGAACACCTACCCAGTCCCAGGCAGCCCTGGACCCCCCTGGCCCCACTGTGGGCACAGGAGGGGGCTGCCAAACCCCCAAGTAACTCCACAACCAGGAACAACTCAGGCAGAGGTCTAGGCTTTGGGCTGGCAGAGACCTGGGTTCCAACCCTGACAGCCATTTAATGGCTTTGTGACCTTGGGCAAGCTGCTTTCACTTCCTGAGGCTTAATCTCCCTATGCGTGAAGTCAGGATTGAAATATGTCCCTACTATATGATATATGACTTACTTTAAAACACTTAAGTATAGGGGCATCTGGGTGGCTCAGTAGGTTAACTATCTGACTCTTGATTTTGGCTCACGATTCGCGAGATCGAGGCCGACGTGGGACTCTGTGCTGACAGAACAGAGTCAGCTTGAGATTCTTTCTCTCCTCTCTCTCTGCCCCTCCCCCACTCACGTGTGTGTGCGTGCACGCGCGCGCGCGCACCCGCGCCCACATACTCTCTCTCTCAAAATAAACATTTTTTAATTTTAATAAAATAATTAAGGATAAACAATGTGAAATAAACGTATATGTGCGTATTCATTTATTTTCAACTTCACCCTAAGGCAATTATTGATCACTGCAGTTCCCTATCAGGAGTCCACATTCTAATAGATGCTAGAAAGGGCTTTAAATATCCCATATTAATGTGCACTGCAGGGTCTGTAGCCTAACCTAATGAAAGGCAGACTTACTTCTCATGAGTTAAGTGACAGAGGTTCCGGAAATGGGGCTGGCGGGAAAAACACAGCATCCTAGCCTCTGTGTAAACAGGGGTCAAGAATCCAAACACTCAGCCACTTAGCAGAGTGCTGGCATTCAAGTTCTTTTGGCTCCATGTGCCCCGCCTTTCACTTGATGGAGGGTCTTTCATCTGATCTGCCTCAAAGGGTGGTGGGTCCTGCCGTCAAAGCACTGCGTCCTCCACCTGGAGTGTTTTTATGCACAGAGGTTGCCGAAGGGCCAAGGTGAGGGCAGGGAGCACTCTGAGCTTATAGGAACAGGTGTCCCACAGTAGCAGTCACTTATCTACAGGTCTTCACGTGCCAGAAGCTGAGACTGGTCTGAGACAGGTCTGAGACACACTCATTGCCATGCATATCCAAGTGGCAAGAAGAAAATGCAGAATGTCAGCCCAGCTGTGATCACTGGAAGCTATATATTAACAACAACAGCCCTGACAGTTGTTGAATGGCCGAGTTGATTAGATTCCTTCCCAGCTTCTCCTTCTGGGTTGTTGGGAGGATTCATGATAAGAAAGAGACATGAAATACTGATAAATGTTGTTGTATTTATCTTTATTTTTATATTTTTATTACATTAAAAAATTTTTTTTAATCTCTGAGAGAGACAGAGAGAGAGACAATGGGAGCAGGGGAGAGGGAGACACAGAATCCGAAACAGGCTTCAGGCTCTGAGCTAGCTGTCAGCACAGAGCCCGACACGGGGCTTGAACCCACGAACCAGGAGACCATGACTTGAGCCGAAGTCGGACGCTTAACTGACTGAGCCACCCAGGTGCCCCTCATCATTCTTTTTTATTATTCGAGCCTCCCTCTTCTTTGGTCAAAGAACCTCTCCAAGCTGGGGAGGGGAGCTGAGAAGAGGAGGGAGGAGGGAAGAAGGGGGTCGTTAGCTGAGATTTAGAAGAACACAGCATGACCAGCCAGTGACACCCTCAGTCCCCAGAGGTTGCAATGTGTTAAATCTCAGTGCACATGGGCTCGAAACGGCTCTCTCACTCATGGCAAAAGCCCATCCAAGGCCCTCTGCGACTGAGGTCATGAGTTCCCATCACTGTAATCTCGTGGTCACACACAAGCTGCTGGAGACCTCTGCTCTTTCCACCCACTAGTGACACATGACATTGAGATATGGCTATTCTTGATGTGGTCACATTTTGTCATGGAGATATTCTGATGATTGTAAGAATAATAACATCAGAAATAATCATTGTCGTGTACCTAGAACATAGTAAAATAAATGCTAGCTGAGTTCCTCATGTGAATGTTCTCATAACACAATACTTTATGAAATCTAAAATGGGGAAGGTGAACCTTAAAAAATTAAGAAATGGGGTGCCTCTGTGGCTCAGCCAGTTGTGTCCAACTCTTGGTTTGGGCTCAGGTCACAATCCCAGGTCACAGAATCAAGCCCCACATCAGGCTCCATGCTGAGTGTGGAGCCTGCTTGAAATCCTCTCTCTCTCCCTCTGCCCCCCTCCCCTACCCTCTCTCTCTCTCTCTCAAAAAAGAAATAATTAAAAACCTAATTAATTAATTAATGTACCCAAAGTCACGGAGTAAGTGGCAACTGGGATTTGAACTCAAGCGATCTCATTACAGAACCTGTACTCCTAACCACTGGTTTATAAAATGCCAACAGAATTTGGGGTGGAAGATACAAAAGTAGACAATCAGATTCTAAATTTCAAAAAGAGACAAACAAACTGAAATATCCATGAAAATTCTGAAAAAGATCTATGAAGAATATGCTCTCTATCCCCAATAATTATATCAGCATGTCATAGCATACGCCCAGACAAGTCTGCCAATCAAATGGAAGAAAAAGGGGAGAAAGAGACCCTGCTACATGTGGAACTCAGTGTTTGATAAGTGTGATCTCTCAGATCATGGAAGGAAGTAGGGATGAAGCAACAAATGGTATAGGGCCAACTGGGTGGCCATCTAGAAAAGCATAAAGTCAGCTCCATGCTCCATACCACATACAAAGATAAACTCCAAACCGGTCAAAGCTTTAGAGTGAAAAAACATGAAATCCTAAACTGGAAGGAAAAAGAAGAATTGCTATACAGCCAGGGATAGAAACCTCTAACCGAGACCAAATTCCGGAAGTCATTAAAAAAAAAAGACAGATCAATTTGACTAATACAAATTAAAACTTCTGCATGGAAAAAGTGATAAGCAAAAAAATCTGGGAGAAAATATTTATAACCCATATCAAAGAGGACTAATCTCTCTAAAATGTACAAACTCTTACAGATTGCTAAGGAAAGACCAGAACACATGTGGATCTGAGTAGATGGTTCATAGAAAAGGAAACAGAAATGGCCCTTCAATAGAGGAAAAGAGGCTCAACCTGATTCATGCTAAGAAAACTGTGAAGGAAAAGTTCTTTGAGATAATACTGTTTATCTGGCAAGTTGGCCAGAGCTGAAGGTTTAACTCTCCATTCTGTTAGGAGCCCATAGAGAAATAAGGTCCCTCACACACCGCTTATGGAAGAACTCCCATGAAGGGCAAAGCAACATCGATCAAAATTACAAATGCATGTACCCCTTCACCAGTAATCTCACTTCTGGGAACTTACCCTACACACGGACTTGCAAACACTGTACTGATGAGCTTATCACCGCAGCATAATTTGTTACAGTAGGAAAAGATGGGAAACAGCCAAACGTTCATCAATAGGGCCTGGCTAAGTAAATTATGACGTTATCATACATTCACTTAATGATGTGTTGCACAGGTGTTTGAAAAAAAAAAGAAAGAGGAAGCCTTTATGTACTGATATCGAAAGAATTCTAAAATATATAGTGATTAGAGGAAAGTACATAACCGTGTTTATAATATGCTACTTTTGGTATAAAAGGGGATGTGTTTTTTTTCTTTACTTGTATTTTCAAGAGAAACTAAAATTAATAAAAGAGGGGCTCCTGGGTGGCTCAGTTGGTTAAGCATCCAAATTTGGCTCAGGTTATGATCTCGCAGTTTGTGAGTTTGAGCCCCACGTTGGGCTCTGTGCTGACAGATCAGAGCCTGGAGCCTCTTTCAGATTCTGTGTCTCCCCCTCTCTCTGCCCCTTCCCTGCTCATGCTCTGTCTCTCAATAATAAATAAAAATGTTAAAAAAATTTTTTTTTAATTAACAAAAGAAACAAAACCAATCGCCTATTAAAGGTAGGGGGCAGGAGCTGCAGAGAGGGAGACTGAGACAGGAGGGAGAATGTTCACTCTCAACCTTTTTCTTTAACCACCTGAATATATTACCTATTCCAAAAATTAATATTTGTAAACATTTTGATGTTATGTTTTCAGCTTTTTTCACAATTTAACAAGTGCTATGAGAAAACAGACATTCTCCTCATGCCCTCAGCCGCCTCCCATCCCAGGCCCTCCAGTGAAGGTCAGGGATCATTTAAGTTAAAAAAAAAAAATGAGGGTCGGGGCACCTCGGTGGCTCAACTTGGAAGCATCTGACTTTGGCTCAGGTCATGATCTCACAGTTCATAAATTTAAGCCCAGTATCAGGGTCTGTGCTGTCAGCCCAGAGCCTGCTTCGGATCTTCTGTCCCCCTTTCTCTCTGCCCCTCCCCTGCTATCTCTCTCTCTCAAAAACAAACAAAACAAAACAAAACAAAAAACAACAAAAAAAGAAACCATTAAAAATATTAAAAATAAGTAAATAAATAAATGCCAACAACAACTGCTGGGTGCATTACTTGGAAATTAAAACAGAGGTTTTGCATTTTGATGAGGCCCTATCAAAATGTCCCACATGCAATCACACAGGCAGAAAACTGCAGAGAGCACCCCCAAGTTCAGAATCCAAAGCGCATCCCCACCCCACACTCTGCATCACCCCACTGGTGCTTCTCAGACCTGGTCGCACCTTCACCTCACCTGGGGCTTTAAAACTTACACCAACGCCTAGGGCACCTGGGTAGCTCAGTCGGTTCAGCCTCTGATTTGGGCTCAAGTCATGACCTCACTATTTGTGAGTTCAAGCCCCACATCAGGCTCTGTGCTGACAGCTCTGAGCCAGGAGCCTGCTTTGGATTCTGTGTCTCCCTCTCTCTCTGCCCCTCCCCCACTCGACTCTATCTCTCTCAAAAATAAACAAACATCAAAAATATTTTTAAAAAATGTATACCAATGCTGTGACCCACCATGAAACTGGTCAGACCAGGCTGTACCTCCCCCTATGATACCTGCTTTCACCCAGACACTGGGTGCAGTGGTAATTGCACATTTGTACATGTGATTGTCTGATTAGTGCTTCGTGCTCTTGGACTGTAAGCTCATGGGTGTAGGATTGATGTTTACTTTGTTCACAGTGTGTCCCACATGCCTAGCAAACAGTTGGTACTCAATAAACATTAGATGAATGAATGAATGAATGAATGAATGAATGAATGAATCCTGGGACCCAGAGAAAGAAACAGGGGCGCAAGGAGATAAGGCAATAGCTAGGCCAGAAGGAGGCCCCTCCCAGGATCCCTCATTGAGGCACCTCTAGGCCCAGCCGCCCACGGTGAGCTGTGACAGGCAACTCGTTTTCTCTAGAAAGCTCATCAGTCCCACCAACAGCCAGGGTAACATTGACACTCAACTCTGACCAGGTCACCGAGGACTGTCTGATTGGCAGACAATCCTAAGTGCAGCCACAGCAAGGAGTGAGGCTGGGTCACGCTGCCCTGGACACCATGACTTCCACAGCCCCTAAGGAGCCCCCTGTGTGCACAGGAGAGAAAGCGATCAAGCAGTGAGGTGCTGTCTGCGGGATGTCCTGCCTCACACTCTCCGCCTTTCTCCTCTGCGGGGCAAAAGAGTCAGGAGAATGACTTCCGGGCCCAGCCTGGCACTAGGCCACTGACAGTTCCCCCAGACACTCTGGGCCTCACTCTGCTCACCTGTCAAATATGGTAGACAGCCTGGGCTTACTGTGACACACTTTAGGCACTCACTGAACAGAAGTCATCTGGAACAAATAAACCAGGTCCCTGGGGCGCCTGGGTGGCTTAGTCGGTTGAGCGTCCGACTTTCGCTTAGGTCATGATCTCGCGGTTCGTGGGTTCGGGCCCCGCGTCGGGCTCTGTGCTGACTGCCAGCTCAGAGCCTGCAGCCTGTTTCAGAGTCTGTATCTCCCTCTCTCTCTGACCCTCCCCTGCTCACGCTGTCTCTCTCTCTCTCTCCTAGAAATAAATAAAAATATTAAAAAAAAAAAAAAGATAATTTCTAAAAAAAAATAAAAAGAAAATAAACCAGGTCCCATGACTCAAACCAGCTAGCAAGGCGGTGCCTGGGACGTGGGAGGTAGGGGGGCTTTCTTTTAGTAAGTCGCCCCACACCTCTGTCATTTTTGCTCAGGTAGCTTATTGCCCACAGAGGCATTGAAAGTCCTAGAGAGCCAGAGGGTGGGGAACAGGAGACGAAGGGTCCACCACTGAGATGGACAAGGGAGCCGGTTTTAAGGAAAGTTGCATCCCTTAAGGGCATAAGGCAATGGTCCACACAGGCATGTGGAAGAGCTAAGGAACCACAGATGAGGTGCTCAGAGTATGGGTCCCATGGGGAGTCTGGGAGGCCTGAAGTGGACCACATGGTTGGTTTCTCCCATGCCCCCCTCTTCATTCCTGTCCAGGGTGGGAGTCCCTTTCAGCCCCAGCACCTCAAGCATACCAACAACTACTCCATGAAGGAGCATTCCTGAAAGATCTCTGAGCCAGGGGCTGCACTAAGCCCTTTGTAGGTATCACCCCTTTGGCTGTATATCATCCCCATTTGACAGAGGAGGAAACTGAGACACTTGATGTCAGCCCCCCTAACTTGCTTAACCTTCCATCTGATACAATAACCACTGACGATGTGCAGCTAATGAGCTAATGAGGACTCCTATGTGTTCAGTTTGAACTGGAATGTCTTGTAAGTACAGAATGCACTGCAGTTCAAGGTATGAGGAAAAGAATGCAGAAAACCTCGTTAACAATTTTTATATTGATTACATGCTGAATCTATAATATTTTAGATATGCTGGATTAAGGAAAATATATTACTGAAATTAATTCCAACTTTTTTAATGTGACTACTAGACATTTTAATTTATTTTTCTTTTTTTTTCAAAAAAAATGTTTAATGTTTATTTATTTCTGAGAGAGAGACAGAGTGCAAGTGGGAGAGGGGCAGAGAGAAAGGGAGACACAGACTCTGAAACGGGCTCCAGGCTCTGAGCTGTCAGCGCAGAGGCTGACACGGGGCTCAAACTCATGAACTGTGAGATCATGACCTGAGCCTAAGTCAGATGCTTAACCGACTGAGCCACCCAGGCGCCCCCATCGTTTCGCATAACTTTCTGACAGTGTGCCTGCTTCGCCGCCAGCTGCGGGTCATGTCCAAACCGTGCAGTAGCTGACCCTCCCTGTGGGCCCCATCTCTCTCCTGGGCCCTGAGCACCGGGAGTGCAGGCCCCTGGGCTACGTGCCAGGGTGTGGTGCCAGGGCCCCGGCGCGGCCTCAGCAGGGTCAGCAGAGGATGATCATGGCAATGACACAGGTGAAGCCCTCATCGGCCTCCTCAGGCAGAGAAATCGGGAGGCTGAGGAGGCCGTGGAAGGCCTCAGCTGCCTCAACCTTATGGGGGCGGATGAAGGACGGGACTCTGGACAGTTGTGGTGCTCGAGCTCCTTCTGTCGATTCAGCTCTGGGGGCTCGTGGGCCCCTTCGCCTCCCTGGCTTCGCTCCTCTTCCCCGGGTGAGTCCACCTGCCCTGTTCTGAGACAGAATAGTGATGGGCCAGGACGGTGGCTTTGCAAGGAGTTGCCCTCCCCCCTGCCTTTCCGGTTCGTTGGACAAGCAGTGTGTGAGAACGAGATGGGGCCACAGCCCATGCACCTCCAGAAGATGCCACATGCCACCCAGACAGACACACACAGGGCGTCAACAGGCCCCCAGGGGAAGAAACATCAACAGGACAAAAATCCACTCTCTTCCCCACAGCAGCCAGCACTGTGCTGAGCACAGGGTGGGACTAAGCCTCCCAGAGGCGGGGATCCGGCTGAGGAGAATGTTCCCCCCACTCAGCCTGGAGCTCTAGCAAGGGTCCAAACCCCCCCGAACCTGCATATGCTGTTCGGTGCCTAGAACTGCCTCCCCACCTGACAAACCACTCTTTCCTCATATCTTGGCTCTGGCCTCCCCTCTGTGACACCGCCCCGCCCTCCGCCGGCGGCAATGGCCCCTCCGACCTCCGTCCCACGGCTGCACTTGGCACTGCCCTCCTTACACTGCCCCGCTGGGTGCCAGCCACGCACCCCTGCGCTCACCGGGGGGAGATTAGAGACACAGGCCCTGCCCAGCTCAGCTGTGTCACGAACGACACCAAACAAGCACTGTTTTATCTCAACCTTCCCTTCTTTATTCCAAACACGAAATAGAGAAGTTTTATCAAGCACATTTAATCACTGCTCTTGCTCCTCTTCTCTCATTACAAGGAGGGTGACTTAGGCCGTGTCCTTGGCAGGCTGGAACAAACCGGGATAAAAAATTCCAGTCACTTCCCCACACATCCCGGAGCTCCAGCATCCTCACATTGGCTCCCTCCATGCACCTGCCCCAGACTCTTCTGGGAGAAGGGGGCAGTGCCACACCGCAGAGTCACACTGCGGTCCCCGCCCTGTGGAGGCCGGTGGGCTGACACGGGGCCCCCTGCTGTGTCTCGACTCAGTCTGCTTCTATACCCACTTCTGTAACAGGAAGGTGAACAGATCCCTGTGGGAAGACAGACGATGGAGGGGCAGATTCCATCTGGAGGTCGGGGAAGACCCCGCAGAGGAAGGGACATGGAGGGCTGGGTCTAAAAAGAGAAGAAGAAAGGGAGACACGTTCCAGGCAAACGGAACAGCAGCGGCAGACGCAAGGGGCTGTAAAAGTACGTGTGTGGATAAGACCGGGGAGATGAGTTGACCGTGAATTTGAAGGGCCACGTGTGTTGTTGTAGCCAGTGGGGGGCTGGTGTCTATTTTGTAGGAGGGTCACAGCGGAAGCCGGGCAGGGTGTGCAGGGCTCTGTGCTGGCTCAGCATATTGGACTCCTGTATAAGACCACGGACCTTTCAGCCTTTTATCTTAAAAGTTTTACGGCTACAGACAGGCCAAGTAGGGGTGAGGAAATCTAACCCCCAAACAGGGGAGAGAACAGGTGCCATCATTCTTCTGTCCCATGCCCATGGGAGGTAGTACTAACCAATCACAGCACCGTTTCCTGCTGAGTCTGGTCTCGGCCACAGATTTCTTCCCAAGGCAGAGCTCTTGATCGCCACCCCCATTTAGCTGAGGCGACACACGAAAACCCAGGTGTACGTGCCCTTCTCCTCCCAGGAAAATAAAACCGAACATTGACATTAGGCTGAACCAAGTAGCACCAGCTAGGAAAGCCTAACGCGAAAGTCTCCGAGAAGGAAGTATTCGAAATAAATACGAGGTGTCGTGGAGCAGAATCAAGTTCACAACCTTGAGAAAGTACTTTTAAAAGAAGTACCTCGGGATTAATTTTCCTACAAAGTGGCAGAATCAAACAGTAATCATCACGCACCTGTCACTCTCTCTGCCACACACTTGGAAATTAGAAGCAATTTTCAAGTCCTCGCCATCACAGGGCTCGCCTTCCAATTTCCGCTTTCGCCTGCAGAACGAGCAGAGAGCTGCAAAGTCTGATGTAAACAAGAAATCATCTAGTCGGGGTTCCCGAGGGGTGCAGGGGGCAGGGTGGCCGTCTTCCTTATCTGCCCCAAGAAGGCCACTCTTCCCTCAGCTAGGAAAGAGGTGAGGATCCACCCGAGCCCTTCCCCCCTGCCCTTTCCCACTGGAGAATTCCAGAATGCCAGTAGGGCTTAAGTTCTGAGGACGACTTAGGTTTTGTGCCGCAGTGGCCAGTCAGCTTCCCTGTGGCCTTTGGCACGAAAATGGGACAAGCAAATACCACGTTGGCCTTTCGATCCTTCCTTCTCTGTACCTAACCCTTGCCCAGGGCCTGCATTTTCATCTCCCACTGCCCCTGTCACACCCCAAGAAGAGGAAGGGAAGATACTGGTCCTGGCGTTTCTGACCCCCGTATCCGCTGATGAGAACAGCCTCAAGGGGCTGTGTGAAGGGGTCCCGACCCCTTTCCTTGCTGGGCACTGTGAATAACCACATGTTTGCATCCCTCTCACTGTGGTGTACAAAACCCCACTGGGTTCCTAACAGGCTGAGAACCCATCGCCTGGCCGGGTTTATGACCCACGCTAGTTACAATGATCTAGAAGGCTCATCTGTCATCACCGATATAACTGGAGTTCCCCCACGGGAGGCTCTTTCCAGACCAGGGCAGAGTCTCCGGCCAGCCTGGGGCTGAGTCCTTAACCTGAACCTCAGTTTCCTCCTCTGTAAAAACGCGGGCTCCAACACCCGACTTTGCAGGCTTACCCCGAGGATTAGAGATGGTGTGCAGGGCAGGCCAGTAATAGGGCACGTGGCACACACAGTAGGGAGTTGCGTGTGCTGGCTGGATTGTCTGGGCCTCAGTTCACCCACTCCAGGGAGTGTCCAGGCAACAGGAGACGGGCATCCAGCTGGACACCCCTCGTAGCCCGTGGAGGGACAAGACCCTTAGAATCATCACTCGCTCTTAACAGCGGCAGATTGGTTGCTGTTCCAGTGAGAAGTAAAGTGTGAAGCTCTTGCGTGCGCTGGGGCCAGGCCAGGCCACCCCTTCCGCCCACGGTCATCCCTCAGGCCTGAGCAGTTACGGGCGGATCCTGGGGAGAAATTGGTTCTGCTATCTCCAGCCTCTGCCTCTGGGTCAGTGGCCTTCACGACACCCACTCACTGGCCCACTTCCCTGGGTCACCTGAACTCCTGATGGGGCCCTTCTTCTCACGTGACCAGGTGAGTTCCGGCTCTCCCTGCAATGTCTGCCTGGTACGGCCTGGGGCTGCACACGCTGGTGACTCACATCAAAGCAGGAGGACGCTCGCCTGGCATCCGTCTCGTCCCTCTTTCCCCGTTTTCCTGCTTCTGGTCAGGTTCCAGACAGACGCCTGCACCCCTGGTGGAAGGGGGTTCCGGGTTTCCATGGAGGGCCCTCCAGAGAGCACCCACAGCAGTCCCTTGGGCCCTGAGCCAAGCAGAGCTGGCTGCCCCAGGATGGCAAGTATTCAGGTACCCCTTAAAAACTCACTCCTCCGGGGCACCCGGGTGGCTCAGTCGGTTACATGTCCAACTTTAGCTCAGGTCATGATCTCACTGTTCGTGAGTTTGAGCCCTGCATCGGGCTCTGCAGCACAGAGCCCTCTTTGGGTCCTCTGTCCCCCTCTTTCTCTGTTCCTCCCCTGCTTGTTCTCTCTCTCTCTCTCTTAAAAATAAATAAACATTAAAAAAAAAAAAGCCTAAGTCCTCCATAATGCAGAAGAGATCAGGGAGGACCCAGATGGTGGTCCTCAGCCTCTCTCCCCCTGCCTCAAGCCACTCAGCTCTGGCCACAAACGTTCCTAGCAAATGGAAAGCTCATCAGAGAGTTGTCTCCAGCCAGCGTAGGGACCATCTTACGTATTCAGCATGCACCAGTGAGGACAGTCCCTATCCCAAAGAGCTTATCCAGAAAAATCTACCAGTATTCACAGGACTTTCCCTGAAAGCAACTCTGTAAAATATGCCTCATCATATGACATTTCCGGGGGTGGGGGTTGTGTCCCCTTCTTACAGATGGGGCTCCAGACAGCTGCCCGGCTGGCCACGTGTTAATATTGCTAAGGTCCCGAGATAATTCCCTTCTTAGAAACCCAAGTGATTGCTCAGAAACAGCAGGCCAGACCCTAGCCCCTTGCAGATGTGCTTCCTCATCGTCCTTTACTGCTAAAAGGACAGAGCTGCCTCTTGGTCCACGCAGGATCCGAGAGACATCGAAGCAGGCAAGCATCTGTCTGTGCCACGATTATTTAAAGAACTTCCCACCCAGCCTACTTGTTAGTGTGTTGAAAGGTAGAAAAGACAGGGCCCCTGCCATGAGCACAGGGGGGAGTGTTGGGGACGATATGTAGAAAGATGGTGTGTTAGCAGTGACAAATAATAGCATCATTAATATTACCAATAGTTGCCATTGACTGAGCACTTAATACATGGCTGGCTCTGAACTCACAGTGAACATATCCCATCCCACCCAGCCTGTAAAGGCAGTTTATTATCCCCAGTTTACAGCTGGGGGGACTGAGGCACAGAGAAGATAAGTGACCTTGCAGACACTCCACCAGTAAATGGAAAAAACCTGTTTCCACGCGTAGGTTTGTCTGAACCCCTTGGGCCATCAATCGCTAACCCTCTGTTTGCAGACAGCAGTCCTGGGGCCGCTGCTTCCTACGTGGTGGTGCCCTGGGCCCACCTGTCCACCTCTATCTGTTTCCTCAATTGGAGGATGAGGATGATGCTGTGATTGATTATCAATACCTGCCATGGGCATGGGATGAAGGAGGGGAACACCTGTTCTGTCCCCTATCTGGGGATTAAATTAAATTTCCTAACCTTACCTGGCCACTCTGTAGTCATAAGGCCTTTAAAATAACAGGTCAATGGTCTTATACAGGAGTCCAATATGCTGAGCCAGCACAGAGCCCCGCACACCCTGCCCGGCTTCCGCTGTGACCCTCCTACAAAATAGACACCAGCTCCCCACCGCCTACAACAACACACGTGGCCCTTCAAATTCATGGTCAACTCATCTCCCCGGTCTTATCCACACATGTACTTTTACAGCCACTTGCGTCTGCCGCTGCTGTTCCGTTTGCCTGGAACATGTCTCCCTTTCTTCTTCTCTTTTTAGACCCAGCCCTCCACGTGCCTTCCTCTGCGGGGTCTTCCCCGACCTCCAGATGGAATCTGCCCCTCCATCGTCTGTCTTCCCACAGGGATCTGTTCATTTCTCTGTGATAATAATGGACATATAAACAGTGCAAAAGAAGCCTTCATAAACTGCAAAGCACGATGACTGCCCAGCATCACTCAGGGTTCTTGTTAAATCAGAGTGAATTCTTCCAAGGGAGAGAGGCATCCCTTTCACTCCTCGCAGCCTGGAAGGCACTGGTTCCTCCTTGGAGACACTTTATGAGATAAACAAGCCCTATGTTGAGCCCCAGTCACGCCACCTTCAGGCTCCTGGCTAAGTCCTGACGTCCATCGTTCATGCCTGCCCCCGTGTGACAGTGCAATCCACATGGCTACACACGAAGCCAGGGTGCATGGGGACCCAACACGGCGACATGGCTGGATTTTTCCCATGTGAACAAGTAACACAAGATATGAAAATAGAAAGGGACAGAGGAGCGCCACCAGACTGCTGATTGGTCCCACGGAGCTAAAAAGGAGAACGGGTTTTAAGACCCGGGCAAAAATCAACAATGAATTGGCTTGTGGGGAGGAAAAGAGAAAGCATTTTCTTGAGCTACAGGGACTAAAAATAGTGTGAGGTTTTCCAAGAGGCTGTAGTGGCACTTTGGGATGTGGCTACAGAGCAAATTATTTCAACAGTTATTGGTGCGCTCATGGCCAAAGCCATTCACAGTGATGGTCTGCTCACCAGGCCCTGAGAGCAGAGAGTTGGAGTCTATTTGAATCTCAGGTCTCTGCTCAGGGCCAAGCTCCTTCCCAGAGCACTGCCCTTCCTCCTGCATGGAGTCAGGGTGCCCTGGGCTCTGGGTTCCAGCCTCTCCCCTAAGCAACATTTTCCAAAGGTTTTCACCAAAGCATCCCCAACAGCAGAGGAGAAATTACAGTGGGGTGGGGAGAGTCGGATCTGAGACTTGCCTATAGAGGCTACCACAAGCACAAAATTTCCTCCAAATCTCAGTTTTATCCTAAGAATTCATGAAAATATCTTCTACAAAAAAAAAGGCTAAGTTTGTGTCAGTATTTAAAAATCAGTTTGCTCCCCAATCCTACTCCAGAAAGGAGGAGCATGTTGATCCTGGGACGTCAAGAGTCCTCGCTCAGCACTGCCAGTGTGTGGTGCCCGACAGTGACAGAACAAAAGCCTTAACTGAGGACCTCAGTCTCAGAGCTCCTTCAGCCAGTGAAGGAAATCATTCATTCACCCATCAATTCATGCATTTATTCATTCAACAGGTATTTACTAGGCTCCTTTTTTTTAATTGGTAGGGGGAGCAATAAAGAGAGAGAGAGTATCGTAAACATGCTCCATGCTGAGTGAGGAACCCGACATGGGACTTGATCCCATGACCCTGGGATTATGACCTGAGCTGAAATCAAGAGCCAGACCCTCAACCGACTGAGCCGCCCAGGTGCTCTGAGGCTCCTTATAAACACCTAGACCTTGGGATAAAGCAGGAAGGATTCCAGCCCTCCAGGGGAGAAACAGACAAGGACACGAGGCATGAGTGTTCTGACAGGGAATAGCCATGGAGGCTCTAGAAGCAGGGAGGTGGGGATCAGGAAAGCCTTCCTTCCATGGAAACCACAAGCCTGACTGTACTCCAGCCCAGCAGTTAAGGTCTGTGTGTCCTTGGGCAAGCCAGTTAACCACTCAGTTTCCTCATCCATGAAGTGGGTACAATAGTTTCATACAATTTTCATGGGGATTATATGAGTTATACAGCACAACATGCTTCAGACTAAGTGTCCAATAAATATTATCTATTAAACTGAGAGCGGAGGAATGGATGGAATTGGGTGTGGGGATGAGGCAGAGAGATAAAGGAGCAATGAGGGGGACAGTGTGTTCCAGACAGACTGAACAACATGTTTCAGAAAAGATATTCAATCAATATTTGTTGAATTAATAATCTTTAAGGGAGAGTAATGCAATCTCAGTAAGTCACACCCTTTATCTATTGTTTCCTGGAAGGTGTGCAGAGGTGGCCTCAAGTGGCACCTGGGCCAGGCACCCACAGGCAAGCCCGTTGCACCTTTCCAACCAGAGTGTCAGATTCCTAAGGGCAGAGACTGAGTCCTCCCCATCTTGGGGCCTTCTAGCCCTGAGCCTTTGACCCCCTCCCTCAGGGTGACCACTTCTCTGTTCCCTTCTTCTGCTGTTTCACTATCACTTCCATCTTAGGGAAAGGCCTTGGCCAAGATCATTGGAGAGAGCTCACGGGTGACCTGAGAAAAGCAGGTGGCGGGCAAAGAGCCTTGAACTTGTGGTCAGAGGCCCTGGATTCAAGCCCTTTCTCTGCCGGCTGGCAGCCCCATGACCTATGACCTTGGGTGAGTTGCATAGGACAGAAGTGCCAAGGGCACGCTGGGCTCCCATATGGTGAGCAGATTCAGGGAGGGGGTGGGTTGATGCAGTAGGATAACCAACCACCTGGCTTCCGTGGTCCTGAGAGGTTTCCTGAAATGTAGGACTTTCAGCATCAAAACCAGGAGTCTAGGCAAACAGGGATGAGTTGGTCACTCAAAGCCTTTCTTCTCCTCTGCCATGTTCCATCCCACTCCTCTTACCCAGGCCTGAATCACAAGTCAGCACAGAGCCACACTGAACCCTCTGGCTTCAAGGCTGACCATGGGACCATGGTGATGCAGAAAGAGGGAGGAAGACGAAGAGCAAGCCTTTGGTGTTGCCGCCATGTTTCTACACTGGAGGTTACCTTCGATCCACTGTCCAAGGTGGCCCACTATCTGAAGGCCATGCCAGCCAGAGCCTCTCAGAGATTCAATGTAGGGCAAAACCCAGACTAGCTGGGGTGCCAGAGGGCAGCGGGGGGCTGGTCTGTGCTATTCTCCAAAGGGTTGGTGTGATGGAATTTATAACCTGGTGGCACAGAGCTCATCGCTACTCCCCACAAGAGTTATTTAGGCTGATCAACCTGATGCTGACCCACTAGGCAAAAAGCGGGCGAGAGGCTGCAGGCGGGTGCTCTCCACTCAACCCCAACCCCATCCACGCCCTTAAACCCGGGAGAGCCTCCAGGGACCTCTGCTAAGATCCCTATTGTGTGCCCTGCCACTAAGATCACAGCAGGCTCCCTGCCATCCCACTGGAGAGGCATCTTGTGTTTTCAATTTCCAGTCCCCATTTACGTCCTGGTTTGGGCTTGAATGCCAGGCTATATTAGGTCATGCTGAGCCAGGCCTGTCGTGCTTTCTCATTAGCTGCATCACATCGTATTTTTAGGGGCGGCCAAGACTGAGACAATGCCAGAGGGCTGCTTTTATTCCTGAGTCCCCGAGCACCATCTCCATAAAAATATCATACTTGAAGTTCCAAGGGCCCCCATGGTCCCTGCTGCAGTTTAGGAAGGACCCAGCTCTGACAACATGAGCAAGTGGCTAGAGAAACTAGAAGCAGCAAGAGACACGGGTCTCCTGCCTGTTTTTCCATCCACTCCAGCCACCTACACTCACTGCCCCAAAGCCCTGCTGAGCTCCAGGTTTCTCGTGGCCCACTGCAGAAGACAAAGATTCAAGACTCTTGTGCAGACCAACCTTCCTTCCTCAGAGCAGCCTTCCCTGTCCCATGTCCCTCTGCAGACCCCCAGCACCGCAGCGTGGGGTCCCTGTGCTGTATTATCTGCTACATCCATCATCACTATGGCAGGAACATTACAGTTCGCAAAGTGCTGCCCCATCCACGGTCGCATCTGACTTGCCTGCAGGGGTGACGGTACGATACCAAGTTTACGGATAAAGAAGCTGAGACAAAGAAAAGGGAGATGATGTGCCCAAGTCATGGGGATGGTACGTGGGGGCACCAGGGCCTCAGCATGGCGCCCGGGGCTGGGCTCAGAAGCCAAGGCCCGGCTGCCTATTTAAGGCCACACACTTGGTAAGCAAGGAAAAGCTGTCATTCGTGGGCTTCTCCCCCTGAAGCACACTGCTCACTGCTGGAAGTGAGGAGTCCTGCAGGTGCCTGGGCCCTCTGTACTTCTCTCCTGCCCCAGCCATCTTATGCCAGGAGAGTCACCATCCCCAGGGCTGAGCCTGGGACAGCAGAGACAGAGAAAGTGCTGCCTGTTGCTTTCTGCCTGTCCCTGGTCCCTATTCCTATTCAACCTTAAGTCAGCCTCTCTTCCTCTCTCTGTCTCTCTCACACAACATACACACACACGCACACATACACACATGCGCATAGGTGAGTATGGGTTCCAACATCAAAGAGAACCCTCCAGGGTTGGAGGAGGAGGGCAAGGCTCTTCCTCTTGTTCTTCTCTGGTCGACAACCGAGCACAGTGCCAATGGACAGGGCCTAAGGGTGAAGGGTGGCTCCCAGAGGGGGACTATTGGTCACACTGGGGCAGAGCTAGTAGGGATAATGTACCATTTCAATGCAGCTGCTTTGGAAACAGGGTTGGGATCTACCAGATCTCTGTGTCCATGAGGTCTTTAAGATAAGGCTGCAGGTGATAGGGGGTCAGGGACCAATTCCAGATGCCTTCCATGCTCTCTGCCCAAGAAGGCCTAGGGCAAGCCCTTTGTCCATTGTTCTTTGGCCACTAGCCCTTCCATGTTATTTACACCTCATGGCTTAAGACACAGACCACCTAACGGGACTGGCCCTGGGGAAGGGCTGGCCCAGGGGCACTGTGCCACATCAGTAGGTCAATTCACCTTGTTTAAGTGGCTGTGGTCACTTTTGCTTCCATGTCCCCAGCTTCACTTCAAGCTACAAACCCAGGCTCCCTTTACTGCGGGCTCAGTGCAGCCAATGGGGCACTTTAACACAGACTAGACAATGGAGGAGTTAGCTCCCTTCTCTCACTGACCATTTCCTTGCTCTTTTGGCCACCTGACCTACACCTCCCCTCCCATGTCTAACTTCTGCCCGCAGGCTCTTTCTTCACAGTGACTAACCATCTCCTATCACCATGGCAGCAAAGATCCTAAGGTCAACAAAGACATACCAAATACCATCTGTATGTAGGGCACTGTGACAGACGCCAGGTGGGGGCAGGACAATTTGCTTTGTAGAGAAGTAAGGCACAGTCTTGGCCTAGTCAGCCATTTTAGGATAGTTAGAGAGAAATGAAAGGTTTACATAGACCCCACCACCATCACTTGAAAAAGTCAAATAATATGGCAAGATAAAGATCTAAGATTCATCTGCCTAGGTGGTAAAATTAAGCAGTCTGGAAAGATCACAGGCAGGTGGAAGAAATATAGAAGAATTTGTGGAGCTGGTGACATCCCAGCTTGTCTTTGGAAGACAAGATAAATATGGACTTCAGACATTTCTCTCTTTCTAGTATGGCATAACTTATAAGGAGCACAGAGTACATACTCTTGACCACAATACTCTTTCATTTCTCACTGGACTCACTTTCACACACAAGTGATTTACAGGCATAAGTGACACTTATAAGACTCCTGCCCAATCACCATTGCACAGTTTCAAAGGCTCACATCTATACAAACATGTAAAGAGGCAGAACGTAAGCACACAAAGCTAGAAGCCCACACGACCCATGCTCTTAGCTCATATGGTTTCATTTTGCCAACCAGATCAAAGAAGAATATCCCCCAAACTCAATAACAACAAAATGCATCCACATTTCAACAACCTCTAAACCCAGTTCCTGGAAGTTTTAGCCATGAAATAAATCACTGAGCGACAACAGCTCTTATTTGGGGACCATCGGGATTTGGGCCATGAACTTGATTGCTTTTGGTAATGATGACTCTGTCAGACAATTTGCTCAGGCAGGAAACTGCTGTGAGAGCAACTGTTCTGTCCTCATCAGAAACACATGAAGGGTGAACTTGACCCCAGAACTGGAAGTCCAGGTGACCAGGAGTCTTCTGCCTTCTACCCACAGAATAAAAATTTCAGGAATCAATGGATGACTAACAGTTCCTTCCAACTCATCCGAGGGATTGTACCCACTAACCTTATATACGTGGTCTGTGGGTCTCTGACTTTGGAGTGATGGCCTCCATACAAGTTCAAAGAACTATGCAAGGCTGTTGAAAACCAAGAGCAGTTAGTCAACACAGTTAGAATTACAGAATTGATCAAAGCATAAGGACCAAGAGGCGCCTACAAAAGAAGTAAAGCAAGTAAATTTACTTCAATATCATGCAACCTTTGAGAATATGGATGAGGTGATTTTGACCCAAAGATCACAGGGCTGTATCCATTAGGATTTTATTGGTTGCAAGTGACAGAAAATCTAATTGAAATTAGCTTAAATAAAAGGAAGGGAATTTATTCGCTCATGACATTTTTTTTAAAAGTCTAGAGGTAGGCCTTATTTCACACACATCTGAATTAAGGGCTAAATTGATATCATCAAGGATCCATATCTTTCAGAGCTCTGCTATCTACCATGGTCACCCCAGGTGATAGATGGACTCAGCATGTCCATTCAGATAGTACACCTGCCTCTCTCCCAACAATTCCAGCAAAAGTCTTCTGGCATCTCATTGGTTCTGACTAATTCAAGGATGGGACCATGACTGCCATAATCTGAATGTTCATGTCCCCCTCAAAATTTGTAGGACGAAATCTTAACCCCCCACTGTGATGGTAGGGGAAGTGGGGCCCTCACAAGAGGTAGGACCAGCAGGAGGTGCTTCGGTCATGAGGGTAGAGCCCTCATGAATGGGATTAGAAAATCCCATTATAAATCAAATTATAAGAAGACAATCTTCTTATAAAAGAGACCCCAGAGAATTCCTTGCTTCATCTGCCATATGGGGATAAACCAAAGTCTTCGACATGGAAGACAGTCCTCAGCCAACTATGCTGGCACCCTGATCTTGAACTTCCCAGTCCCAAGAACTGTGAGAAACAAATCTCTGTTGTTTATAAGCCACCTTGTGTGTGGTATCATAGTCTACATAACAGGGGACTGAATGGACTAAGACAATGACTTGGTGACTGTTTTGTGGGACATATACCGTAGCCTACAAGTCTGGGCATAGCTCATACGATTATCCTGTTGCCCACCCCAACCATGCGAACTGAGAGTGAAGTGTCCAGACATAGACTGGGGTGGGGGGAGGCAGAGGAGGAAATGGGGTCTGGGGAGGCAAGCTACAAATGTTCACCACAGGACGTATAATAAATAGATCAATTCTCACATGGTGAAATCATCACACACATGACCTTGGTGAGCTACGAGAGAAACCATCACCTCTGTTCTCTCTGCTCTGGTGTAGGGAGATTCCTGGGAGCATTTTGGGAAAACTGGGGATCTGAAGAAGGTCATACAAAGTGTCCAACTCCCTAAAGGACTTGGAGGCGATACCTAGCAAAGAGCACCCTGTATCTACTGTGTCTCTCAACTTTGCTGCCATGGTCCTCCCCCCATGAGAGCTGTGCAGGCCTCATCTGCAAAGCTGTGATCAGCAGAGTATGAGTCATGCCTGCCACCCTCCTAGTCGGGCCCCAGTGACTGTGTCAGAGAGGCATGTCCAAGACATTCTCTTATGGGTTCCTGGGACAGAGAGCAGGAATCACCATTACTGAACAAGTATCATCATCGTCATCGACAAGATCCAAGGTTCAAAAGACAATGGTATGTGCCAAATCCAAAATAAAACAAATTTGAAAATGAGAAAACAAGTGACCACATGGGTCACCAGGACAACCAAGAGTAAGATGTGACAGTGTTGGGCAGGTGAATTGCAGTGAGTGGTTCAGGACTAATACCATGAACAGCGAGTGCATATCAGGGCTGCTTGAAGATCAGTGAGGGTGATCAGAAGTCCCAAACCCTGCCAGGTCCGAGCCACATAATAGAGAACCCAGAAGTAGCTACTCACACATGCACAAAGTGCCCGTGACATTGAGGCTCTCCCCTCGCTGTTTCCACAGGGAGTGACATGGAGTTGAGTCACCTGGAGAGCAGAATAAAGGCTGCGGTGTCAGGAACAGAGCTATGATGCCAGCCGTGTCCATCTAACACCAACGTGCAAGCTCCTCTTTCCCAGCTGCTGGAAGAGGAGATGTCTTTCCAAAAGTGAAATGTCTGCGTTTCTCACATTCTCCTCCTGCTTCACATCCGAAGCCAGCCCCTTCTGACCAAAAGTTCCCTACGAAATGGGCAGAGCAGAGCTGGCGAAGACACCAATCCTTGGCTCCAAACCCACTTGAACAAGAAGAGACAAAAAGCCCCTCCCGCAGAGCCCAGGAGGCGGGGCTGGGCAGCCCCTCTCTGCAGTAGCTGGAGCCCCTCACCATGCAGACCCATCTGGGCATTTGCCTCCTTCGGGGACAAGGGGGGAAGTTGGCAGGGAGTCAGACCCAAGGCTTAAGCCCTGGAAAACCAGTTGCCAAGCCTCAGGTTCTTTCCTCTATACAAATTAAAAAGTATTGTGGTGTAGCTTGGCTTGACAGTCTGAGTGTGATTTCGCAGGGCAGCTGAGGAAGAGTGTGCAGGCCGTTCTACGTGGAGAACCGCCGAGCAGTTACGGAGGCAGAAACAAGGGTGTTAGAATCAGGAGAGCACAAGACTTACCTGGGATGCAGCAAGGCAGCAAAGAGCACGCCCCAGGGTGCCGGGGGACCTTGCTTTCCGGGCTGCCTCACTACAGACCTGTGGGGTCCGCATGGATCCTGTGTGGTCCTCAGGGCTCATCCAGTCCCACTTTCTCTCTCTACTGAAGGCTGGAAAGAGAGAGTTAAGAGTCTGAGAGGTCACATCTCTGTCACAAGTCGCCCTAAAACCCAGGCTCAAAGTGCAGGCTGCTTGCTGCCCTCACCCCGAAACTGGCCGGCCCGGCTGACCCAGCCCAGAGCAGCTCCCTGAGCAAGCAGAAGCCCCCAGCTCCCACCAGAGTGGGAGAGACTGGCACCACTGAGCCTTTGCCCTTTACCAGGTGCTGCCCTGAGTAATCCCCCCAAACACCAGCAACCACGATCTCCAAGTTAGAGCGAGAACACTGAAGCTCCGACGTCTGTGTGAGGTTCAAATCAAAGCTACATGATGGAACCAGAATCGGAATCACATCTTTCCAACCCCACAGTCTTACCTTGAAAATGGCCTTCTCGGGGCGCCTGGGTGGCTCTGTCAGTTAAGCATCCAGCTCTTGATCTTGGCTCAGGTCATGATCTCATGGGTTCGTGGGATCGAGCCTTGTGTCCGCGCAGAGCCTGCTCAGGATTCTCTCTCTTCCTCTCTCTCAGCTCCTCCCCCACTGGTGCACATGCGCATTCTCTTCCTCTCTCTCAAAATAAATAAACTTTAAAAAAAATAAATAAATAAAAATGTGCTTCTCAGGAACTCACACCCATTCCCGCCAAGGCCTGGCACCCTCTCTGGGGACTCCTGAGAGAGACACATCCCTCCCAAGCAAGCAAGTGTTGAATGTGTAAGCACTGGGTTTCAAGCAAACTAGTGAGTGGAGGATCCTAGGAAAAGACCCCCAGGAGCAGTCAGCCTGCGGCTGAGAGTGTCTGGGGCAGGAGAGCAGAAGGTGGATCAAACCACAAGTTTCCTGAACTCCTTGCAAGCAGAAGACATTTCTCTCGGAGACGCCTGGGCAAGCGGGGTCCTGCAGTGACCGGGGCCAGCCTCGTGCTGGGCCTTAGCTGGGCTCCGCGCAGAGTTCCTGGGGTGCTGAGTGCCTGCTGGCCCCCATCTGAGCCCACATTGCCACCCAGTCTTTGGCAGCTGGGCGGTAAACACGGCCTGCATGCGTTCTTCCCTGGCCTGCTGTATACACGAGGCCGCCGAGGCTCGGAAATGGGCGGGTGCAGACAAGGCCTCACAGCCAGCTGGGTCTACCTAGCACCGAGGCCGACGGAGTTCACTCTCCCAGGGCTGATTTCACGGAACCGTGACCAGGAAGCCGTGAGCCCAGGAACCACTCTCTGAAGACAGAAATGCACGCTGAGGGTGGGGGGAGCGGAGGTACCCAGGGTTTCACACAAGGGTGCCTCTGGAATCCCAGGTCTGGATCTGCACAGGGACTGGCACTGCCTTTGGGCGACCCTGGGGGAGGCAAAGCCCTGCTTCCTGAGGGTCCTGTCAGCCCGTGGTCAGGCCACTGTCCCGTCCGGGTCATTGCGCCCAGCTCCACCCCACTAGCCCCCAGGCGCAGCCAAAATGATTGTTCCAAACAAAAAAAAATCTGGAGGCACCTGGGTGGCTCAGTTGGTTAAGCGTCCACTTCGGCTCATGTCATGATCTCATGGTTTGTGAGTTCGAGCCCTGCATCAGGCTCTGTGCTGACAGCGCAGAACCCGCTTTGGATCTTCTGTCACCCCCCGCCCCCACCCCCACCCCTCCACTGCTCATGCTCTCTCAAAAACAAACCAAAATTTAAAAAATATCTGACTGTGTTCCTCTTCTCCCTAAAAACCCTGCACTGCCTCCCCATTGCCCTCAGGCCAACTCTTTCCAGGGGGCTGTGGGAGGGGCCCTGCCCTCTCCTGCTTCTCCACTTGCCTTTTGGCCTTGCACACATAGTCCCACTGAAGTGGACATTGTCTAGTAGCTGAAACATACGAGGCTTCCCCTCTCACCCCCACTGTCTTTGCCAGACCCATTCTGGCCCATTCCTCCATTCTCTTCCTGCCGCCACTTCTCCAGGGACCCTCCTCTGATGCCTTAGCCCCATCCAGGCACCTGACAGTGAGGTCCCACCGCCCACTGACCACCCCCCCTATCCTCCTTACCACTCCCCGCTGGCCCTTATATCTGTCTCCTCCCAAAAGAAGTCTCATCCTGTTCATCGCGGCACTGAGCACAAACAGAGCAAGATCAATGAGACTAGTTTGGGGACAGCTTCAAAATGAGTTGTTAAATACATACATGAATGAGTGAAGAAAGGAATATCTCATTCACTAAAACTCAGAGGCTTCTCTGAGGCCAGGGCATAAAAAAGAATCGTTCAGTGAGTATCTGCTAAGAAGGAAGGCATATGGGGTACACACAAGTGCTGAGTTAGGAACCAGAGAATCCCTAGTGTACCCCACGGACAGGTGTGGCCACCGACCCCTCCTCACCAGGTCCCGGCCTCATGGCTCAGCACTGCCGGGCAGCTCAGAGTCTGCTTCGTGGCCTCGTAAGTGGGGACGCAGTCACAGACACAAGGAGAGCCTAGAGAAATTTGGCCAAGAGCCAGCTCCTTGGGTTATTGGGGGGGCTCTCACCTGACTCACCAGCAGGCAAGGAGGGTGGTGTGTGTGTGCATGCACGTGCACACACACATGCATATGTCTATATGTGCACCTGTCTGTATGTCTGTGCGGCTGTATGCGTGCACACTCTGTCATGCTCGTAACAACCCCAATACAGAGTGGATGGGAAGAGGATCTGCAGTCTTCTACGGCTGCCCAGTGACCCAAGCTGCTGACCCGTGGACAAACTGAAGGAACTGGGCGGCTGGCCTCCCTCCACTCTGTCCCCCAAAGTGGTAGCACTTGGCCATTCTCAGGTATTGGGTCCTACACTGGCTATTCCTGATTTGCCCCTCTGGCTACAGCCTCTGGCCTCATCCACCCCCTTCCAGGCCCTGGGGGGCTGCCCCCAGGAGCTGCTCCCTCACCCTTACTTTCTTCTGTGCTATGTCCTGGTTAAGGGCAGCCAACTGGGTGTGGGAGTGAGAGCGGGGAAGGTATTGAGTCTCTGGGTTTCCCTGTCCAGAGGAGGTTTGACCATGGCTGTGGGAGCCCCACCGGAATTCTAATGGTTTTGGTAATAGCTCCCTCCCCTCACCCCTTGGGCAGAGGGTACCAACAGCTCCCACTGTGCACTCCCAAGGCCTTCACCACTGCTTGTGGGTTCCCGTTAACCTTGCCTACACCTTGTAAATAGTCCCCTTTTAATCTCTCTTTACTCACCTTCTCTCTGCGCCATCTTGTTTTTCTCAGATACAGATTCCAAAGAGGCCCCAAGCTCCTGCCTTTAAACAGTTGGAAAGAGCCTTAAAGCCTATTCCAGCTTGGCCTCCCACACCCTCCAGAAACTCCCTGTAGGGAAGTAAATTCCCCCTTCCATGGAGAACAGGAGAGCCTAGCTGCTAAAAAACAAAAACAAAAAAATACCCGGTAGAGGGGCACCTGGGTGGCTCAGGGAGTTAGGCATAGGACTTTTGATTTGAGCTCAGATCATGATCTCACACTTCATGAGATCAAGCCCTCCCCCCCCCCACCCTCCGGGGCTGTGCACTGACAGCACAGAGCCTGCTTGGGATTCTCTCTCTCTCTCTGCCCCTCCCCCACTCAGGTGCCTGCACTTATGCCTGCACACTCTCTCTCCCTCAAAATAAATGTAAAAACTTTAAACAATTAATTAATTATTTTAAATAAAAAGAAAAAACACCTGCTAGAGAACCAGTGTTTGGCCCTCCCAAAGTGTCCACAGTCTAGGGCACCTGTGTGGCTCAGTCGGTTGAATGTCTGACTCCAGCTTCAGGTTATGATCTCCCAGTTTCTGAATTTGAGCCCCATATCAAGCTCACTGTTGTCAGGACAAAGCCTGCTTTGGATCCTCTGTCCCTTTCTCTCTCCCCCCTGCCCTGCTTGCACTTTCTGTCTCTCAAAAATAAATGAACATTAAAAAATTACTTTAAATGCCCACATTCCATCATCCTGTCCCCCTTCTAGCTCAGCTCCATTATCTTGGTAGGGAATTCCAGCATGGGGGTGAGGGGGAGGAGCCAAGTCACAAGTCGGAGAGGGGCTGATTGTAATGAGAATGATGACACAACACTACACTCCCGTTCAATTCTCTTTGTGATTTCTCCCTCCAGGACAGACGCATTTGCCCTCAACTTCCCTGATGCGTTCACCCCAGGTCCTGGTGAGCAAAATATCCCTGTGAAAGAGGTTTTTAACCTGGTCACACCCAGAGACGTGTGCACACACAAATACACTCACATACACTCTCACAAATGTACGCATAGCCATTCACACTGTGTACACATACACACTACACACGTGGGCACACCTACACAGAAGTAGAGCCCACATTTGAATAACACACCAAACTCTCACTTCCACCCCAAGCCTCAGTGAGGCTCATGACTCTTAGAGTGCCCAGCTGTCCCCAGGTAGAACATATGGCCTGGGCCCAGCCCCATGTGCCTCACCTAAAGCAGGACAGAAGGAGAAAGTCAAGCCAATGTTTCCTAGAATCTGAAAAGACATCAGCAGAAAAGTCCAGTGTGATTTCTTAGGCCAAAAATACCAACCAGTGTTCCAGTGAACGTGATTCACTGAGCTGCTCTTTGAAAAATAAAATTCCACAGTCCAGGGAGTTTGGTAAACACAGCCCACCATATTATCCCCTCTCAGAGAATTTCAAGGCTCTGACAGGTCCTAAAGAAAAGGTTCCTGGGGCGCCTGGATGGCTTAGTCGGTTAAGCGTCCCACTTTCGCTTAGGTCATGATCTCGCAGTTCGTGGGTTCGAGTCCCGCGTCGGGCTCTGTGCTGACTGCCAGCTCAGAGCCTGGAGCCTGTTTCAGTCTGTGACTCCCTCTCTCTCTGACCCTCCCTGGCTCACGCTGTCTCTCTCTCTCTACTAGAAATAAATAAAACATTAAAAATTAAAAAAGAAAAAGAAAAAAGAAAAGAAAAGGTTCCTGCTACAGATCATCTAACCCAGTATTCCAGTGATAGATGGTAGACAGACAGATGAACAGAGACATAGATGGTAAACATGTGAGAGAAGAAGGAGGAAAGAGGGAGAGAGATGGAGATTGATTTTGTGATTACGTAAATTCCAAGGAACACACGTTTCAGTAACAGTGACCTAGACCAAACTTTTTCATTTTATAAATGAAAAAAAAAGAAACAGGGGCTCAGAAAGGGCTCTGCCCAAGGTCACAGGTCACACCACTAGTAAAAGGCAAAGGGAGGACTAGAACCCAGGCCTCTTAATGCTCAGGTCCAGCCTCCTTCCAACAGACCCTGTTGAATTCTTCTACTTAACTCTAAACCCCAGGATTTCTGGAAATCAAAGGGATCGATGCTATTTTCAAAACAAACCCTGGTGTTTGTGATTCCCTGACGACCACGCCTGATTCAGGGTGTCGGCTCCTGCAAGGGCAGGGGCCTGGATACCTAGATCCAGCTACTCGACTTGAGGTGGGGAGGCTAGCTTCCTGACAGGTGTACCCAAGTGGGGACAGGCGCTCACCATGCCACTCCCAAGGACGGAGCTGGAGAAATGAAAGCTGAGGTCTGACCTAGGCCTTGCGCAGGGCTCAGCTGCTAGAATCAGGGCTATCTTCACACCCTCCTGGCTCAGCCCAAGTCCCATCCTACCCCACCCCCCGAGCTCCCAGCCACAGTGGCCTCGCCCTTGCTGCACACGCCTGGCACAGATAGATGCCCAATGCCCTTGGTGGGCATGCACACCCACGGCCCCCCGCCATACCATCCCTGCCTGGTGAATGGCTACTTAACATTCCCACAGGCACATCCTGTCTCACCACATGGCCTTAAGGCTTCTAGAGTGCAGGGCAGGCCCTAACTTCCACCACCTCCCACATAGACACACGCCAGGCTCTGCAGGGCATGTGCATGAAAAGAAGAGAACCACCTTGCAGTGCCCGGCATGGTGCTTGGCACACAACAGGCACAGAGAGTGTCTGCACACCCTGCACAGATAAGTCCCTTATCAAACCACAGAAGAGAATTCATGTTGAGTATCTGTGATCGAACAGAGAGCCACAGGATCTGCTGGGGGGACTCTGAGGCCACGCCGTCAATCGGCTTGTCAGGGTCTCAAGTCCCTGAACAACACAATGTGGGGGCCGAAGACGTGTGCGGACTTTCTGGCTCTCAAACTCCGATTCGATTATGGACTCACAGAGAGGGAGAGCCAAGTGCTTCCCTTTCTCTCCTCCAGCCCATTAGCATAGCAGCAACTGAACACGAACAAAGCCTTGGGGGTGCGTGTGGCCAGGCTCACACAGGGCACTAGCCCTCCCCAACTCCAGGCACCTCACGGGAGTAAATGTGGCAGACGCGATTCAGACCCAAAAGCCAGTGGTCTTGGATACCTCAAGCAAAGTTACACAAAATAGGAGATGCGGCCACAAAGACAGATTCTCTGGGCCCAGATGGCCAGGATCAGAGGTAGACAGGAAGTGGTGGAGTAAGTCTCCTCTGCTGATCTTTCGCTTAGATCTCTGTGCAGGCCCTCCCTCCTCCTCAAATCCCCTCCCCACACCAGACCTCCGCAGTGAGCAAGCAGGGGTGTCCACCCAGAACTCAAAGCCCCCGCACCCAAGCCCTGTGTCCCCCTTTCTCCAGCCCCATGCACTTCGGAGGCTTCTCTGCCGCTGGAACAGGGACGCCGCCGGACGGCACCAGAGGCCTGCACTGAGTGGCACCATTGCCCACACTTCCCCCTTTCCCAGGGAGCAGGGCGCCTGGGGGTGAGAGCAAGGCACACAGAGCAGAATAGTCAACTCTGTCCCTTTGTCTGGGACACGCAGCCCAGGTCCTGAGCACCTGCCAGGGTGGCCTATTGTCTGGCACTGTTTGCCTTTGGGGCGATAGGTGCCCCAGAGTTGGCCGGGAAGAGACAGGGCGAGTGGGGGCGGGGAGCAGGATCCAGCACCAGACCAGGTGGCCTTGGTGCCAAAGGCCGAGGCTTATGAAGCCCCTGGGCAAGGAGCCAAGTGCCCGCCCACTCCTCTGTCTGCAGCTCAGAAGACCTGGTGATGGCAGGAACACCCGCCATCTAACAAAGACCCCCCAGAACCTTTGTCTTCCCTCTCCCAGGCCCCTCAGGGCCCAGATCACCCCCCAGAGCTCCCTCCTCTTCCACCCCTGCGCGCATACCCTTGCTCCCACCTGAGAAGTTAGGGAGGACGAGGAGGCACTGCTAGTACTGCCCAGAGAGGGCAGAAAGAGCCCAGGAAGAGCCAAGGCCCCGCTTCCAGGGGGGTGTGCACGTGTTGGAGGCGGCTGGACTTCCCCAAACCACCACCTGTCCCTTGGCTGCTCTCAAAGCAGCTCCTCCGTGAGCGGCTCTCCCCCAGCGCTGCATCTGATTACACGCACACACAGAACACCCCACGCCACTCGGCTGTCCGATCTGAACAAGGCAGCGTGGGTCCAGAGATCTGTTCCCCAGAACTGTGAGACCCTGAGCAAGTCACTTCCTCTTTGAAGACGGGGGGATTGGATTCCTGGATCTCTAAAAACCCTTCCAGCTTCAAAGTCACATAACCAGGACCGTAGGGGGAGGATCTTAAGCCCTCCTAGACAGCGGAGTGGGACGCAATTCTACAGGGACGCAATCCTACAGAAACGCAACAGAAAGGATCCGTGCCTTTGGCCAGAGACAGTTCAAGCCACCCACCACCAATAGATGGGGTTTTTTGGGAGTTTATATACTACACTTTGTGCATAAACCACACTCCGAGCCATATGCCACATGCTGCATATTATCACACCTTACGGTGTAATACACATTTTGAAGTATGTTCCACACTATGGGGTAACCCACACTCTGAGGTATATAACACTTCAGGGCACACAGACACTTTGCAGTATGTAACATTATGTGTATCTACACACTTGGGCTATACCCCATACTTTGTGTATATAGCACACTTTAGGTAGAGACTTCACTGCTGGGAGCATTCTGTGGCGTCGGTGTAACTTTGGCAAGGCTCTGAGGTTAAGTGTACAGACTGTGGAACCAGACAAAGCTGGGTAGGATGCATTTCCACCACTTGCTAACCTTGAGCAAATCACTTGCCTCTGAGACTCAGTTTCTTCACCTGTAAAATGGAGATAAAAATAGTATCTACATAGTAGATGTATCTATGTAACCTATAGTATCTCATAGGTTTTGGGGGGAGAGGGGGAGAGGAAGCAGAGCCCATGATGGGCTCATCACAGTGCCCAGCACATTAGAAACACTCAGTAAATGGTACCCCTGTTATTGCTCACACTTTCAAAGGTGTTTTATAATGTAATGTACTTTTTGATTTAAAATCTTTAAAATATATATATTAAAGATTTTAAATCTATAATATATATAATATATATGTTCCCAGAGTCTCAAAGCTTTGGAAACTCAGATAACAGACAAAACCACTTAATTCATATTTATTTCACATTTAATCTGTAAACTTTTATTTTAAAAAATCCACCATCATTAGCAACATGTGCTGACATTAGTTTGTCTTTAGTGAAATAAGAGCGCAGGCCTTAGAGAGTCTCTGTCTAAAACACGTAGAAACTCAGATGTAAACACAAGGTCTCCGCCCTCCTCCCTTGATTTGCGGAGTTCATCAATGAATGACATGATCTCAACCAGAAAAGCAGGAGGGAAGGACAACACTTTGATACCTAAGAGCTCTTGGGGCGGGAACTGTACAGTTTGGCAGGCTCATTTGTCTTTGCAAACTGTTTACCTTGGGCAAATTGTATCAGGTTTGCTTCTTCCACATAATTTCCACTCCTCCTCCGTCTAAAAACAGCAGCTAAAAGAGTTCTTGCAGTCAGCACTTTTGTGGAGGGAGAGGCAGGTGCAGGAACACACAAGATAGAAACATACATATTCTTCAAGCAGTGGCCCTGGAGAGAGGGAAGGAGGGGGCCAGGGAGGGAGGAACACAGGAAAGAGATACTTTTCAAGTGAGTTGCTGGGGCAAAGGGTGCATCAGAGGATAATGGCTTTATACACAGGGCTGCTGCAGGGCAGAAAGGTTCATTTACTTCTGTCTTGGTCCTTCGTTGTAGTATTTACATAGGAAAAGGCAATTATGCTGTTAGGCACAGGAAAAAATGGACAGAAATCTTTTTCCCCTCAGGAAATCTCAAAGCAGGTCCAGGTCCAAGGGACAGTCACCAGTTGCTGGCGAAAAGGACCCAGAAGGAGGTAATGACACCAGAAAAGGACTTGCATTACAAAGGGGCTTGGCCTGAACCAAAGACCATGTATCTGCCTCAAGGGCATCTCCAACAGCACTGAAAGCCCAGACATTGGGGGTCCTAGCGAGTACTATCAAAAATAGTGTATATTTACAGTGGGGGGTGGGGGGAAGGGCAGGGCTGCCCTGAGCATTTGTTTTAAAAACAGAGTTAGGGGGAAGAGGGAGAGCAATCAGCCAGGGCTGGGTAACCCCATCCATTAATCCGTTGTGAGCCCTACCCTCTGCGGCCCCGTGTTTGCTTGCTCTGATCTGCACGGAGAGCTGGACTCAGGGGAGGTGGAAATGCCTTTAGGAAACAATACTGATTCGGGGGACCCAACAACCCAGAAGACCGCTCCAAGTCACAAGCGGCCCTGGTAACAACTGGGGACCTGTGATCCTCTCAGCCAGTACTTTTCCCTGAGAGGGATGAACCGAGGCCACGGAGCAGGCAGGACCCGGGTTTCAGTGTGCTGGGGCTATACAGATGCTCCCTCCATCCCCGCTGACTGCCCTGGGCGCCAGCCTGTCGGCGGGTCGCGGACCCCGCGCTCACACGATCCGTTTCCTGTCCCCCCGGCAGAGGATCTTCTTGAAGGCGCGGCGGAAGTCGTGATTGAAGATGGTGTAGATGACCGGGTTCAGGGAGCTGTTGCAGTAGCCGAACCAGAAGAAGAACTTGAATAGCGTGCGCGGCACGGAGCAGCCCACGGCCGTGAGCGTGTAAGTGAAGAAGAAGGGGAACCAGCACACCACGAACACGCCGATGACCACGGCCAGCACGAACGTGAAGCGCTTTTCGCGGTTCTGCCGCCCGCGCCAGCGCGACGCCTTGGCGCCCCCGCCGCGCTCCTCCCCGGGCCCCGCCGCCGACGCCCCGGGCCCCGTCGCCCCCGGCCCACGCCGGGGCAGGCTGTCCCCGGGCTTCACCTGGCTCGCCCGGGGCTTGCCCTTGGCCCGGGGGCCGCGCTCGGACCTGCGAGGTCCCGGGGGCCGCTCGGCGTGCTCGGAGGACGAGCTCTCCTCCAAGTCCAGAGCGTCGGCGTCGCGGGGCCCTGCGGGCGCGGGCTCCCCGGGGGCACCGTTGAGCTGGGTGGGCAGCGGCTCGGCCTCGGCGCCCAAGGGGCCCACGCCGCGCTCCGGGCCCAGGCCGTTGGGCCTGCGCTCGGCGCCCCCCGGCGGCGCGGAGGCGGCGGCGGCGTCCGGACCCCGGCGGCTGGGTGGCACGCGGGTGCGGCGCTTGGCGATCTGGTAGATGCGCACGTAGACCAGGATCATGATGAGGCAGGGCGCGAAGAAGGAGCCGATGCACGACGAGATTACGTACCACTTCTGGTCGTTGATCTCGCAGCGCGGCTCGGTCGGCTGCTGGCCGCCGCCGCCGCCCTTCTTCTCGATGGAGATGAGTGGCGGGAAGGAGATGACGGCCGAGATGACCCACACGGTGACGATGATGGCCTTGATGCGGCGCGGCGTGCGCTTCAGGTTGTACTCGATGGCCTGCGTGATGGACCAGTAGCGATCCAGGCTGATGGCGCACAGGTGCACGATGGACGAGGTGCAGAAGAGCACGTCGAGTGCCAGGTAGATCTCACACCACGCCTTGCCGAAATACCAGTAGCCCATGACCTCGTTGGCCAGGGAGAAAGGGATGACAAGCGTGGCCACCAGGATGTCGGCCGAGGCCAGAGACACCAGAAAGAGGTTCTGGGGCGCCTTAAGTGCGCGGCTCGTGAACACGGCGATGATGACCAGCACGTTGCCGAACACCGTGAGCAGCATGAGCAGGCCGGCCAGGCACACCAGAGTCAGCGTCACCTGCAGGGAGTAAGGGGTGGCCCGGGCGCCGCCCCCCGGCGCCTCGGTCCCATTCCAGCTCGCGTTGCCCGCGTCCAGCTGCAGGGAGCCCATGGGCGCGAAGCTGCCCTCGGCCAGCGGCTGCTCCTGGCGGAACATGAACGCGGATGCCCGCTTCCCTGGGCCTGCTGCCAGTTGTCTTCCGGCCCAGCGCCCGTGGGTCCTCCTCTTCCTCCCGCGCCCCGCTCGCCCTTACGCGCCTCACATGGGGAGGGACCGCAGGGACGCGGGCCGGAGCTGGGGAGACGCTAGCAGCCCATGGGCCCGGCTCCCGCGAACGGCGCCTTCTCTTCCCCAGCTCAGCACAAGTTTTATTTCTAAGCGGCGGGAGAGTAGGTCGGTCGAGCCGATGGGGAAGGAGAGAGAGATTCAAGGGAGAACCAAAACCATCGGTGGCCTGATGACTTGGAAGGATGACGGAAAATTTTACAAATAGATCTCTATCTTGACTCTTGAGCCCGAGCGAAAAGCAAAGGTCTTACCGTGTGCGGGACCCGCCCCCACCCCGGGAGGCAGCCGAGGGGCGCGGACGCGGGCCTGGGGTCTGTCTTCTTACATCCCCGAAGCGATTACCGACTCTCCCGCTTCCCCCAGACGCGGCGGTGCGGGCGGGGCCCGGGCTGGGGCCAGCGTGCGGACTCTGCCGCCTCTCAGAGCGCCGCCGGACTTCCAAAGTTGCGTGCCCAGCTGGGGCTGGGTCGCAGCGCGCGGAGCTCGGGGGCGGCGGCCGCGGCGGGGTGCGCGCCGTGCGGGCCGCATGAAGGCGCCCCCGTCCTCCGGTGGGCCGGGGCAGGTGGGCGCTCGGCCCTCCAGGAGCCGCCGCTGAGGCAGAGGGTCTTCGGGGCGTGGGCCCGGCGAGCTGCGGGCGCTGAGTGCAGCCCAGCCGGACGGGCCGGGGTCCGAGGGCGCCGTGAGTTGGGGCGGGAGCGCGGGGCTTAGGGAGAGAAAGCTGCTGGAGGCGGCCGGGCGGCAGCGCGCCGGCGGCTGGGCGTCTGCACCGAAGCCAGAGCCTCCGCTGCTCCGCCGCGCTCACGGTGGACTGGTTTTATAGCCCCAGGATCAAGCTGGCGTTGCCGAGCAGCCGGCGTCAGCCCCCACGTGGGAAACCGACCCTCCCCCGCCCCTTGCGCCTCCCCTCCACGGGGCTAGCGCCCGCGCCCCGCGCGGGACCTTGGGGAGCGCTGCCCCTGGCCGGATGGGCTCTTTGGAGAGGCGGGTACCGTGAGCGGGGAGGGGGGGGGGCGGGGGGGGGGATTAAAGAGCGTGCCCGGGAGTGGGAGCGGCCCCTGCTGGGAATTGGCCGAGCAGCGCCGGTCCGGCGGAACAGAAAGCAGCGGGAACCCGGGAGTGCTCCCATCCACTGGGTCCTGGGGGAAAGAGAGTTGGGCACCCGGGCCCGAATCGGGAGAAGCGGTCACCGGTACAAGTAGCATCCGAGGCAGCCTGGGCCTGGGCCAGGCCGCCCTCGACCGCATGTGCTCCCGGCGGCGAGGCGAGAGGGGTGCTGGGGAGAAGGGAAGGCAGGGGTTCGCATCGAACCCCCCGCGGCGGAATGGGAAGCACCCCCGGGGAGCGGGAGCCGCCCGAGTCCCGAGCTCCGCTGGGGGAAAGGAGGCCACCTGTGGTCTAGCCGCAGAGTCGTCTGCGGGACAGCGGCGGCCGCCGGTCTGCACCGCGCCTCCGTAGACCGCGGTGAGGAGGGGTCTCGGCTGCGGCCGCCGCGCACCACGACTGAGCGAGGGCGCACTGACACCTGCTGGCAACTCGTCGTCACGGCTGCCGTGCCGGGCGCTTTCTTCCGCCTCTGCAGTCCTTTGCCTACAGCGCCTTCTCCTATTTCAAGTTTGGGTCCGAGCTCAGGAAAGGAGAACCCAGATTTTAAAGTGCGCTTTGTCGCGTTGAAGAAATCTTCCTAAAGCATGTACTTGTGTATCGGGATTAGGAGTTCGTCTGCTAAGGTCACATCGGGAAGGGGTTAGCAGGCTCAGAGCCCAGGACTCGAATTCTATCCGGAACAGACACCGCCCACACTGTGCCCGCACATAGGAGAGGCCTGGACCCTGTGCTAATGATTGACCAGTTTGAGCCTGCTAGGAACGATTTTGTCTTTCTAAAGGCTGGAAAATTATACTTCACCCCCATCTCGCCCCCATTTTAGATGCATACACATCATCTTTCAGTTAAGGAGGGGGGTGCTGGCCACAAAAAGAGAGAGTATTTTCCACCTTCTTCCTGCTAGGAATAGCATGGAGTGAGGTGAACGGCTAGTTTTTCTCTGCGTGCTGGATGTCCTACAACAGTCTTAACAATTGCTAGAGTAGCAGCTTGTACTGTGCTGTCTGCACTTTTCTAATAAGCAGGCAGTTTAAGGGTAAGCCCAGGGCAATAGGAACTGTTAACAGGAGAGATTAACAGAAAAGTTGAAGAAAAGTTGCCGATAAAGCAGAATATGTAGTCACCAAAGATGGAAGTTCAAGATCAAACAGATCACCTCTCTGCCCGGCAGGGTGCAGGCTCAGGTCTGGCTGGGGGCTAAGGACAAATTAAGGACCTTGAGCATGGCATTCAACCCCAACTGTTGTCCTAGAGCCCACCAGTGATAGTTATTGAAGCACTTGCTCTTGACATACATAGTCATAAAGTCTGTATTTTTTCAAAGTACTTCACAGATGTCTCCTTTGACGTCTGTACCTTTATCTCCCAGTCTCTGATCCAGTAGGGTGACCTCCTCCACCAGTCTTAATTCTGAGGAGCCAAAAATGCGCTTTTCTGTGGGCTGAGAAGCTGAGAAGACAGAATTTCATCTCTCTGTTGAGTCCCTCGCTTCCCATCTTCTCAAATCTCAGCCCTGAGTCTCAGAGCAGGGCAGAAACATTGCACTGGGCTCAGTTGGAAATGTGGTTATTCTCACGTTTGCACAGTGACCAGGAGCCCCTAACTTCAAGCATGAATGATAAGAGACAAAATCGAAGCCCGAGGCAGTCTGGGCTCATGGGGTTGTTCACACTTGGGAAGTGAGTATCGGGCAGCCGTCGCTGCCCATCTCTGCACCAGCTGCTGACATGCTCCTCGCCTCCCCGTCTCATTTCAGAAGCAAAAAGGAAAATGAAAACAGACCACGGTGCTGTCCTTTCTCGGAAGGAATGCTGCCAGCCTGTGTATGACACCTCTGGTCATATTTTCTAAATGCTGCCCAAATAGCCAGTGAGTTCCGTGATTCCGAGGTTTGGATTCCGAGGTCTTTTCTCCTAAAATGAAAACAGGTGTTTCAAGAAACTAAGGTCTCGAGACCAATATACAAGAAGGGCTGTCTTTTGTTAAGTACCTAGTATGATCATGTGCAGGGCTGTATACAGAGCCCTCATATGCCAAGTTCCTCCTCCTCATCTGCTTAGTTGGACACACAGTGTCAGTCTATCTGAGCTTTGAAAAGCCACATGGACACCATTATTTTTTGTTAGAATTTTTAGTGCTGTGCTAGCTGAGTGAGGCCGCATTAAGCAGAGATACATCCACAAAGATAATAGTTCTTTAAAAGGCCTGTATATCAGCATTGCCTGGGAAGGTAAAATACACTTATCAGTGCTCCTCCAGGCTAATTATGAGTCATCAGGGCTGTGGGGGGATTCAGCATGTGTATTGTAACAAGGTTCCTCGGCAGATGCTAACACACACACACACTCAAAACTCACTGCTCTAAGCAATAAATCTCAGTGGGAGGCAGGAGTGACAAGCAATTGTCTTGGGGCAGGAAGAGAGTGTCCAAATGACCTGAGGACTTTTATGAAGCCAACCTAAGCTACAAAGAAGTGCCTCAGATTAAAGATCACTGCCCTGGTGGGCCAATGGGACAGCTAGGAGGGTGTCACAGCCCTCAAGGATCTGAGGCAGAACAGTTGAGAGCCACTGTAATATGGACGTTGACTTCTGTGGCTCAAGGAGTCACCTCTGGGCACACAAATGGGGGTCCATTATGATTGCTACTATTAATAAAAATAAGTACTTTTGGGGGGCACCGGGGTAGCGTAGTCAGTTAAGCAGCTGACTGTAGCTTAGGTCACGATCTCATGGTCGGTGAGTTCAAGCCCCGTGTCAGGCTTTGTACTGACAGCTCAGAGCCTGGAGCCTGCTTAGGATTCTGTGTCTCCCTCCCTCCCTGCCCCTTCCCTGATCACATTCTGTTTCTCTCTCTCAAAAATAAACATTTAAAAATTTTGGGGCGCCTGGGTGGCTTAGTCAGTTAAGCATCTGACTTTCGCTTAGGTCATGATCTCGCGGTTTGTGGGTTCGAGCCCCGGGTTGGGCTCTGTGCTGACTGCCAGCTCAGAGCCTGGAGCCTATTTCAGAGTCTGTGTCTCCCTCTCTCTCTGACTCGCCCCTGCTCACGCTGTTTCTCTCTCTCGTAGAAATAAAAATATTAAAAAAATATATAAATAAATAAAAATAAGTACTTTTGGGGTGCCTGGGTGGCTCAGTCGGTTAAGTGTCCGACTCCGGTTCAGGTCATGATCTCACGGTTTGTGGGTTTGAGCCCCGCATTGCGCTCTGTGCTGACAGTTCAGAGCCTGGAGCCTGCTTCAGATGCTGTGTCTCCCTCTCTCTCTGACCCTCCCCTGCTCATGCTATCTCTCTCTCTCTATCAGAAATAAATAAAACATTTTAAAACTTTAAAAAATAAGCACTTTTTATTAGCACCAACCCTATACCATATAGGGTATATAGCATATATATAGCTGAGCAGTTTATGTATTATCTATATGCTATATAATTCCAGAAACAACCCTGCAGTGGGAATATTACCCGACTTTACAGATGGGGAAAACAAGGCTGAGAGAGGTTAAGTAGGCTTCCCAGCTAACAAGTAGCAGGGTCAGATCCAGAGTTGGAGTTTCCTGATTATAAGCGCAGTGAGCTTTCTGTCTTTCTGAGCGTGTCCGTCCGCTACCGCGCTGACGAGGAGAAACCTACAAGAGGCTCATGAGAAATGAAAGTGCTGGCGGCTGTCAGATCCTCCCTGTATCCCTGTCCTCCTGGTCCACTTGTGGCTGCTAGCGCAGGACGGTAGAGGGCGAGACGCGTCCTTTTATTCCACGTGTGATGCTACTGCAGTGGAGGAAGGGTCAGGCACACTCTACACAAGACTGAACGTTCCCTGATGCAGAGCCGACACCGTACTACCCAATTGTGCCAGCCTGGAGTTATGTCCTCTCCTTGGTGGAAGTCACCATATTTCTTCCACGGCGTGGGTGAACTTTTATTGCACTAGCTCACCTGTTCACTTGAATGATGGTATAGTAAGGGGAAAGGACTGTTCTGTTCATCATTATATTCCTAGAACATAAAACAGGCTTTCGAAAAATCAAATTTCTGGGACCTATCGCTTGGAGATTCAACAGGACTACAGGAGGACCTATGTTTTTAACAAATACCTGAGTCATCCAGTAATACCAAAATGTAAGACACACAGGCATGGATGTTTGATGAATGTTTGTGTGATGGAAGAATGAAAGAATTAGTGAATGGATACTACTTTCGATTAAACTATCTAAGACACAAGAGGCCCAGAGAAGGTGCCTAAGGTGGTTAGCTCTTCATTTCAAAATCAGGATTTAGTTGAGGGATCCTAACTAGTTAAGGGATAGGATTCAGTATAGGGATAGTTCAGTATAGGATTCTCTCATATTCTGTCTCTATATATATCTATAGATTTTTTTCCTAAAAAAACCAAAAACATATAAGTAGTGAGAGATGTTCTATATATAACTATCAGCTAGGCAATTTACCAATAAATGAAAACTGTTTAAGCTAAATAACTTGTTCGTCCTGGATTTACATCTGTAATTAAAGTGTCAGGCAACACCAAAATGTACCTTGACTTCATCTAAGGGAGCGAAGAGACTGGGTAGGAGGTGGTATTAATAGCTTAATTTTTCTTTCTTTTCTTTTCTGTACTTTTCTTTTCTTTTCTTTCTCTATTTTTTTCTTCCTTCCTTCCTTCCTTCCTTCCTTCCTTCCTTCCTTCCTCCCTCCCTCCCTCCCTCCCTCCCTCCCTCCCTTCTCTTTGCCTTGAGTAAAAAACAAAACAAAACCATACAACTCATTAGCTTGGGCACCGAGGCTGTGATATAATCCCCACAAATAGAAGTTTAGATGCAGAAACAGTCCACACACCCATGCACACAGACCATACTTAAACACACGTTCTCGCCCATCTGAACATGACAAGCAGGTGGGAAACACCATGTTCCCACTGCTGCACAGCGGGAACCAAATGCTACGAGCTGCAAACATCTGTCAAGTCACTGTGTTATTGGCATTGGAGGTGGAGGGAGAGCAGTAATTAGAAAAAAATTCTGAGCCATTATTTAATTCCTCTGCTTTCTTGCACCTGTGCTGGAGCCCTTTGGACTCACACTATTATTGAAGGTGAATTAAGCCAAAAGAAAAGCATCAACAACAAGAGTGTTGTTATAAGGTGCTACCTTATTTACCCCCTTCCACATGCCTCATCACTAATTGCCAGACCAATCCTGTCTGACCTACAAAGTCAAGTGCGAAGTCCTGCCACTGCCTCCAGCTCTTTTGCTAAAGTACTAGCCCATCCCACCATCAGCCCTGGAAGATTAAGCCAGGTGTTTTCTGCCCCTGCGAAGGCCGCTGGCCAAGACCAAGCAGAGAAGACTGTGCCAGGATCAACTCTTCCTTCAGGACGCACAAAAAGGTTGGGCTCCTCCCTCGCTCCTTGCTGCTGCCTAATCCTGCAGGACATGTTTGCAGTGCCATTAAAATGTAACTGCAGAGAGCTGTGCACACATAGGAGCCTCATCATCGCCCGTCGCAGTCCTCCAGGTCAATCCTCACAGACAAGTACCGCTTCCCACCACATCCAGGTGATTATCTTGCCTGTTCTGTCCAGGACCATAAGGAAAAGCAAACCCTGAATCAGTTATGGCAATGATGACAATTCATTCTCGGTGATAATAGGTGAGCTAGAGCAACTGCCCTTGGGTATAAAGGAGATAATCTGTCACTAGTGTTAATAGCTCTTAAACTAACATTCATTAATCTAGGTAGGTAAGGTGAAACACCCTTCACATTTACTCAAAGAAACCATGGAGATATTGTGCCTAAACAAAACACCCCCCCACACACCCACACACACACACGCGCACACACATCCTATTTAAGAGATGGTCTTAATGATTTAATCCTCACAAATAGAAGTGTAGATGCACAAACATAGACCACACACCCACGCACACAGACCATACTTAAACACACGTTCTCACCCATCTGAACGTGACAAGCAGGTGGGAAACACCATGTTTCCTGGAAATGATTTCACAGACTTCAAGAGAAATCTATCTTTATACCAGAAAAATCAGAAATGGGTATCCTGGAAGCACACAAGCCATAGGAACAGGGAAACCCAGGCAAAATGGGGAAGGTATCCTCTAAGCCTGCGCATGGCTGACATAAACCCAGGCTCACCTGTGAGCTGGACATGCATGTGGCCAACAGAATGCAGCGTGGCAACAGCAGCCGTCAAAGTAGAAACAAAGCCTGTGATCGGAAACCAAGTAGGATGATTTCCTATGAAAAGAAACGAAACAAATTTTAACAGGACACAGAGTAATATAATGGGCAGGATATAACCCTAAATTATTCAACATACAAAGGACCAGGAATATATCAGGAAAGGAAATCATGAATAGATGCCTAACCTGAGATGGTGCCCAAATCTCCCTGTACTTTCTCTTTTAAAGACACTAGTCAGTGAAAGTAGAGCCCACCCTAAATCTAGGGAGATTTTTGTCTTGAGATCCTTAAATGATCACCTCTCCAAAGACCTTATTTCCAAATAAGGTCACATTCTGAAGTTCTAGGTGAACATGAATTTGGGGGGATACACTACTCAGCGCATTACAGGCTCAACAGTAGAAGGGAAATAACAGAGGAAAGATTCAGTGAACTTGAGGATAGATCACTAAAAACACTCGAGGAATTTGCTTGGTCTGAAGGGCAATGATACCAGAAAGAAATCTGGAACTTAAGAAATGAAAGAAGAGTAACAGGAATAGGAAATACTCGGTGTGTTAGTTGGCGAGTGCTGCCATAACCAAGCACTACATACTGAGTGGCTTCAACAATAGAGAAGTTTTGTCTCAGTTCTGGAGACTAGAAGTCCAAGATCAAGGGGTCAGCAAGGTTGGTTCCTTCTGAGGGCTGTGAGAGATAGTTATGCCTAGCTTTTGATGGTTTATTGGCAATGTTTGGTTCTCCTCAGCTTATAGATGCATCACCCTGATCTCTTCCTTCATCCTCGTATGGTAATCTCCTAGTGCGTGTCTGTGTGTCCAAATTTCCCCTTTTGATAAGGATACTAGTCATACTGGACTGGGGCCTACTCAGATGACTTCATTTTAACTTGATGGCCTGTTAAAGATCTTATCCCTATCTCCAAATAAGGGCACAGTCTGAGGTACTGGAGGTTAGGACTCTAATGCATCTATTTTTTGAAGGACATAATCCAACTCGCAACACTTGGGCAAAAGTAACAGACTAGTTTTCTTTATAAATTCTTTAAAAATATTATTGATGTTGGGGCGCTTGGTGGCTCAGTCGGTTAAACATCTGACTTTGGCTCAGATCATGATCTCATAGTTTGTGGGTTCAAGCCCCATGTCAGGCTCTGTGTTAATAGCTCAGAGCCTAGAGCCTGCTTCCTTTCTGCCTCTCTCTCTGTGTCCCTCCCCGACTCATGCTCTGTCTCTCTCTCTCAAAAATAAACATTAAATTTTTAAAAAATATTATTGATATTAAAATGAAAATTACAATATCTGACAGGGTTTTCAGTGCAAGTAAATGTAAAATATATGACAATTATAACATAAAAGAATTTATGTAGTTGTAAGACTTCTATATTTTATTTGAAATGGTAAAGTATTAAGCCTAAGAAGACTATGAATGATTAGGTACATATATTGCAATCCCGAGAATAGCCACTAGAAAAATAATGCAAAGATTATAACCAAAAAATAGAATAGAGAAATTAAAACAAAACATAAACAAAAGCATTAGAAAATCAAAGAGACTGAAAAGGGAACAAAACAAAAAATTGAGGTGACAAACAAAAAAACAAATTATAAAATGTAAACCTAAATCCAATAAAAATAATTACATTAAAAAAAAAGTCTAAGCCTCCCAGTAAAAAGAAATCATTAGATAGGATAAATAAAATGAGACCCAACTAAATTCTGTCTACAAGAAACCCAATTTAAATGTAATGGCATAGATAAATTAAACGTAAAGAGATTGGAGAAGATAACATGCAATCAGAAAGAACATTAATCAAATATAAACACTAATCAAAATGAAGCTAAAGAGGCTAAATTAATATCAAGGTCAACTTCAGAACAAAGAAAATTGTCAGAATAAAGAAGGATACTATATAATGATAAAACAGTAAATACATTAAGAAAACATTAAAATCCTTTAAAAATGAAAGAAAAAATTAAAATCCTAAACAAAAGAAAACATTAAAATCCTAAATGTGTAGGGGCACCTGGATGGCTCAATCAGTTAAGCATCTGACTCTTGAACTTGGCTCAGACCATGATTTCATGCTTTGGGAGATCGAGCCCCTTCGAGCTCTATGCTTATAGCGTGGAGCCTGCTTGGAATTCTCTCTCTCCCTCTCTCTCTGCATCTCTCTCTGTGTCAAAATAAAAAAAAATAGACCTTAAAAAATGAAATAAAATCCTAAATGTATATGCACATATATGAGCTTCAAATATATTAAGCAAAAACCGATAACATTGAAAGAAGAAATAGACAAATTCACAATTACAATTTGAAAGCTCCACACGCTTCTCTTAGTAATCAAATGTAGAAGTCCTAAACAAAACTGTCAATCAGTTTGATCAAATGGACATTTGTAGAACACTCCATCAACAACAGAAAACATACATTTTTAGTACACAAGGAATATTCATTGAGGTAGACCATATCAGAAAGGCATATACTGGCAGACTTAATATTAAGCTGACAATACTCACCAAAATGATCTGCAGATTCAATGTAGTCCTTAATAACACTCCAACTGGCTTTTTAGCAGAAGGTGACAAGCTGATCCTAAAATTCATATGGAAATAAAAATGATCCAGAATGGCCAAAACAATCTTGAAAAGTAAGAAAAAGTTGGAGGACTTGGAATTCCTGACTTCAAAACTTCTTACAAGCAACAATAATTGAAGCAGTAGACTAGAATTAAGAATCCATAAATAAACCCACACATCTGTATACAATGATTTTTCCACAATGGTGAGGAGACTATTAAAAGGGAAAAAGAATAGTCTTTTAAAAATACAGTGCTGGGATGACTGGATTTCCAGAACTCCTACCTCATGCTATATAAAAAAAATAACTCAGGGGCTCCTGGGTGGCTCAGTCAGTTAAGCGTCCGACTTTCGCTTAGGTCATGATCTCGCGGTTCGTGGGTTCGAGCCCCGCGTCGGGCTCTGTGCTGACTGCCAGCTCAGAGCCTGGAGCCTGTTTCAGTCTGCGACTCCCTCTCTCTCTGACCCTCCCCTGCTCACGCTGTCTCTCTCTCTCTCTCTCCTAGAAATAAATAAAACATTTTAAAAAAATTTTTGAAAAACTCAAAATGGATCAGAGACCTAAATGCAAGAGCTAAAAGTGTAACACTCTTACAAGAAAACATAAGTGTTAATCTTTGTGATCTTAGATTAGACAATGGTGTCTTAGATATGACACTTAAATCACAAGCAACAACAACAAAAAAACATAAATTGTATTTTTTAAAAACTGAAAAAGTGAAAAGACAACTCACAGAATAGGAGAAAATGCTTGCAGGAGAAAATAAGAGTCTACTATCCAGAGTACCTAAGGAACATTTATACCTTAACAACAACAGCAAAACAGATTTTAAAATAGATAAGTGATTTGAACAGACATTTCTCCAAAGATATGCAAATGGCCGGTGAACACAAGAAAAGATCTTCAACAACATTAGTCATTAGGGAAATGCAAATCAAAGCGATGAGACATCACTTCACACCCACTATAATGGCTCAATGAAAAAAGGCAGCAATAAGTGTTGACAAAGTGGTCATAGTTAGAAAGATTTTCTCTATGCCCAATTAAAAAGGAAATCCCCATGTTTTCTCCTAGTTACTTGTATAACTTTAACTTTTACATTTAGATTTCTGATCCATTTGGAGTTCATTCTTGCTTCTGGTGGAAGGGCTGGATCTAATCTTAACTTTTTCAAATGGCTGCCCAGTTGTCCCAACACCATTTATTTAATGATCATTATTTTTCTCAGTGATTTGAGACACTATCTTTAGCACTAATGTTAAGTGAGGCGATTTCTGAATTTTCTACCCCAATCCATTGGTCTGTCTATACATGGGCCAGTATCACATGCTAAATTTCAGTATCTTTTATTGCACATAGATATGTGTCTATCTATGTTTTTGAACATTCTTTTTTTGAGAAAGAGAGAGAGGGGGAGAGCAGGGGAGAGGGACAAAGGGATAGAGACAGAGAATCTTCATCAGGCTCCATACCTAGCACAGAACCCATTACGAGGCTCGATCTCATGACCTGAGCCCAAATCAAGAGTAGGGCTCAACCACCTTAAGCCACCCAGGTGCCCCTTATCTTACTAATGTAAAGGGTTTTTTTTTTTTATCTGTTGTACCTACTAACTAGTTACTATTCATGTATATCATACATTTTCAATGAGGGTATGATTGCCTCTCAGAAGACAAAAATTGCTTTAGGGATGAAAAAAATGATATTACAATGGCTTGTGGATCTCCAAAAGGTCACAGTAAATAGTGTACAGTGTATTGTGTTAAGGTGTGGTCTTAGCTCGGTCATAGTATCTTGTAAATTCTATATTATCGTTATTGTACTTCTTTCTCTACTTTATCTTTTCTTGCTTTTTAAAATTTTTAGATATTTGGTTGGGGCACCTGACTGGCTCAGTCAGTGGAGCATACAACTCCTGATCTCAAGGTCATGAGTTCAAGTCTCATGCTGGGTGTAGAGCTTACTTAAAATAAAATAAAATAAAACAAAATAAACTAAAGGACATAAAATAAAATAAAGTATTTAGGAAGACTTTCCTTTTCTTCTAGTGGTTATCTTTGTATTAATACTTTTTTATAATTCCCTAGTTGTTTCTTTTTCTTACTAACCTTTCATTATATGATATGTTGCTTTAAGTGATATCTTTCAGCTCTTAGCTACACAACAATTATTTTATTCTCTTTTCCTCTCTCTCCTTCCTTTTAACAATTTTATTGCAATATAATTCACATGACATAATTATTCTACCTAAAGCACACAACTCAGTTATTTTTAGTATATCCAAAGAGCTGCACAAGCATTTGTACAATTTTTAGGAAATTTTCATAACACCAAAAAGAAATCTTGCACCCATTAGCAATCACTTTCCATTTTCCCCACTTCTCCCAGCCCCAGCCAACCATGACTTCTTCCTGTCTAGAGTTTTGCCTACACTGGCTGTTTCATGTAGAAGGAATCATATAATTTGTGGTCTTTTGCGACTGGCTTATTTCATTTAGCATGTTTTCAGTGCTTGTCCATGTTGCAATACAATCATTATTTCATTTTGTGGGTACATCACATTCTATTCATTTATGAGTTGACAATGAGTTGATTATTTCCACTTTTAGCTGTCATTAATAATGCTGTATGAACATTAATGTACGAGTTTTTGTGGAGACAGATGTTTTCATTTCCCTTGGGTATATATCTAGGAGTGGAACTGTTGGGTCATCCAGGAAGCCTATGTTTCACATTTTGGAACAATCTGAGCGTTTCTGTTTGTTCACATTCTCACCAATGTGTACTATTAGCTGTCTTTTTTATTACAGCCCTCCCCGTGGGTGTGAAGTGGTATCTCACTGTTGTGTTGATTTACATCCTCTCCCCTTTTTGGGATTGCATTCTTTCTACTTTGCTAGAACATTTGATGCTCACATATTATTCTTCTCACTCCACCCTTGTTCTCATCTCAGCTCTACAGTTAAATATCCTAAATCCTCAGTTGGTGTTTGTTTTTTCAGTCATCTTTTGGCTGAATAATACTCACCATCTAGAAGATTCCTCACAAAGGGCCCGTGTTGGTGGTATTACTCAGGCTCTTGCACATCTAACACTACTTGTCGGCTGGATACTTGCGAAACAGGTTTCCTGGATGTGATACTCTTGGCTCACACTGGATTTCTTGATGACGATGGAGCTCTAGTTGCTTGTTTTCTTTGCCTGTTGTTTTTGAGAAGTCTAAGCCCCTTGTCTGTGTCAATGATCTTTTGGCCAGAGGCTGTAAGAACTTTTTAAAATCTTTAAGTCTAATAGTTTTGCTATAGTTTATGAGACAGTTGTTCTGGTCAATTTTCCCAGGTACCCAGCAGACTCTTTCAATGTACATACAGATAGATCTTCCTTCATTTCTGGAAAGTCATCTTCCCCACAACAAACATGGTGCCCTATCAAGTCTTTACTTCTAGTCAGTATTTGGGCATTTACTGCTGAAACTCCTCTTGTTTGGGTACACTGATCAGTGCTTCTTAAACATCCCTTCCATATGCCCCACACTCACGGGCTTGCGGCAGCAGGAGACCCCTTTAGAATTTGTCTTCTGTCTTCTCTTCATGCTGAGGGTGTGGGTTCTGTGTGGTTTTCTTTGGTCTTGTAAGCTTTATGAAAGGTGGGGGAGGAACATCAAGGGCCCAGGGGTGGTGGGGAAATTCAAAGTCAGGAAGCACCTCATTCTCCACACCTGGAAGTTCTCAACCAGATTGAAATCAGGTCCAAAGGTAAGCCCCGACTAAAGTACAAAAGTAAATCAGATCCCAGTAAATGCCATATAATAACATACATAACCTGAACTATATTTTCTGCTCTATTGAAAACCTCCTTTTATTTAAAAGTTTTGGCTGCAAATGGGCCTGTTTTTTTGTGTTTTGTTTTGTTTTGTTTTGCAATACTGTAGTATACTTTATGATAGCAGAAAGGCCTTCCACAAAACAAAGACTGTGAGCTCTTCCCACCAGCCCAACAAATTCCATTTCCAGATACAGGGGAAGGTGCTGATAGTATTCAAATCTCTAATTTGAGGATGAAGAAATGAAGTTGAGCCAGGGACAGAGCAACAGAGAATGTCATTGAATTAACTCTGATTGAGGTGATTGAATTTTCTTTATTCAATGATTTTCACAGAACATATCTACATTGACCCCTTAACATTATGCGCAACAATATTCATATTCATCTTTTAAGACACACATGTGCTTGCATGCGTGTACACACTCACAGACACACACATGGCTGACAGACAAGTTACCTGTGACCCTCATTAAGTCTGTTTCTTAAATTTCTAAATCTAAGCTGGAAATTTAAGACTCTAGACACTTTTGAAACAGACAGACCTGTACTTGAATCAGTTTCCTCTGCTTTCTCACTCTGCACCCACACAGATGTCACTTAACCTCTGTGAACCTCAGTTTCGGCATCTGTAAGCTGGGAATAATAGAATTTATTTCCTGTGGTGGGAATTAGATGACATGATGCATATTAAGTGTTTAACAGAGTGCCTATCACAGAGTAATGGCTAGTTAACGACACGTGGTACCACTACTATCACTAATTACATCCTACTCTTTTACACATCAGTGGTACACAGGAGGTAAACAGGATGGGAAGTGAAGACTACCAATAGTTCAAGAGAGGCCACAGAGTAGAAAGAGACTTTCCCTCAAGAAGTTGTTTTGGGAAAGGTGAGTTGGTAATGCTGCATGTGTCAGGACGCTGTTTTCTGAAACTCTAGACCAGTAGGAGAAAGCGTCCTCACACCCCCGCGCATGGATCTTAGCACAAAGTTCATCACGCCAGGGAGCGCTATGCGTGAGCACCGGAGAACCTGATTGGAGTGTCTAAGCAGCTATCTACAGAGACCTAGCTAGAAAATGTGTTTCCAGGAGCTCTCAGATAACACCAACCAAAGTTTTAGGCAACCCAGAGATCTAAAGGAAAACAGTAGAAGCGACACAAGATTTGCCAGACCAACTCAAACGCTAATGTCTTTTCCACCAACGCCTCAAAATCCTCCCTTGTTGACAACGAGACTTCACTGCATTGTTTTCTGATTTTTACCTCTTCCCTCAAATCACCAACCTTGTTGGTATTTCTTGTTTTTCTCAACATTAGAATGTAATGAGTCATGAGAATACTACTTGTGAGGAAAAGTAGTGACCGTTGTAAAATAGGGAAGTCAGATCAGAGAAATGTGGAAAGGCCATCTTATGACTAAATTTTGGTAAAGGCAGTTAGTTACTTTTAATAGACAGTATCCAAACAAAAGGAACTTTTAAAAGTGGCATGATTTTTGACAGTATTGACTGCAACATAAAATGAAATTTTTTTCGACGTGGTGAAGAGGGGGCGAACCATGCTCATTCCCAACATGGCAGAACTCAACATGCAGTACCTGGAAATGTTACCATGTTATCAAGGGTAAGTCTGATAGTTACACAATAACCACGTGCTAGGGCTTATCAGTCACCTGTCCAGCCAGGAGTAAAATGGTGCAAAATCATGAAGAACTGATACTTTGAGGCTGCTTATCACCCTTGGGGCATCAGAGTACTGCCATAATTTCTTGGGAAAGGCACAGGAGTTGATTTAGCCCCAGAAGAGATAGCAACTAGAGAATTTCTGAGAAAAAATGGTGTCTCAAAATTTGAGAGGCTAACTATAAACATACCAGAATGGCCAAAATGAAAACAATTAATACTAAGTGTCAGGCAAAATGTGGAGCTATTGGAATTCTTATAGATATACTGGTTGCTGTGTACATTAATTCAACTCACTGTGGAAAATTGTTCAGCAGTATCTATTAAAGCTGAACATGTGTATATTCTATAAAAAATAATTCCATTCTGAGGTAAATACTCAACAGAAATGTATATATCTGTTTAGTAAAAGACACATTTAAAAATATTTAGAGAAACTCAAAACTAGAAACCATTCAAATATCTATCAACAGCAGAATGGTTAAATATACTGTGGTATATTCCCAGGATGAAATGCTATACAGCAGTGCAAACCACCAACTCTAACTAAATGCAACACTATGAATCTCATGTGTAATTTGTGCACTCTCTGTCCTCTCCCCATCCTCCACCTTTTTTTAGGCTTTATTTTTTTAGAGAAGTTTTAGGTTCAAAACTGAGCTGAAAGCAGAGCTCCTATTGTACACACACACACACACACGCACACACACACACACACACAGCCATCAGAACACTGCACTGCAGTGATACATTTATTACCACTGATGAACTAACTTTATTTTTTTTAATTTATTTTTTGTTTTTTTATTTTTTATTTTTTTTATTTACAAATAGTTTATTGTCAAATTAGTTTCCACATAACACTCAGTGCTCATCCCCACAAGTGCCCTCCTCCATGCCCATCCCCCCTCCCCAACATCCATCAATCCTCAGTTTTTGTCAGTATTCAAGAGTCTCTCATGGTTTGCCTCTCTCCCTTTCCCCCACCACTTCCGCCCTTCTTCTCCCCCTTGTTGATGAACTAACTTTAACATATCATTATCTCCCAAATCCACACTTTATACTAAGGTTCACTCTTGATTGTATATTCTATGGATACAAATGGATAATAACATGTATCCCCCATCATAGTATCATACAGAATCTATTCATTCTCCTCAAAATTCCATGCTTCTTGTCATCCTCTCAAAGCCCCTGGCAACCACTGATCTTTTAACTGTGTCAATAATTTTACCTTTTCCAGAATGTGATACACTTGGAATCATATTTAGTAATATGCATTTAAGGTTCCTCTATTCTTTTCATGCCTTGATAGCTTATTTGTTTTTAGCACAGAATATTTCACTGTCTGGAAGTGCCACAATTTATCCATTCACCTCCTGGGGGACATCTGAGTTGCTTCCATGTTTTGGCAATTATGAATAAAGCTCCCACAAACATCTGAGTGCAGGTTTTTGTGTGGCCATGATCTCAACTCACTGGGGTAAATACCTAGGAGCATGATAGCAAGTGTATGTCTAGTTTTATAAGAAACCACCACATGGTCTTCCAAAGTGTCTGTACAATTTTGCATTTCTGTTGCTCAACATTCTCACATTTGTTATCCAGGTTTTGGATTTTAGCTATTCTAATAGGTGTGCAGTGGTATCTCATCATTATATTTGCAATCCCCTAATGACACATGATGTTGAACACCTTTTGATTATTTACCACCTGTTTATCTTCTTAGGTGAGATGTGTTTAGATCTCTTGACCATTTTCTAATTGTGTCAAGTTTTTTCCTTAAGTTTATTTATTTTGAGAGAGAGACAGAGTGTGAGTGGAGGAAGCGCGGAGAGAGAGGGAGAGAGAGAGAATCCCAAGCAGGCTCTGCCCACTGTCAGCACGGAGCCCACTGTGGGACTCGAACGCACAAACCACAAGATCATGACCTGAGCTGAAGTCAGAAGCTTAACCAAGTGAGCCACCCAGGTGCTCCAGGTTGAGTTTTTTAATGTTGAATTTTAAGAGTTCTTTGTAATTCTGGTTTTGATAAGTCCTTTATCAGATAAGTCTTCTGCAGCTATTTTCTTCCGGTTAGTGACTTATCTTCTCATTCTTTTGCCCGTGTATTTCACAGAGCGGAATTTTTAAAAATTTTAATGAAATCTGACTTACTTCATAGATCATGCCTTTGGTATTGTATCTAAAAAGACAACACTAGATCCAAGGTCATCTAGACTGTCTCCTGGGTTATCATCTATGTGCTCTATAGTTTTGTATTTTACATCTAGGCATATGGTTTGAATTAACTTTCTTGAAAGGTGTAAGGTCTGGTTTCTTTTTTCCTTTTTCTTTTTCACATGTGGATATCTGGTTGTTCCAACAGAATTTGTTGAAAAGACTACCCTTTCTCCATTGAATTGGCTTTGCTCCTTTTGTCAAAGATCAGTTAACTATATTTGTGTGCATCTATTTCTGAGGTGTCCATTCTGTTCCATTCACTTATCTATTCTTTCACTAATACCATACAATGTTGATTACTGCAGCATTGTTTAAATCTTGAAATCAGGTAGTATGTCCTCAACTTTGTCTTTTGTTTTCAATATTGTCTCAGAGATTTTGGGTCTTTTGCCTTTCGTTATAGATTTTAGAATCAGTTTGTCAATATCCACTAAATAATTTTCTGAAATTTTGATTGGGATTGTGTTGAATCTATAGATCAAGTTGAGGAAGCACTGACATCTTCACTGCCAGTTTCCTACTGATGAAGATGGAATCTCTCTCCATTTTGCAAAATGTTTATTTATTTTGCATGCATGAGAGAGGCTGGGCAGGGGAGGGCTGGAGAGAGAGAGAGAGAGAGAGAGAGAGAGAGAGAGAGAGAGAGAGAGAATCCCAAGCAAGCTCTGCACTGGCAGCATGGAGGGCTCGATCTCACAAACCATAACATGACCTGAGCCAAAATGAAGAGTTAGTAGCTTAACCAACTGAGCCACAGAGGCGTCCTCCTCCTCTGCCCTGCTAGAATCTTTCTCCATTTTCAGATTTTGGTTTCTCTCATCAGAGACTTATATTTTTACCACGTAGTTCTTATACATATTTTGTTAGATTTATACCAAAGTATTTCATTGTTTGGGTACTAATGTTAAAATGTATTGTTTTTAATTTCAAATTCCAATTGCTCGTTGCTAGTACATAGGAAAGCAAATGAGTTTTTTTTTTTTTAAGCAGTTGACTTTTAACATTTATTTATTTTTGAGAGACAGAGAGACAAAGTGTGAGTGGGAGATGGGCAGAGAGAGAGGGAGACACAGGATCTGAACTGGGCTCCAGGCTCTGGCTGTCAGCACAAAGCTTGATGAACCGTGAAATTACGGCCTGAGCCAAAGTCAGATGTTAACTAACTGAGACACCCAGGTGCCCCAGCAATTGACTTTTGTATATGAACCTTGAATCTAGCAACCTTACTATAATCACTTATTATCTAGGAGGAGTGGTTTTTTTTTTTTTTTGTCAATTCTTTGCACTTTTTACATAGACAATTCTGTCGTCTGCCAACAGTTTTATTTCTTCCTTCCCTGTTTGTATGACTTTTATTTCCTCTTATTGCATTAGCTATTACTTCCTGTATGTTTTAAAAAAAGAATAAATGAGACAAGACATTCTTGCCTCCTTTTCTTAATAGAAAAGTTTCTAGTTTCTCACTAGTATGCTGTTAACTGTACAGTTTTTTTGTTTTGTTTTGTTTTTTGTAGACATTATTAAGTTGAGGAAGTTACCCTCTATTCCTAGTTAGCTGAGATTTTTCATAAATGGGTATTTTGTCAAATGTTTTTTTCTCAACTTACAGAATCATTTGATTCTTCTTTAGTCTGTTGATATGATGGATTGTACTTATTTTGGAATGTTAAAATAGCCTTGCGTATCTGGAATAAATCCCATTTGGTTGTGCTGTATAGTTCTTTTTATACTTTTTATACATTTTTGGATTCAAAAGGCTAATATATTTCCAAGAATTTTTGCATCAATGTTTATGAGAGATAATGGTCTGCAGTTTTCTTCTAACGCCTTTGTCTGGTTTTGGTATTAAGGCAATGATGGCCTCATAAAATGCATTATTTAAATATTCTCTCTGCTTCTATCTTTTGAAAGAGATTGTACAGAATTGGTATCAGATCTTCCTTAAGAGTTTGGTAGAATTCACCAGTGAAACCATTTGGTACTGGTGCTGTTTTGAAAGGTTAATTATTGAGTCAATTTCTTTAATAGAAATTGGTCTGTTTAGACTATTTCTTGTGTGAGTTTTGGCAGATTGGGTGTTCTGGGAATTGGTACATTTCATTTAGATGATCAAATTTGTGGGCATAGAATTATTCATAATATTTTTTTTATCCTTTTAATATCCATGGACACTGTGGTGATGGTCTCTTTTTTTATTTCTGCTATTTGCAATTTGTATCTTCTCTTATCTCTTTTTCTAGTTAGCCTGGCTAGAGTCCTCTCAATTCTATGGATCTTTTCAATTCAGCTTTTGGTTTTGTTTTGTTCCTATTGATCTCCTGTTTTTAATTTCACTGACTTTGCTAATTTAAAAAAAGTTTTTTTTAATGTTTTATTTCTGAGAGAAGAGAGACAGAATGAGCAGGGGAGGGTCAGAGAGAGAGGGAGACACAGAATCTGAAGCAGGCTCCAGGCTCTGAGCTAGCTGTCAGCACAGAGCCCAATGTGGGGCTCGAACCCACATACCACGAGATCATGACCTGAGCCAAAGTCGGACGCTTAACCAACTGAGCCACCCAGGCGCCCCTGACTTTGCTAATTTGTATTTCTTTTCTTCTACCTACTTTGGATTTAATTTGGCCTTCCTCCCCCTGCTGTACTACCCCACCCCCCATTTTCCTAAGTTGAAAGCTAGATTGATTTTAGATCTTTTCTCTAACATATCCATTCAATGCTATACATTTCCCTCTAGGAACTACTTTTACCACATCCCACAAATTTTGATGAGCTGCATTTTCATTTTATTTTGTTAAAAAATATTAAATTTTTACTGAAATTTCGTTGAATATTTAGAAATGTATTTAATGTGCAGTATTTTCAGATTTTCTAGTCATCTTCGTCATTGATGTGCAGCTTAATTCCATTGTGGTCTCAGAACATATTTGTATGCTTTCTTTTAAATTTGTTTAGGTATATTTTATGGCCCATAATGTGGCCTATTTTCGCGACTGTTCCAAGTGGTCTTGAGAAAAATGTGTATTCTGGTATTGAATAAAGTAGTCTATAGATGTCAGTTAGATCCAGTTGTTGCTATTGAATTCAACTATGTTCTGACTGGTTTTCTGACTGCTGAATCTGTCCAGTAGCGATAGAGGAGTACTCAAGTTTCCAACTAGAATACTGGACTGACCTATTTCTCCTCATAGTTAAATCTGGTTTTGCCTTACATATTTTGATGCTCTATTGTTAAACACCTACATATTGTTATGCCTTCTTAGAGAATTGAGCTCTTTTGTAATATCCTTTTATTGCTGATAATTTTCCTTGCTCTGAAGTTTGCGTTGTCTGAAACTAATATAGTTACTCCAATTCTGATTTGTGTTAACATGGTATATCTTCCTCCACTCTTTTCCTTTTAATTGATGTCTTTATAAATGGCTTCTTGTAGGAAACATACAGTTGGTCTTATGTATTGTGACAGTTTTAATTGGGGCATTTGGATCATAGATGCTTAAGGTCATTATTGATATAGTTGGATTAATATCTAACTTTTATTCATTGACCTGGTTTTGTCTTCCACATTTTTTCTGCTTTCTGTACTTTGAATTGAATAATTTATAGGATTCCATTTTCTCTCTTCTCTTAGCATATCAAGTGTAATCTTTTCATTGTTAGTGGTTTCCCTAGAGCTTGCAATATACATTTACAACCAATCCAAGTCCACTTTCAAATCACACATCACCTCATTGGTAGAGTAAGCAAGAGTATTTTCAATTCATCCCCCCTCATCTCTTATAATGTTGTCATTCATTTCACTTATCCGTAATCTATACTCACCAAATACATTGTTACTATTATTTGGAACAAACTGTTATCTTTAGATCAATTAATAAGAAAAATTATTCTAACGGCATTAATGTCGAACTCTTGATTTTGGCTCAGGTCATGATCTCACAGACATGCTCCCCTCCTCTCTCTCTCTGCCCCTCCACTCCTGCATGATTTCTCTTTCAAAATAAACTTAAAAAAAAAAAAAGAAAAATGATTCTATTTTACCTTAATTCTTTAATGCTTTTTCTTTGTGTAGACTAAGTTTCTGACCTATAGCATTTCCCTTCTCTCTTAAGAACTTCAGCAATTCTGGGGGCGCCTGGGTGGCTTAGTCGGTTAAGCGTCTGACTTTCGCTTAGGTCATGATCTCGCGTTCGTGGGTTCGAGCCCCGCGTCGGGCTCTGTGCTGACTGCCAGCTCAGAGCCTGGAGCCTGTTTCAGTCTGTGACTCCCTCTCTCTCTGACCCTCCCCTGCTCACGCTGTCGCTCTCTCTCTCCTAGAAATAATTAAAAAAAAAAAAAAAAAAGAACTTCAGCAATTCTGGTAAAGCAAGTCTACTGGTGACAAATTCCCTAAGTTTTAGTGTGTGTGAGAAGGTAGCTCTCCCTTGAAAGGATAACTTCACAAGGTACAAAACCCTTAGTTAGTGTTCTGCCCCTCCCCCCCCACTTAAATTACCTTACTCTCTTCTTGCATGGTTTCAAAAATAAGTCTGATGTAATTCTTCTTGCTCCTCCATGAGTAAGATGTTATTTCCCTCTGTTTTCTTTCAAGATTTTATCTTTGACTTTTTGAAGAATAGGATATCCCTAGGTATAGATTTGAGGGCATTTATTCTGCTTGGTGTTCTTGGAGCTCCCTGAAATCTATACTTTGGTGTCTGACATTAAATTTGTTAATTCTCAATCATTATTGCTCTAATATTTTTCCTCTTGTAGTTTTCCGATCGCATGTATACCTTTTGTAGTTGCCTCATAGTTCTTGGGTACTTTTTAATTAATTTAGTTAGCTAATTAGTTTTTCCCCTTGCTTTCATTTGGGTAGTTTCTACTGAAATTCAAGCTCACTGATTCCTTCCTCAACTGTGACATCTGCTAATGAGCCCATCAAAGGCATTCATTTGTTATTATTTCTAGCATTTTAAAACTCATTCTTAGAATCCCCATCTCTCTGCTTACATTATTCCTCTATTTTTGCATGTTGTGCACTTTTTCCATTTGAGCCCTTTGCATATTAACCAGTTATCTTAAATTCCTGGTCTAACAGTTCCAAGCATCCTGTGATATGAGTCTTGTCTTGATGGTGGCTCTGTCCCATCAAAAAAAAAGTTTTTTCCTCTTAATATGCCTTGCAAGCTTTTGTTGAAAGCCAGACATGATATATCAGGTGAAAGGAACTGATGTAAATAGGTCTTCAGTGATGTCGTGATAGAATGTTGGGGGAGGGAAAGTATCTATAGTCCTGAATAGGTCTTTTAGTCAGCCTGTGCTCCGGGGATGGGCGAAGAAATAAATACTTCTTAGTTGTCCGCTCTCCCTCTGCTTCTCCCCGCCCCACCTCCCCACCCCCCACCATTTCAGTGGAACAGGAAGGCCACAGTTGGATGTTTCTATTCCCCTACCTGAAAAGCTAGAGGAGTCTGTAGTTGGGTATATCTCTTCCCCCAGGTCTGATAGGCTAAATCTTCAGCAGGTTAGGCTATGGTAAAATGGTTTCTCTTAAGGGCAGGGCTTGTTAAGAACAGAAATGCTCTCAGGTGGCTTAGTCAGTTAAGTGTCCAACTCTTGATTTTGGCTGAGGCCATGATCTCATGGTGGTGAGATGGCACCCTGCATCCAGCTCTGTGCTGGGTGTGGAGTCTGCTGGGGATTCTCTCTCTCCCTCTCTCCAACTCATGTCCTCTCTCAAAAAAAAAAAAAAATCCAAAAAACAAAACAAATGCTTTCAGTATATTTCAAAATGGCCACCTTTCCCCCTTCCCATGCTGGAAGCATGAGGAAATTATTCTCTAGTCTTCACTGTAAGAACCTGCTAGGGCTTCTGGAGGTAAAAACTTAAAAAAACTTAAAAAGTGTGGGGACCTGATTCCTTTAGATTGGGCTGCTAGGGTTTTTTTTTTTTTTTTTTTTAACTCTCAGACTTGTCCACACTGAGACATTAGCAATTCACATATTACAGTTTAGGTTCTCCTAATCCAACACTGATTTCTATGAAGACTTATGGTCACGGATGGGTATCTGCTCAGGTAATTGTGATTTTCTGTATCCACCTATTTCTCCAATTTGAGGGGCACCAGTTGCCCTGTGGCCTCAATTCTCTTACAGATCTTGTTTTCAGTTTGTTAAGCTTTGTCTTAATTGTTAGGACAGAGTGACAACTTCCAAGCTCCTTATATGCTGGACCAGAATCCTAAGTTTGTTTTTGCTTTTTAAAAACATTTAGCAACCTCGAATAGACTACAAAACTTACTTACTGCCTACCATTGGCTTTGTCTCACTAGAAAAGAAGTTTCATTGCTATAGCCTCTTTTGTTCATTATTATCTCCAGCAGCTAGACAGGTGCCTGGCATCTTAGTGAGTGCTCAAATATTTGCTGAATGAATGTACACCATTTCTTCATACCCAAGTCTAGAATATAAAAACAAATGAACTTGAAGAATCCTTTAACAGCCATGTCTCAAAAGGCAACTAAGAGAACTTTAATTTGGATCTATACTTTATAGGCCCTCTGGCTTCTATGGTCTTAGATGAGGTAAATGCAACCTACATCTGTCACTCTATCATTCCCTTGGATTCATTTAAACTGATCAGGGGTGCCTGGGTGGCTAAGTCAGTTGAGCATCTGACTTCAGCTCAGGTCATGATCTCACAGTTCACAAGTTCGAGCCCCATATCAGGCTCTGTGCTGTCAGTACAGAGCCCACTTCGGGTCCTCTGTATCCCCCTCTCTTTGTCCCTTCCCTGCTCATTCTCTCACATCTCTCAAAAATAAATGGTAAAAAAAAAAAACATGCTGCACAGACCGTTATACATAAAAAATAATAAACTAATCAAGATGGCTAGCCAGCAGGCCCCCTTTCTTAATTTCTACTCACATAGCTCCAAACATCTTTCTCCCAAAGCTGAACCTTTAGAAAGGAAAATGCATTCACAGCTAAGCATACAATATTACAAAGCCAACATGAACTAGTAAAGGTAGTCTCCACTATCACTGTACTAGTTATTAGCTAGTTGACTTAACAAGTCTTTGGATCTGATTATCTTTAAAATAGTGTCTTACTCTACTTGAAAGACAGAAATGGTCCATGTGATTTCTTTGAATCCCCAAATCTAAAGTCACTGATCCTTGCCTTTGTCTAAAAGATTTTATCAAATATTTCACCCAGAATCAACATGAAAGATTACCTACCCACATAAAAATAGTAGCAGTTAAGTATATAAAGTATACATTGTAGACTTAAGTCAAACACTTTGCTTGTAGTTTGTATCTTGCACTTAGTTTAAAAGGATGAAAAGGAAAGAAGTGTGAAACTCAATATAAATTGTTCAAATTTATGGCTGTTCCAATATATGGTTTTTCAAATTAGTAGATTTTCAATGGAGGAAAAGTGTTGTTTGAGTTGGCTTTTCACCTGGTTAGCCAGTTTCACCCGGGGCAGTGTAGATGATGTGATTCAGATGAGGAGGCCATACAATGGAGGAAGGAATACTAAGGCGTCAGAAGGATCAGGCTGTAATTTCGATGTTGACACGATACTGCGTTAGTGTAGAACTCATTTAATTACCCTGGGTATTCCTTCATCTTGAAAATAAAGATAATGGAGTCAGATATACGTAAAAATCAAAGGAACAGCAAGGGAAAAATGAAATTACTTAAAATAATACACAAACGATCCTTTAAAAAAAGCCTAACCAAAACCAATTAAGTGGAAAAGATGATTACCGAGGTTGTCAAGTTTTTAAAGGTTCAAAATACCTTAACAACCCTTAGTGAAATTCATAGTCCATTGAATTCCAGTACTCCAAGTTATTTTAAAATTCAATCTTGGACAAACAACACTATATTATGGAGAAAGTTTATAAAATAACTTGTACTTAAGGTACAAGCAAACTCTTGTTGAACTTAGAACTTATTTTAAAGACTTTCCTTGGTAGAAAAGTTTGTATATTTTAGAGTATTTTTGAAACCTGGTATGTACTTCATGGTTTTCAATTGTGCTTTAAAAAAGTTGGAGGGGCGCCTGGGTGGCTTAGTCGGTTAAGTGTCCGACTTTTGCTTAGGTCATGATCTCGCGGTTCGTGGGTTCGAGCCCCGCGTCAGGCTCTGTGCTGACTGCCAGCTCAGAGCCTGGAGCCTATTTCAGAGTCTGTATCTCCCTCTGACCCTCCCCTGCTCACGCTGTCTCTCTCTCTCCTAGAAATAAAAATATTAAAAAAAAATAAAGTTGGAGAAATGTAATCTCCATGAAGTGTGTGTAGATGTACATTGTGTATGTACATGATGAAAAAAGTGTACCCTAATACTCAGATATCTCTCATCCATGGTAAAACTTAGTGAATGTGGTAAGATTAATTATGCCCTGGGAAAAGTAACACAATAAGATACAACTGTACAAAGGTAGAAAACTAGAAAAATTTTGCTTTGAGTTTTCATCTGGAATCTGAATGAATTAACAGTTACATTGAAGAATTGACTGTACAGTGTTCTCTTGACACTCCCATCAAAGGTCAAAAAGTGTCGACTACTTGCATCTATGCTGATGTTCACAGAAGGAAAAAGTAAATCACCAGACATTTTAGAAGAAAATAGTAATCATTCCTAACCCAGGCTCATATGTAACTCCTCATGTTAATATGTTATTCTCTATAAACCAGTCTATTGGTACTTTTAAATGGCAATCAATGTTCTCAAATGCCTTAAAATGCCTTTATTAAGCAGTAACAGGAGGTGCTTTGGAGGTCAGAAGAATGGAATGAAATCAGCTATTCTTAATTTTTTTAAGTAGATTACTCAAAATAGGTGTGAAATCCATTAAACTCTGACCTCCTTTATGGCGAAAACTTCTCTGTAGTGTGACTGACAAGAAAAGATATATAATAAACACTGTTTTGCACCAGAACAGTGCCAGTTAAAATGCATGGAATCTTTAGGAAGTAAAATTCAACAAAATATAATGACCTTCCAAATCAAGAAAAACCAGAGAACTTCTTGACAAATTGGTCACCCACCTGAGTTGAAACAAAGTAGACTTCATTTATGTTTTCATTATGCTTTTCACTCTCATATTAATATAGATGTACTCACATACACATGACATATCTTTACACTAGAAATTAAAAGGCTAACCCCAAGCATTCTGAGTGCTACTATCATAAAAAGTATGACCATTTAGATGCTTAAACAGTGAGCATTAAAATTCCCTCTCAAATAAATTACATTAAAATTAGGTTTTCTAATTTTCAAAGTTAGTGATAAAAACTAAAAATCCAAACATTCAGATTCTTACCTCTAATCTCAACAGGGAAATTTAAGTAACCATATATTCAATCGAGTGAAATATTTAAAAAGATTTGGACATTCACAATGCCTAATCTTGAAGGTAATATTTTTGATATATATAATTCTCTCAGTAGGCACTGATGCACTTATAATTTAAAGGATATATTATTACCCAGTTTTTTTTAAAATCTCAGTTAAAAACAGTAGTTTTAAGAGTTGACAGTTTCACTGCTTTAATCTACATTAGTCATTAAAGGGCCAATCATCTAATTAGTTAAGTTTAATCTAAGTTGTTATATAATGGTGTTCAAGTCAGAATTTTTTTGGTATGCATTTTAAAATTGTGCCCTTCTCTAATAGACATGCTCTCCCTGGGCCTGATTTTTATAAGCAGGGCTCAGATCATGAAAATTTAGTTCTTCAGCTAGACTAAGTAAGCCAGCCTTGATCAGATTTGTTAAAAAAAAAAAAAAAAAGTATAGAGGCACTTGGGTCTCTCGGTCGTGACTCCTGATTTTGGCTCAGGTCTTGATCCCAGGGTTGTGGGATCAAGCCCCGCGTCTCCGCACTGGATGTGGAGTCTGCTTGGAATTCCAATTAAAAATAAAGTTGTATAAACTTTGCCAGTTATTTCAAGTCTAGTCTATTCTAAAAAATTAACTACAGGTATACAGCAAAAGAGAAAACCACCATAAACTAATTAAATAATCAGAATATGGAAAAGAACAGGTAATAATTTTTTTTAAATAAAGAAAAAGGTAGGTTAAATCTTTAAGTGACATTTCTAGAGATAGGATTAAAGGGAATCAAATTTAAGCAATCATGTAAGATAATTGGAAAAACCATGAAGAGTCGCCCTTAACGTTCCTTACCTGGCACCCTCCACCCAATTCTTTGGGCAGAGACCATTGTGCACAGACCCAATCTGAAAAATAAGCACTTGGTATAATCTCTAAGCCTCAGGGCTGAAAACTAATTATGGAGAGTGGCTATAAATGAGAATCACTGTGCAACAGAATTTTGATGACACAAATATTGTTATTTGAATACAATAGTCAGCAGCCACATATGGTTACTGAGAGGAATTCATGTTACTAGTATGACTGAGGAATTAAATTTTTATTTAGTTTTAACTTATCTAAATTTAAATAGCTACATGTGGCTAGTCAATCGCAATTTTGGGTAATGCGAAATTTTGGGAATTTCAGAAAAATAGGTACAGGAAATAAAATGATACTGAAGCAGAATACACTGAGAAGTTACAAGTTGAACTCTGAATGAAACTGGCTATTTCCACAAATCAAAACCACACTGAGATACCACCTCACACTAGTCAGAGTGGCTAAAATGAACAAATCAGGAGACCTGAGATGCTAGCGAGGATGTAGAGAAATGGGCACCCTCCTACACTCCTGGTGGGAATGTTAGCTGGTGCAGCCCCTCTGGAAAACAGTATGGAGGGTCCTCAAAAAATTAACACTAGAACCCCCCTATGACCCAGCAGTAGCACTGCTAGGAATTTACCCAAGGGATATAGGAGTGCTGATGCATAGGGGCACATGTACCCCCATGTTCATAGCAGCACTCTCAACAATAGCCAAAACATGGAAAGAACCTAAGTGGCCATCAACTGATGAATGAATCAAGAAGATGTGGTATATTTATTTATACAATGGAATACGACATGGCAATGAGAAAGAATGAAATCTGACCATTTGTAGCAACATGGATGGAACTTGAGGGTGTTATGCTGAGCGAAATAAGTCAGGCAGAGAAAGTCAGATACCATATGTTTGCACATACAGGTGGATTAGGAGGACCATGCGGGAGAAGAAGGGGAAAAATAGTTGCGGAGAGGGAGAGAGGCAAACCATGAGAGACTCTTGAGTGCTGAGAACAAACTGAGGGCTGATGGGGATGGGAGAGGGGGGAAGGGGGGTGATGGGCATGGGGGAGGGCACTTGTTGGGATGAGCACTGGGTGTTATATGGAAACCAACTTGACAATAAACTATTAAAAAAAACCTGGCTATTTCCTAAACACCATATTCCTCATTTCCTTCCCAATTTTAACATAGCTAGCTCTATCTTTATAGGCTCCTCCCTACCTATGCAAAAGCTAAATGTTGGAGTCCACCAGGACTCCATCCTGGAGAATTCCATTCTCTTCCTGTTCAACATTTGCTCCCTAGGAAATTCTTGTTTAAATTATCATCTCTATGTTGGATCTTTGGTTTCCAGGTCTAACCCACCAAGCACCAGAGTGTTTCCATATGCTTATTTGATCTCTCCAATGGAGGTCCCACAGGTACTAGATGAACACACTCATCTCCTGACACCCAACAAACTAAGAGAACCTGGTCTTCCTGAAAAGTTCCAGTTTAGTGAATACATTCAGATGTTTAAGCCACAGTCCTAGGAGTAAGATTTGATTCTCTCACTTTTTCAGACCAATCATGGAGTCTTCCTAAGGCTCCCCCCTTTTTTTTTTCCATCCCCAAGACTAACAATCCTGATACCAACTGTCATCTCTCACCTGGATTACTCCCAACAGCTTCCCATCTGGCTGCCTGGCCTCTAGTTTTTATCCTCTTCATCCACTCTTTCTCAAAGTAGCCATCATGAGTTTTTAAAAAAATATGTACCAAAGAATGTTAAGAGGAAAGAGGACAGTTAATCACACTGTGGATAGGACTGGTATTTGTGACCTCCTCTGGTAAGTTTTCTTCAGCCAATTAGACACTTTCCATGGCGTAAACATTATGGGTGTTATTCCTGTGCTCAATTTTCACCTTTAGTTACTAAAACATCCTAAACGGCAGAGCAGACCTTCTTATGAAAACTCACAAAAGCATTTTCTCCTGAAGGTATATCAGTATCTCCATGATACAGTCATTGTCTACTCTAATAGAAAAACCTAAACAGGGAAAAAAAAAAGCTGTATAGTTGGTAGTTTCATAAATAGTAAACAATATAAAGAATTATATTGAATGTCACTGGACCATACAGAATACTTTGTTGTATTTTTGTTCACCTATATTTTGTATACTTTTTGGTTGCCATGTACTGTTTTAAAGTTTTCCAGAAGATTAAATGGTAGTGAAGAGTCCCTTCTCTCAGTTCCACATTTGTGTGGTTCGATGACACTGCAAAGACTGATTTCATGTCCAATTTCAGTTACATGTAGCATTGAAAAAACTTCAAAGACTCAATGGCAAAGCATTTACAAATACATAATTTATATTTAACACTTTCAAGCAGAATGACTAAAAAAGTAAGGTAGCTTTTATGTGGTCAAAATAATCAACAATATAATTCAAGTTAAAAGAACATTTTTGGGGGAGCCTGGGTGGCTCAGTCGCTTGAGCTTCCAACTCTGGTTTCACCTCAAGGTCATCATCTCACAGTTTTGAGAGTTCAAGCCCCACATCAGCTGGCAGCACAGAGCCTGCTTGGAATTCTCTCTCCCCCTCTCTGCTGTTCCCACACTCGTGCTGTCCCTGTCTCTTTAAATAAATAAACTTAAAAACAAAAAAGGAAAGTACTTTTTCTGTAGGCTGTTTTATACCATCTGACTTTGAAACATAATTCAGAACAACTAAGTATTCGCCATGGTACAAGTCCTGTTAAACATCAATGAAAGCCTACACTTTACTAGGAGAAAAGTCAAAATTGTTAAATATGGTTTTCAGACACTATCATTTTTGTGGTGTTCTATCTTGTGTCTATATCTTATAAACTGTGTACTGTGCAAATTATCATATATCTAATTAAAAACAAGCTCTGACATGCAGGCTGAAATAAAATCAAAGGACACCAGTCATCATACAAAATACCTTGGTACATTCTTGTTTACCAATCACAAGACAACTTGGTGAACTCTGTTAAAAATGAGTTTTGAGCTAAGAAGAAAAACACTAAACAAGGAAAAATTATTAGTATGTTTCTATTAAAGACATTAAAACTAATTTGTCAATAAACTATTTGTAAAAAGGAAAAAGAAATGTTAAAAAAAGAATAAGGCAGTTTCACTAGAAAAAAAATAAAAGGGGAAAAAAAAGACATATTAAAAGATTTGAGCCTCACACAGGATATTCCCTTTAGTAGTAGATACCAAGTTTTAAGTGTTAGCTAGACAGACTTAATGAATAATTTCTACAAAATTATCTAAAGAAAATGGTATAGACAACTAAAGCACATGCGATTTGTATATTAAGCCTGATCAGACCACGAGAATTCTCCAGTAATAATAGGTAACAGTAATGATAATACCAGTAATGATAAAAGGTAACATATAAAACCTAATAATGGTAATTGATAAAGCCCCTCTTAGACTTTCTAAGAGTATTTTTTATTTGTTTGTTTATTTTGAGGGGGCGCAGAGAGCAGGAGAGAGAGAATCCCAGGCAGGCCCTGCACCACCAGCGCAGAGCTGGATGCAGGACTTGAATTCACAAATCCTGAGATAATGACCAGAACTGAAGTGGGCCGCTTAACCAATTGAGTCACTCAGGCACCCATTCAAGTAAGAGCATTAAGAGCATTTTTATTAGTGTCTATAACATATAAAATGCTTATAACGTCACTTAAATATTCAATTATTATTAGAACTGTTAGGATAGAGCTCTAATAATCTGCACAAAGACTGAATCTCCCCACTAGTCCACTTAGTACCACCGGGTAAATGAGGATGAAAAAAAATGCTCCTTCCTCTAGACTCTACTTACATCTGTCAGAAATTTGACATAATAGACTGGTTTTGTTAGAATAAGGCACTTTACTGCCACCTGCTGAAAAACTGCAAGTCTATGACGTGATTACATCTCCCAGCATGTAGTGTTGCTGCCCAACCCAGTCTGCAAGACTGTAGGTGACAGCCCTGTCCACACTTCTCTCAACGGTGCAGACACGTCATCATATGGACAGTAATCCTTGTACCAAACCGTAACAAGTCCCAATCTAAAACGCCATAAATTACTACCCAGTTTGAAGTCTTGATCATTAGCAAGTATTTATATTCGAAACAGTTTATATTTAGAATATATAACGTCAGCAGGTTAACAAGTATATAAAGTTTAAGGGCAATAATGACCCAACCTCAGTTTTAAAAGTTAAAAATCTCCCAAAAAAAATTATTCTAACTTATATTTCAAAGTTAAAAATAAACCCACAAATGTTTCCTTGGAATTAGTGTTAATCAGGTTAAGAAGGCAGTCTAGTCAATAACAAAGTACTGATATCTATTTTTTAAAACATTCACTTAATTCTTAACATAATAGCACTCAAGATATCCTCATATATAAACATCTCAATTCTTACTCAAATTTGCAGAGCTGTGGTAGTCAACCAAACACTGCCACAGGTCTTCCAAATGCCCAAATTGGCTCTTAAAGTTAAACAAACCAAAAGAATACAGCAAGAGTGAAGTTTTAGCAAAGATATTTGGTATACCATCCTTCTTATCCTTATAGGCTGAAGGAAACTTTATAAGTTGTTCATTTTAGTTAAATTTGAAAATTTTAGGTATTCTGCTTATACACTGTGCCGTTTGTTTTGATCTAATGTTAGTCACCTAATAGTAACCATATAATCTGGTTTTCCAGAGACAGTTCTGACACATGGCTTGTTTGGCCCAATGTAATGACTGATGGTGCTCCCTTTTCCATTCCTAAGTGTTCCATTTTATACACTTTAAACACAACTCATTCTTACTGATAAATAATTATAAATTCTGCAAGCTGAAATTTGGACTCAAGATGCATGGCTTGGCAATAACTGACATGAAAAGTAAAAGTTGTAACAAGTGTTACCACAGAAAAACTATATAATTGTAATGTATAACTGTTTATACATTTTAAATGACTGAGCCTTTAAATGAGATAAATTAGAAATATGCATTATATTTTTAGAGGTCATTCCAATTTATCACCCACCTTTTAATAAAAGTACAAATAAAATTTTAGTGCATTTTCTCCTCCAAGAGTTACTTTTTTTTTTAAATTTTTTTAAATGTTTTTTATTTATTTCTAGGAGAGAGAAAGACAGCGTGAGCAGGGGAGGGTTAGAGAGGGAGACACAGACTCTGAAACAGGCTCCAGGCTCTGAGCTGGCAGTCAGCACAGAGTCCGACGCGGGGCTCAAATCCACGAACCGCAAGATCATGACCCAAGCGAAAGTCAGACGCTTAACCGACTAAGCCACCCAGGCGCCCCTCTCCTCCAAGAGTTTCTATCTTCTGTTTCCATGCATATCTATCAAGTCCATAAATTATTTACCATCACCCCCCTTCTTTTTGTATGAAAATAATCATATGGGATTTAAAAAGTACTAACCTACCACAAAAGGACTGTTTGACACGGTCATTGTGGTTTTGCTACTATATATTAACAAAAAGCAAAGTTTAGAGCAACTTTTTACAATTATAACATTCCTCCCTACCTTTTTTTTTAAACTTACTGAGACTTATGGAGAGACTAAACCTGATTTCTTCAAAAGAAAGATGTTTGGATATGTCAATTAGTCCCACTGCAGTTTCACGAAAAGTATTCACTCATATGTAGTCACTGAACAATATCCCTAAATAATTTAAACATTAAATCTTGATTTCATAAGTATATCTGATTAGAGTCCACTTTAGTTTCTTGTTACAAGTAATGAAATTCATGGGCTCTTAGAAGGTGGCAGCCTTAAAAAGGACATATGTTTTACACTTCTTAAAAATGTTTATAGAAGTCCTCAGCTATATACAGTTTGCCTATAACATTACTTGTACATGTAAGAGTGTGATCCTTCTGCATTTTGGTTGAAGACTAACATAAAAGACTATGGGGAACCAAGATGTTTTAAATATCAAATCTATTTTCATTTTTAAGAAACAATAACCTTTTTTTCTCAAAAAAGAGATTAGGTTACTGCCTTTAAAATTCAAGTCCTATCATCTTTATACATAAACAACCTGGATATGATTTTTTAAAAACCACACATACACACAGGTATATAGAGCTGTAATAAACAAATTCCTTTTATAAACAAAATTTTAACTGAAAAGCCACAGTAGATGGAAAAAAAAGAAGAAAGGATATTACTTGGTAAAATCCAGTGACATCTACAATAGTTTTACAGCACATTTAAGCATTCTAGGGTTTTATATCTTCACCTGCCTTCCATTTATTACTTGTTCCTTAAAAAATTGCCCATTATGAATACAGGTTCAACCTCACACTTAGTCTTGATTGTGAGTGCCAGAAAAATCAAAACACTCCAAATTTCTACCTTAATATAGCTTCAATTAAAAAAATGGTTTTATTTAAAACACAATGCCCATCTAAATGGGAAAAAAAAGAAAACCAAGCAGCAATACTTAATTATACATAATATTCATTATATGGGAAGTGTTTTCTAGGATGATATCTAGAATGCACTTGCTCTGTCTCTTTAATAATTAAATTGACTTAGACTGACACTACCAAAAGTAAGATTACTGTATAAGGGGCACACACTTACAATACTGCTAGCCTTAAAAGCAGTAAAGCAAAAGAAAATGTATCAAATAGCACATGCACATCTTACAGAACTTCCACTGAACTGTCAATGGCTTCTATACAATGTGCCTCTTCTCCGAAATTGTATTAACAACTACCAAGAAAGGAAAGATGAGATTAAAATCAATGGTACTGAACTGAATTGTTTGAAGCCAGTGCCCCACATATGGGGAAAAGTGCATTTAGTTCAGCAGCAATACAGCACAGTGTGAAGATATTGTGCTTAGACGCAGATATTCCAGAACTGAAAGATGTACAAGGCAAGTCAAGATATAAAACCATAGTACACTGTTAAATAACCTTGAAACATACATATATTGCAGTGTTCAAAGAAAAACATTCATTTCATTGTACAAGGCTAGGGAGAAATCCTTGAAGTTACCTATTGTAGTTTATGATATAATAAATACATATCTATATAGCATTGTATATACATATATAGAATGTGTATGTTTATGTGTGTGTGGGGTTCTTTTGCCGAATTGTTGTTAGTTTTTGTCATTCTGCAACTTTCAGGAGTGAAAACTTTCACACTACAGGTTTCTGTTCCCTCAAACTTAAGATATTTATACTAGAAAAGGTCTCAATACCCTCCCCCCAACCTAAAGACTCACTTTAGATATTTTGCTTTACAATCGATCAGAGAAACACAATTAAAAGAACTCTAGAATTTTTGACTGTATCTTTTCACTTGCCAGTTGTTTCAACAAGCAAATATCTTTTAATATTTAAACCAGCGGATGCAAATTCTTTAGCAGAGGATATAAACTAGATTTCACTGATTAAAACAGAGCAAATCAAACAACAACAAAAAAAAATCCAGTGATTTACTCTGAATGTAAACAATATATAAAATTTAAATCTCAAATTTCAAAATAAGTTAAAGAAAAATTCTACTTTTAGGGCCTATAGTACTATAATGATCTGACAATTGGTAAGGGGAAAATGTATACAAAAAGTTGCAACAAAACTGTCCATTATTTTTGCTAAGAGAAAGTATATGTAACTATACTACCTCTGGCCCTTAAATTTAATAACTTCATAATTTGTTGGCAAATGTTTTAAGCAAACTGGCATATCATATTACACAACAGAAAAACATCCATCAAGTTCAGCAAAGAAAACTTATATAAGCCTTTTGTACAGAATTAAAAAAAATCTAAATGGCTATGATTCCTCTATTAGCAGACACATAATGCAGTCTTTATAAATCTGCCAAATATATCAATATCTACATAAATAGATACAGATATAGATATGAAACATTAATGGCAGTCTATTTTTGAACAGTGTGTGGGACCAGCAGACTTGTATCAGACCATGGCACGATATGGACCCTGCATCTTTAGGAACTGAATGATGAAAGAAGGACCCCCAGCAACAATCTGAGGTGGAAGGTGACTGAGTGGACAGTTCTCAATACTCATGATTGAAAGCTTGCTGCAAAGAGCCAGCTCAAAGGGAAGGCTATGTAGATTGGGGTTGTCATTCAAATACAGTTCTTCTAGGTTCTCCAGTGTACCTGTAAAAATAAAAAATAAAAATCAAATCAATTAATATTTTTTAACAAATTCATTACTATTTTAGGGGCTCTTGGGTGGTTCAGTCAGTTAAGCGTATGACTTTAGCTTAGGTCATGATCTCCCTGTTTGTGGGTTTGAGCCCCGTGTTGGACTCTGTGCCAAAAGCTCAGAGCCTGGAACCTTGCTTTGGATTTTGTGTCTCCTCCCCTTCTGCCCCTCCCCTGCTTGCTGTCTCTCAAACCAACATTAAAAAAATTTTTTCTTAATTCATTACTCTTTTAGAAGTTCAACTGGAAATGGTGTGGGCATTATATACACTGAATACATATTTCCTCTTAGTTCTAAAACTCTACAACCATGGATCTTATATTTTGCTGCATATTCAAATCAAGTGGGGCCAATTTAAAGAACCCTGATGTCCACGTAACACTTCATACCAATTAAACCAGAATTTCTTCCTTTATGGTTATTATTCAAGCTTAAATTTTTATTTATTTATTTATTTTTTTAAATGTTTATTTATTTCTAGGAGAGAGAGAGAGAGAGAGAGAGAGAGAGAGAGAGCATAAGCAGGGGAGGGTCAGAGACAGAGGGAGTCATAGACTGAAACAGGCTCCAGGCTCTGAGCTGGCAGTCAGCACAGAGCCCGACGCGGGGCTCGAACCCACAAACCGTGAGATCATGACCTAAGCGAAAGTCGGACGCTTAACCGACTAAGCCACCCAGGCATCCCCCAATTTTTTTTTTTTAAATATATATGTTACATCTCCAAAGATTCTGTTCAGGATAACTTGGCATTGGTATGCATTTTTTCAAACCTCCAGAGGTAAGTTTATTGTAAATCAGTGCTTATAATCACTTTCCTATTTAACGGACACTGTGATAATCTCTTTTACCAATAAGCTTCTCATGTGGAAAGATTTTTGTCACTTGGTATAAATCCTTCCCAAAGAGAGGTATCACATATGTGGCAGGAAGCCAAAAATCAACTTATGTAATCTTTGAAAAAATTATCTTAGACTCTCTTACGATATTCACACTTCCCAGGCAAATGTCTCCTGTAATCACGTGAGGCTAGATTGAATAAACATAGTAAAAATGAAGTTACCTCCAGTGTTTTCTAATTTTTAAACTTCAAAATCTATAATATTTGATAGTGATATGGAGAATAATGGCTACTAGGTAATGGATGTTCACATTTAAGATTTTAATATTCAGAGCAACCCTATGAGAAGTTACTATTTTTTAAAAAAAAAATTTTAATGTTTTATTTATTTCTGAGAGAGAGAGAATGAGAAGGGGAGGGTCAGAAAGGGAGACACAGAATCAGAAGAAGGCTCCAGGCTCTGAGCTAGCTGTCAGCACAAGCCCGACGTGGGGCTCGAACCTACAAACAGCAAGATCAAGATCATGACCTGAGCCAAAACAGATGCTCAACCAACTGAGCTGCCCAGGCATCCCGAGAAGTTACTATTATTATCCTTACTTTGCACAAGTAGAACACTTAAAGGTTTATGGCTTATCCAAAGCCATAAATCCAATAAGCAGCAGGCCAGATTTTGAACTATTTTACTTCTTTTTTTAAACTGAAGAATAATTTACATTATAACTTCAAAATCATATTTTTTGAGAGAGACCATGCATGCGCATGCATGTGCGTGGGGGAGGGGCAGAGAAAGTGGGAGAGACAGAATCTTAAGCAGGCTCCACGCCCTGAGCGTAGCCCAACATGGAGCTCGATCTTACAACCATGAGATCATGACCTGAGTTGAAATCAGGAGCTGGACGCTTAACATACTGAGCCATCCAGGCACCCCAATTCCAAAATCATTCTTTTTTGTTTTGTTTTGAAATAGTTTATTGTCAAGTTGGTTTCCATATAACACCCAGTGCTCATCCCCACAAGTGCCCTCCTCCATGCCCATCACCCCCCTACCTCTCCCTGCCATACCCATGAGTGCTCAGTTTGTTCTCAGCATTCAAGAGTCTCTCATGGTTTGCCTCCCTCCCTCTCCCCCACGATCCTCCGTTAAGTTCCTCCTAATCCTCCTATATATGCAAACATATGGTAGCTGTCCTTCTCTGCCTGACTTATTTCGCTCAGCATAACACCCTCAAGGTCCATCCATGTTGCTACACATGGCCAGATTTCATTCTTTCTCATTGCCATGTCATATTCCATAGTATAGATAAACCACATCTTCTTGATCCAATCGCCCGTTGATGGACACTTAGGCTCTTTCCATGTTTTGGCTATTGTTGAGAGTGCTGCTATGAACACTGGGGTACATGTGCTCCTATGCATCAGCACTCCTATGTCCCTTGGGTAAATTCCTAGCAGTGCCAAAACCATTCTTAATCACTATTCTAACAGGCCTCTAAAACAGCATGGTACAGATGGAAGAACATAATGCATGAAATTACTAATTTAAGAACTATAATGTGACCTCAATTAATTCTCTTTGTAAAATGGGGTTACAACTTGCATTGCCTAAAATTCAAAGCAGTCACATTGATTATATGAAATAATGGATATGAACACTTAGAAAACTTGAAAGTACTGTCAAATATTAATTTAATCAAATATCCTAAAACCTCATAAGGAAATGTTCTTTTGGCATTAGATATTACTAATTTAACTCGAGCTCATATAATTTTTAAATGTGGAAGAAACATAGGATAAGTTTTCTAAAATAAGGTTAAACCTGTTGGAAATTTAAATATACTAAAGCATTCTCAAATACAACATTAACTCTAATATCCTATGCGGAAATCTAACCAAAATCAACCAACCAACCAACCAACCAACCGCTCACTGGTGCTCTTTAAAAAAAAAATAAATAAATAAAAAATCTTGACTCTGATATAATACCAGGTGACAAAAACAGATCTATCCTATCTGAAACACTGCTTGAACATACAAGAGCAAATTAGTATAGAGTCAAGCATCCAAAAGGTTCTTACCAATTTCTTCAGGAAGATGAGTAAGTAGGTTCTCTCCAAGGCCTAGGTGTGTGAGATTGGTAAGGTGACCGATGCCTCTGGGAAGGGTGGTCAACTGGTTGTTTGTCAAGACTAATTTCTAAAAGATTAACAAAAGATAATTACATATGTATTTCTTACTACTGATGTAAATGTAAAATAATACAGCTACTAAACTAATAAGACAATAGGTAAATTAGATCGGGTAAGAATCACTCAATTAATTTTACTTTCAAAATATAACATTTGTTAGGAAGCAAAAAGCAGGCTACATAAGCATAAAACTGAGCCTTACTGCTACAATAGAAAAAACTCTAATTCAAGAATTAGATCAAATTCTTAAGAAAAACGTGCAATTTGGAATGCACCCCAGAAACTTTAGCCATATAAAATCACCAAGATAATGCTTTACCTGTAAATCCTTAAGATAAGCAATTTCATTTGGCAAGGACTCCAATTTGTTCTCCTCTAGATCCAATTCTCTTAACTTCCTAAGGTTTCCAAGACCATGGGGAAGCTTCTTTAGAAGATTGTTTGATAGTATTAGAACCTAAGAGAAATTATTGACAGTATCTGGTAACTCAAGAAATGGAATTCTGTATTATCATGTGTGGCTTAAAATTTATTAAACTGCTAATTTTCTAAACTGTGAATACTAAGGGTAATGTTCATTTACATAACATAAAACATTTAACTTACTATTCTTTAAAAAATCACCATTTTTCTTGGAAATAAAAGATTTTAAGTCAAAACTAATGAAAGCAAAAGTTTAATTTTAACCATATTACCAAAAAATGTAAAATTAACTACTTGCACTAAAATTCATACAGTTAATGGTGTTCTGATACTGAATGATTACAAATGAGAATCTGATAGGAAGCCACTTATTGGTCAAAACCCCTTACAAACCACCATTTAAGGGAGGTTAACAATTGATTTCTAAACTGCTAATTCAATGTCTTACAGTTATTAGCTATGGAATACTTATAATATTGCAAGCCATCCTGTAATACACTGAAGAGAGAAAACAGCAGTTGAGAAAGATAGTCCCTCTTCTTAGAGAAATTAAAGAGGTTGTGGTGGGGAAAGTAGGGAGACAATACTGGGTATGGGACAGTGAAAAGAGCACTAATGGAAAGACCTACCTAAGGTTTTGGCTAATATTTTATGCCCACTTCTTTCCCCAAAGTTAGACCACACACAGAAAATGAATGTATGTAATTAGACCACAAAATAATTATAATAGCTATTATTTACTGAGTTTACTACTTGCAAGGCACTAAATGCATTGCGTATGTTATCACATTTAATCCTAACTACAACCTGTGAGGAAAATATGATCTTCTTCATTTCACAGCTGAGGAAACAGAAGCTCGGGCAAGATCTGTCTTGCTTCAAAGTTCATGCTTTTTCACCATTATGCTATACTATTTTGCCTTACTAAATAAAATATTAAAGAAAAATAGATTTTTCAAAAACATGGATACAGAGGAAACTTTTAAAAATATTTCTTTACTATTCGTAAGCTTTTTCATCAAAAGGATGAAAATTCTAGGGGCTCAGAAGCAGGAGAAATCATCCTTGACAAAGGACAACATTAAGATGGATCATTAATTAAAGGGATGAGAAGAGGGCATTCAACATATTGGGAACAGTAAGACTAAATGTGCAGAGTTAGAAACATGCACAAATATCTAACAAAGAAAATAATCTAATTAGTGAGTACATGGGTAATTAGGATGTAAAAGTGGGCCAGAACTGTATGAAAGATTCTCAATGCCCATCTGAGGAATCTACAATTATTCTGGTAGACAGCAGTGCAGGATTCTTAAACAGAGTTAAAGGGAAAAATATGTTCTAAAATAAACTAAATTTTAGAGACCTTTTCTTTCAAAGACACTTTTATAGTATTCAAACCTACCAACTTACAGTGGAAAAGAGTAATTCAGAAGCACTGAGCCCAGATTATGTTCACACTTCATCAAGCTAATGGAGTTGTAGGGTCTACATATGATCTTCACCAAAAGAAATTGCTTATTTGAACTGGAAAGTTTGTAAGTGAGGTAACTGCAGAAGGATTTAAGGAGTTCTAAATAAACGGCTTTATACTCACCTCAAGAGACACAAGACCAGACACATCCTCAGGAATCTTTGTGAGCTGATTAGTGGCTAAATTCAATTCTACCATACTGGTCCAAGTTCCAAAATCCAAGGGAAGTGATGTCAACTGATTGTCCTGGCAAAGACAAAAACAACCAACCAAGGTAGAACCACAGAAACAAAGCTCCAAATATAAACCTCCCTATGGAAAGAGAATGCTTATTAAACACAAAACTTTATTCCCCTTTCTGATATCCAAATAAAGAAAGAAATTTAAAAAGCAACAAAAAAATCTAAGCCTCCAAAGTTTTTCAGACAGGTTTTTACTTTGAACTGGGAGCTTGTTCCTTATGTGATTATCAGTACTGGATATGGAAAAATATGCTACATAGACCAACACTTGAGAGGTCAAAGGTCCCAGGGAAAAAGTTTCTCCCATTTCACAATAGTACACCGAAATCACGGAATAAAATGTGGATGGTCATGAGCACAACAGAAGAAGAAACATCTAATTATAGCCCATGAGGAAACCAAGTAAGGCCAGCAATTCTAGAAATACTGAGCAATAAACAGGAGAGAAAAAAGTCTAAAGAAGATAGCAAATTAAATCATTAAAACACTAATTGGAAGTATCCAAAATTTTACTATAAAAATTCATATAAGAGATGGTAAAAGTACATTTTTCAGTGAGTAATAAAAGCAGATGATGAAGCAGTGTGATCCTAATTTTGGTTAAAAATGAGATATATACAAAGGGGTGCTTGGGTGGTTCGGTCAGGTGAGCATGCAACTTTCACTCAAGTCATGATCCCATGGTTCGTGAGTTTGAGTCCTGCACTGGGCTTGCTGCTGTCATTGCAGAGCCCTCTTCAAATCCTCTATCCTCCCCCCACCCCCAACCCCGCCACTGCCACCAGACCCGTTCCCTGCTGGCGCGCTCTCTCAAAAATAAACATTAAAAAAATTAGATATTGCTATATGCAGAAAAACATGAAATACATGCCAGTGGCTCACTATTTTTCTTCCTGCTTCTTCATATCTATGTCTAAACACACTTTCATCAGTAACTCTTACCACACTGTTTTTGTTGAAGTTACTGGTATCAAGAGAGGACCATCAATCAGTACCCTGATGTTCACTAATGTGTTAACAGGGATGCTGCCTCTCAGTGGTAGGATTATTTTATGTCCTTTTTGTTAATCTGTATTTAAAATTTCTGTAATATACATGGATTACTTATATCATTTTACACAAAATCATCCATAAGAGAAATCCAAAGTAGCAAACACCATTTGAAACCAAGTTTTTATTATAATATTTACATTTACTACTTATTCTTTAGAACATTAAAAAATTTTTTTAAATGTTTTTTTTTTTTTTAATATTTTTTTTTTTTAAATTTATTTCTAGGGAGAGAGAGAGAGAGAGACAGTGTGAGCAGGGGAGGGTCAGAGAGAGAGGGAGTCACAGACTGAAACAGGCTCCAGGCTCTGAGCTGGCAGTCAGCACAGAGCCCAACGCGGGGCTCGAACCCACGAACCGCGAGATCATGACCTAAGCGAAAGTCGGACGCTTAACCGACTAAGCCACCCAGGCAATGTTTGTTTTTGAGAGAGAGAGAGTTGCAAGTGGGAGAGGGGCAGAGAAAAAGGAAGACACAGAATCTGAAGCAGGCTCCAGGCTCCGAGCTGTCAGCACAGAGCCTGAGGCAGGACTTGAACCCACAAACTGTGAGATCATGACCTGACTCGAAGTTGGATGCTTAACCAACTGAGCCATCCAGGTGCTCCCATTATAATATTTAAACTTATTAACTACTGATAATTAATAGTATGATAAGGAATTTTCATTTAAAAAAATCTACTACTGGTACTTATAGGAGGAGGAAAATATCAGGTTTCATTTTGACTTTTTTTTTTTTTTTAGTATTTTTTATTTATTTCTAGGAGGGAGAGAGAGAGACAGCATGAGCAGGGGAGGGTCAGAGAGAGAGGGAGATACAGACTCTGAAATAGACTCCAGGCTCTGAGCTGGCAGTCAGCACAGAGCCCGACGTGGGGCTCGAACCCACAAACCGCGAGATCATGACCTAAGTGAACATCGGACGCTTAACCGACTAAGCCACCCAGGCGCCCCTCATTTTGACTTCTTTTAAAAAGTTTTATTAAACATTTGTCATGATATCAATGAAAAATTAAGGCAAAGCTCTGTGCAAAATTTTCTAATTTCACTGAAAACAACAAGCCTTTCTAAGCTAACATTACAAAAACATTATATCTATAAAAATGTATCACCAAATGCAAAGGCCAATGAACACCGGGACTGCTGCTGTTCTAAGCCTCTTATTAAACTGAACATTCAGAATTAATACCATTACTACTGGTTAAATCTTATGTAAGTGAAATAATGAACAATAAGTTTTATACCTGTTTAAGACTATAAGATTATCTTGAATTTCTACTAGTTCACCATTATATACTTGTAAAGAATATGAAATATACATTTACGAACAAGTATAGAATCAATAAATCGTACATTTAGACTACAGTTTAAAGAATCACAATTATTCTGAAATAATTCATCAAAGATAAAGAATGGAGTAAGATACAACTGATAGAACTTTTATAGCTGGAAGCAGGAAATCCAGGTCTCCTGGATTCCTAAAGCTCAGCCATAAACCAGTTATATGGCCAATTTACTTATCACCTCTGGGCCTAAAGTTTATTCACTATAAATTAAATCACTGGAAAAATCAGTTTCATTGTTTTCTTCCTTTTTTCTTTATTATAAATGTGAAACATAGAGAATATAGATAAGCAAAAAGAAACTAAAGATCACCAATCAAAAGAAAATACTTCCAAATAATGTATCTGATAAGGGGTTAATATCCAACATATATGAAGAATCCCTATAACTCAAGAGCAAAAGAACAATCCAATTAAAAAATAGAGGATGTGGACATTTTCCCAAAGACATAAAGATGGCCAACAGGTACATGAAATGATGTTCGATATCACTAATCATCAGGAAAATGCAAATCAAAACCACAATGAGATATTCACTCACACTTGTCGGAATGGTTGTTAGCAAAAAGACAAGAAATAACAAGTGTTGGTGAAGATAAAAAATATAAGAGAAACTTTGTGCACTCTTGGTAGGAATGTAAATGGGTACAGCCAGCCACCATGGAAAATGGTATGGAGGTTCCTCAAAAAATTAAAAATAGAACTGCCATACAATCCCCCAATCCCATTTCCTGGTATTTATCTGAACAAAGTGAAAATATTAACTCAAAAAGACATATGCATCCCCCTGTGTTCACTGCAGCATAATTTACAATAGCCAAGATATGGAAGCAACCTAAGTATTCACAGATGAATGAATAAAGAAGTTTCAGTACACATACACACACACGAAGCCATAAAAGCCATAAAAGATCTTGTACTTTGTGACAATATGAATGGACCTGAGAGCATTATTTTCAGTGAAATAAGTCAGATGGAGAAAGACAAATACCATATGATCTCATTTATGTAGAATCAAAATAAAACAAAACACCAAGCTCAAAGATAAAAAGAATATATTGATGGTTGCCAGAGATGAAGGTCAGGTAGAAAAACTAGGTGAAGGGAGTCAAAGTAAGTCATGATGATGTAAGACATAGCATGGCAGCTAGTTAATAATACTGTATCCCATATCTGAAAGTGTTAGGAGAATAAACCTCAGAAATTCTCATCACAAGAAAAGAAAAATTCTGTATGTATAGCAATCAGTGTTAAGTAGATTTACTATGATGATCATTTCCCAATATATAAATATTGAACCATTATGCTGTAGAACTGAAATACAATGTTATGTCAATTATTCCTCAATAAAAAAGATCATCCATAATTCTGATATCCAAAGATGAACATATTTTGATAAATGTTGGTTATATGTATACATATAAATCTACAGGTATCTAGTATTTAATTAACATTAAGAATAGTTTTTAAAAACTGTGGAAAGTCTTGCATTAACTTTTTTCTATTTATTGAGAATGTTTCAACTGGCATTTAATATTCTTCTAAACTAGAGTTATTATTTTTAATGACTTCACAGTATTCCACTGAAGACACAGGAGTTTTAAATTAAGTTGGTAACAATTAAATAGAAGCTCTACAGTAAATATCTCTACAACTATCTTTTATGGACATTCATGATTATCTCTTTAGAACAAAATGCTAAAAGTATGCACGATTCTGAAATATTTGTTATCTAATACAAATTGCCCTGAACTATCATTATCAGTTTAGACCCCAACAGCATTTTCTCCACACTGACAGAGAAAATGCAAATATTAGTATAAGTACTAGTAATAGTAGCAACTTTTTCCCCCTCAATACAAACAGAAGCTTACCTTCATATTCAGCTTACTTAATACTTTTGCTCTGGAGAAAATTCCAAATGGGATTTTATTGATTCGATTGTGTTCCATGTTGAGGGAATAGATGGTAGAAAACTGAGATGGACCACCTACTGGATATAACTGGAAGCAATTTCTAGCTAAGGTCAAACTGTTCAGTTTCACGAGACTTGACAGAAGACTCTGTAAACAAAATAAAACAAACATATGAATCAGAACTGTAACAAGACTTATTTCATAGAGTACAGAGCAACAGTCACAAATGCCTCAAAGGGCCTTACAGGTAACAAATGACAGACTGGTTGGGACGGCTCTGTAATGCCTCATATAGAACAGTCACTCACTACTCAGCTGTAGCTAATCGTTGCTTCATAGGAATGTGAAACCAACAGTCACATTTCCAGATTTTAAAAGGAACAGAAAACTCATATAAAATCTGACTTTTTATTCTTTGGCTCCGGTTTATTTAAAACACTCAACGAAGAAAATAGGTCTGTAAGAGGTATCTCATGAGTGGCCAGTTTGAGAACTTTGTAGAGCAGAATCTTTGGCATGAGACAGTCCTGGGTCTGAGTCCTGGCTATGCCACTTGCTATGTGACCAAGCCTATTCAGGTCTGAGTTAATTATCCTCTCAATTATTATTAACATAATACCTGGCTCAGAGTAAGCTGTTATGCAGTAATTTAAAGCCTCCTCTAAGGAATATAAAATTCAGAAGATAACACTTCCTGATATTATATAATATTATTTTTCCATATTGTAAAATTTCAGAGGGAAATATGCATCTATCAAATCAGTATTCACTGAACAGAATAGCTCCATATCCCCTTACTTCAGCCTCCTACCATGTAACCACAGGGCCAGGTGTTCAGGTAATATAAAAGAATCTGTGTCGTTAAAAAGACTAAACTCTATTTAGAGAAATAAAGCACATGGATAGTAAAAAGAAATACATAACTGTATAATCAATAATAAACTATATGTAATAGACTCTTGCTATTCAAAGTATGTTTGAAGGAAGAGTAGCATTAGCTTGTTAGAAATCACTCTTAGGACCCACTGCTACAGAATCAATATGAATCTTAACCAGATTCCCAAGTTATTTGTAGCCCCATCGATATTTGAGAAACACTGGAATAGGCTATAAAATAGTTCTGAATTCTGGCTCTTTCAGTAGCTTGTGACTTTGGGCAAAATATTTCTCCAAGCCTTAATTTCTTCATTTGTAATATGATAATGCTTATTTTATAAGTTGTAGTGGAGGTACTTTTTTAAAATTTTTATTGCAAACATCCTTTCTTTCTTTTTTTAATATTTTATTTCTGAGAGAGAGAGACAGCGTAAGCAGGGGAGAGTCAGAGAGAAAGGGAGACACAGAATCCGAAACAGGCTCCAGGCTTTGAGCTGTCAGCACAGAGCCCAACGTGAGGCTCGAACCCCCAAACCGTGAGATCATGACCTGAGCCGAAGTCGGACGCTTAACCGACTGAGCCACCCAGGCGCCCCGAGTGGAGGTACTTTAAAGAGATAAAATACATAAACAGCTTTACAATCTCTAGCATATAATAAGTGCTTAAATTTTAAGTCCCTTCTCTATTTAAATTTAAAGAAAAGAAGAAATACTGGAATAACTGGAAAAGCAGGAAGAGACTAAGAGTGAGCTAGATCTTGAAGGATGGAAAAAATTTAAATATTCAGAGAAGTAGAAGAAATAGTGAAAGTAGGGAAGCAACAAACCATGTGAGGTGTGTTGTGTGTATTTTAAACATTGCTCAAGTATGAAGTGTATACCATGAAAAAATTGAAGACTTAGTACCTGAAGTGTCAGCTGATTAGGAAGGCCAGCTGAAGGAATGAAATAACTATGTAATTGGAGGTATAATTATACGGTGAACTGAAACTTGTTCTTTATTCTTAATGTTAAGAAGCTTTCAACATTTGTCTACTGATGTACACAGATAAAAGGAAGAGCTCAGGTTAAGAGTGCTCGTGAGAAAACCACATGGCAGTCAATTCAGGAAAAATGTCTACATCCCATTTTACAGAAAACACATGAAGTTTTGAGTCTCATAGCAAAAATGTTATTTTTATTATTCTTATAGGTAACTTTATGGACATTCCTTTTGAAAACAACTGAGGGTATCTGAAAAGCAGCAACAAGAAGGCAGCACTCCAACCTTTCACTCCTACATCATGTAATGAAGCTTTGCAGCTTATCATTGCTTTAAAGTCAGACACATGTGGATTCCCATCTTAGGGCTTTCACTTACCAGTTTTGTAACCGTTGGTGAATTAGACAATCAATATATATCTCACAGTACTCCCAGAAAAATGTTTAAGGTTACAAATTTGGCTAAAAGCATAACTTCTCTTAAGTCTTATTACCCTTCCTATTTAGTATAATACACCAATAATTAGAACGATTATAGTGAAGAACTAAATAATCCATGAAGAGCTCCTAGCCTTATACCTTAAACACATGTGCTTAAATTTATTATGTTCCTTTTTCATATGTATTTGTGTCTAAATTAAAACTAGTCTATTTTCAACAGTCATCAAATGGAAAAGTATATAGTCATTCTGCCAGCTCTTATTTCAGCCATGAGGCCCAAATGAAAACCACTTTCCTGATTTTACATTCCTAACTCAGCTTGAATGTCTAGTAAGTGCTGTCTAATGGATTTTATTGTTTTCCTTACTGTGCTCATTATAAATGCAGATAATTACATATTTGTATTAGGAATACGCTGCTTCCAAAGCACACAGACTACTTTTTTTAAGTACTTATTTAAGATTAATGCTTTCCCAGATTTGGACAAGGCCAGTCAAGGGTTTTCCCCATAGCTTCTCTATATGAAAACAGGCCAGTTTAAATACATGTGCACACATGCACACACACTTCTTCCACAGCAAGATGGAAGAGAGTGGTTTTCTTTATAATTCTCTTATCGAAAATAAATCTTGACTAATTTTAGTCACAAAATACTTTATGTGAAACTACTAGGCACAATGTCTGTATCCTAAGAGATACCCAATAATTATTAGTTTCCCCCCACATAAAAGTGGATATAAAAATAAATTTTTATTTTTCTCACTTTTTGAAACAATACATACCCAGGCTTTCTTTTTAGCCTTACTGACATTGTAAAAATAGTCAATCTTACTTAAGCTCACACCCTAAAAGAATCCCAACAAGGTCTAATTAATGTGCTAATTACTGTCAATCAGGGGATGATTATTAAATAGTAGAACCCCACCCATTGTTACCATTCTAAATTACTACTAGTAAAGAAAGACAAAAACCCAGACAATCTAGCTGGCAGTGCTAGATCTACAATGTGTGGATTCTATTCTTTATCTCATTTAAAATTCAGGGTGAGATACTGTCACAGCAGTTGGAATAAACTGGTTCATCCTAGAAAACTACAGTCCTGTAAAACTCATTTTCGTACTCTGATCAGTTTTCTAAAAACCCAAACACCCAGAATAATAGAAGCAAAATTAATAGGTACTACTTTTTTCTGTATTCCTAAGATACAAATCAATTAAATACATTTATTTTATAAACTAATCACTACAAGCCTATAGCTTCATGTACTCAAATTGTTCTTTATAAATCATAGTATATATCTGAAAATATTCACCCAAAGCACCTTTATTTTTAATATTTTGAGAGAGAGAGCGTGCAATCGAGCCATGCATGCACATGCAAGAGCAGGGGAGGGGCAGAGAGAGGGAAACATGATCGGAAGCAGGGTCCAGGCTCTGAGCTGTCAGCACAGAGCCTGACACAGGACTCGAACTCATGAACTGTGAGATCATAACCAGAGCCAGTCAGACACTTAACCGACTGAGACACCCAGGTGCCCCCAAAGCACCTTTATTTTAAATTCAAATATATATACACACACACGGGTAAACTAGAAATAGTCTAAAAGGCCACTTACAGAAAGCATTTTTAAATAGGAAAAAAGATTTTTTGCAAATCTTAATCAGTAAGTCCATAATTCCATTTTTTAATTTATTAGAATACTAAAGTAAGATATGCTTGAATAACCATTAGCAAACATACAAGTTGTGGGTATGATAAAATAATATATAGGAAAAGACGGAAACCCCAAAGAATAAAAGAATACTGCATTCTGCCCAAATAATCTCTAAGTAACATAAGTGAAAGTATTTTTCATAGAACAAAACCCAAATTAAAAATAATGTGTTAAAAAAATAACACATTTTAGTGACTGGTATATGCTAAATAGGCCTTAATATTATTGTATACGCAGGATAAGAATATGGGTCATGGAAGTGTTGTGGCTAATATTAATCTGATTAATAAATAGTATGTTCTATTCTATGTAGCTCATTTCTTTCATGTATCATCTTTCCATAGGACTTCTTAATATAACTGAACTGGGTGGGGTAGAGTTTTAAAACCAACCATACTTTTCCTTAATAGCTGTTACTGTTGTTCCAAATGACATAAGAAAGATTTACAAGGGAATGTAGCACACTGATTTCTCACTTTTGTTTCTCCCTTTTATACTTAAAAGAAAAAATTAGTATGTTCTATAATCATACCTATTCTTTCTTCTTTGGAATATTTATCTTAGTGGTAGCTAAATGTCTGTAGCATACCCATTATTTAAACAATCTCAATAATCAAATTATTCACCCAGCTATAAAGATTTACCACCTCTCACCTCTGGTAGAGCAGAAATGTTATTGTTCTCTAAATTCAGCTCTTCAAGGGCACTGCATTTTGCCAGGGATCTGGGTATTGCTGACAATCTGTTGTATCTCAGGCCAAGACGACTTAAACTGGACAGGTTTCCTGTGAACACACAAAAAAGAATTTTTTTTTTAAGTCTAATGAACTTGGCACTGTCCCTGGCTATCCCCTAGGTATATATGAATTACTGTGAAGTACTATTTCAGCACGATCCTTCACACCTAGTACCAAGGAACTGCATACTACACTTTCAATTAGGATGAAACTGAAACCACTTTTGTGTCCACCTGTCTTAAAGAAATAATGAAATATATAGTTATAAAGTCAACTTTAAAAATAAATTATTACAAAGTATTGGCATACTTTAATAACAAATTGACCTACTTAGATATGGCCTAAATTAATGACATAGTACTGTGTATTTTAAATTTATAATAAACATCCCATTTGTATACATGTGATCATCATCCAACACAGAACAATGGTTTTATATAAACATGTTCATATAATTTCAAATAAATTTCCAAATTTCTAAAATGACATTATTTAAAATATAAATGCACAATTATTTTCTGAGATTGGAAAGGTTCAGTATTTTTCATGAGTTTAAATAGAAACATTCCAAAATTTCTGAAGGTCTACCTGATAAAAAATTTCTCAATTTTTCTTTTAAATTCTTTTATATTAAGATTTTTCAAAAAGTTAAAGTTATATTCTCTCTTATTATCTAAGCATATCCAATTTGAGTACAAATTAGCATTTACTGAATACATTAAAAAGCAAAGTAGAAAATAGTCTAGTTTACTGGCAAGTTATATGTAAGCTACACGGATGAATACGATACCTGCCATCCTAAAAAGTTTACAACAAACTTGATTTTCCAAACAATATACACTAGAAAACAAGTTTATTTTGATAACAGAAAGAGGGAAAAAGAGGTAACAGAGACAAGAATTTAACTCAATGTACTTTTTGTCATGGCTGGTTAATTTCTTTTCTGACTTGAAATTACAACTGCTATCACATTTTTAGATGGGCCAGGTTTAAATGCCAAATGTAGCCTCTAGTTTTAAACTAAATAGTATTACCAGTGTTAAAAATTACAGAAGTAGATGCTTGTGCCACACTTAACATTTTGTAGACCAATATTTTGATGTTTTTCAACTTCTACCAACTTTCTGAAGTCTTCCCATTTCTTTCTTTTTGTTTTGACCATTTCTCAGGAAGTTACTGAATAACTTTCTTTCTTAGATGTAACATTATCACAATATTTACAGGAAACACATAATTAGCTTATAGCATAAGTTAAGCCTTGAAACCTAATGGGCAGTCACTGTGCCTCATAATCCTATCTAGTTATTACTCATCTGCATCTTGCCCTCTTGCTGAAGAAATCAGAGATTAAAGTTATAAAAAATGACAAAATAGAGATAATGTTTCCTCTTTACATCTTCAAGACAATAATTAGTCATTCATAATGAAAGTATTCTGACAAGTAAATACTATAAGTCTAACCAACACTATATAATACAGAAAAATGTAGCAAACATTTCAATTCCTGTAGGAATTGTAATTATGACCTATTCCAGAGGTATGTTATTTTCATTTACGTTACTTTCTTAGGATACTGTCTGGAAACCAGGCCAAGAGTTTGCTGGTTCTGTTTAATTAAGATTCCAATAGGTAGAAAACTGAATTCAAAATAAACAATAAAAACTATCACTTAGCAAAAACAAATTAATTTTGTCTTTAAAAAGGTTTCTAGGGGCACCTGGGTGGCTCAGTCGGTTAAGCGTCTGACTTCGGCTCAGGTCATGATCTCACGGTTTGTGGGTTTGAGCCCCGCGTCGGGCTCTGTGCTGACAGCTCAGAGCCTGGAGCCTGCTTTGGATTCTGTTTATCCCTCTCTCACTGACCCTCCCTTGCTCATGCTGTCTCTCTCTCTCTCGGTGGGGCCGGGGGGACATTAAAAAAAGAAAAGAAAAAGCTTTCTAAATTTAGGATGCTTCACTAGAATCTTTCTAAGTGAGGACTTTCCAAAGCCCCAGAGAATTTAAAGATTAGAAATAGGGTAAGAATAATATTTACTATTGTTATTACTGCATTCTGACAGTGAATATGATACACATGTTTCTTAAAAGTTGGGTTGGCAAAAATAAAAATAATGTTTTATGATGAAATGTTATTTATAGACATATCTGTAGTGGCAAAAATGGGGTCAACCTATTTATTCAAGAATACATGAAGAATGATTTAAACTAGACACCACAGTATCATAGACAAAACAAAGAATTTTACATTATCTATGTAACTCTGGGCAAGTTAACTTAACTGAATCTATTTCCTCATCGATAAAGTGGGGACAACACCAAAAACTCCACAGGTTGCTCTGAGGGTTAAATACAATGTGTGTAAGACATGCAGCACAATGACTGATGTATAACAGGTATTCAAAACATAGTTTTATTCTATAGTACATTTCTATAATCTGCTATACTCTATGCTTATTAAAATTATGTTACAAAACTTTTAAGATGTGAAAGACTTTATGATGTTAAGTGAAAAAAAGGCAATAAAAACTATGCATTTTGTATGATCTCAACAGTATAAAAAACAAGTGGAAAAGAGTGGAAAGAAAACATCAAAACTAAGAGTTACCTCTGCATGGTAGAATTACCAAAGGTTAAAATTTTTTTCTTTGAACTTGCCTTTTCCTAATTCTCTATAGCTTTGTCATTTAAAAACATTTTGATACAAAAATCTGTAATTCTAAAGTATTTTAATTTTTTTTAAATTTTAATGTTTTATTTATTTCTAGAAGAGAGAGAGAGAGAGTGTGAGGAGGGGAGGGTCAGAGAGAGAGGGAGACACAGACTCTGAAACAGGCTCCAGGCTCTGAGCTGGCAGTCAGCACAGAGCCCGACGCAGGGCTCGAACCCACAAACCGCGAGATCATGGCCTAAGCGAAAGTCGGATGCTTAACTGACTAAGCCACCCAGGCGCCCCTAAAGTATTTTAATTTTAAAATCTGCAATATCTCCTACCATTTTTTCTTTGAATGTATATTTTACACTGGAGAGGTTTTATACTAATATAGAGGTAAGACACTTTACATTGTGAGGCTCATCTTCTGCATAAAGTGTAGATATGAGATAAACTGTGCAAAAACAGAGGATAGTGGTTTGAATTCTTAGGTAGGCACCCTGATTTTTAAAAAAAGGCAAAAAAATGATAAAATACCCAAGAAACAGCTGAAAGAGCCATTTGCAAGTAATAAGCATGGATTTTATCATAAGATATGTGAAGACTTATCAAAGCCACCAAGTAGTTACTGGCAAAGCAAGACTCAAACTCAGAGGGTACCTTATATCAAGTAATCATTCTTCAGGACCTTTACTGTGTTCTGTTAGTTTGTTACCTCTTGACATAGAAGCAAAATATGTTCATTTCTACTCCCATGCTGTTTGTCCATGCTGTTGTGCTCATGCAATACATTTTTATTCCATACTGAATCCAACATATTTGTTCATGAAGCTTTCCCTGGCCATTGCACCAAGATCTCATTGATTTTTCCTATAAACTGGGACTTATGGCTGTATACTGTTTTCACTATAAGATGGCATTTAATTATACTTGTTCTTATGTTGTCATTTCATGGATTAGTTACCTCCATCCAAAAGACTGAAAACCCTTTAAGCAACAGACCTTATATATTTCTATCTCCCTACAGAATGTTTCAGTGTTAAGCACACAGTAGGCATTCACTCATACTTTCTTCTTTTTTAATGTTTATTTTGAGTGAAAGAAAGTCAGTGCAGAACCCGGTGTGGGGGGTTGATCTAAAAAACCATGAAATTATGACCTGAGCGGAAATTAAAAGCCTGACACTTAACTGGGAAGACACTTAACTGACTGAGCCACCCAGGTGCCCCTATTCTGATTTTGAAAGTGAGAAATTCAAGAGTTATTTTGCTTTTGAAAGATAAATTTTAGGAATCTGGTTCTATTTATTGGGCTTTTATGTTGATAAGCATTTAGAATTTGGTTACCATACTAATCTATTATTAGAGGAAGCTTTTAGGTTTTGATCAGAATAAAAATGTTTACAACACTGTATTTGTGTACTATTCTGCTCTTAACAGTGATTGAATGAAGCATGTCAGTTGATGGCACAAAATTATGGGGTCTTTGCACTTTATTCGTCAGGTAAAATTCAAAGACTCCTTGGCAAATGCTTTAGCCTCTTAGTAAACGGGGCAGATTTCTTCCACAGGGAAAGCAGTGGTATGAATGAGAGAAAGGGATGGTCTGTCTTACTTCTATTTTTTCCCCTAAGGTTCACTGCCTTTTTTAATCTTTAACTTCATATAGCAAATTGAAATTTTACTATAACATTTTGAAGCTCTTTAAAATCAGACGTTATCACTGCTTCTAGAAAAATTTCCACCTTTTCCAGCCTTGTAGCTATAGTGGTATGCTATGGGGCATGGAAGAGGCAAAGAATAAAATATTGATTTCTTCTTTCCCTATTTTAAAATGAGAACCAAAGAAAAGCATCTCATGTAATTTTAAGATTTTACATTTTGCTCCTAATAGAAAGAAGAGGACAAATAGTAAATGTTTTAGTTTCTACAGTCATTAAAAAGCATGAATGGGGGCACCTGGGTGGCTCAGTCAGTTAAGTGTCTGACTCCTGATTTCATTAAGCTCAGGTCATGATCTCATGTTTTCAGAGATCAAGCTTGCCCCACTTTGGGCTTGTGCTGAGCATGGAGCCTGCTAGGGATCCTCTCTCTCCCTCTTTCTGCCCTTCCCCACTCATGTACTTTCCTCTCTCTTTCCAAAAAGAATAGGTTTCTACAACTTAAAAATTACAAAATGAGGGGTGCTTGGATGGCTCAGACGATTAAGCGTCTGACTTCAGCTCAGGTCATGATCTCATGGTTCCTGAAGTTTAAGCTCTCCCATCGGACTCCCTGCTGACAGGTCAGAGCCTGAAGCCTGCTTCAGATTCTGTGACTCCCTCTCTCTGCCCCTTTCCTGCTTACGCTCTATCTCTGTCTCTCTCAAAAATAAATACAATCCTGTGTCTCCCTCTCTCTCTGCCCCTCCTCTGCTTGTGCTCTCTCTCTCAAAAATAAACAAACATTTAAAAAAATTACAAATGGAAAATGAGGGTGAAATTGCCTCATGACATTATCGAACACTAAAATTAGTAATTATTTAAACAAAAATGGTACCTCCAGCTTTCTTGAACTTGCCCCCACCCTTTTGGTGCGGTAGGAAAAGTTGAACTTCTAAAAATGTAATCTATAAGAATATGCTATTCTGATGAAAAACTCACATTTATAAAGCCCTTATCACTTTACTGAGAGCATGGCATGTTCAGTCATCCACATTTTGCCAAAATTCATTACTCTCAGAAAAATAAAAGGTAAAAACAACAACAAATAAAACATTAAGGGTGAAATATCAAAACTCTCTTGTGCCAGAAACAAAAAAGTTGGACATCAGAAATCTGACATTTACTATGATTCACCCCCTGCAGTGGGTTCAACTGTAACCTCTTTCAGTGAGCGGGTTTTACCACAAACTAAAGCACAGCCTAGAAATCAAGCTATAGCTTGCTTTAATGTTAAGCCATTGTGAATAAGAAATAAAATCAATGTTGCTGAGCTTCTGTGTATAAATGTAGGCTGATCACTGCCAATCACCGGCATTTAGCTTTTAAGTGCCTAACTTTGACTGTAAGTTGTTCTGTGCTCTTCTCTGACAGCTTGCTTTCTTATGCTGTCAGATTTTTAAATTACAGCAATATCAAATGACTGTGAATTAAAATTGGATGCTTTCAACTTCAGCAAATATAATCAGCATCTTTAGGTTAATTCAGTATAGCTTCTGAGTAAAACTCTAACTCAAATGATCTTAATCTTTTTTTAACAAAGTAGCAAAAAAGCCCCCAGAAAAGGCACGCAGTTCTAATGATTAAATAATGTCAAAGGCTTTTTTCCCCCAGAAACAGTGAACTAAGAAACTGAAATCACACCAAAAAGCAAGCAATATAAAGAATTCTTAAATGTCAAAAACCCGAAAGAATGCCACCATTAAAAAGAAAACTTGTAAAGTTGCTATATGAAGTTGCACTGTAATTACCTAAAACCTAATTACTAAAACTCTACTTGTTGATACACCATAATTACTGTAATATTTCTTCAGAGCCCAGTGTAACAAAAGACCTCTGTGAATTTTTGTGCTCCAACCTTGAAGGCCAGGTCTTATTGCAGATTTCTTTCTTTATCTCATTTGAGAAGAATAGAAAATAAAGTATTTTTTCCTATTTCAGACTTTTCACCACTCCCCACCACGGGTTTTAGAAAATCACCAGAGATATCTCAGAAAGCTTTAAGGTACCAAGTTCATAGTTTAAAACAAAATGACTGCTGTAAGGAAGCTTAATATCTTCTTTAGTCATAACTGACTCCTGAATGAGAAAATATTTACATGAAAGAAAATATACTTTTTATTCAGCAGGGTAGACTAATGGTTAAATCAGAGATACTATAAATATGTTTGTAAGTACTCTCTCACTTAACTGCAACCAACTGTCCCCTCCCTATTTCCTTCTGCCTCTTCTCCACATCCTGTGAGCTGTCAGTGATCCTGGCACACTGCTCGGCCTGGATATAAATGGCAGTGATTACCGCCAATGAGTGATTACTACTCTAGCAGGGTTCATGTTACATCAAGAAAGGGGTAAAAACATCTTGGTCTACTTATAAGAAAAAAAGACAAGGAAATAAAGTGACTTTTGGAAAACTGATTGTCAGGTAATAGTTAAAAGATCTCATTTCAATTGTGAATATAGGGCAAGTTTCTCTAGTCTAGAAAAAAGGAGAGTAGAGCAGCTGCTCAGGACTCAAATCAACTGTGGACAGGTGTTCATTTTTTGGTTTGTTTTTCATTTTAAGTTACACTTTTCAAGAAGTAGATTAGGAAAAAATAGGAAAAGTATCAGGAGAACCATATTCCAGATAGTTTGCCACTAAATGTTTTGGGTGAATTTCTCTTCTCCAATAACGAGAGGGAGAATCTCAAAGGTCAATTAAGACTGTTGAGATTTGTAACAGACCAAGACCCAAATGTTCAAATTTGTCACCAAATCTCAACCTTCTGCTATACAAAGGAAAAGGCAAAGTAATTATTTTAATAATAATTCTTAATAATAATAAATGAGAGTATTATAGGTGTACCTGGGTGGCTTAGTTGATTGACTCTTAATTTGAGCTCAGGTCATGATCTCATGGTTTGAGTTTGAGCTCCACATAGGGCTCCATGTTGGGGACCCTGCTTGGGATATTCTCTCTCTCTCTCTCTCTCTCTCTCTCTCTCCTCCCCCCCCATGCTTGGGTGCTCTCTCTCTCTCTCAAAATAATAAACTTAAAAAGAGACAATATTATTAAAAATTAATAAACCTTACTTATTCACTTTGTCATTATTTGGATTAAATTATAAGTACTCAATTTGCTGAAAACTATCAAAGCATATAAAAGTAATTATTAAAATTTTTCTTATCTTTGGATCAACTGGGTGGCTCAGTCAGTTAAGTGGCCAACTTTGGCTCAGGTCATGACCTTGCAGTTCAGGAGTTTAAGTTCTGTGTTGGGCTCCGTGCTGACAGCTCAGAGCATGGAGTCTGCTTCGGATTCTGGGTCTCCTTGTCTCTCTGCCCCTCCCCCACTCGTGCTCTGTCTCTCTCTGCCCCTCTCTCAAAAATAAACACTAAAAACTTTTTTTAAATAATAAAATTTTTCTTATTGTTAATGTTTCAGCTCTCACTGAGTTCCAATACATACTTGTAATGTGCTCACACAGAATATGTTAGAACTGAGGCATATGTGTTATTGTGAGATAACATCTTAACCACACAGATTAAAAATGAAGTCAAATGTTTTTATATTAATAAACATACTTAAATTATAGTAATTCTGACAGAAGAGAGATATATACAATTAAGAAATCTAGGAGAAAGAAGGCTACATGGAGAAGTCACCCATTGCCAGAGGCAGTGAATCTAAAACACCCTGACCCTAGTCCTAGTAAATGGAAGATTTTATCATCCACTACCACCTATACTTCCTGTTTGCCAGGGCTATTCATTTTTGTACTTTCATTTAATCCCCCTTTGATTGTCACTTAACAGATATAGACACATGCATAAAATATTAAATAACAAAATATTGTTGGACTATTTCAGAGCAAGAACAGGGCTGACCGAGGAACAGACCCTATATATGTCCATTTGTTCAGAGTAGAGTAAATTATATGGGTATTTAGGAGAAAGAGTCCTAAGCAGAGAGACCAAGAAGTATAAAGGCCCCTGACGCTAGAACTTGCCCAATATGCTTAAGGACCAATAAAGTGTTTAGCATCTATAATATCCTAAGAAATATACAGTGACTAAGCATGAGTGAGAAGGATATATCAATTCAAGCATCTTTAATTTTGGTTTCGCTATCAGATTTGCAGTAAACAACCTTTATTTTTCTTTCTAAAACTGAGCAAGACTCAGTTGCTTTTTTAAAGTGCTTTTATATGACATTCCACTAAAAACTGATCATGTTAAGAATATGCATTATTCTTTCTTTCTTCCTTTACTGTTGCCATTAGTTGGTTGTTTAGAACAAGCAAACTTACAGACCTTTCAATGTAAGAATATACAACCTATGTAAATAAGTCTATGTAATTCAAGAAAACTATAAAAAGCATATACACTACATAAAACCATCAAAATTAAATGTATATGCTGAACCGGCTCAGAGTATCCCAGGTAAATGGACCCTGAAAGATCAACATCGAGGAATTATAATACAGTTCTTAAATATACTAGAGTTCCTGAATTTCAGAAATAAAGAAAAGTACTCTGGGTGGCCAGGAAAAAAGATTTAGTCACTTGCAATGGAAAAAAAATGGACTGGCCTCCTACTTTTGTACATTCAATGCCAGAAAACAGAACTATCTAGTTTTTTTACTAAGGTTCTTAAGGAAACAAAGCTGGACCCAGTGATTTTTATATCCATCCAAACTGTTCAAATATAAAGGTTTCAAAGAGATGCCTGGGAGGCTGAGTTGGTCAAGTGTCTGACTCTTGGTTTCGGTTCAGGTCACGATCTCGTGGTTTACCGAGTTCGAGCCCTGCACTGGGCTCTGCATTGACAGCACAGAACTGCATGGGGTTCATATTCTCTCTTCTCTTCTCTTCTCTCCTCTTCTCTCTTCTCTCTCTCAAAATTAATAAATAAATTAAAAAAAAAACCCTAAAGGCTACAAACATTCTATAACTAGGGAACAGTTATTAATGAACTGTTTCTAAGAAAACACTACAAGACTGACTTGAGCCAACCAAGAGATGACTGATACAACTATGGAAAAAGGACTGTCAATAAACATGAAGATGAAAAACAACTATAAATCAGCAGAAGATATACCATGAATGTTTCATGTCCCAATGGTGTAACTAACCTAAATTAGGAGGAAAAAAAGATAAAAAAGGGCAGGTAGTAGAATAAATTTACTGACTGCTTCATCTATGTCACTCCACTCAGTAAAAGCAGAATAAATATTCAGCTGCACACAGAAGACTTATCAAGACAGACCATATACTGAGCTATAAAAGAAGTCTCAAAAAATTTAAATGATTCAGGTCACAATAAGTTTTCCATCACAATGGAATTAAATTAGAAATCATGAACAGAAAATCTCTTGGAAAAATGTAAGACACTGGGAACTAAATAACACTTCTAAATAAACCATAGATCACAGAAGAAACAAAAAAGTAAATTAGAAGGTATCTTGAACAAAACCAAAGAGAAAAACACAATATATCAGGATTTGGGGAATGCTACTAAAGCAGTACATAGGGGAGATTTATAGCACTAAATGCATATATAAGAAGAAATCTTCAAAGTAAGAACATACAATACAAACTAAATATGTCAGTATGTAATACAAACAAAAAACTCTACCTCACATCAATAACATCAAGCTTCCACTGTAAGAAACCAAAAAAGAATAAGTCACAGCCGATAAAATAAAAGGTCAAAGTGGAAACCAATGAAATAAAAGTCAAAGAAATAGAGAAAAACAATAAAACTTAGAGATAATCAATAAAATTGATACATTTCTAACCAGACAGGAAAAAAAGAGAGAAGATCTATAAGTTACTACTAAGTTACTGATAACAGGAATGAGAGTATAGATTCTATAGTACTATTAAGGGAATATTATAAACAGTTTTATGCCTATTAAATGTGACAACATAAGTAAAATGGACCTATTCCTTGAAAGACATAAATGATTAAGTTTGCACAAGAATAAAGTAATAACCTAAATAGCTCTCTTTTAAGAAAATTGAAATCGTTTTTAAAAGCATTCCTATAAAGAAAAATCCTGACCCAGGTGGCTTCATGATGAATCTTACCACATCTTAAAGGAAGAAACAATGCCAATTTTATACAAACTGTTCCCAAAACTGAAGAGTAGAGAACACTTCCATACTTTTATGTAGCCAGCATTATCCTAAAACTGAAACTAGAAAATGCAGGTTTTATAACATTATATGTGACGAGATGGTATATTCAAAGCAGTTAAGTAAATCAACTTTTTAAAACTTCTACCAGAATGTACCTTTTTTCATTATGTCTTCTTGGTAAGCAATGTCAATCATATTAGCTGGGTTTCTGTCAAGTTCGGGGCAAAATTGTAAAACTGTGTTTTATTAGTTTCTTCATTGCATTGCCTTTATTCTCTTTCTAGAACGTCTAGTCTTGTTTCTCAAGACTCTTTTTCAATTATTTTGTATCTTCTTTTTGTTTTAGATTCTAAGGGGCTTTTTCCACTTATCCTACAGCATCACTCTTTTGGTCTTTGGATGTGTTCATTATATTCTACAGTATTTCCTTTAGAGTTAAACTTTGTATGGCAAGGATATTTCTAAGCAATGTATTCTTTGTTTCTTTTTTCTATCAGCCTGATCTTGTTTTATAGATGTAACATATATCTTTTCTTTTTTTCCTCTAGGGTCACTTCTCTTTGCTCATCTTGGCCATTTCAGTAGATTTTAGAGAGAAAAGGAAGAAAGAATTGCATTCAGTCTCTACTGAACCAGAAATTGGGATTCTTTTATTTATATAGGCAATTTCTAAAATTACTATTAATATTAGTGGAGCAATTCACTATATGCTATATACCATATTGCCTTTCAGAGATGAATCTAATGCAATTAACTAGAATACTTAGTCTGTTGTCACTATAAATAATGTGACATAAAGAACTCCAGGCCAAGAATCATGAAGATATAGGTTCTAATGGCTAGCTGTTATATCTTAAAGAAGTGTCAGATTGTTATCCTGTAAAGTAATAGTTGTCCGGTAACCTAAAACAGTTTAATGCAAGTTATATAAAAATTCTTTAGCAACCGCTTCTGTTTCAACAGTAGACTAGGTAATTCAGACAAATTCTCCCATTGAAAACAATTTAACTCTTCCAAAACAAAAGTCAGAGAGCTAACAAGATAATGACTACTTACCAGGGCCGAAATCAGCTGGGAACCCAAAGAAATAAGCAAAATAATGGAGAAAATTTTGTCCTAAGAGTGCTTCTTTAACCAGAAGACTTAGCTAATAAGGCATGTTTCTGCCAACAGTAAAAATCTACAGCCAGCCAAGTGTGGGGAGCCCAAAAATCAATGTCAACTGGGATACTATAGGGCTGCACCTTAGCATTAAGGGTAAACCAGAAGTAAAAGAGCCTTCCAATTAGTCTGCAGACTACTTTTGAATGACCTAAGAGACCAGAAAAATTTCAAACCTTAGACCACAGATGGATTCAAGCGGTCCCTTAGGTTCCTGACAGAAACAAAATCCTTCTGGAGAAAGATATCATATCACAGGCTTCCCATGATTTAGTAAGAGAACCTCACAAATATTCATTACTGAAATTATAAAAATTAAGTACAAGTGTAATTTTCCTAAATAAACATTATAGTATTCTTATAACAAACCACTAACTAAAAAGGTATCCAAACTTTTTAAAATTTCTTGTACTCTTTGTACAAATATATGGGCATTTAGAAAGATACACAAGACTGTATAAATACAGAACATATCACAATATGCACTTCCAACTTTTGGAGGCTGTGGCTAGGTCTTTGAACACATTTTGTACTTCAAGACATCTCTTATCTTAGTCCCTTCAATAGCAGAGATGAACAAACTTTCAGCTATATTAGCCAAGATTTTAAAAATTAAACAGTAGTGGTCTTATTTTTCAGTGTGGTTGGCTTTAGCAAAGAAGAGGCCACATCCTGTATGATAACATGCAACATTCTGAAATAAGCCGAAACAAAAAATGCACTAATTCTGCAATTTAAGCAGTTATAATAAAATATATACTCAGTATCAATATTTGACATTCCTTTTTATAATCTAATTGAACTCCTTTCCTAAAACCTAATTATTTTCACCAAAAAATGGAAATAAGCAATTTTAAAATACTCTTTTAGAAGTTTTACTATGACAATGGTGAATTTTAATCTTTTAACTTTTACTATAGAAATGGATCAAAAATAGTCTTTTTAATGTCCAAGTAGTTATAAATGAGTATCAGTATCTTCTTTCTCCATTCATACCTATAGTATCTGGGAGGTCTAGCAGTTCATTGTGCTGCAAGTCAAGGTTGGTTATCTGTGTGCAGTTTCCAATCTCCTTTGGGAGGTGTTCAAGTTGATTGTGAGCTACATCCAGCGTAATGAGGTTACATAATTCACCTGTGAAATTGAACAACATAAAAATTTAACAAGGATTATTTATATTAGATTATTAATATACTAATACTACTGAAAGAAAACTTCATGTTCTATATGACAATTATAATTTCTTTCTGAAAATGTAAAAGTCAAACACAGATCTGAAACTGTTATTAGAAAATGACAGCTTACAAATATTAAATCATTATGTCATACACCTGTAACTACTACTGTAATGTTATGTCAAATATAACTCAATTAAAAAAAAATGACATCTGATAAAGTTAAAATGTTGATTATAAACGACTACCAATCACATCATGTTAACTTAAAGAATGAATGAAGGGAACTGGGAAAGATAAAGTTTGGACTCTAATTGCCTTCGAGCCAAAAGTAATTAAAACTTTTTTTTTTTTTTGCCATCATCTTTTATAATAAATGATACCTGAAATTTAGTTGCCTCCAAAATGGCTTCCATTACCCTAAAAGAAGATACATAACTCCAAAAAGTGAGTTGAGGCAAGTAAATAAAGCAAGATGGAACAGCTGTGATTCTACCCAGTTATTGATATACTGCAGGCCTTCTGTCATTTTGGACTGGATAATTCATTGCTATCAGAGGCTGTCCTAAGATAAGCAGCACCCCTAGCTTATACCCATTAAATCCAAACAGCACCTCACAACCAAGTTGTAACAATCAAGACTGTCTCTAGACATTAAGAAATGCCTTCTGTTGTAACACTGACAAAATTGTCTTCAGTTGAGAATCATGGCTACGTTGGAACAAGAAAGTTCAATTCTATCCAATTCTCACTCACACTTTTCAAAAGAAGTTGGAAACCTAGATTTTCATATAAAATATTTAAATGCTTAAATGCTAACAACTAATTCTTAGGTTAAAATAGAACAAAACACTGTCTTAACACATTTGTGGACTTTTCTCAGTATTCAAAATGCCAGTTTGATAGCCTCTGAACATAGAAATAGATTAGTTACTAACATTTTAGGACAGAAATCTGTATACAACTATCTAATATTAACACTAAAAAGTGTTTTAAAAGCAGAATATAATCACCTGGACTCAAATTAAACTTGGGGTGCCTGGGTGGCTTAGTCGGTTAGGCGTCCGACTTTCGCTTAGGTCATGATCTCGCGGTTCGTGGGTTCGAGTCCCGCATCGGGCTCTGTGCTGACTGCCAGCTCAGAGTCTGGAGCCTATTTCAGAGTCTGTATCTCCCTCTCTCTCTCTCTGACCCTCCCCTGCTCACGCTGTCTCTCTCTCTCTTAGAAATAAAAACAAAAAAAAACAAAACAAAAAAATTAAAAAAAAAAATTAACTTAAACTCTTTTGATTTGTGTAAATCACCACATGGCAACTGGACTATTTTGAACACATTCTCTCTAGAAAGTTATCCAAAACTCTGCAAAGTGAGGAAATCATGGTAATACAGACACATTAGGAAAGAGTGTCACCTAGTAACACTAATACTTCTTTCTCACAATCTAGTAATCCCTAAATATTTTGAAAATAATTAAGACTCAGGAAATGTGATTTAATTTTAACAACACACCCAAAAAAAAGTAACATAATTTTAAAACCTGGTCTGTTAGTCCCTGAAATACAATACACCCACAACTAAATTATATATATTATTGTGTGTTAAATTTGAAAATTATTTTAGACTCTCCCCAAAATCCGAAATCCATGTATAAATTTAAAGACCCATGAAGAACTTTAAATTTTCTTCAGTCCAAAGAAAAAGATCTAGTAAACTTCAGGAAAGTTTATCATTTATATAAAGTTCCCATGAAAATCTGTAATATTTTTAAAATTAATCCAAAACTTCTTATTTAATGCGATTAACAAAACATTTTTAGTGTTGGCACTGGGAGTTTAAGATTCCTCTTCTTTAGAGTAATACTCGTAACTGCCCAAGCTCTTCTTATTCGTATTCAAATAACTGGAAACACCTGAAAATTGTGAACATACGATAAATTCTGTAATTGGCAATACTGTGACCTAGGTAAGAGCCTAGGTTACAATTTGCAATATGTTTACACATTAAATATCTAAGCACTTCATGAAATACTTTGCTATAGCACTATTTGCTATTTTTATACTGTCTAGTTACATAGTACTTTTAAGCATGTTTCACCACATCTGATCCAAATATAACAAAAAACAAAACAAAATATAAGTCCATCCTAGATGGTTTTCAAAGACCATAACCAAGGTGTTAATAGTGACTTGCTTCAGACTGGGTTTAAGAGTAGTTTTTATTTTCTAATTTATACATTTGTATTTTGCAATTTTTGTTTTTGTATATTTTTTAATTCAAAGAAGGAAAAAAAGGGAGATTGAAGAGGTAAACACTAGCAGTGTCTTCTCCACTATTCACGGAACAGCACATTCTGACCCCAAATAGAAGCTTCCTGTCTATGGAACAGATGGGCATCTTTCAGTGAAAACAAATGGATCAAACTACTGTACTGCTAACATCAGCCATTAATATTATGCACCTTAGGACTCATATTCTATACTTACTAAGCAATCTTTTGATTTTGAATTTGACTTCCCACACATTTGCCTACATAGAGAACATGGACTTCATTCATTCATCAATTCTATAAATGCTTATTAAGCACCTACCATGTGCTAGGATACAGTAAGAGGGAAAAAAAAAAAGAGATAAAATGCTTGCCTTTATAGAACTTATATTTTAATAAGGAAAAATGAATTAACATATAATCAAAGTGAGGAAGTATTAAGGGCTATAAAAGAAAACAAAGTCAGGTAAAAGTAGAAGAGTATGATGGGGGAAGGAGATTGGAGATGTTGATAATAAATAAAATAGAAAGAAACTCCGATGAAGTACCATTTGAAAACAAACCTAAAATAATGGGAGAGGGAAGAAACAATGAGAATATCTGGGGGAAGAATTTTCCAGGCTGAGTGAAGAACAAGCACAAAGACTCTGAGGCAAGAGTAGTTCAAAACACAACAGAGGACAATGTGGCTGGAATCATGATTAAGGAAATCAGGTGGTAGGAGATAAAGTAGATCTGGGTCAGATTCATTTTAGGTCTTGTAAGCTAAAGATTTCAGCTTTGACTAAGGAGATACTGATAATGGTAATAAGAGTGCTTTTTGTTGTTGCTGTTTTTATATAGCAGTTTACAGAAAAATTGCACAGCAAGTACAGACAGTTCCCATATAGCCTCTTCCTCACAGTTTCCCTATTAATATCTTCCATTATTAGGTGGTACACTTGTTGCAGCTGATAAATCAACATCAGTATATTATTTCTAGGTGAAAGTTTTTATTTTACATAAGCATTTACTCTGTGGTGTCCAGTTCTATGGGCCTTGATAAAAAGTATCATGTATCCATCATTACAAATACCGTAGAGAATAGTTTAACTGCCCTAAAAATCCTGTTTCAATTACTTATTCACCCCAATTTCCCTCTCCCCCAAAGCCTCTGGCAACCACTGATCTTTTACTTCTTCCTTTTCCAGAGTGTTATATATAGTTGGAATCACATAAAATGTGAAATTTTTGAGACAGGCTTATTTCACTTAGCAATATGCATTTGAGGTCCCTCTATGCCTTTCTGTGGCTTGATAGCTCATTTATCACTGAACAATAGTCCACTGTATAGCTATACCATAGTTTATCCATTCATTTATTAAATGCTATCTTGGTTGCTTCCTATTTTTAACAACTATGAATAAAGCCACTAAAAACATTTTATGTGCAGCTTTCTGTATGGACAGAAGTTTTCAACTCTTTTGGGTAAATAATTAGGAGTATGATTGATGGACTGTGATGGTAAGACCCTATGTTTAGCTTTGAAAAAATCTGTCACTGTCTTCTAAGGGTCTATATCATTGTGCATTCTCACCAGTAACAAAAAAAAAAAACTTTGTATCTGTGTTTGGTGGTGTCAGTGTTTTGGATTTTAGACATTCTAATAGGTAAGTAGCAGTGATGGTTGTACTTTAAAACTATTGCTTTATAGGATATAAAGCAGCCTTATGGAAAAGCAACAATAATGTGATTATGTTTGCCCCCAAAACACAAAATTTATTCTGGAAAAATAAGAGCTACCTAAAAATATAATATGAAAAGTAGAACATTGTAGGCATCAAGTAGAAGGTAAATACACATACACAAAGTGATGTGTAAAACGAGAAGCAAGATTCTGGTTGGGTAGATTGGGGAAAGCTAGATTTTAAAAGATGATCAGAAACTATAGATAATACCCAACCCCCTCGCCAAAAAAATATGAGAAAACTAGAGAGGGGAAAAAAAAAATCATGAACTCACAATTCCTTTACTAGGGATATATTCAATAGAAACGAATCCATATATTTATCAAGAGACTTTTTATCACAATAACATAGTAGCACTATCTGTATTAGCCCCAAATTACGATACAAAACAAGAGAATGGATAAATTGTGGCATATTCACGCTATGGGATAATATGCAATAATGAGAATAAACTATCTCTAACTACATACATCAGTTATGATGAATAATGCCAAGAACTCAAACACAAAAACATATGTAGATTATGGTTCCATTTATATAGAAACAAGGAAAATTAATGTTTGACTGTAAAAGTCAGGATACTAAGTTTACTCTTTGATGGGAATGAATAGTGACTGAAAAGGGTCTCCTGAGTGGTACTGATGTTCTATTTTTTAACCTGGACACTGATAATACACAGTTGGCAAACAATCTTCAGTTGTACATTTATGACATATTAATAAACATTTTTTTTAATTGGGCCTGCCTCTGGCCCAAGCTCTTGCTTTTTTGGACATTCTTTAATCCAAACTATGGCAGAGAAACACAAAAAGCCATTTCTTTCTTTTTTTTTTTTTAAATGTTTTATTTATTTCTAGGAGAGAGAGAGAGAGACAGCGTGAGCAGGAGAGGGTCATAGAGAGAGGGAGACATAGAATCCGAAACAGGCTCCAGGCTCTGAGCTGGCAGTCAGCACAGAGCCCGATGCAGGGCTCGAACCCACCAACTGCGAGATCATGACCTAAGCGAAAGTCGGATGCTTAACTGACTAAGCCACCCAGGCGCCCCTCAAAAAGCCATTTCTTAAATTTGTATTTAAATGAATAATGTTCAACATTTTTAGTAAAAATTTAAGTCTAAATTAATTCCATTCTAAAAGTTTATTTTCCTTTCATCTTATCTTTAGAGGAGGCAAAGGTTGCATGCTATTTCCAAGACTTTTTAAGCATGATACTATCCTACATCCAGACAATGGAGCATGCTGGACATATTCTTTCTCAAAGGTGACAATATTGTCTAAACTCTTGTTGGAGGATTCTTCCTGCTATTTCTGTAAGCAATATAGCCCCCCAGATTACTCTAATATATTCAACCCACTTTCATTTTGTAATATAGGATGCTAGTGTTCCACATGCAAAAAGCAATCGAATACATGGTGCCTTAAAACCAGAAGTGAGATGGTTGGAATGTAAAACTAATGTTCATCAAACAACAGAAGAGTGATTTTAGGAGGAGGAAAGGTTTTTTTCCCCCCTTTCTGGAGAATTATTAAAATTTAATAATTAAATATTTAAATATCAAATTCCTGAAGATTATTGAGATTTTTTCCAAGTTTCTTATTTTGGAAAGATCTTTGACCTTTAATAATTACTGCTAAAAATATTTTACACATGGCTTTATTTATAGTACAACCTTAACAAAATATGTGATTAAATAAGTGACAAAACAAAATGTGTGGGGTTTAATCAGTAACAAAAAAAACGGAATCATACAAACATTTGAATATACTATGTCCCTAAAACATAAAAGAAGATAAATTATTGCTCTAACAGCATTAATTCCATCAGTCAGAAAAAAGATTTCCAGGTGTATTCTCTTTACCAGGCACAATACTAAGCACTAAACATACAAAGACCATAAGACATTAAATACTTGGTTCTTATGAAACTTAAAAGTAGTAGAAGACAACCAACATGTGATTTGATGGAGGCCAGTGAGGGCTCTGCTTGTGAAATTTCACCATTAAAAAGCCATTCTTATAGATATTCAAGGTCTTTCATGGTCAAAGTTCTTTACCTTAGGGTGATCATCTCATTCACTTATTCATTCAAGAAAAGTTTATTGTGTACCTGGAAGAAATGGGAGAAATTCCTAGACACCCACACACTACCAAAACTCAAACAGGAAGAAATAGGAAATTTGAATAGATCCATAACTAGTTAGTGTAGAAATTGAATCAGTTATCAAAAATCTCCCAACAATAAGAGTCCTGCACCAAATGGCCTCCCTGGCAAATTCTACCAGACATTTAAAGCAGAGTTAATATCGATCCTTCTCAAGCTCTTCCAAAAAATAGATATGAAAGGAAAACTTCCAGACTCATTCTATGAATCCAGCATTTCCTGGATTCCCAAACCAGACAGACCTCACAAAAAAAGGAGAATTACAAGCCAATGCCCCTGATGAACATGGATGCAAAAATTCTCAACAAGATACTAGCAAATCGAATTCAACAGCTTTATAAAAAGAATTATTCACCTTGATCAAGTGGGATTCATTCCTGGGTTACAGGGCTGGTTCAATATTTGCAAATCAACCAACGTGATACACCACTTTAATAAAAGAATGGATAAGAACCATATGATCCTGTCAATAGACGTAGAAAAAGCATTTGACAAAATACAGCATCCTTTCTTAATGAAAACCCTCAAGAAAGTCAAGATACAAGGAACATTACTTAAATATCATAAAAGCCATATATGAAAAGCCCACAGCTAATATCATCTTCAATGGGGAAAAACTGAGAGCTTTCCCCCTGAGATCAGGAACACGTCAGGGATATCCACTCTCACCACTGTTGTTTAACATAGTGTTGGAAGTCCTAGCATCAGCAATCAGACAACAAAATGAAATAAAAGGCATCAAAATTGACAAAGAAGTCAAACTTGCACTTTTCGCAGGCAACATGGTACTCTACATGGAAAACCCAAAAGACTCCACCAAAAGACTGTAACAACTGAAACATGAATTCAGCAAAGTGGCAGGGTACAAAATCAATGTACAGAAATCGGTTGCATTTTTATACACCAATAATGAAGCAACAGGAAGAGAAACAGAGAAACTGATTCCATTTACAATTGCACCAAGAACCATAAAATACCTAGAAAGAAACCTAACCAAATATGTAAAAGATCTGTATGTTGAAGAAGACACAAAGAATTGGAAAAACATTCCATGCTCATGGATTGGAAGAATAAATATTGTTAAAATGTCAATACTACTCAAAGCAATCTACACATTCAATGTAATCCCAATCAAAAATGTACCAGGATTCTTCTCAAAGCTGGAACAAACAATCCTAAAATTTGTATGGAATCACAAAAGACCCCGAATAACCAAAGTAATATTGAAGAAAACCAAAGCGGGAGGCATCATAATACCAGACTTAAGCCTCTACTACAAAGCTGTAATCATCAAGACAGTATGGTATTAGCACAAAAAGAGACACATAGACCAACGTAATAGAGAACCCAGAATTGGAACCACAAATGTATAGCCAACTAATCTTTTACAGAACAGGAAAGAGTATCCAATGGCAAAAAGACGGTCTCCTTAGCAAATGGTGCTGGGAGAACTGGACAGCAACATGCGTAAGAATGAAACTAGACCATTTTCTTTCACTATACACAAAAATAAACTCAACATGGATACAGGACCTAAATGTGAGACAGAAAACCACCAAAACCCTAGAGGAGCAAGCAAGCAACAACCTCTTGACCTCAGCTGCAATTTCTTGCTCGACACCTCTCCAAACGCAAAGGGATTAAAAGCAAAAATGAACTATTGGAACCTCATCAAGATAAAAAGCCTCTGCACTGCAAAAGAAACAACAAAACTAAAAAGCAACCACTGGAATGGGAAATGATAACTGAAATGACATATCAGGTAAAAGGTTAATATCCAAAATCTATAAAGAACTTATCAAACTCAAGACCTGAAAAATAAATAATCCAGTGAAGAAATGGGCAGAGGACATGAACAGACATGTCCAAAGACATCCAGATGTCCAACAGACACATGAAAAGATGCTCAACATCATTCATCATCATGGAAATACAATCAAAACCACAATAAGATACCACCTCACACAGTCAGAGTGGCTAAAATTAACAACTCAGGAAACAACAGATGTTGGTGAAGATGTGAAGAAACGGGAACCCTCTTGCACTGTTAGTGGGAATGCAAACTGGTGTAGCCGCTCTGGAAAACAGCGTGAAGGTTCCTCAAAAAGTTAAAAATAGAACTACCCTACCACCCAGCAATAGCACTACTAGGAATTTATCTAAGGGACACAGGAGTGCTGATGCATAGGGGCACATGTACCCCAATGTTCATAGAAGCACTTTCAACAATAGCCAAATTATGGAAAAAGCATAAATGTCCATTAACTAATGAATGGATAAAGATGTAGTATGTATATACGATGGAATACTACTTGGCAATGAGAAAGAAGGAAATCATACCATTTGCAGCAATATGGATGGAACTGGAAGGTATTATGCTGAGTAAAATAAGTCAATCAGAGGACAGGTTATCATGGGTTTTCATTCATATGTAGATCTCTAGAAACTTAACAGAAGATCATGGGGGGGATGGAAGGGGAAAAAATAGTTACAGAGAGGGAAGGAGGCAAACCATAAGAGACTCTTAAATACCGAGAACAAACTGAGGGTGTACGGGAGGGGGGGGGTTGGAGGAGAGTGGAAAATGGGTGATGGGCATTGAGGAGGACACTTGTTGAAATGAGCACTGGGTGTTGTATGTAAGCGATGAACCACAGGAATCTACCCCAAAAACCAAAAGCACACTTCACACACTGTAGGTTAGCCAATTTGACAATAAATTATATTAAAAAAAAAAAAAAGAAATCAGAAAATAAGAAAATAAAGTGACAGGAAGTAATAACTGTTGTAAACCAAAGTAAAGCAAGGGAAGAAAATTAGAAATAAGAGTTTTAACGGGCAGCAGGGAGGAACCATGTGCATATGTGAACTGAAACACGGGACAGGTAAGAGGAAATAAGGATAAAAGGACAGAACAAAAGAGATCTGCAGTTTTAAATATCAAACTAAAGAATACAGACTTTTTGATCAGGTAATAAAGTACAATTTAAAGATTCTGAATAAGCATGATAATCAGGATGTTGTTATAAAAAGTCTATTTTTGGGGGGCACCTGCGTGGGTCAGTCAGTTAAGCGACTAGCTCTTGATTTCAGCTCAGGTCATGATCTCACACTCATGAGATTGAGCCCCATATCCAGCTCCACACTGGGCATGAAGTCTGCTTAAGATTCTTGCTCTCCCTCTGCTCCTCCCCCACTAACACTTTCTAAATAAGTAAATAATAAAAGTCTATTTTCTCATTGAAAGATGTATTGAAGCAAGCAGAATTAGGAAGCAGAGTCTATCAGGAAGCTACCGCTATTAGCCCACATTAAATAGTATGAGGACTACACTGAATAATCAATAGCAGTGGAATAAATAGGCCCACTAGAAGAGCAACTAAGAGTCGTGGAAAAAACAACAGGAATGCGGTAAGAGGAGTGATTCTCAAATTATATGCAGTGAGTGACTAGTTTGTGTTTTTGGTTTTCTCCCAGGTGGTTGTGAACTAATATTCTGTAAACTACAAAATCGCATTCTTGGATGTTCCAGCAATGTCAAATTGTTATACAAGATTCTAAATGCTTACTCTCAATTTCTGTTATTAACCTGTGACAAAAACATTGGTTGGCCCGTCTGGTGATTAGACCACACCTTGACAAGAACTAGAATAGGAAGAAAAATCCTTGGACTCCAAGATCTTGATCCAGAATTGACAGAGAAGATAATGATGCAATTAAAAGAGAGAAACAGAATCCAAAAGGAAGAGATGCGTGGTGACAAGTTATATTTTGATCATGCTGAATTTGAGATATCAGTAAGACATCTAGGTAACAATCTATTGGTTAATTAGGGAAAAAAATATATACAGATCTGAAGAAAACATTCTCAAGAGAGAATATTTTTGTTCCAAAGAGAGAGTAGGGGTTATTATCTGCAAAGAGTCAAATATTGGTCTTCATGCTAACAGTAACGGTGGAGTCCTGGACAAATTATTTAAAAATTTTTTTTAATGTTTTATTTATTTCTGAGAGAGAGAGACAGAGACAGACAGCATGAGCAGGGGAGGGTCAGAGAGAGAGGGAGACACAGAATCTGAGACAGGCTCCAGGCTCTGAGCTGGCAGTCAGCACAGAGCCTGATACAGGGCTCAAACCAATGACCTGTGAGATCATGACCTGAGCCGAAGTTGGACACTTAACAGAGCCACCCTGGCGCCCCCAAATTATTTTTTAAAACACTATATAAAAGCATGCAGAGAGACTAAAAGCAGAAACTAGAAGGAATTCAACTCTTGCAAAATGGGAATTGTGGTAGGCAGACTTTTAAGACGGCCCCAGTGGTCCTATCTCATGTATAACTGTATACACTGCATAATTATCCCTTCCTTGAGTGTGGGCTGAACTTAGTGACTTGCTTCTAATGAATAGACTATGAGAACAAAGCTGAGATGTCACATCTGTGATTAAGTTATAAAAGATTGTGCTCTCATCTTGCTAGCACTCTCTCTATTGCCTTCTCAGCTTACACCCTTTGATGAAGCAAGCTGCCCTGCTGGAGACATCCTTGTGGCTAAGAACTGAGAGCAGTCTCTAGTCAACAGCCAGGACAAAGCTGAAATCCCTTAGTCTAATAACCTGCTAGCTACTGAAAATAACCACATTAACTCAGATGTGGACCCTTTTCTAGACATGCCTTCAGATGACACACCAGCCCTGACTACCCCTTAAGTGAGAGTTAAGCTATGCCTGATTCTGAACCAGAGAAAACTGTAAGATAGTAGTAAATAGTGTTGTTTTAAGAGCTATGCTTCAGAGTAATTTCTTATGCAACAGCAGATAACTTACATAAGAAATTACACGGGGTAAGACCCACATTTGTAAGGCTTTTACCATGAAGTTACTCACAAATCTGCCACCAGAAAATAAATCTCAAGTAGAAAGCCAGAGTCCTGCTGGCCTGAGAAGCCAGACAAGAAGGTCTAGGATTATAATTGTGGCTGGAATTCAACAGTGACACAACAGTGGTTGGATATCCTGGAAAGGAGGAAACCTTGAAGAGTGGAGTCCCAATGACTGCATGCTCGTACCCTTCAAATTCTTGACTGACTCCAAAGTATGCCTATGGGAGAAAAGACTGTGAGGAGCTTAGGGGAAAAACAACAGCTACAAAGCTGCAAAAGCCAAGCAGAAATTTTGATAGCTACCATCTGTAGTGGGGATAAGATTTTGGAATTTCAATTCTGCCAAGTTACAAGGGTCAGAAAACAAAATCCCAAAAGGGAAATACTATAGACATAAAGACTTTATATCAAGACTAAATCTCAAGAAAAATACAGTATCTGTAATTAAAATTTCTTTGTATAGGATTAATAATACATTTAGACACTAAAAAAGATATGATACTTAGCAATGAAAAAATGAAAAAAAAAAATTTACCAACAGGAACAATCTAAAACACACATAAAAAATGAGTAGAACATCAATGACCTGAAAGGTAACAAAGAGAGTTAGAGATCCACAGAATACAAAAGCAAAGAGGGGCCAAAAACAAGAAAATTTCAAAAAATAATGGCCTTTATCTTTCTATTTCTGATGAAAACCATAAACCCACAGATCTAAGAAGCTCATAAACTCCAAGCAGAAGAAAATTTTTAAACATGGAGAAAAAGACTACAAACACATGAACAAAGATAAGAATAATAGCAAAACTCTTGCTTGAAACTAGGCAAGCCAGAAAAACAAACAAAACAAACCCAGAGACAAGAGAGATGTTTAAAATACTGGGGGGGGGGGGAAGAAAAAAAAGAAAAGCTGTCAATCTAGACTTTAGTACCAGGAAAAATAGCTTTCAAAAATGAAAGCAAAACAAAGGCTTTTGGACAACAAAAGCCTGCAGAATTCATTGTGAGCATACCTGCACTACAGTATGTTAAAGGAAGTTCTTGGGAAAAAGAAAAATAAGAGACAGAAATTCAGGGGTGCATGGGTGGCTCAGTCAGTTAGGTGTCCGACTTCGGCACAGGTCATCATCTCATGGCTTGTGAGTTGGAGCCCCATGTCAGGCTCTGTGCTGACAGCTCAGAGCCTGGAGCCTGCTTCAGATTCTGTGTCTCCCCCTTTCTCTGCCCCTCCCCTGCTCACTCTCTGTGTCTTTCTGTCTCTCAATAATAAATAAGCATTAAAATATTAAAAAATTTAAAAAGACAAAATCAGATCTGCACAAAGAATGAAAGTACTAGAAATGGTAAATTCATGGGTAATTATGAAAGGGTTTTTTGTTTTTTGTTTGCATTTTTTAATCTCTTTAAAAGATAACCGAGAAGGATGATGGTATGGCAAAAGGCACAGGAACCAACCTAAAAAAGGCAACAATAACCAAAGCTGGAACAACCTGAGCAACAAAATAATAATAATACTGGACTGGAACCACAGAACAGAACAATTGAGTCAAGAGTGATATAATTTAAGTAATGGAATAAATAAATAAATGAGGGAGAGAAGGGACAGTTATTCATCACAGAAGAATTTCAATTAATGCAAAGGAAGTGAGGGAAATTTTTAAAGTCACCATTAGAATACAGTAATAACTGAAGATCAAGATCCACTAAGGAATGCTACAATTGAGGAGCAAAAGATGAAAGAGAAACAAGATACTGTCAGAGACTAAAACCTGCACTCCTCAGGGTAATAATTAATTAAAAAGAAACAATAATTAACTTTAAAGCAGAGGGGTGCCTGGGGGTGCCTGGATGGCTCAGTTGGTTAAGTGTCCAACATTTAATTTCAGCTCAGGTGATGATCTCATGGTTCACGAGTTCAAACTTCATGTAGGCTGCTTGAGATTCTCTCCTCTCTATCTGCCCCTCCCCCACTCTCAAAAAACAAACACTACTAAATAAATTTAAAAATAAATAAATAAATAAATGAATAAATGAATGAAGTGGAGAAGCGCAGCAGAAATCACCATAAACAAGGTCAAAACCACCAGCAATGAGACATATCAACATCATATCTCTTAACAGGATTCACTGGGGAAGGTACCACAATCACCTCAGTGGTTTTCTTGCCAAAACACATAACCTCAAACTAGTCATGTGAAAACATAACACAAACAAAAAATGAGTGATATATTACATTATGCTTGAGCAGTACTCTTTTTCTCTAATTTTTTCTTAATGTTTATTTTTGAGAGATAGAGACAGTACTCGAATGGAGGAGGGGCAGAGAGACAGAGAGGGAGACACAGAATCTGAAACAGGCTCCAGGCTATGAGCTGTCAGCACAGAGCCTGATGCAGGGCTATAATCCACAAACCACAAGATCATGACCTGAGCTGAAGTTAGCTGCTTAACCGACTGAGCCATGCAGGTCTCTGGAGCAGTACTCTTGAAAAGTATCAATGTCATGAAAGAGAAGGAATGACTTTCAATCTTTCCAACCGTCACTGGTTGTAGCTGACTACAGACATCTGACTATTAAATGTAATATAGGATTCTGGAATAGAAAAAGGATATTAGTGGAAAAATTGGGAAATCAGAAAAAAATCTGAAGTTTAGTTAACAGTATAGTACCAATGTAAATTTCTTGGTTTTTTATCACCAGATAATGGTTATGAAGAATGTTAATAAGAGAAGATGCTGGGTTAAGGGGTATGAGAACCCTGTATACTGGTTTTGTAATTTACCTGTAAGTCAAAAATTTGTCCAAAATAAACAGTTTAAAAAAGATAAGGTTCATGGGCTCCTGGTGGATCAGTTGGTTAAGAGTCCAACTTTGGCTCAGGGTCATGATCTCATGGTTCATGAGTTCAAGCCCCACGTGGGCTCTGTGCTGACAGCTTAAAGCCTAGAGCCCCCTTCACATTCTACGTATCCCTCTCTCTGCCTCTCCCCGACTTGTGCTCTGCCTCTCTCTCAAAAATAAATAATAAACATTAAAAAAAAGATAAAGCTTAAGGCAAAAATAATACCAATGTATTACTGTGAGATTTATAATATATGAAATATAAAGGTATGACAGTAACTGCAAAAGGAATAGAATAAAAGTGTTCTATGTAAGGTTCTTATGATATATGTGAAGTGGTATATTATTTGAATGTAGACTGTTATGATATGTACTGTAAATACTAGACCAGATACTAAAGCAAAGTAATGAAGACACATATAACTAATATGCCAACAGTTGAAATCAATGGAATTTATAAAATATAGTCAATCTAAAAGAAGGCATGAAATGGGGGAGTGGGGAAGGATAACATATAGAACAAATAGAAAATAAACAGCCAGATGGTTGATTTAATCCAATCATATTGTAAACTGTATTAAATATAAATGGTCTAAATCCTTCAAGTAAGACAAAAACTGCCAGGATTAAAAACCACAACTATCTATATCCGTATATAAAAAACCATTTTAAATGTAAAGACACAAAAAGGTAAAAATAATGGCAAACTGTGGGGAATAAGCTTAGGAATTCCCGGAGCCTGCACTGATGGGTTAACAAGACAAAAAGAATTACAAAGCCACAGGATGCTCACACCAAATTTGGGTAAACCAGACTAGGTAAGTAAGTATAGAGAGAGGGTGGGGCCAAGGCCCCAAAACAAAGGTATAAGAGGTAAAAAAGATTAGGTATTCAGGGCAGATAAAGCTGGCCCCTCTGCTCCACTTTAACACCATAGCAGAAAGCTGCTTTCACAGGAAGGAAGGACTAAACTAGGTAAACAGGTAAAAAGGGCTACAGACTGGCTGCAGGGTGAGGCTGCCCAGAGCTGAGCTGATTAGCCAAAGAAAGATGCCTTGTTGACCCTGAGGTTGCATGCTTGGTCTTATCCCCTAGGCTAGCTAAGATAGACACATCTGCCTTTAACAACAACCATCTGCCCAGCATCAGAATTTTGTTTTATATTGACCCAACCCCTAACACCTGTATCTTCAAAACCCCCTTTCCCTCATGCCTATGAGTTAATGTTCACAGATTCACTGTCTCTTTGTGTATACACCCATCACATTTGTAAGCCTCTTCTCCCAGGAATTAGCCATCCCTCATATTTTAATACTGCATCCACTCTCCTGTTGGACAAGAGAGAACTTTAGACCCTGAGTCTATGACAAAACGATATACAATGCAAGTACCAATTAACAAGGAAGCTGGAGTGGCTGTATTAATACCAGATAAAATAGGATTTATAAACAGAAATGTTACCAGAAATACAGACATTTATTAATGATGTAAGTAGCCTCATCAGAAAAACAATGCTAGGTGTATCTATTAACTAATAAGTTTGATAGGGGTATAGAATAAATGAATTATATTATCAGCTAACTTGATCGTGCTTGAAAAAAAACCAATACAATGCATATTCTTCTCAACTGCATATAGAACGTTTACTAAGGCCATATTTTATAAATCAATAACAAATATATCAGAAAACATCTCTCAAATACTTGTAAAATTGAACAATTCACTTTGAAATAATCCATGGGTTGCAGAAGAATTAACAAGAGATACCTATGGAATTTCTAAAACTAAACAATAATGAATATACAACATATCAAAATTTGTATGCTGCTGCTAAAACAGTACTTGGGAGATTTATAAAGAAATGCTCATATAATGAAAAGAAACGTCTAAAATCAATCTAGTAACTTAAAGTAGACAAACAGCATATTAAACCTAAAGGAAAAAAACCTAAGAAGTAGGGATTTAAAAAAAAAAATCAAAGAGAATAGAAAAAAACCTGAAACAGGTTTACTTATTTTTTGAAAAGACCAATAGGGGCATCTGGGTGGTTCAGTCAGTTAAGCATCCTGACTTCGGCTCAGGTCATGATCCTATGGTTTGTGGTTTGAGCCTCGCACTGGGCTCTGTGCAGACAGCTCAGAGCCTGGAACCTGTTCAGATTCTGTGCTTCCTTCTCTCTCTTCCCCTCCCCAGCTCACACTGTCTTAAAAATAAACATTACAAAAAAAAAAAAAAAAAAAGAACAATAAAATTGATGTATCTCTAGCCAGACTGCTCAAGCAAAGAAAGGAAACCAAATTACCAGTATTAGGAATGAAAGAGAGACATGATTACAGATCATATTGCCAACATTACCAAAATATAGAACTCTTACGAACTTCTTGCCTAAAATTCAACAAGTAGATAAATGCTTTGACAGATTCAAACTACCAAAATTCAACAAAGCAGAAAATGCAAATAATTCTGTATCTATTAACTAAAGTGGATCAGTAATTAAAAACCTTCCAATAAAGAAACCATCAGTCTCAGGTTGTATAACTGATAAATTCTTCTAAACATTTGAGGAAATAATACTAATTATAAAACTCTTCAACTCTTCAAGAACATTAAAGAGAAATACTTTTCAACTCATCCTATGAAATGAAGCCAGCATTACTGACAGCAAGCCATTATTTAAAAAAGACAATTACAGATGATGCATTCTATTCTATGATAAATATAGGAACAAATTCTTTAAAATTGTAAGTACAGGTAATTTAAAAAATAAATTTAGCAACATATAAAAAGGCCTTATTAAAATGTATATAGTAGGCACTCAAATACTCGTAATTAATTAGATTGCACAAGTTGTGACCTGCCCCATGAAACGATATGACCTTCCCTTTCGAGTGACATTAAAGATGCTGATGTCTTAAAAATAACTTATTCCTGAACTTATAGGGTTATTTCCAAATATTCAGAGATTAGCTCTGTAAAAAAAAAAAAAATCACATTAAATCTTACTAAAATAATTTGTAAAATCACATAACTAACAAGAGCTGGAAATAACCGATCACACAAGCTTGAGCAGATTTAGAACTTATTATCAGAATTTATACTGTTATATTACTTAAATTTGTCTTATAGGCTTAATTCTCACTTTCACTGCAAAAACAACTTCAGAAGCACTTCCAAGCAGGGGCAACTGCAACCCGGCAATATGGACAACAGTGACTATGGGTAGCATGCTGTCATTAGAATACAATGACTGCCCTCTCTCTTCCCTATACCTCAGTAGGGTGGAAAGTCAATTTTATCCTCTCTCTGATCCTATCAACCCCTTCTAAAATGGCTCAAGCACTATTCTCGCAGTTCTCTTACTGCCTCCTTTAGCAAATAACAACTTGTACAGGTTTTTTTTTTTTTTTTTACTATTTAGTGAAACATCTGACAACCTGGTAACAATAAACTAAGTTAGTTACTATTTCGTTTCCAAGTCTCTGGGTTTCTTGCTGATTCCCAGCCAAGAGGAGTTATTTATTAACAACTATGAATTCTCTTTCGTGATTTCTTTTTCCTGCCAAACTAAGTTACTAATTAGCACTTGTACATAACACTCAAATGAAATCCATTAAATATTGTTACCCACACCATAATGACAATTTTATCATCCCTGGGAGTCCTGGGAGAATTTCAAGAATTTTAGGGACTAAAGGTTATAATTTGAGTTATTATTGAAAAATGGGTTGTTTGAGCATTTGACTCCTGATTTCAGCTTAGGCTGTGATATAATCGTGAGATCCAGCCCCATGCTGGGCTCCCCCACCCCTCCCCGTAGCTCAAGCTCCCTTTCCCTCTCTCAAATAAATAAAATGAAAAAAAAAATTTTTTTTTTAGTGAGTAATAGTATTGGGCTTCACTAAATTCATTTCAAGCCTCATTTATTTAAAAGTTACCATTTATTTTCTATAAGAAAAATCACAGAAAATAACATAAGAAATCAAAATCTCTAATCCTTCAACTTAAAAAACTGATTGTCCTTAGCATTTTTATACAAAATTTTATACAAATATTGATATGTTTATATAATGCTTGACTTATAGAAGATAACACAGCAGTACTTCAGTATAGGATTTTTTAAAATAACTGTGACTGCATCAAATGGGTAAAAAAAACTTTGCTGATTCTATATGTTTGAATGCTGTGAGAGTGGTTTCTTTAAAATGGGTAAAAATGATTCGAGTTCCCTATAAGCATACACATTTTAACATATTCTCATAGGCAAAACAGGTTATTTTGACAAATTTATGTGAAATTGTGTATTATGTAGAAATGATGTAGCTCTTTACTGAACAACGTAAGAAGAATACATTCTTTAAAAAATATTCCTTCTAAAAATAATAATAAATAAGGAGGAAAGTTTAAAGGAATCTTAAACTAGTCCATACTTCAACAAAGGCAAACTGTAGGAATATTCGTTAAAGACAAAGATGGAGTTTTTCTAGTTTCAAGAGCAACCATTTCCTTCCTAGAAGAATAAAATTCTTCATTGTCCAGAATTTCCTAATTATTCAAAATGACTATTTGATGGCACTAAGTCTAATTCACCCAGGCCAAAAAAAAAAAAAAAAAAGTTGTTTGTTTTTGTTTTTTACAAAAGCACATCTCTAGGGGTACCTGGGTAGCTCAATGGGTTTTAAGTGTCCGACTCTTGGTTTCAGCTCAGGTATGGATCTCATTGTTTTTTGAGTTTGAGCCCCACATCAGGCTCTGTGTCGGCAGCGCAGAGCCTGCTTGGGATTCTCTGTCCCTCCCTACCCCTCCCTTACTGGCGCTGTCTGTTTCTCTCTCAAAACAAATAAATCAACTTAAACAATACATATCTCTAGCATGAAACTCAAGGGAGTCAGGACTTATGGGAAGAGGGAGTGATTATTTCCTGTTTTCCCTCTCAAAACATTTCTTGTCTTGGTGTACAGTGAAGAGTCTCTTTCAAGATTACAAATGGTAAAAGAAGGTATGGGCAGGGAGGATGGAACACTGATCAGTAAAAGAAAGCAAGGACTAAGAGTTCCAGCTGCCTACTTCACACAAAAAGACAGTTACTTTATGTGTCCAGCCTTATCACACAAAAAGAAAGGTAAATGAGTAATATCAAATGAAGAGTTTTCTATACTACTCTGATGTATTATCTCTGGCTCTTTATATGATTATAGTTACTGTCCATTTGGTATCCTTTTACTGTCTTCTGCCAGTGTTCATCCATGTGAATATATATCACTGGTATGAAATCACATGGGATTAATAAAGATGCCATTAATGCTTAAACAGATATTCTTATTTTAAAATATAATAATACTCTATAAAGCAGCACAGCTTGTATAATGGCCAAATTCCAAATATATTATTTAAACTAAATAGTAGGGTATATTTAAAAACTTTTAACGTCTCGTATTTCTCAAATATATTGCTGAACACAAGCTAGATGGCATGAAAGCAGTACACTCATATAACAAGAAAAGAATAAGCATGTAATGTGCATAATATGAATCTAGTATCTATAATAATGCAAATCTACTACACAGAGAGAAGTTGAATAAAATGATAATGGCCATTTATTTTGAACTGTAAATTCTTGTTAGGGGTTTCAGCAGGAAGTCACACTACATTAAAGGTATATAATGCTTTAAAAATGTCAAATTTCCATTTTACTTGTCCTCTGCGCATGGGTCTTAATTTGTAAACAATTTCAAAGGGGCTCAGGATCTTATTTTTTGTAATTAAAAAAGCAGTAAAACAAGATCTGCATCATAGAAAATAACTACTTCTGTCTTTTCCTTTATAATAAAAAAGTTTTCAAAAACTAAAAACAAATTCAAAGTCATCAAAAGTCTGCAAATCAAAACCACAAAAATACCACGTCATACTCATCGAATGGCTATAATAAGACAGATAGATGATAGCAAGGATGCTGAGGAGACTGAGAAATTGGAACCCTCATACACCGTGGTAGGAAAGTAAAAAAGTGCAGCCACTGAGGTCAACAGTGGAGAAGTTCCTCACAAGGTTAAACATAGAGTTACCGTATGATTCAGTAATTCCACATCTAGGTATATAACTCAAGAGAATTGAAAACAAATGTCTACACAAAAACTCAGACACAAGTGTTCACAGTAATTTTATTTGTAACAGCCAGAAAATGGAAACATCCCAAATGTTCAACTGATGAATGGGTAAATAAAATGTGGTATATTAATACAATGGAGTATGATTCAGCAACCAGAAGGAAAGAAATACTGATACATGCTACAAGCTGAATGAATTCTGAAAACATGCTAAGTGAAAGGGGCCAGTTACCAAAGACCACATACTGTATAATTCTATTTATATGAACTGTCCAGAATAGGCAAATCTATAGAAACAAAGTAAATTAGTGTCTGCCTAGGGCTAAGAGGTTTCAAGAAAACAGAGGAGAGGTAACTGCTTTCTTTTTAGAGTCATAAAAATGTTCTAAAATTGTGATGGTTGCACATCTCTATGAATATACTGAAACCCACTGAACACTTTAAATGTGGGAATTGTATAGTATGTGAATTATATCTCCATTAAGCTGCCAACATCCTCCTCCCTCCATGGGGGAAAAAAAATCTAATAACTGAAGCTATACATAGAATAATCCAGCTTATTCTTTAAAAGTACAGATCCCCTGAACCTGCCAGACCATTAAGTCATCGACTATGGAAGTGGGACGCACTTTTCTAGACTAGTGGGGCAGTACAAGAAGACCTAGGTTCAAATCCTGACTCTGTTAACTTCCTACCTACACGACTTTCAGTAAAGTATCTAATCTCTCTACATTTTCAGGTCCTATTTCAGTACAATGCAGGAAGAAATGCCTGTTTCACTGGGTTTCAATAAGAAGTTAATGAGATAATATATACAAAGTATAGTATAGGACAGATTGTGCTCAAACAATAGCTATTCTTATTATTATGATTATGTTATTTTTATGGACTTTTATTTTCTTGTTCTTTATAGGGAAAAGATAATGCAGACTTCTGCAATGTCTTCCCAAATCCATGCATCTAAATTAAACCTTAATTCCTTTCAAGAAATATTAACTTTTGGGAGAGGCCGGGTGGCTCAGTCGGTTAAATGTCAGACTTTTGATTTCAGCTCAGGTCATGATCTCAGTTTGTGAGATTGGGTCTCATATCAGGCTCTGCAATAAAACCTTGGCGCTTGCTTGGTTGGGATTCTCTCTCTCTCTCTCTCTCTGTCTCTCTTTCTGTCTCTATCTCTCTCTGTCTCTCTTTCTCCCTCCCTCCCTCTCTGCCCCTCCTCCATTTGGACTTTTTCTCTTAATAAATAAGAAATATTAACTTTTGCGATGCCTGGGTGGCTCAGTCAGTTAAGCATTCAACTCTTGGTTTCGGCTCAAGTCACCCAATGAGCCCTATGCTGGGCTCTGGACTGGCAGCACAGAGTCTGCTTGGGATTCTCTCTCTCTCCTCTCTCTCTGCCCTTCTCCTCCAAATAAACAAACATTAAAAAATAAATAAAAAAGGAAATATTAACTTTTATTTTTAAAAGTAGTTTATTGTCTATCTGATGCCCTGCCTAGAATAAAATAACATTTATGAAGTTACTATTTTTACAGAAATACAAAAGTTACAAGAACACAAACTTCAATAAGGCCACTTATTGGTGGGAGGATGCTCCTTAAATCCCATGGTTATTTTTAAAGTTACAAACTTAGGACTAAAGGTCAAAAGATTAGGCAGGCACAAATAACAACCAAATAAAATTTGCCAAGTTTTAAAAATACATTCACTTTAGTAAAAATGCTATACCTATATGCTAAGAACAAACCGAAGTAAATTTAAAATCTTATAATTTCTTAAGAAATGTACATTTTTAATTCCTAGGTAATTTGATTAATACCTCTATGGAAAAAAAATCCTTAGTAAGATTCTCATGTGAATTAAAGGCAACATTTTCAGATAGAGTGTAATACACACACAACACATAAGAACAAAACCAAGAATAACATTTTATATTTCTATAGAGAAATTTAATGTTTCTTTTGCTAATAGCTGTAATCCTATTTAAGAATGAACCATATATACTGGTGAAATTTTGACTGAATCTGGTATGAAATCAAAAGTCAGTCAACAACCACATTCCTATCTAAAAACATGAAAAGGGAGTATTTCCATTAAAATTCTTGAGGATATTTTAATATCTCATAAGTGAGTCATATTTTGAAAGTACAGTTCATTGCTTTAGAAAATCTGTCATGGATTTTCTAAATACATTTACTTACGTCAATTAAATTAAGATTTTTTAAGTTTCTGGTTAGAGTTAAATGTAGAAGAGCACCATACCTAAAATTTAAACTATATCTTTTTCAAAGTTAAATACATTTTTAAACACATCCACGGAATATTATCTCTATAATGCTGCAGTGCCTAAAGTCTCCTTTGTTACCCTCTACAAGACCCATGCTCAAACAACAATATATTCAATTTACCTATTTTATTCAGAATAACTGTGTCTTTCATAAAAAAGAAAACTTCCCTTTAAACGTTCCATAATCAACTTTTACGTGATTTTTAATGTTATAAATTAAGCCCACAGATACTTTTATCAATTTCTCAAAATTGGTAAGTCAAGGTTTATTATGCTCCATAATTTAAAAATAAATTTAAAAATCAAAATAACTATTTTTACTGGCTTGTTTACACATCTATATTTCCTATTTTTTTTATACTACTATCACTCTTTTTGCTTTTTTACAAGGCTCTTGATATGTACTAAATCTTTTGTAATAAATTAGGTAGAAAAGTCAGGTGAATGTAAACATTTTTCAGATAAAGAAGGGCAAATGAAAGAATTGGAAAATGTAACCCTGAATGAATCTACTGTACTTTTAAAATATTTTAAAAATAGATGGTAACAAGTTAAAAATTCAGGAAATTATCTTTTTACTGCTACAAATTGACTTTCTCCAAATGAAAATGAGTTCATGTGAAAAAGGCTCAACTACATCTATATTTTAATTCACTTTAAGTTTATAAAATAATCTCAAACCATATACTAACACTGCTAAAATTGATTAAAAAGTAAAACATAAAACAAAATTTAGAAACCAGCTGTTTTTAGGCAAGTATCAGATATTTTCTGATATGGAAAAGCACTTGACAAAATTATCTGGCATAACAAATACTACAAATAATAGTAACCCAAGGTCTCTTACCAATTTCAGCAGGTAGTTGTTTGATTTTGTTCTCTCGAATGCTAAGCATGCTGAGTTTTGACAGATTTTTGATGTCCTTTTCCACAGTAGTTATACGATTAAAGCGAAGGTAAAGAGTGGTGAGAGAATCTAGCCTATATACCACTGGAGGAATTTCTCTCAGTTTATTATGCCGTAAATCAAGCATCCGCAGCTTCTTCAAGTTATCAAGAGAGTCAGGCAAACTGGTAAGTGAGTTTTCATTTAGAGCCAGTGTCATGAGATTTACTAGACAGCCCACCTCTGCTGGGAGGGACTGCAATTTGTTGCTATATAAATAAAGTTCTGTTAATTGAGTCAACTCTTTGATTGATGATGGCAATATGTGTATAGACCTCTTGGATAAGTCCAAACGCATTGAATTCTCTTCCCGGCATTTGTTGAGCTCTTTAATCACCTCTGCATTGCTAGATTTTTTTCTAGTCCCAGGTGCTGGATTTGGCCGTTTGATCGTATTGTCAACTGAAAAAGCCACCCCTGGTTGGGCAGCACTGGAGTCCTTCTTTCCATCTTTGGCATCTTTCCCTTTGGTCTTAGGTTCTTTTTCTTTGCTCTCTTTTCCAAAACCTCCAGAGGCTTTTGCCTCCTTTTCTCTTTCCTTGGCTGATGGCACTTTGGGATCCTTCTCTTTAGAGTCTTTTTCTTTTCCTAAACTACTACTCATGATGACTCAAGCTTGGACAAAAACTACATGAACTCCTTTGTTTTATTTGCCAACAAGAGTAACTGAAATTCAAAGATGAAGAGACAAAGATCCTACACAATCACAAAAGGTGTTGGCTTGAAGAAGTAATCACCATGGAGTAAGAGCCATCTGTTACATGTTGGATCTAAAAGCACTATGCCCATTTCTGATAACTCGTTCCAACTGGTAAAATGATGCTGGTCAACAATTCATTAGAATTCCTGAAACATAATACAGAAAGAGTATTAAATTACTTTAGATTATAATTTATATTAAGTAAATGGGTTCTGAAAAACAAAAATTTGGCCATTTTCCAATGATTTGATGCAGTAATTATCTATTGAACATTTTCTATTATGCAAAATCCACTGAAAAGCTATAAAAATTAATAAGGCACTTTCTATCTTCAAGGGCTTTATAATCTAACAGGAAGAGGTAAGATAAGCATACAAGTTACTGTAAGTTTGTAAGAACTAAAAACTGGGAGAAATCATAATAATGTTTGAGTGGTTTCTATGTACAACCCCTGTTAAGGAACTTACAAATATTAATTTAATACATATAACAGCCCTATGAGATCAACTGTTGTCCCTATTTTATAAATAGGACACAAAGGCACAGAAATATATTTAACTAACTAGCTCTGTGATCTTGGAAAAGCACAGAGCTGAGATTCCAATGTATATATCCACAGCATGTGTTCCTAATCATTATTACTAAAATTGTTCTATCTGCAACTAACTGCCAGAGAGCTTTAAGTAACAGGAAGGATTTCCAAGGCCATGATGATAAAGAATTGAGAATAGTCTCACAAAAGAGGAAAATGAGCTAAGGAAAATATGTATGGAGCACAGCAAACAGGTCAGGGTAAAAGGGCATGAAAAATCTGTAGTTCAATAACCATTCCAGGTGATTCTGATGCAGGTAGATGCAGGGACCACCTTTAAGAAACAGTAACAAAAAGCAATCTCCAATGATATCTTTATATTAAAACTGAATAATGACAAGGATTCTTAAGTGTTCTTAAAAGTAGAAAAAGTTCACTGGTAAAATGACCAAAAGGAATTATACAAAGCTGAAAACATGAATAAAATCTTTGTGAAGGAATCAGTCCTCCCTAAGCATTTTCAGATTTAAAATAAAATCTGGGGGTGCCTGGGTGGCTCAGTTGGTTACACATCCACTCCTGATTTTGGTTCAGGTCATGAGCTCACTGTTTGTGAGACTGAGCCCCACGCTGGGCTCTGCACTGACAACGTGGAGCCTGTTTGCGATTCTCTCTCCCCCTTCTTTACCCCTCTTGCTTGTGCTCTCTTCTCTCTTTCAAAATAAGTAAACAAACATAAAAAACAAAATATAATTTGTATTTTGTGACTGTTGTTAATTTTATAAGTAACTGTATCTTTATGTAGTAGTAGGGCTTAAAGATTAAAGACAAAATGACTAACATCCGATTAGCTTAAGAGGTTAAAAAAAGTTAATCAAATTTTATGAAACCACCAATAGTATTTGATAATCTAAGTGCACAGGATCATGCCAAGAATTTCTATATAAAGGATGTGAGCTCTGTCATACAAGGTTACGGTTTAATTAGACAGCCAAAACACTCAGCAAATCAGTCCAGGTACATATAATGAAAAGGTAATTTACACCAAGAATACAGAATGACCTTAGTTTGCCATAGGAAAGTGAAAAGGTGAAATTTTGCTGAAGTGAAATAACCAGAGCTGGGTAGAAGACTGATGATATGTAAATTTCCAGACTAGAGAATTTGAATTTTATCAGTCTATAAGATTCTACAATTAAATAAACATGCTATTAGTTGCTAGCAACCAAAAAAGCTATTATCTACCCTCAACACACCATCCCTTCAAAAAGAGAAAATATTTTGAGCTACAATGGAGATGGGCTAAGAAAAACTTTACAGGGACTGATTGGGAAACAATGCTGATGAGCCAAAATGAAAGCACATTATTAAAATGATACAGTAGTAAATAATGGAAGAAATACACAGATGATGGAGTACAGACACTGCTTATCCATTTGTGTGTAAGAAACATATTATGCCAAGTTTCTGAAAATCAAATTTCTATTTAGCAAGATATGTATGTACTGAATTTAAAGTGAGTTGCAGATGGTATGTTACATATTAAAGAACAAATCTAGCCTCTCAAGAAGTATGCTAGGAAAACTTTAAAGCTTCTGCCTAATAGTCAGAAACAGAATTTTTGAGAGTTAAAAATGACAATCTTTTAAACACACAATTGCCATTTTTTAAGGTGGAATTCTTGATCTCCTATTCTGATGTTTCCCAAACTTCCCTAGTAACAAAAAATAAAATAAACCTGCGGTATTTGCTTAAAAACAACAACAACAAATTCCCAGGATGCCTGGGTGGCTCAGTTGGTTGAGCATCTGACTCTTGGTTTCAGCTCAGATCATGATCTCGTGGTTCATGGGTTTGTGCCCTGCGCTGAGTTGTGCACTGTCAAAGCAGAGCCTGATGGAATTCTCTTTCTGCCCCTCCTCTGCCGGCTCTCTCTCTCAAAATAAACAAACATTAAAAAAACAACAACAAATAAAATTCCCAGGTTCTATCCTAAACCACCGAATTGGAATCTTTAGAAAGAATCTAAGAAACATTTGTTTTAAAAAGAAAGGTCTCAGGAAATGCTTATCAAGTTGGAAATACTTGATAAAACCAAATCTAAATACCAAATATCAGAACACTGGTATATTAAATACTGTATTTCTTAAATATTATTTTAAAAATGAAACTGAGGGGATGCCTTACTGGGTCAGTTGGTAAAGCATCTGACTCTTGGTCTTGGGATTGAGTTGAAGCCCCTGAATACAGGTGTAGAGGTTACTCAAAAAAACAAAACAAAACAAAACAAAAAAACCCAAAAAAACAACTACATAAATATTTATATGTTGCATACATGATATTATAAATGTTAAAAATGGTCCCATAAAAAATAAACTAAAAATGAAATTGAGGATAGAGGAGGAGGTCAGGAAAGAAATTGTAATAATGACAAGTTACTAATAAAGCTTCCACTGAACTCTGAAAAGAGACTTCCCATAATATATAAATACCACCCACTGTATTTGAAGTTCATCCTAGAGATACTTGAGCTGTTTGATAGTTTTCCTGCAATAGTGATGGATTTGAACTGACCCACATGCTCATCCCATAATTCCTATACCCAATGAGATTTACTTGTGTATATAATAGTTCAGTCACAGTTCATAAAAATGTAACTAGTTACTGAGAATAGAATTTGGACTTTGACATTATCAACATACTAAAAAGGAATTAACTAACCAGGCTTGACTATTAACTAAAAAATTTTCATCCAGTAAAAATACAGGTTGTCTAAGAGAACTATCAAATGACTTGACAGCCCAAAGTTACGAGTTTAATCCAGACCTAACTTAGGTGACACCACTAAACGTTTTTTTGACAAGCAAAAAGTATTGGGAGTATTCTTTCATGGTTCTTGGAAATTAACTATTCAACAGGTTTTTAAAAATCACTTTGTAATTTCGTGGGAGACAACTACATTTTGCACAGAATTTGACTCTTGCACCCACTTATGTAACAGAAAGTGACAGTACTCATTCTAAAAATGCTTAAAATCTAGTGGAAAAAAAACCCATAAAATTGCACCAATTACTAAGCTGAGGCTAGCAACGATGTTTTTATACTGGGATCTCTACCACTTCCAAAGATTCCTCCATTCCCCACCACATAATACCATATATAGAGCACCTGACAGGAACTTTTTGTCTTACTTCAAATTCTCACAACCACATCAAGGAAGATATTAAAAGGGTCTCTACTTATAGCCAAGGTAGGTTCCTTGAGTCCATTTTATCATTAGTCCAAAAATGACACCAAATAAGAAACTACCAATGCCATCTGTTGGTAGAGGTGTAAATTGATGCAATTTTTCTCTAGTACATAGTAATGTTCAAAATTATAAAATTATTTTTAATGGTTAATTTTTGATGTTTATTTATTTTAGAGAGAAAGAGACAGAGCATGAGTAGGGGAAAGGCAGAGAAAAAGGGAGACACGGAATGTGAAGCAGGCTTCAGGATCTGAGCTAACCCCATGCAGAACTCAAACCCACGAACCATGAGACTGACCCAAGCTGAAGTCAGACGCTTAACCAACTGAACCACCCAGGCACCCTCAAATTATGAAAATTCTTAACTCCAAATTCCTAAGTAGAAGAGTTTCTCTATTTCCAATTCATAGACAAGAAAATCGAGGCACTGAAGTCAGATACCTAGGAAGTAAGGGAAAATCCAAAATCAGGTCTGCCTGACTCTAAGCCCATGTATGTTCTTTCCACTATACCATTATGTATTTCAAAGATAATTGTCCAGATCATAAGTGTAGGAGGATGCTGATTACAATACTTTAAGCCTCCAATACCCTCTAAGTCAGGGGTCAGCAAACTTTTTCTGTAATGGGTCACATATTAATTTTTTTAGGCTTTTGTGGCCAGATGTTCTTTTACAGAATCTCACTCAATTCTATTACTTTAGCATGAAAATACCTGTAGACAGTATGTAAATGACTAGGTGTGGTTGCATTTCAATAAAACTTTACCAAAAGAGGCCTCATACTGAATTTGGCCCTCAGGAGATAGTTTTCCAAGTCACACTTTCTGATTAAAAAAAAAAAATTGTTTTTTAACATTTATTCATTTTTGAGAGACAGAGCGCAAGTGGGGGTGGGGCAGAGAGAGAGGGAGACACGGAATCCAAAGCAGGCTCCAGGCTCTGAGCTGTCAGCACAGAGCACCACACGGGGCTCAAACCACAAGATCATGACCTAAGCCAAAGTAGGATGCCTAATCAACTGAGCCACCCAGGTGCCCCCACACTTTCTGATTTTAAATCATTCCTTTCAGGAATACAAAATGAATGTAAGAAGTAAAAAAAAAAAAAAAAAAAAAAAAAATCCTTGTTCTTATATTCACAGTACTTTTAGCTATTTCTAAAATAGATACAATTTCCTAAAATCTAGGGGAAGGACTGGAGGGGAGATAGAATTGAGAGAACACCAGCCTAATAAGACTATTCTTGGTATAAGGTTATACTAATATTCATCACATGTAATAAATATTTTTAAAACGCACAATAAGGCCATATATACTAAATATATTCCTTAGTATTACCATAAACGTGGATGTGAAAGTTTTAAAATATTGGATCTTGAATTATAATGAATAGGACTTCTAGTTCAAAACAAGATAGAATAAGCCCATTTTACCCCATTCCTCCCATTAATTACAACGTAAAACTTGGGACAAAATACATAAAGCAACTAGCATAAGATTCTGAAAGGTACAAAAATGAAGGTACAGTGGCTAGGGACTTTGGCTGAAGGATAACATGTAGTAAGTGCTCTATTTTTTGTTTTGTTTTCTACATATCCTGGCCTGGCAGTAGATAAGCCTGTAATTCAAAAACACCAACAGGCACCTACCAAAAAAAAAAAAAAAGAAAGAAAGAAAGAAAGAAAGTAAAGTCCTCTCTCTAGTCAAAGGCTATGAAGAGAACGAAAAGACAAGCCACAGTTTGGGAGAAAATATATCTGGCATACATAAAGAACCCCTTTAAATAAAAATTTAAAAAAGCAATCAACCCCATTAGAAAAGGGGTGATAGACCTATAAAGACACTCCACTAAAAACACACATGTAAAGATGTTCAATGTCATTAGTCATTAGGGAAATGCAAATATAACTACATGCCTATTAGAAGAGCAAAAATAAAAAATATGGAGTTTCACCAAGTGCTGGTGAAACTGTGGAGAAACTGGATCACTTATTGTTGTTAAGAATGTAAACTGGTACAGCCACTCTGGAAAAGAGTTTGGTAGTTTCTCATCAACATACATTATACAACCCTACAGAAATGAAAACTTAACGTTCACACAAAAACCTGTATAAAAATGTTCATCACACCTTTATTTGTAAATCCTCTAAAGTATAAATGCTCCAAATGTTTTTTTTTAATTTGGTGAAATGATAAACTGTGGTACATCCATACAATGGAATACTGTTTAACAATAAAAAGGATCAAACTATCGGTGCACACAAAAACTGAAATGGATCTCAAGAGCATTATTCTGAGTGAAAAAGTATCAAGAATTAGTATGTGTGATTCTGTAGGATTCTGTTCATGTACTATTTTTAAATGGCAAAAGTATAATGATGAAGAGCAAACTGAGTGGTTGCTATGGCTTAGGGGTGGGTGATAGCAGGACTATAAAAGGGTAGCAAGTGGGAGATTCTTTGAAGTGATGAAACAGCGTACTTTGACTGTGGTGGTGGCAGTTATAAGAATTTGTACAAGTTTTCAAATTTCATAGGACTATCAAAGTGCCTGGGTGGCTCAGTGGGTTAAGTACCCAAATCTTGCTTGATCTTGGTTCAGGTCACGATTTTAAGCACAGAACCTGCTTGGGATTCTCTCCTTCCCTTGAGCCCACCCTTCCCCTACTTGTGCTTGCTTGTTCTCAAAATAAACAAAAAAATTTCATTGGGCTAACATCCCCCCCTCCAAAACAAAACAAAACAAAAAAAAGACCGCATGGAAAAACTTGTGAAATCTCAGACTGCAGTTTTACTTAATAATATTGTACCAATGTCAATTTACTGATTTTGATAATTGTATGTTATTATCGGTGGAAAATAAATGAAGAGTATTTATTTCTCTTCATTTCTCAGAGAAGGGGAACTCTGTACTAGTTTTATACATTCTACCAGTCTACAATTATTTCAAAAGAAAAATGTTTAGTAAGCAATACAATGGTCAATACAAATCTACCATATATAAATTTTAAAAAGCATATTGATTTTTTTTTAATTTTTTAAATGTTTTATTTATTTCTAGGAGAGAGAGAGAGAGACAGTGTGAGCAGGGGAGGGTCAGAGAGGGAGTGACAGACTCCGAAACAGGCTCCAGGCTCTGAGCTGGCAGTCAGCACAGAGCCCGACACGGGGCTCGAACCCACGAACTGCGAGATCATGACCCAAGCGAAAGTCGGACGCCCAACCGACTAAGCCACCCAGGCGCCCCACATATTGATTTTTTTTAATTGAACTTGTAAAAACCACATTTTGGGGTGGGGAAGATGAAAAAAATTTATTTTCAGGATAGAGAATCTTAAGCAGCCTCCACCTCAGCACAGAGCCAAATGTGGGACTCAATCCCATGACCCTGGGATCATGACCTGAGCCGAAATCAAGAGACAGATGCTCAAACAACTGAGCCTCCCAGGTGTCCTGAAAATTAAAAAAAAAAATTTTTTTTTAAATAAATGAATAATTCAAATTGGCTGGGAAAAGATTTTTCTCAATCTTGTTCAATATCAAATAAAAAAATATACCCATTCACAGATACCATTCAATTTGAGAAGACACGTGTTCCATAAACATTACCAGGAAAGAAAAAATTCTTTTAAGTACAAATACACGTTAGTTAATATAATTACCATTCATAAAATAATGGTGGGTAAATAAGGAACATCCTAAGCATACATTTGTCTTTTAGATAATTCTAGTTATCTTTTAACCTTACCTACATCAAAATACTCAGTAACTCCAATCTTAGTTATCATCATATCTAACAAAAATTGATCTTTTAATGAAAAAAAAATTGGAATGGAATGAGGAAAAATATCTGCAGTGCTATCGTGCATGCTACCATAAGCCTGAGGTATAACCTACCAATATCCAGTTAAGTAGTGTGGTGCAAATGTCACACCAATACTCTTAAAGAGTTTGAGGAGCAAATTAAAAAGACAGTTCCAATAGTTTCTTTCCTTGGAAATAAAGGATTTCATTATTTTATAATTCACATGATTAAAATTTAAACACAAGTAATGTAACTGATACATATCATAGAATCGAAGGTGAGCACATTACTATAGAAAAATAAAAGGTAAATGAGTTATAACTATATTGGGCCCAAAAGGAAGGAACTAGAGACTATTCTGGAGCACAGTTCTGGCAATATGGTAAAGAAGCAATCCACAAAAATTTTATTTACTCAGGCATTTTATAAATAATATATCTATGGAAGATGAATATAGTAAGGCATATATAAACAGTTTCTAAATGGCAGTCCAAGGAAGACCTGAAGCAAAAGAAATATAATTACATCATGTGAGCATTAAACAAAATATTTACTGAACTCTTCTCTGTGTTAGGCATCATGCCAAGTGCTAAATAAATAAAACAGACATGCTTCCTGTCCTCAAAGTACTTAAAATCAGGTAGAAAGAAACAAAAAAGCATTCCATAAAGAGAAAATAAGATGTAATGGCTGACATATGCAAGAACATTATGAGGCAGAGGAACTAAATGGAGGCTAATGTCTCACTTTCCAAGATCAGACTGTACTTAAGAACACAACAAGATTATGCAGGATTTTGTAGCCATAATGAGCACAGATTTTCTTCTAAACCACTCACCAATTTTGAGAGTAACATGATCTATCTTTTTAATCTCTCACAGTATTGCATAGAGAATGGATTTTGAGGGAAAGAGAAGCAGACCAGTTAGAAGACCACTGCAGTAAGTAGGTGAGACTTGATCTTATACTAAAATATTATGCAACAGATGGAAAGTGGGTACATTGAAGAAATGTTCAGTAGGAAAAATGAATAAACTTAGGAAAATATTCTATATGGAGAGAGAGGCTGAAGAAAGGAATCCTGGAACTAAGAGGTTTGAGATAAAACAAACTTAGGAGTTATCAGCATATTGCTAGTTTATACAAGACAATGAACAACACCAAAAGCAGGGCAGGGTGGGAGTTCAGGACTATACTCAGGATATCTTTAATGAAGACCCTGACAGTGGCAAGCACAAAATTTACAGATAAGGTAGAAAAGGTTTCTTCCTGGGGACAAAGAATGGGCTACAGTGGTAGGAAGCAAAATTAAAACAATATGGCATCCTGATTAAAAACTGAAATTCTAACTCACTGCTACTGGGATTATAAAAGCTTTCCCAATTTGGAAAACAGTTTGGTACTCTATGAACATGAATAAACTCTCCCAAAGTCAAAGGGGACCTATGAAATAAACAGAACTACCATAGTAGACCTATAATTATATATTCTCAATGCACGGTGTGCAAATTAACCTTCAATACCTGTCATGTGAATATTCTTCACAAGGTCCATTATATCTAATGTTATTTATCTCAGTGTTATGCCAATACAGTTCATCTGCACAGCCACCATGATTAAAAAAAACACTCATGTCTTGTTTTAGGTTAAAAGTACATAGAACATAAATCAAAATTAAAAGGTACACAATGCACATACTTTCTTGGGAAAGAAATTATCAATCATATTTATATCATCAATATAAAAACTAAAACGACCTGCAAGATCATCCAGTATAAACCCATGATCCTAACAACAACCCACTCTCAGTCACCAAGCACCTATGAGTCAGGTACTATACTCTATCTGGGGAGGGAGGGAGAAGGAAAGAAAGAAGGAAAGAAAGAAGGAAAGAAGGAAAGAAGGAAAGAAAGAAAGAAAGAAAGAAAGAAAGACAGACAAAAAGATCGAAGAGAAACCAATATTTTTGTCTTCAGCGATCTCACAAAGAGAGGGAAACAAACAAGTTATAAAACTTTGGGGAAAATAATATGAGAGCACAGAGATGAAGGGGTTGGGGTGAGGGAAGTACTGTGATGAGCCTACAACTGAATTCTCAAAGTTGAATAGGGGTTCACAAATTCATTCTGTAGGGATGGGCAGATATTGCGTGCACAGGAAATGGCATGAGAAAATTATCCAGACTGGGAGCCATAAGCAGTTTTTCTACACTGAAGTTGAGGCCCTAAAATAAGGTTGGCAATCAAGACTATCTAATCTTGGGGTGCCTGAGTGGCTCAGTCAGTTAAGCTTCCGACTTCGGTTCAAGTCATGATCTCACAGTTTGTGAGTTCAAGCCCCATGTCAGGGTCTGTGCTAACGGCTCAGAGCCTAGAACCTGCTTCAGACTCGTTCTCCCTCTCTCTGCCCCTCCCCCACTCACACGTGCACTTTCTCAAGAATGAATAAACATTAACAACAACAACAAAAAGACCGTCTAATCTTGAAAGGTTAAGTAGTCAAACTTAGTAATTTGGACTTTACTCTGCAGCACTACAATTTTCAAACTCTACACCCTAATATTCTAGAAGAGCACTTTGAGGGGCTGTCAAGAGTAAATATGAAGAGCCAATAAAGGATTCGTGAAAAAGAAGAGGGCATGATCACAGACTTATTTTTAAAATTTTATCTGGTATTGTTATGAATGATTTTTAAAAGTCAGGGGTTCAGAAGGAAGACAGACAAGCTAGTTGGAGGGCCACTACAAAATCTAATGATTGACTCTCAAATACTCCCAAATCAGTGCTAGGTATGTTCTAGAAGAATCATTTGGAGGGCTGAGAAATCCTAAACCCTAATCTAAGAAATAAATATCTGAAGTAGGAAACAGCAATCTGTATGTTCAAATAGTTTTCAAGGTGATTCTAATGCAGAACCAAATTTGGAAACCATTCAATAAAGCCATGCCAAACATGATAATGGTACATTCAACAATTTTTAATAAGAGTATTTTGAAATTTATAGGTTCATTGTCTCAATGTTTAGTGAAGTGCTGCTGGCATTACTGGGCAGGGTATGGAGGTATGAAGAACCATCTCTGCAGGCTGCACAACCTTTAAATGCTCATCAGGTATATTTAACTAGGTGAAACACCTATTTATAATTTTGGCTGCTCAGAACATAACTCCATTTTTTAAAGTAATCTCTATGCCCAATGTGGGACCTGAATTCACTACCCCAAGATCAAGAGTTGAATGCTCTACCAATTGAGCCAGCCAGGCACCCCTAGAACCTAACCATTTTACATTTAACTCCAATTTTTTTTTCACTTTTCAGGAATGAAAACATTGTCCACGTTCTAGAAGGAGAGTTACACTGTTTAGCTTAACACTTCAAGCATTTCATTTTTTTTATTATTATTTTTGACAATCACTGATACCCATACAGATCTTCACATCTGAGTAACCAACAGAACCCCCCCCCAATAAGTTTGCAACTGTCAAATGTACAAGCTTTTGTTCATTATTTTCTAGTATTGTGCCTGAGCATTTTCATACTAAAAAATGTGTACTTTCTTTTATTTCTCCTTTCAATTAATCATGTACTACACTGATTCTTTTAATTATGTAGGTTACCACAGTTTCAGAATAGTAAAGTATTACAAAACAACTTGTTACATAAATGGAATATTAGGTCTGAGGCACCTGAGAACCACTGATTTGAACTAAAAACAGAGGTAACAGTAGATGAGAAGAACTCCATTTTTGTGATAGAATCAAACCAGTTGGAGATAAATGGGACTAAGGAGAAAAGATCCAGTGTAATGTCCAAATGCTGGCTTAAATGGCCAGATACATGTAGCATGATTATTCAAGTCAGGAAACCAGAAAGGAAAAACTGTAAAATTGTGGACAAACTTCTACTGAGGATCCAGTGAAAACATCTAGTCTACACTTGAAAACAGGATTTAGAATAAAACAGAAAGACCTAGGATAGATACAAGCTTATAGCTTTGGTATCAAGAGCATAATCACCTTAAGATTTGAGATGAGAAAATCCATAGACGGCATATAAAATGAGAAAACACTGGTACTTTGGGGGAAGAGAAACATTTAAGAATAGGTGGGTGAAGAGAAGAAGGACCCAATGAGTATCTTGTTTTCTTAATCTCTGAACAAAGTTCCAAGCTCACCTGAAAAGGTAACCCAGATGTCTAATTTTGCAGGTCAACTAAAACTTTTTCTTTCAATTAACAAAAGGCTACAATTACATCTGACTTTCTCACAAAAGAAAGCTACTTATAAGATATTTTACTGATAACATGTATACATTAGAAAGAATACTTTGTTATTAAAAGATTTTTCTAGAGCCAAAACTTTTCTTTTTTCCCTAACCATAAAAGACATCACAATAATGGTAATATGAGGCAATAAAAGCAAATAATCTAAACCTAACCAATGAAGGGAAACTTAAGGTTTAAAAACTTCATTTTATACAGGATTAAAAATAGTTTTTCAGGGAGTCTGGGTGGCTCAGTCAGTTAGGTATCCAACTTTGGCTCAGGTCATGATCTCACGGTCCATGGGTTGGAGCCCCGCATCAGGCTCTGTACTGACAGCTAGCTCAGAGCCTGGAGCCTGCTTCAGATTCTGTGTCAGCCTCTCTCTCTGCCCCTCCCCTGCTCATATTGTCTGTCTGTCTGTCTGTCTGTCTGTCTCTCTCTCTGCCCCTCCCCAGCTCATGCTCTGTCTCTGTCTCAAAAATAAATAAATGTTAAAAAAATTTTATTAAATAGTTTTTCTAACAGGTAAGAAAAATTTTCAAACTGTAAGAAAAGAAATCTTACAGGTAATTTTTTACATCTTAGTATCAACATGCTTTAGGACAAGGAGCAACTTGTGAAACACAAAGCTATAAAGCCAGCAAAAGTGTCAAAGGTCACAAGGCAAAGAGGCAGAGTTGCAATCAGTTCTATTTGAATAAACAGAGTGATCTTAAAGAAATGGATTGTAAAAAACTTGTTGGAGGCACAGAAGTCACTTCAGGCAATTAGGCACATATGGACTAGACAGTAGATGAAGCTCTTACAGGTGACTCTACGAAACCCACAGTTTAGTACTTACTAAGTATTGTGCCAACTTATATATTTAATGAGCATGTTCCCACCATTTATAACTGTCATATCTCCCAATTTTTAGGACAATAACCTTTAAATTATCTGGAGGGTTGGGGCCACATCTAAATACGGAGGTCTGTCCGTGTAAGAAGTCAAAGCCCAAGTGGAGGTAACATCAGAGAATATAGCACAGTGAGTACCTGCAAAAATTCACTCCTCCACAAAATCAATGGGGACAGTGGCAAAAACATTGGGAATAAACTTAATCAGAACTCTCAAAATTAACCAAAAGCTTGCCCCAGGGTGCTTTTAGAAATGAAGGAAGGACTAAATCTCAGTAAGAACAAGCTTTGTGACATTTCAACTTGTCCTAGTCCCATTCCCTGCTCTCTCTTTATAGACGGTAGTCTTGAAAAATTATAGCCCACATTCCCAGTGCAGCCTAGCGGCCATTAGAGGGAGCAAAACAAAGCTGGAGGTCACCGAAAGCTTCATTCCCCCCAAATTATCACTATTATGCCTGTCTGATGGCTCCCAGAAAGATACCACTTGCAATGCTATCTATATTTGACTTGATTCAGCTTGCCCAGTGCAAAAGAAATTTTCCCCAAGAAAGGTCTTGTTGGAAACAATTATAGGCAAGTGTTTCATACAGCTGCTTGAGGTGATGGCTAACATGTGGGGCAAACAACTGACTAACCCAAAAGTTTTTTAAAGACTAGGATTAAGATACCATGGGAACTTGGAAAAATTCCAAAAATTACCAACACATTCCTGGGTATCTAGAAGCTCATGTACATGCTTAAGTCAGTGTGCATGGCCAAGGTTGTGCATATAACTCAGGAAAATCCTGAGAAAGCCCCAAGCTCCTACTTTTAACTGAGGGGCCCTGCACAAGCAGGAAGAAAGAGCTAAGGCAGAGATGTCAAATGCCTGGTCGGGTGCTGAAGGTACATTCCCAACAACAGAGTTCCTTAGTTCCAGGCATTTAAAGAAGTATCTGTCCAATCATTAGCTAACCACAAAGCTAAAGACACAGAGACTTCAGGTGCCACACACAACTGAATTAGTTCAGAAAAATCACTAAACCAACAACAACCACAACAAGCAGCAACAAAAAAAAGACCCTGGAAAAAAGACAAAATCCCCATAGTTGCCATGTTTTGTTATTTAAACCTTTGTATTTAGACAGTTCATATAAAATGTTCATTATTTAAAACGTCCAAATGTAATTTTTCAATAAAATGTCTCACCAAATACAGAATATGAATAAAGAAATGAAAATTATTGGGGGGGGGGGGGCAGTGAATCAAATAGATAATCTAGTATTCAAAGTACAATAACTGAAACGAAAAAGTCACTATAAAGGTTCAACAACAGGTATAAGAAGGCAGAACAGTGAACTTCAAGATACATCAATTGAATTATCCAGCCTGAGGAACAGGAAGAGAAAAAAATGAAGAAAAATGAATAGAGCATCAGAAATCTGTGGGATACCATCAAGTGAGCCAACACATTTTTACTGAGAGAGCCAGAAGAGACAAAAGAAAGTCACAGAAGTATTAGAAGAAATAATGGCCAGAGTTCTTTTTCAGTTTTGAAGAAATACATTAATCTAGACCTCCAAGAAGCTTAACAAACTCCAAGTAGGATAAATTAAAAAAAAAAAAACTACACATAGGCATTACCAAACTGCTAAATGACAAAGATGACAAAGAAAATCTTGAAAGCAGCATGAGAAGTGACTCATCATGTGTAAGAGATAATAAGATTAACAGATTTCTCATCAGAAAATATGGAGGCCAGAGGTAGTTCTGAAATAAAAAACATTCATCAGTCAAGAATTCTTTATCCAGCATTATTCTTAAATGAAGATGAACTTAAAAGATTCCCAGATAATCAAAACTGAAACCATTTGTTGATGCTTTGCCCTAAAAGAAATACTAAAGTAACTCCTTCAGGCTGAAATGAAAAAACACTAGATAGTGGCTCAAATACAAATGAAGAACTAATGATCACCAGTAAAATTAACTACAAAAATAAAATATAAAGACCTACATAAATGTATTTCTTGCTTGTAGCTTTTTTCTCCTATCTAATTTAAAACAAAATTCCATAGGGTGATGAATGGAAACATGAAGTCTCTATACCTGAAACAAATACTACATTGTATGTTAACTAACTGGAATTTAAACAAAAACTAAATGAACAAATGTGGCTCTACTCCCCGCCCCACCAAAAAAAGAAAACCGCATACCACAATACTTACACACCTGTGTTGATGGGCACACAATATGTATAAAGATATGATGTTTATGACAATAAATGACAAAAAGGAGGGGAGAGTGGAGGTATACAGACACAAATTTTTCGTACACTATTGAAATTAACTTAATATTAATCAGAACTAGATTCTTATGATTTAAGGCATAAATTTTGTAGGACAACCACTAAGAATCACCAAGAAACTGAAATAGTACTCTAGAAAATATGTACTTAACACAAAAAAAGGCAGTAATGGAGAAATAGAGAAAAAAGACACACAGAAAACAAACCGTGAAATGGCAGATGTAAATTATACCTTACCATAATTACATTAAATGTAAATGGGCTAAACTCTCAAAATTAAAAGGCAGAAGTTAGATGGGGAAAAAAAACAGTGATCTAACTATATGCTGTCTACAGACACACACTATAGGCTAAAAAACATAGATTAACAGTAAAAGGATAGAAAATGGTATACCATGCCCACAGTAAGCAAAAGAGGGCTGAAGCAGCTACACTATTATCAGACAAAATAGACTTTAAGACAAAAATTATTACTAGAGGGATGCCTGCATGGCTCAATCAGCTGAGCATTCAACTTCGGCTCAGGTCACAATCTCACAGTTCATAGGTTTAAGCCCCATGTCGGGCTCACTGCTCTCAGTGCAGAGCCTACTTTGGATCCCCTATCCCCCTCTCTGTCTGCCCCTGCCTGAAGCACAATCTCTCAAAATGAAACATTTTAAAAAAAATTATTACTAAAGGTGAAAAACATTTTATAATAAAAAGGTAAACCCATGAAAAAATTAATTATAAACATATATACCTAACAGAGCACCAAAACATGTTAAAAACTGACATAACTCAATTAAGAAATAGACGATTTAATAATAATAATGACTTTGATACTCTTCCAATAATAGAACTACTAGACAGAACCTAAGCAAGGAAACAGAAGCCTTGAACACCACTATAGGCCAACTAGTCCTAAGAGAAATTCATCTATACTCCAACCAACAACAGCAGAAAATACAGACTCTTCTCAAGTGACATGAAACACCTTCCAGGACAAATCACACTGCAAAATATAAAACTTATTAAAGTCTCAATAAATAAAAAGCAAAGTACACGGTCCAAGTACAACTGAATAAAATAATCAACAGAAGGAAATCTGAAACATTTTACAAATATGTAGAAATTAAAACTCATCCTCCTAAATTATCTGGATCAGAGGGAAAAAACACAAGGGAAATTAAAAGCCTAAGCAGATGAGAAGAGTTTCACAAGAGAGGGGATCCAATTCCCTGGTAAAGGAAGTCAGCGCCTGAGCAGCCCAAGGGGAATGTGTGTCTGGGATTTAGACTGGGTATCTGACAAAGATTTTTTCGAAAATGAAGCCTGTCACTGCACAGAAAACCGAGTATACTTCAACCTAATGAATAAAACCATATCCTAAAACAAAAATTAAAACTCTGAAAATATATATCCTCTACCATGAATTTGAGAAGCTAGTCAGTAAAGACTTAAAAAAAAAAAAAGTGACCCTATTGACAAATGTGGATTTTTAAAACATATTGGATAATAAAGGTGTAAACATTTAGAAAATCTGTATAACTCAAGGCACCTAGATGGCTCAGTCAGTTAAGCATCCGACTTCAGCTCAGGTCATGATCTCACAGTTTGTGGGTTTGAGAACTGCCATCAGGTTCTGTGCTGGCAGAGCCTGAAGCCGGTTTCAGATTCAGTGTCTCCCTGTCTCTCTCTCTCTGCCCCTTCCCCACTCATGCTCTGTTTCTCTCTGTCTCAAAAATAAATTAAAACTATATCAAAAAAGAAATCTGTATAACTCAACAAACCAGTATCTTCAGTTGATTACTTAATATGTGATTATTTAAAATCATGTCTGATTACTTAAAAATCACACATGGATAAAAGATCCATTAAAAGTACAAGACTGGTCAATGAATTTTAACAGAATGAAAAGTTCATGAGATGGTACTAGAAAAATCAAATTCATAGAAAATAACTAGAAAGAAAAATGAAAAGAAAGAAAGAGACTCACACTAAATCCCACACTATATAAAAACTTAATTAGTTAGAAAGGTAATTAAATAAGTTAATTTAAAATCATAGATAGTAAAATGTAAACCTAAGAACTTTGAGACGTAAACAAATGAGACCATCTTTGGTGTCTAAATTTCACAGGCGTAATTCATAAAAAAAGCACAAGTCATAAAGGAAAAAAATCATAAGTCCTACTTCATTAAAATTTAAACATTTCACACTGCAAAAGACCCTGTTAATAAGATGTAAAGATAAGCTTTGAGATAATATTTGCAAACCACATAGTCAAATTTGTTGACATATCCAAAGAACTCTCAAAGCAACATTAAAAAAAAAAAAACCCAATTAAAAAATGGGCAAAGATACATATAAACCTTTGGCCAAAGAGGAAATAAAGATGGCAAAATGGCAAAAATAAAAAGTTCAACATCACTGGTCACTAGGCAAATGCAAATTAAAACCAATGAAATACCACTAAACATCAGAGTACCTTAAACAGTGGTAATATCAAATGCTAATAAGGATGCAGAGAAATCACATATCTGAAAAAATAGTTTAGTATTTACTTATAAAATTAACTGTATACTTATCACATATGACCCAGCAATTTCACTCTGGCATTTACCCCAGAAAAATGAATATTTATGTTCACACAACATGCAAAAAAACTGCACACCAAGTGTCATAATATTTGGATTTTCTTAGTGTTTATTTTTATTCATTTTAAGAGAGAGACCGAGAACGTGAGCAAGAGAGGAGCAGAGAGAGAAAAGAATCCAAAGCAGGCTCTGCGCGATATCAATACAAGAGTTCAAGCAGGTCTTAATCCCACAAGCTGCAAGATAATGACCTGAGCCAAAATATCAACAGTGGGACACTTAACCAACTGAGCCCCATGATATTTATTTGTAATGGAGAAAAAAAAAAAAAGAAGAAGAAAAAGGAAAACAATCAACCCAAGTCTCCTTCAGTGGATGAATGGTTAAACAAACTCTGGTAAATTCAACACAACGTAACAGTGCTCAGGGACCAAAAGGAATGAACTACTGATACATTTAATAACCTGAATGGACCTCAAGGGTATTATGCTTAGTGAGAAAGTCAATTTCAAAAAGTTACAAACTTTGTAATTTCATGTATATAACATTTTTTGAAATAATGAAAAGTATACAAAAGGAGAACAGAACAGTAATTGTCAGGACAGGACAAAGCGGAGAGGGAGAGTTCCTTTGTGATGAGGAAACCATTCTTTATCTTGACTGTGGTTGTAGAAATCTATACATGGGATTTAAAAGCACAGAATTATAGACACACCCAAATGAATCCCTAAAATAAATTATTAAGGTCTATAGTCTAATTAAAAATATTATATCAATGTCAATCTCCTATTTTGATAATTCACTACAATTATATAAAGTGCCAACACTGCGGAAGCTGAGGGAAGTACAATTTTTGCAACTTCCTATGAATCTATCACTTCTAAACAAAAAGTTGGGCGGGGGACTTCAATGATAATAGTTTTAAATTCTGGATTGTAATTAAAATAAGAAATTACTGCTCTTTAAAGCAGTATCAGGGGCGCCTGGATGGCTCAGTCAGTTAAGTGTCTGACTCTGGCTCAGGTCATGATCTTGCGGTTCATGGGTTCGAGCCCCGCATCGGGCTCTGTGCTGACCGCTAGCTCAGAGCCTGGAGCCTGCTTCAGATTCTGTGTCTCCCTCTCTCTCTGACCCTCCCCTGCCCATGCTGTTTCTCTCTCTCTCAGAAATAAATAAAAACATTAAATTTTTTTTAAAAAAAATAATAAAGCAGTATCAGTGGAGTGCCTGGGTGGCTCAGTCAGTTGAGTGTCCAACTCTTGATTTCAGCTCAGTGCATGATCCCAGGGTCATGGGATCAAGCCCTGCATGAGGCTCTGCACGGAGCGGAGAGCCTACTTAAGATTTTGTCTCTCTGCTCCTCTCAGCCACTCACACTCTCACCCTCTAAAATAACTAAGTAAAAATAATAAAGCAGTATCTGTGAATAACTGCAATTATTTGAAAAGGCTATTAAAATATTCCTACCCTTTCTAACTAGTATTTATTTGTATGAGGCCTGATTTTCTTCATATTCTTCAGCCAAAATAATATAATGTAACAGACTAATGCAATAATGAGAATTCAGCCATTATCCATTTAGAGATTAAAGAAACTTGCAAAATTCACCTGTTTTGAAAAGTACTTATTTTTCCTAAAAGTATTTTATTTATATCATATAATCAGTTTATTTTCAAAAATAATTGATATTTTCCATTTTTCTTAGTTTCAATTTCTAATATAGTAAGTATGAATAAATTTAACTCATATGTAGAAGCTCTCTGATGTTCTAAATAATTTTAAAACTGTGAAGTTGTCCTAAGGCCAAAGTTAGAAAACTATTACACCCAAGTATTCGGGGGTTATAGAGCATCAGATGGACAACTTACTGTCAGTTAGAGGTAAAAGAAGCTATGTTACTGAACTCCAAACTTCTCAGTTTATGATCATTTAAGAACTTTAAAGGTTAATTAGAAATAAAACGGAAAAAAAACCATAAAAGAACATGCTATAGACCATGAAGAGACTTTTATAACTCTTACATCTAAAACAGGTTTTGTATCCAGAAAATATAAATAAACATAGTAAACTGCCAAGAAAAAGACAATACTGTGCTAAAAAGTGAACATGCATTTCACAAAAGAAAATTCTTAAAAGGCCAATAAACACTGAAAACTATTCACTATCACTAGTAATTAAGAAAATATTTAGAGCTATTACTCCCATCCAGCTATCAAGTGAAAAAGTCTGATGAAACTAACCTGCTGGAGAATGTGAAGCCATGAGAAGTCACAGCTCATAAAAGTATTGTTAAAACTATTCTGGAGAGCAATTTGGCAAAAATCTGATGAATCTAAAAATGGCCATATCTACCCATCCAATCCATTAACTCTATTTCTAGCTACTTACAGTATGAAAACTTCTACACACTTGAATTAAGAAGCCACTGTGGCAAGGTTACACTGCACAGTGGTAAAAAAAAAAAATCAATGACTACATCTACATCTGGACAAATCTCAGAAACAATGGTGGACAAAACAAAGAAAACATACAAGCTGCAGAATGAAAGAATAGTGCCATCTGTATAAAATTTTAAAACATACAAAAGTATACACTGTGGATATATACATATAAAGTTTAGATATGCATAAATAGGACAAAAACAAATTTAGAAGAGTGGTTTCTAAGTTATGCCTGAGGGTAAACACAAGATAAAATAGTATGCTAACCCAATGTTTGATAAATTGCTTAATAAGCTGATTTCATAGAGTTCAAATTTAGGTTTCCATTTGAAACAAATGCTTAAATGAATTCTGAATAAGGTCTGGAACACAAGGATGCCCACTCTCACCATTGTTATTCAACAGTGTTGGAAGTCCTAGCCTCACACAGACAACACAAAGAAATAAAAGACATCTACATTGGCAAGGAGGATGTGAAACTTTCACTCTTCACAGATGACATGATACTCTATGTGGAAAATCCAAAAGATTCCACAAAAAAACTGCTAGAATTGATACATGAATTCAGCAAAGTCACAGGATATGAAGTCAATGCACAGAAATAGGATGCATTTCTATACACCAATAATGAAGCAACAGAAAGAGAAATCAAGGAATTGATCCCATTTACAATTGTACAAGAACTATAAAATACCTAGGAATAAACCTAACTGAAGAAGTGAAAAATGTATACACTGAAAACTAGAGAAAGCTTATAAAAGAAACTGATGAAGTCACAAAAACATGGAAACATATTCTATGCTCATGGACTGGAAGAATATTGTTAAAATATCGATACTGTGCAAAGCAATCTACAAATCCAATGCAATCTCAATCAAAATAACACAAGCAGTCTTCACAGAGCTAGAACAAACAATCTTCAAATTTGTATGGAACCAGAAAAGACCTCAAATACTGAAAGCAATCCTGAAAAAAGAAAACCAAAGCTGGAAGCATCACAATTCCAGACTTCAAGATGTATTACAAAGCTGTAATCATCAAGATGGTATGGTACTGGCACAAAAACACACACACAGAACAATGAATAGAATAGAGAACCCAGAAATGGACCCACAATCGTATGGCCAACTTAGCTTTGACAAGGCAGGAAAGATAATCCAATGGAATAAACAGTCTCTTCAGCAAATGGTGCTGGGAAAACTGGACAGTGACATGCAGAAGAATGAACCTAGACAACTTTCTTACACCATACACAAAAAAAAACTCAAAATGGATGAAAGACCTAAATGGAAGCCATCAAAATCCTAGAGGAGAAAACAGGCAAAAACTTCTTTGACCTCAGCCATAGCATCTTCTTATTTAACATGTCTCCAGAGACAAGGGAAACAAAAACAAACTACTGGGACCTCATCATCAAGATAAAAAGCCTCTGCACAGGGAAGGAAATAATCAGCAAAACTAAAGGCAACTGATAGAATGGAAGGAGATACTTGCAAATGACATATCATAAAGGGTTAGTATCCAAAATCTGTAATGAATTTCTCAAACTCAACACCCAAAAAGCAATAATCCAGTGAAGAAATGGGCAAAAGACATGAATAGACACTTTTCCAAAGAAGACATCCAGATGGCCAACAGACACATGAAAAGATGCCCCACATCACTCATCATCAGGGAAATACAAATCAAAACCACAATGAGATACCACCTCACACCAGTCAGTTGGCTAAAATTAACAACTCAGACAACAACAGATGTTGGGGAGGATGTGGAGAAAAAGGGACCCCTTTTGCATTGCTGGTAGGAATGCAAATTCGTGCAGCCACTTTGGAGAACAGTATGGAGGTTCCTTAAAAAATTAAAAATAGAACTACCTTACGACTCAGCAACTGCACTACTAGGTATTTATCCAAAGGATATTGCTGTGCTGTTTCAAAAGGGCACATGCACCCCAATGTTTATAAAAGCGCATCGACAATAGCCAAAGTATGGAAAGAGCCCAAATGTCCCACATCAATCAACAAAGATGTGGTGTGGGTGTGTATATATACATATGCACATATAGATATACACATACACATACATACATATCTATGTATATATACACAGACATGTATATATATACATAGATATATATGTATATATATACACACATACAGTGTAACAGTACTCGGGAATCAAAATGAATGAAATCTTGCCATGTGCAACAACAACGTGTACAGAACCAGAGTATATTATGCTAAGCATAATTAGACAAAGACAAATATCACATGATTTCACTCATACATGGAATTTAAGATACAAAACATGAACCTAAGGGAAGGGAAGCAAAAATAATATAAAAACAGGGAGAGGGTCAAAACACAGAAGCAGCGGAGGGTTGCTGGAGGGGTTGTGGGTGCTGTGGAGCTAAACGGGGGAGGGGCATTAAGGACACTTGTTGGGATGAGCACTGGGTGTTATACGTAGGGGGTGAATCAATGGATTCTACTCCTGAAATCATTATTGCACTATATGGAACTAACTTGGATGTAAATTTAAAAAGGTAAAAACTAAATTTAAAAAAGAATATAAAAAATAAAAATAAAAATAAATGGATTTGGAGTTCTACCTTTGGCTACATGAAAGATCTAGAAAAGTATCTTTACTAGTCATTAGAAAAACATTTACTTAAAAATACAGTAAGAAATAATGTTATATCAAATTGATGAAAATATAAAACAGTGCTGGTGAGGATACAGAGAAATGGACACCTAATGGATGGCTGGTAGGCATATGATTCCAGTAAAGCTTTTCAGAAAATGTGGCTTCTTCTTAACATGATTAATGTGGGGGGGTGGGGGTTTTTGTCAGAAGAAAGTTTGTAAATTTATGTGTGAGATCCACACCTGTTTAAGAACAAAGGAGATTAAAAAATATATATTCCAAACTGTTCATTTAATCACTTATCCCTCTATCTAGAAAAGACATGGGACTTGGGAGTGATATAAGGGGTGGGGATGGGTAGGGAGGGAGTAGAAGGGAATAAGAAATGGATGTTGACACCAAATCATGAAAGACCGTGCACACAGAGATAAGAGTTTGGACTCTGCTACAGATTCTTCATCTAGATATTCTATGAAGGACACTGATGAAATAGATATGTATTCTGGGCCTGACCTGGAAAAGGAAGTTTGTGTCTACATGTGTCTCAGTTTGCCAGTACTAAACGAAGGCAGGTATGTCTTCAAGCCCTTAGCTAAACCCTTTCCCAAAAAACAGATTTCCATTCCCTCTGCTTTTACCTGCTTGATCCTAATGGTATAAGATTTATTACCTCAGCTCAGATAGGGAGAGTTTATAAATTGCTATCACATGATTACATTCAATTTCCAAAATAACCTTGTGAAGTAGGCACCCGAAGTATTCTTTCCATTAACAGAGAAGTCAACTAAGATTTACATAAGTTAAATTATTTGCCCAATAGCATGGCGCAAATCTGACAAAAAACATCACAAGCAGAAACAGAGAATATTTATTGAGTTTTATGTATTACTACGCACCAGGCACTGTGCTAGGTGCTTTCAGCTGCTTCCTCACGGAGTCCTTCCAACAATTCTGAGGCTGATTAATCCTCACTAACAGAAAAAGAAAATGAGGCTCAAGAGCAACCAAATTACTTGTTAAAGATCACACGGATTCCAAAACCCATGTGTTAATCCATGTCTATACCATTTTAGAATATATTAAATAGGTATATATAATGATGTAAATAATCAGGGTTAGACACATGAACCAAGGAGCATTTCTGACAGAACATTGGTTTCTATAGTCAGAAAATGTTGACTAAAAAGAGCCAACAAAATACACTAAATCTAAATATCTTTAAAAAATTATTTCTCCCTTCATCTAAAACCTAATTCTACAGACCACACTAGTACTTAACTGATATTTAAAAGAGAAATTTCTCCTCATAATGTTATTATATGTCTTAATGCATAATTCACATAACCTTGAGTTCATTTTTTAAATTTTTTTATTTATTTATTTTTTATTTCTAGGAGAGATAGAGAGACAGAGTGAGCAGGGGAGGGTCAGAGAGAGAGGGAGTCACAGACTGAAACAGGCTCCAGGCTCTGAGCTGGCAGTCAGCACAGAGCCCGACACGGGGCTCGAACCCACGAACGGCGAGATCATGACCTAAGCGAAAGTCGGACGCTCAACCGACTAAGCCACCCAGGTGCCCCGAGTTCATTTTCTACTGAGTGGTATCTTCCTGAAAAGTATGACAAGAATATATTTTAGAATTTAAACTCAGTATGTTAGAGTTTAATTCTACAGTCATTTAGGTCCAGTTTTCCATTAATAGATCATATAAATGTTTCCACAACTGACCACTAGGAAGTGATTATGCAGCTCAATTTAGAAAAGAACCTGATTCATGCATCCTTGACCTACTGTACCAATTATTAAAACCTAGCACTTATTACTCCTTAGTAATAATACTAACAGTACATGCTTATTTTAAAACTATTTTTCTTCTTACCTAAAAGAAAGAATAATTCAGATATGTGAAGGAGGACCTAGATGTCCAGAGACTTACTTGGGAAGTTCTATCTATATCAGATTTGACCCACCTTATAGTTGAACTCGATCTCTGCCCCAAATTCTCATGTTAAATGAATAGATCTCCTTACTAATTTCAATCTTAAAAGGAATATGCTTAAAAGTAAGTAATATATTGAAAAGAAAATGTAGTAAAAACAAAACAAAACAAAACACCAAAAGATCTGGAGCTATAAGATTTGGCCTCCAAATCCCTTAATTACAATGTGACTTTGAGTGCAGCTATACTTAAAGGCCTCAGGTTTTTTTCATCTGAAAAACGAGTTTAGGCGGCTACATGATCTCACAGGCTCTAAAATTCCTACTGCTAAGTCTTAGCAGGAAGTAGTTCCATGGACCAATACTGGGTGTTCAACACATAGTAGGTACTCAAGAAGTACTTTCAGACTGAAGACCAATTCTAACAAAATGTCCTGGTAAAAAAACAAACCCTTAGGATTACCATAAAGATACTACCGTAATTGTATTAAGTAGATTTACAAGGAGGTGAGATAGTACTTAAAATTTATCCCTATTAAAAAGTTCATTAGGTCCCTATGACTACAGGTAATAATTGTCATGCAAATAGATGTTTTATAATACCCTAACAAAATATTTACCTGAAAATATTCTGTAATATTCTCAGTATTTCCCAAAATGTATTTCTACAACATTTACTTCCACGGTCAAACAGGTTTACAGCTAGGATAAGATGTGTTTCAAATTATACTGTTGTTTTTACAGCAGGAATCATCTGGTTTTTTATATAAAAATGTACTCCGTGATAGAGAATATAATATACAAGATTTCCCAATACATCTGGATCAAAAAACCTTCTCTAAGGAATATTTATAACATCCCATAGAGCTTCAAGTGCTCAAACTGCAAATATTTAGTAAACGTAGATTGGCATTAAAGCACTGACAGAATTTTACAAAATTTAAGATTTAAAACACACCAGAGTAATTAGAATAATAAAGACTAAACTCTGAAATCTCCAATAATCTAGCAGGCATTAAAATTTTCCATAAGGCTATTTGTATTTAAGTAATACATTCCATTCCACAGAAGGAACAGGACAGAAAAAAATACCTAGTTTCTCCAAGCAGTTACCCTGCTCTTGCTAATGGATAAATGATAGGTAAAACAGAAAAGGTCAAATGAATACAAGATTATGTTCAAAGATTAGAAGAAAGCTTGTCCACAGCTATTAAGATTTTACAACCATATTTCTTTTAACCGAGCCAATAAGTGAGGAAAATAAATTGACATTTTTCTTGAAAAACAAGATGCGAGGGCATGTGGGTAACTCAGTTAAGTGTCTGACTCTTGATTTCAGTTCAGGTCGTGATCTCACAGTTCATGAGTTCAAGCTCCACATCGGTCTCTGTACTGATAGTGTGGAGTCTGTTTAGCTCTCTCCACGCCCCCCCCCCCGCCCCCTCCCTTTCTTTCAAAAATTAAAAAATTTTAAAAATTTTTTTGAAAAGAAAAACAAGATGCTATTCAGAATACTAGATTATTTCAGAGCTAAAGTGACCCCAAAAAACTTAAAATAATTCTAGTGGTAGTATCTAAAGCATGAAAGTTCAATTTCTAGAGGTGCCTGGCTGTCTCAGTTGGTAGAGCATGAGACTCTTGATTCCAGGTCTGTGAGTTCAAGCCTCACATTGAGGGTGGAGCCTAATTTAAAAAAAAGAAAAAAGTTTGATTTTTCAAACCCAACTGAAAATGGAATCAACACCTAAAATTAAAGAACTATTGAGCACTCTAACTAGAGGTATTAGTCTCTAGTCTCATGCTTGATATTATGTAGCATACAAGGCTTCAAAATTCAAAATGATGTAATCAAAGTCAAATGTTAAATTGTGATTTTTTAATTAAAAATTTTGATCTAAAAGAACCTCTGTATGTGAACTGTTTTTGGCTTTCAGAAAACTATATGAGCATATATTTTATTCCTTATATTTGGTAAATGATCTTAATTCTAATAAAACTGGACCTACAGCCCTTGCAATTTCCGGTTTGAAAATGGCAATGTAAAGATGGTATGGCCCCTTTCTCCTCCAAAAAAAAATCTCAAAACAACTAGAAGTACAAGAAATAGAAACAAAATATACATCTCCAGCCATATCTAACAGAGAGACATCCCTAACCACATATATGAGAAAGGCTTCCATTTGCAGTGAAGGTAAAGAGGGATGTTGGAAGAAGTCAAGCAAACGAGAGGTTTGCAGCTTCACATCTCAAAACTATCACAGCTCAGGGGCACCTGGGTGGCTCAGTAGGTTAAGCATCTGACTTCAGCTCAAATCATGATCTCAGTTCATGGGTTCAAGCTCCACCTTGGGCTCTGTGCTGACAGCTCAGAGCGTGGAGTCTGCTTTCGATTCTGGGTCTCCCTCTCTCTGCTCCTTCCCCATTCATGCTCTATCTCTTAAAAATAAATAGAAGTTGTATATATAAAACAACAACTATCACAGCTCAGTTCTCTAAGATACATGGCATAGCCAGAAAGGCAGCCCAATAACCCTCTGTTTGGAACATCTGAAGATTTCAGAGGCTTTATCTAGCATTACTGGACACACATCAGAGTCAGAACTGAACAAGAAATCATACAGCTTAAAAGGGTACACCTTTTCCTAAGAAAAGCTGAGATTTTAAATAGAATTTTTCATGAGGCACTGGGATGGCTCAGTCAGTAGAGCATACAACTTTTCTTTCATGTCTCTTCTCTTTTTAAGAGCATGTGACTTTTGATCTTGAGGTCATGAGTTCAAGCCCTCCACTGAGCATAGAGATTACTTAAAAATGAAAATAAAACCACAAATAAACAAAATTCTTTTAGAACCTAGGCAAATTACTAACCAAAACTGGAGGTAAGGAGGGACTTAATGCTAAAGAGAGTAGAGTAATACCTATAAGAACACCAAGGGTTTAAAAAAAGTATGACTCAAGAATTTATATCCAGTCTAAGAATACAGTTCAGTATAAATCCAACAGTTAAACAGTACTGAATATGAAAGAACTCAAGGAATACTGTTCCTATGAACTGCTTTTGAAGAAAATACTAGTTGACAAAGTTCGACGATCCAAAGAATAAAAAGAAAAATTATGAAAAAAGGTCAAGTTTTGAGCATAAAGTCCACTTAATTATGGGCCTCAGACTGAAAAAAAAAGGTAAGAAAAATTTATGGCTATAGAATATAATGCAAATGTTACATTCCCAAAGAAAGGAGAGGAAATGGACTGAGATATATGTACACCTTTACACTGCACTGCTTTACACCTTTAAGTATACGTCAATTGTTCTACCTTGATTTATTTCTTAAAGGATGAGGAAATAGCATAATGCTGTAATAAATATAGATGAGCTAAAATATATTCATTAAGAGAAAATCTCAGGTTAGATCATAAAACATAATTGTATGAATAAATGATCTACTCTCCCCCTGCCCCAATTTAAAAGGATGAAAATGAGATACAAGCGACTTTTTCAAAATGATACAGGCATTCTAAAGCATATAGGCACAAAGATATTCACTATAGTATCATTTGTAACAGCAACATACTGCAACCATCCATACATCCATCAACAAGAGCTCTCGTTATGGTTATTGTTCATTCAATGAAATACTATATATGTATTAAAAAGTATGCTGCACCAACTATATATGAGTATGTTTCACTTGTTTCAAGTGGACAGTAAAGCATACTAGCTAATGGTGAAGGCTCTGCAGCCAGACTCTTTGGAGTTCCATGGCTTCCAGCTCCCCAACTTATTAGCATGTTAAAGCTTTTTTGCCTCAGTTCCCTTCTCTGTATGAAGGGATAATAATACTACCTGTCTCTCAAGGGTGTGGCAAAGATTAACAATGAATATCCAAACACTTGATAGAACAGGGCCTACAACATACAAAACACTGTGGAAGTATTAGACTCATTTTAGTTAAGTGAGAAGAATCCAGCTTTAAAACAGCATCATATATTATCAGTTATGAAAAAATATATATACATACATATATGTATAAAATTTCTGTGGAAGCACACACAAAACTGGTAGGTAGTGGTTTCCCAGGGAAGGAAACTAGGCAGAAGAGGTTGCAGAGTGAGAGCAAGATTTGCTTTACGCTTCTGTATCTTTTAGACTTTGTACCATAAGTGTGTATTGGTTAGATAAATATTACTACTTAGATTTAAAAAGTTTAAAGAATTGAAGTTGACTGAACACAGTGCTACTTTTCTGGTTAGTTCTCTGACTACCATGCCTAAGGTATATTTACTCAGATCAGAGGTCACATATCACACTTTCAGAGACAAATGTATTTTCCCACCAAAGCATCTACAAGAGTTCAGATATTTAATGTTACCATATAAAATACAGAAGAGGGCACCTGGGTGGCTCGTTGGGTTGAGCTTCGGACTCTTGATTTCAGCTCGGGTAATGATCCCAGGCTCATGGGACTGAGCCCCAATCAGGTTCCGCACTGAGTTGTAGACCCTGCTTAAGATTCTCTCTCTCCAGGCAACCCCAACCCCTCTCCTGCTCGTGCTCAAAAAAAAAAAAAAAAAAAAATTAAAAAATTAAAATTAGGGATGCCTGGATGACTCAGGTAAGTGTCCAACTCTTGATTTTGGTTCAGATCTCATGATTTGTAAGTGTGAATCTCGCATCACTCTCTCTCTCTCAAAAATAAACATTAAAAAGAAAGATTTAAAAAATTAAAATAAAAAATACAAAATAAATTTATCTTTGGAGACAACACTTTAAAGACATATGCCAAAAAAATGTTCACAGCAATGTACATATATATACATATATATATCAAAACACTGGAAATAACCTACAAATGCATCAATAGTCTCAATAAATTATAGTGCCACACAATGGTACAGATATTTGAAATGATAGCAAACATATATAATACAAATTTATGTATAAAATTATAATTTTGCATTAAATAGTAAGTTATGGACTCTTTCCATACAATAATATTTCTTTTCATTGTTATGACTTGTGGTATAACTATACTATAATCATTCTCATATCAATGGACATTTAGGTTGTTTCTAATTGTCTTTTTTTATTTACTTTTTTTAAATTAAAAAAAATATATATATATAGGGGTGCCTGCATGGCTTGGTTGATTAAGCATACAACTTAGGCTCAGGTCATGATCTCACAGTTTGTAAGTTAGAGCCCAGCACTGGGCTCTCTGCTTTTAGCACAGAGCCTGCTTTGGATCCTGTCTCCCTCTCTCTCTGCCCCTTCCCTGCTTGTGCTCTCTATCTCAACGATACAATAAATATTTATATATATATATTTTATTATATTTATTTGGGGGGCTAAAAATAGTGCTTGTTGAGCATAAATATTCACACACAAAACCTAACATTTCTATAAGACAGATTCCTGAAAACAGAACTGTTTGGTCAAAACTAACACACATTTTAAATATTTATAGGTAGTTCCAATCAGTCTCTTTCAAAGAGACTATATCAATTTATACTCTCCCAATCTTACCAATTATTAATCTTTTTCATTTCCATCAATCTGATATATGAAAAATGATATATTTTAATCTACATTTCCTTGATTTGTGAAGGCAAACAAACTTGTCCATTCTTCCACTATTTGTGGTTTAACAAAATACAGACCATGGCTACATTTAACACACATTACAGCTTTAATTTATTTGCCAATATTTAATAATGGGAGCTTCACTATAATCCAGACCCCTGCTTCTCATTAAAAAAATTAAAAAATTTTGGCACCACTGGATCAACATTCTTAATACAAAAATCAACTGGGGCTGAGTAGAAGCTACGCCCTCCAAGTACTCTCCAACCCATGCATCTTATACATTCTTCCTACTATGTTCACTCATTTGTGTTACCTGCCTGGTTTCCTGTAGGAATTTAACTTCTATGGAATTATTCTGTTATATACTAGTTATCAGGATTCTTTGTATGAAGGATATTAATACCTTTTCTTACATATTTATGTCATAACTATTTCCTCTCTGTGGATGGCCTTTAACTTAATCATAGCATTCATAAATATATATAAAATCTTAAAAGTCTACAACACCCATCAAATGAAAGCAATATTTATCCTTGGGTGTTAGGATGGTTTTCACTTTTATCTCTATTATTTTTTAAATGCATAAAATAAGAATTGATTCCTTTTATAATCAGGGAAGAAAAAAAGCTATTTTCCCTTTTTTGTTTTTTTAATGTTTATTCATTTTGGAGAGCAAGCGAGTGCGGGGGAGGGGCAGAGAGCTAAGGAGAGGGAGAATCCCAAACAGGCTGTCAGCACAGAGCAGGATTCCGGGCTTGAACCCACGAACTGTGAGAACATGACCTGAGCCGAAGTCAGAAGCTTCCCTGATTGAGCCACCAAGCCCCCCAAAAGCTATTTTCATTTTGAAACAGAAAAATTCTAACAGTGATAGTTTGGTTATGTTGACTTTAAACTGACAAAGGATAAAGCTAATTAAGAAATTATTTAAAGGGGCACCTGGGTGGCTTAGTCGGTTAAGCGTCCGACTTTCTCTTAGGTCATGATCTCACGGTTCGTGGGTTCGAGCCCCGCGTCGGGCTCTGTGCTGACTACCAGCTAAGAGCCTGGAGCCTGCTTCAGATTCTGTGTCTCCCTCTCTCTCTGTCCCTCCCCTGCTCACGCTGTCTCTCACTCTCCTAGAAATAAATAAAACATTAAAAAATTAAAAAAAAAAAATTATTTAAAAAGAAATTTTAAATAATTTTTAATAAGGACCTCCTATTACGGAGGTCACCATAATAATCAAAGCTCATAAATCTTTGTCCAAGATAGTCGACCTATGAAGAATATATACAGCACTTCAGATTTGAATTACAATTTGTTTTTACAAAAGTTATTCAAAAGAGCATGCACTGATCTGATTCACAATGAAACTATAAACCAAGTTTTTGGATACCTAGTGCTTCAGAAAAAGGTTTTTCTCCTCCAACTATAAATATAAAAACTATTTTCACTCATTTTATTTAATATATACTAAGTGTCATGTACTGTACAAGATGCTAAGTATGCAACAATAAGGTATGGTACTTGCCTATAAGCTTACAAACAAGTGGAAAGGCAAGAACACAGTGTAGTAAGAGGTGCTGAATCACAAAGGTACTTAAAAGCCAGTGTTGGAGGTTGGAGAAATAAGTAAAGGTGCTTTTTTCTTAATTAATTAATTTTGAGAGAGAGAGCACAAATGAAGGAGGGGCAGAGATAATCCCAAGCAGGTTCCATCCTGTCAGCACAGAGCCCAGTGAGAGGGGCTCAAACTCACAAGCCATAAGATCATGAAGTGAGCCGAAACCAAGTATGTGTCTGACTGAGTCGCCCAGTTGCCCATAAGAAAAGGTCTCTTAAAGAGATAACATCTAAGGAGAAACCAACTAAAAAGGGTAGAAGGGGACCAGGAATCTTGCAGTCACCCTGACTCCTCTCAGTCCAACTCTCATATCCTGACAATCACCAACTCCTATCTATCCATTTTGAATGTCTGACTCTTCAAGTTCTTTTCATTCTCACTGCCACTACCCTGCTCCAGGGTATACTAAATCCTCTCCTCTAACATCTTTGTAACTGGTCTCACCACATCCACACCACCCTCATCCTGCTCCTAACCTAATCACTACACTAATTAGTGACCTTTCAAATACTCAAATCTAATCAGGTTATTGTCCAACTTAAAACACATGGGGGATAGTGGATGACCCCAACAAACCTAACCTTCAGGACAAAATTCAAAATTCTTACCAAGCCTTTCAAGACCTGGCCTCTGCTACAACACCAGTTATCTCCCACCTTGCATTCAGGTCACATGAACTTCTTTCAGATCCTGTATCAGATCCTGCTATCTCCTGTCCCCAGGACTTGTACGTAAGCTATTTCCTCCTGTCAGAAACACAGGTTTACAGTTCACTGAACTAACTCTCCTGTATTCTACAGATTTCAGCTTACAGGTCTGGGAAGACTTGTGATCACTCTTAAAAGCCTTTCTGAATAGAATGCCCTCCATGCTCCCATTTAAAACTTCCCCATCAGAACATCTATCACACTTTATAAGTGCCAGGTTAGTTGTCTTGACTCCCTCATTTAAAGTAATGAGAAAATAGGGACACCATTGCCTTTTTCACAGCTGTATCCTAGGACAATACTTAGAAACCATGCCTACCATATACAGCAGTTATACTTACTGTAATAATTACAAATATTTGTTAACTTAGCTTCATCTCCCCTACTAGACAGTAGGCACCTTACACAAAGAAGCAATTTTTACTCTACAAAGCAATAACCTCAAAGATATTATGAACTTTTTATTAAGGACATAATAAGTGCTCGGTGAACACTTGCTGAATAAAGACAGTCAACCAATAAGGAAAAAAATCTTGTCCCATGCATAGTTTCCCTATACTTTAAATTAACTCTAAGTCACTCAGTTTTGAAATGAATTCCTAAAAATGACAAGATTTCAACTGTATTTTCCTTTGCTTATAAAAATCTGAAATGTTTTTTATTCTTTTAAGTAGTTTAAAGGACAAAAATAAACTGTTTCCCACTCCAAATTATTTATACCTATATATTTTTTGTAGTTCAAAAGTGCAAAAAAGGAATCTTGAAAACTGGAAGAGCAAAGACTGAAAAAGCACCCAAAATTAACATGCTCAAAGGAATGGTATTGTTCAGACAGAAATGGAAAAAATACATTAAGTAGAATGAAAAAACTGGAGGTAAAGGTAGTTTTCACAGAGGCTAAATAAATAATGGTCTGTGAAAAAATACAACACTCTAGACTAGCCCGTACTAATTAGAATTATGCCAAGAGTACAGACCTGCTACTTCATTCGTTGAATGAAGACCTTCAACTTCATTCATTCAACTTTCTTCCCTTTGGTGAGGAGGCATGATGAAACTGTTTAGACTGGCAGGGAGAGACAGGACTAATTTATATAAATACCTGAGAGTTTTTAGGAAAATCTGCATTTCTTTTTACAGAAAAGCCTATGATTATGAAATTCTGATTCTGCACAAAGTTTTGAGCAAAAAACTGAAAATTCCTGTTTACCCAACCCATAATATAAGCCATGACTGGAATTACGGCTCTCCAGGACACTTAAACTCACCATATAGAAAAATTGCAGGATCCTCCAACAAAGCCTCAAAATAAAAGGCAAGGGTGGGGCAGGAGGGATTTAAATGTCTCAATGGAACTAAGATAAAACAGTAAACATCAAATATCTTGACCAAACATTCTCTGAAATGCTCTTATGCCACTCAAACAATTCTTCCAAAAAGACTGACCTATGAATGTTTGCTTAAACTGCCTTTTTGCCAAGGAACTCAAAATATGTTACACAAAACGTATTATCAAAATGTATGTTACTTTTCATTTACCATGTGCAAACAGACAATAAAGAAAGATAATTACCTAATTATCAGTGTAAAGCAAAAGAGAGAAAATGTAATTGCTATCATAGTTTATATGCACTAAGATGAATACTGTATTCAATAAAGTATTTTCAACTTAAAAAACAAATGATTTTCAGCACTACTATAGCTAACTATATAATATAGTAGGATAATAACTAACTAGCCTATAACTAACTATATTATATGGTTAACTATAACATAATTAACTATACCTAACTGCTTCACTTTTATATGTATAAACCCACATATTCCTTCACTAGGTCTTATCTGATTATAAATCTATTACTCATTCTATAAATTATTCACCAGAAAGAAAAAAATGTAAACAAATATAAATGTAATGTTATACACAACAAGATTAGAAGCTATGTGGTCTCAAGTTAGGTATTTTACATTTAAGAATCAGTTATTTGTCAAGATGTCATTATTAAAAAGCAAATAGGGGCTCCTGGCTGGCTCAGTCAGTAGAGCATTTGACTCAATCTCAGGGTGAGTTCAAGCCCCACATTGGGTGTGGAGCCTACTTTAAAAATATGTATTATAGGGGTGCCTAGGTGGCATACAACTTCTGCTTGGTTCACGATCTTGCAGTTTGTGAGTCTGGGCCCACATCGAGCTCTCTACTGTCAGACTAGGGCAGCCCACTTTGGATTCATATTCTCTCTCTCTCTCTCAAAAAATAAACATTTAAAGAATAAATAAATAATATTATAAAGCAAACAGCCTTTCTCACATTTATACAGTCCAATTCTGATACTATTTAGATGAAGACCAGATGATCAACTAATTATTTATCTACCTATCCTGGTATTTAAAATAGGATTTACAGAATGCATTTTGAGCTTTAAAAATATTAACTTATTATCTCTGTAATCGTTAAAATTATCCCAAAGCAAAAAGATTTCTCAAACAAGATCAAAAGAAATATACTGAGCAACCAAGTCCAGCTTAACTTAAGGCTAATAAGGAATTTCTCCCATCAGAAGCTGCCGAAAATATTCAAAGGCAGCCCTTGCTTACATTTTTTAATATACGGAAAAGGACATTATTTTTGTAGGTTAACACATTAAACCCAACCAATTTCCTGCTCGTATGTACTATCTGCCATCTTGTGACTACCACCCCAAAAGGATTCTCACATAGTTTACAGAAGTTCGACATTAAAAATTCTTACACCACAAAGATGTAAATCATTTAGTAATTTGCAGGTAGCAAGTGATAAGATATTTAAATCACACCAGAAAGAAAAAACGTTACTTGGCAATATTTAATTTTAATTACTCTTGGAAGCAATGCAAATATTACCGAATTGTTATAAAAACTGGACAACTGGTACAGTCAGGAAACAGAGGAGCTAATTAACAACTTATCTTTATTTTTAGCACATGAATCTACCTACCATTTGTGGATTATCAATTTTCAAAGAATCTGAACATAATAAAATATAGCAAAACTTCAACTTTATTAATTTCAACTTTCTTTGATGAAGCAGAAATCTTCAAAATCTTGCCACAAGATCATTATTATTTTATCAATTACACACACACACGAGAATGTCAGATAAAAGACTTCTAGTAGAGAGAAGTCAGAAAAAGTTCAATATATTTTTGTATACGATTAGTTATGCATTAAGGCATTACTCACAGAGCTAACTCTACAAGAATTACACAGGTGACTTTTAAAGCAAACTTACTCTTTCCTTTTCTGTATCATAAAAATCTTTAAAACTGAAACATTTAAACTCTAATATACATCTGCATGATACTACAATTCCTGCAGATCAACTCAGTCCCTTTAAAATAAGATGGCCAAGAAATGTTTTACCAAATGCCTTTACAACCATACTTTCCTGAACAATGAATAAGAACTAGTAGATTTTATTCTTTACAGTTAAGTGCTAATCAGTTTCAGTATCTAGTTCTCACAGGCTGACATAATGCTGCAATGTTTCCGTTGCACAACATTCTGGGGGAAATGTTTAGAATTATTTCCACTGAAATTTTTAAGTCCTGTACACAAGCATCATGGAAATGTTTAAATCAGAGCTATCAAACTTAACTAAAAAATTTAATTGAACTTAATTTTGTTTTGAAAATAGTGACTCCATTTTTTAAAAAGTCATTTTTCTCAAGCCGCAAAACATTTCTTGCTTTTCCTGCCTTATTTGAAGCATAAAACATCACCACCTGATGTCTGTCATTCACTCACTAATCATCACTATATTTCATCATCGTTAGCTCCTTAGTAGTCAACAAAAAGCCTTACAGCCTCACATGTTTTGGAGACTTTAATACAATTTGTTCTTGTCCCAAATACTCATGTTCTGTGTGTACTACTATAAGCCATTATATAACGGGGGTGGGGAAAATTAAAAAATACTGCAGCACTACAAGCCATTTAGCATGCTGAGTTCTCACAGTTGCTTAGTGGGTGTTCTGAAAGTAGGCCATATTTCTAGTATTAAGAATTTCAAATCACTACTTCCAAAGTACAGAAATAAATGTCTTCAAGATTATATCATAAACCTTACTATTTTCAGCTGCCTAGTATATAAGTATCCTATTTCTATGAGTTTAAAATGGTAATTAACACATGGTAGATAAACCAACATTTGTTTTAGTAACAAGAAATAACTAGCTTTTCTACCTATTCTTATAAAGTCCTAGACTGCAACAGATTACAATATTAAGATAAAGTGCAGTTTATCTGAACAAAAACTAAAGCCCTTGGGTGAAATTTTTAATTTTTTATCCCAGAAGATATATAAAATAAAACTGAATTAAATACAATCTATTTCAGGTCACCCAATCTGTTAGATTCCACATACTTCTAGCAAAGAAGTAATTATAACCCCCCAACCTAATTTTTCCAGTCCAAGTTACCAAGAAACACAGTACATAAATAAATAGATAGAGCTTACTCTCTTTAACAAAATAAAAGTTGCAGAAATACTTATGTCATTTTGTCACATCATTGCAACAGGTAAGTTTTTATTCAAAACTAATGAAGAAAAACAAGTTATCCAATTTTACATATTTCATAGCTAAGCAAACAAAAAAAACCATGGTCAGTATAAACTCTACTTCTACAAATTGTAAGGTAATAATACTGCAGTGATTCAGTACTTTCAGAGATCTGCTTCAACTTATTACTCAGTATTTAATGGTGCCTGCTATGTTTCCCCTCACTAAGCAAATCCTTCCAACAAAAGCTTAACGCTGAAGTTTTTAATTACATCATTTTGATTTAAAAAAAAAAAAAACTTTTTCTAAATACAACACATGGTCCTGTGTAATCTTTTTTTTTTTTTTATTTACTTTGAGAGAGAGAAAGAGAGAGAGAGAGACAGACCACAAGCAAGGAAGGGACAGAGAAAGAGAAAGAGGGAGAAAGAATGGCTCCACACTGTCAGTGAAGAGCCCGACATAGGGCTCGTGAGTTCATGACCTGAGCTGAAATCAAGAGTCAGATGCTTAACTAACTGAACCACCCAGGTGCCCCTGTCCTGTGTAATCTTTAACAAAATTTACTAACAACAATTAATCTCTTCTTCTATCAGCATTACTGCTATACTGTTCTACATATAGACATATGTCTACAAGACAAATGGTGTCTTGAAAGATTCTAAGTAAGTGTATCACAACATTAAGTTGCCTTAAACTGTTATTTTAAAAAATGTTTTGTATCTGATTTTTAAGTGTTTTCCCCTCTGCTCTTATTTTCAACTCTTATGGCCTGTAGGAGATATCCCTGTCCTATTCACATTTGGTTACTAAACTTTCTTAAAATTGTACATTGAGTAAAAAAAAGCCTTTCAATTAAGGCCTGAGGAAATCTAAGAGCAGAAAACATGTTAAAGAATAGAAGACTGAGGCATTCTTTGTCCTTTTTAGTGGTCTGTTTTGGGGTTCAAGACTGTTAATCTTGGTAATTTTTTTTTTTTAATTAGGAGCCTACAAAGTTATACTCTGTACATATACTGGAGAAATGGTAGTAAAGAAGACTGACATACTTGATACTAACATGAAACTTACAGTCTGCAAAAAAGACATTAAACACATCATTACAAAAATGTTAAAAGAAAAAAAGAGGAAGTGCAGGTGCTAAGGGACCTTTGAACAGGAAAATCTAAGGATCAAAGAAGACTTCCCAAAGGATGTGATATTGAGGCCAGAACGGGGGTTAGGTTAGCCAGGTAAAGAATGTATGGGGTTGTATCCAAGGAGATGAAAAACAAAGATTTAGTTTCCTAATAAATAACCTTGCGATAAATGAGGTGATATAAAATTTACAATGTAATTGCTAAAATGTGAAAATTTTACAAAGGAATTTCTCAAGTTTGAATAACGAAAATAACTGGAGGGGCGCCTGGGTGGTTCGGTAGGTTAAGCATCTGACTTTGGCTCAGGTCATGATCTCGCAGTTGGTGAGCTGGAGCTCCAGATCAGGGTCTGCACTGACTGCACAGAGCCTGCTTCAGATTCTATGTCTCCCTCTCTCTCTTCTCCCCCCTCCCACATGTTTGTTCTCTTTCTCTCTCTCTCTCTCAAAAATAATAAACCAAACAGAACATAAAAAACACAACTGGAAGGATCAAAAGCAACTACAAAACGCAAAACGAGAATGTTTTAAAATGAGAAACTATGGCACCACGGAGAGAACAGAGTTTGGAATGGAAAAAAACAAAAACAAAAAACAGCTCTCAAAGCAGTATTAAAAATGAAAAATTAATATTCAAGTTCAAAGAATTTTTAATTCAAATAAGCCATACAAAGACTTCTACCAGGACCAACTGCTGATTATATGGTCTGACTTACCTAAAGAGGCACTTTGAATGTATGGGGAAAAAATGGCTTTTAATGTTCTCAGAAGAGTGAATGTTATTTTTTATGTTTACTTATTTATTTTTATAATCTCTATACCCAAAGTGGGGCTCAAACTCCCAAACCTGAGTTCAAAAGTCCTATGCTCTTCCGACTGCACCAGCCAGGCACCCTTTAAAGGTGCAACTTTAAATATACAGTAGAAACTTACCATGAGTTCTAAGGAGGCTCATAAATATTACTCTTAACATGATGCATAAATGCTGAGAAAACAATATTTAAGTGTGATTCCGAAACATAACTATCCAAGTTCTAAGCCTGGGGGGGGTATTCCACATCAGGCTGATATGTTCTTCTTGTTTTTAATTAAAATATTAATGAAAAAATAATTAAAAGTTTTAAATAATTTGAAGCAGATCCCAGATCCACAGTCCAAGGCCCAAATTAAATTAGGTATACAAGAAATAACGATCTCTAAAAGTATAGGCTTTAATAAATACCTACTTGATAACCTAAAATATTAAGTCTTACATAGAATCCAAATTGCTATTCATCTGCATGTTTCCAAATGGACCTTAACATGTTTAACTTCTATGCTTTTTCTTCCCACTATCTATCCTACTTATCCCTCAAGAGTTAAGTTCAAGTCCTATCTTCCAGCAAGCATTGCTGGTTACACATGCAATCTGTGCCTTAACTCAGCTCAGTTCACCAGCATACACTGCTATCAAAGCACTGCTGTCACATTGCAAAACAATTAACTACTGACTTGTACGGTTCATACAACAAACTGTGAACATACTGAAAGCAAGAAACCCAGTATATTTAGCTATGTATCCTCAGAGTCTGGGACATACATGGCACTCAGCAGGAGGTCGATGACATTACGAATATGAAATTATAGTAAGAAATATTTATAGAACAAGAATTTAAATTTAAAGACTATTTACAAAACTGTGAAAGTCCCTGAAAGCAGGAAGGAGTGTTATACAACACAAAACTGGAAACTGAGAAAGTGCAAATTTAACTGATAATATCTAGAATTTGGAGTTAATTTCATTAGCATCAGAATAGGTAATTTCCACTTTACCTCCACAACATTTGAAAAACCAAAAGAAAAAAGATTTATCATTATAAACTATGAAATTACTGAATTAAAATTGTAGGATTTCCAAATAGTATTTGAGGGCAAATGAAGTGCTTAAACTCTGATTGCTCACAGTGCTATAACATTAGAAGAGCTAAAATACTTCATAAAAGTCCTTTAGGTTCATTTCACATAGGGACCAATTGCACTCACTTTTAAGTCTCTTTTAATGTTTTAACTTCAAGCAGTACATTCATTCTTTCTGATAAAAGAACCCTTACCTTTTACAGCATCCACAACTTTTTGTAATCAGTTCTGATCTTTAAAGAGGAATTAAGATTTAGTGTGAAATCTAATTAGTTCTCTTAAATCTTGATAATAGAAACTTCATACTTTCTCAGAAAACACACGTTACCAACATTTCAAAAGGTAAAGAGCTCTTTGTAATTAGAATATTCTTTTCATGTGTTAGAACTTTGATTTGCAGAATTAGAGACCCTGTGCTAAAAAGTTGGGAACCAGGGGAAAATACCAAAGAATGAACGTTTACTTCAAAAATAATGCAATCACATATTTTATAGCATAAATCAGCTTTTCCAACTTATGTGTGTTCCTTTCAACCTGCACTGACTGCAATTACATTTCAGAACATTCTATGTAAAGTTTAAGCATTCCATAGGTCACCTTGTGACTTCGACATTTTTTAGATTTTAAAAGTCCATGTAAACAGAGAGCTACAAAAATAAAAAATTTTAACTATTAGATTATCAGAGAAAAAATGTTCAAAAAGATTTATATGGCATAACTTTGATGTGGTATAACCAGTAGAAAAACAAATTTCAGAACACAGGGGCAGCAATTTTTTAATAATTTAGTCTATGAAAGATTTAGCCTTAAATTATAATATGCCAATGTGTAATATATAATGCATGAAGTATAAGTCTAACAATAAGCAAAAATAGCAACCAATATTTGCAGTACTCATTTCTCAAGTACCACATGAAAATACTTAATGTATCCCTCTGCTGCTAAATTACAGCTAATTTCTATATAATTTATCTACAACAAAATATTTACCAATTCCCTATTAGTCTTATTAGGAAATGTCAAAGTGTTTATTCTATATCTAAATTGCCTCTCCTGATACTTTATAAACTAATTCAAGAACACTTCCACCAAGGCCAAAATATAAACCTCAGAACTCACTGAAGGATTTGTGGGTCAACCTGTTTGGCAGTTTTACTGTGTGTTTTTCTGTGGGGGGAAGGGGGGAATGATTGGTCTTGTTTTGATTTTTTGGTTATAAGCATAGATTTTATATTTTCAAACATAAATGATACATGAATAATACAGCAAACTAAAATTCTAAAGATACATTCTTTCAACCTCCAAAAAATATTCATCCTTATCTGCAAATACAGATTCAGGTCTATTTTTCATCAAAAACACAACAGTTAATTTTTATATTTAAATATCTTACTAGAAAAAAATCTGTAAGTTAAATCGTTTAAAGAACACAAGTTTTACAGAAATATTAAACTACACAACAAATACTGATAATCCAGCATGTTTTCAAAACAAATGTGACTGCCTAGATAACAAAGAAATTCAGTTTTATTTACCTTTCCCCCACATGGGTAAGGCACGTCAAAACACACTAAGAGGGGGGCACCTGGCTGGCTCAGTCAAAAGAGCATATGACTTCTGATCCTGGGTGTGTGAGTTTGAGCCCCACACTGGGCGTAGAGATGATTAAAAAAATAAGCTTAAAAATATATGTATGTAGTATCTATCAGAAGCTATTCAGAAGGCATCTTTGGGAAGTATTCCACATAGAATTCCAGTTTATGTTTCTCCGAAAACACGGGACAAGCCCTGTCCCAAGTCACTGAAGAAACAGTAACATTTAAAAGGCATAATTCCAGCAAATATAACACAAGAATTTATAATTGTGGTGTTCCTTTTGAAAAGCGAAATGTTTCAAATTTCTGGCACAAAGGTCACCAATTGTTGTATGAGTCTGGCTACAATTATCACAACACAGCTCTAATCAATTTTCTGAATATGGTAGTTGAAAAACTTAAAAACCCAGCTTTAGGCTATTATTCTATCTTGGTATCACTCTTTAATACAATTTAAAACAAGAGAATAACACTTGAAAACTGTGTTAACAATGAAAGATTAGCAAACGAATGCCAACCTGAGACCAGTAAACGAATGCCAACCTGAGTTAAATGTAGTTTCTTCAAAAACAAACACAAGATAACAGCTGTAATCTTAGAAACAGGCCAGATCCACCCCTCAAAACTAGCATTTCAAAAATATAGTTTTATGTTACCTTTATGTATTTAAGCCATTTGAAAGTTACAAATCTTAAAGCCTTTATTTACTTGTCTAAGATCTATTTTTCAAATGTCTATTCAAAATTAAATAAGTTTCACAGTGTACCTTATGTCCAAATAAATATTTAAAAGATTTATCCTATTCAGTCCAAACTCCATAGGTAGGGAAGAGTCACATACATATATTATTCCTAAAAATTCTTGTCACTGTCACATAGAAAATCAACACTTGATAAACTCAAACTATAAATGTAAGCTTACTTAATGTTGCACATTGTGCCCACGAGCTAAGTTTCTTCAAATTCATGTTAACAGTTTAAGGGCTATGGCATCGAAGGTAAGGGTACAAATTAGTACACTAATAAACTGAGGTCTTTAAAATCAGACAATTTCTCGGTGTTAATGCTACATTCGAATACAAAAATGCTTGGTTACACAAGTATACCCTAGAATTCTGACAAACAAAAAATTTTACACCCAGGAATCTCTTTGAGTACTACTAGAAGCTGACATTTATGAAGAAGTGTACAAAACGAAGCTGCACAAGTGAAAGCTTAGAGATACAGTGTTGGTAGTTATGATAGAAGCCAATACTATACAGTACACATCTGCAGCCCAATTTTGCTTCAGCATCCCCAGAGACTTAAAAAACATTTCTTTGGATAGGTTGCAAAACATTGCTTCCTCTTTTACTCACATCTCACCCCCATTATGATACAAAGCAACAGACAAAATCAAATCACCAACTGTAAGGACGGAAAGCTTAAAAACTCACACAAAAGCACCTTTCCAACTCTCAGAGTCGGTATTCATTCCACCTGTTTGTAAATCCACACTAACACAATAACACAAAACCGCTGTCGACTTAAAAACGGGGGGAGGGGGCAATTAATGGTTTGAAGTCATTCTTCTACCTAGGCATGGGGCGGGGGAGGGGGAAGGTGCAAAACAATGGATGCTGAGGGGCTGGGGGAAAATCTTTGGGCCCAGAAACCTTCGGCGTTAAGAGCTGGGGCAGGGGTGGGGGGTGGGGAGGCAGTACGGGGCGGGGAGGGGGGGAGCGAGGAGGAGATAAGAGTACTTTTCCTCTGTGCCTAAATGCTGCCGCGGAAAGAGGTTGCCACCAGGCAAGTCCAACAGGGCGGTCGTGGATGCCTACAACTCGCCTCACCAGGCACCATACCCAAAGCCAACTCGCCACTCTTCACCGAAAGGAGAGAAGACGGGGCGAGAGCGGGGGGCTCTGAGGAGGGGGGCGAGGAAATACCCCACCCCGCACCACTAGCGCTGCGCCAGGGCCCCCCCGCCAACGACTTACACAGCTCCCCGACGCCCACGGGGCGCCCAGCAGCCTGGCCCAGGTGCCCCGGGGAGCAGAGTGGGGCAGAGCCGTCCGCCTGGCGCCCCCCGCCCGCGCCCTCGCCCGGGCGCTGCCCCGGCCGCCCGCCGCCACCGCAGGCCCGGCCCCGGCCGCTGTCACAGCCGAGCGGCTCACTTTCGGCGCCCGCTGCGGGGCCCCGCACCAGAGCCGGCTCCGAGGGCCCAGCCCTTCCTGAGACAGCACCCAGGAAAGCGGCGGCGGCCGCGGCGCCTCCCAGGGCCCCAGCCCCTCGGGCCTCGCCCCGGCCCCGCCGGCTCTAGCCCCTCAGGGCGTGCGGGGCCTCCCCCTACCGACAGCCACCCGGACCGCCCGACGGGTAAGAAAGAAGGCAGGAAGAACCGACCGACAAACGCCCTCCCGCCTCAGCGGCCCCGGGTTACCGTCAGGAGCCCCAACTCCGCCATCCTCTTCGCTCGCCCTCCTTCCTCCTCCTCCTTAGAAGCGACGCTGCCCAACCGCCGCCCCCCGCCCGCCCCTCCCCCACTCGCCCCGCCCCGCCTGCCCCTCCACACACTCCTGCTCCTACCGCCCCGCCCCACCCCTCAGGCTCAGGCCCGTCACTCGCTGAGGGAGAAAAACAGGCGGGGCCATGGCAATCGACGCTACCCAATCACAGTGAGGCACTGGCGCCAACGACGCTGTCCAATCAGAGCGAGGCACTGGCGCCAGCTTCCCTCGCTCCGCCCTTTTCCTTTCCTCAGCTGCTCTAGGCCCTCTCTCCCGCCCCCTGGGCGCCGCTGGCAAGCCCGGCCACAGAGTAAGCCTCCGACTGGGTAGAGGGACAACTGGCAAATCGGAAGTTACTGTTGAAGCTAAGGCAGCCATAACTGCTAAGGGCAAAGGGAGTTTCCTGGCCTCCCGTCTCCAGTGTGACGTAGTTCTCCCTTCGCCCAATCTCACCGTTGCCCCGGGCAACAGTCGAGCGGTCTGGGGAAGAGAGGAGTCTGTAAGTAGGCCCGAAAAAGGACCAAAGGTGACCGGACATCCCAGGTTAGACACCTTAATTCATATTCAGAACTGCCTACCCGAGCTGGGGGAGAGGAAAGCGCAGGTTTCCTGGCCCTTATTTTGCTGGGACGTCTCATCACTTACCTAGGTGGACAAAAGGTTAGGGTTCCGAAAATCCCTGTCCCGCCCGGAAGTTGCATTTGGCACTTCTGAATGGGGTCATGGCAGAAGGGTGGGAATAGCCCCCGGCACCCCAGGGAGTGCCCATTTCCACGGGAGTCTCCAGGTGAGGTGAGGGTCCGGTCAGCCCTGTCCCGTGAGGCAGGCCCAAGCTAGACGTCCCGCGGGAGACGGAGAGCCGGGGAGGGGAGGGGGTGTTCTCAGCCGCTTCCGCTGGAAGAAGGTTTTGCTTCCGGGCTGGCCTGACGGCGGCCCGCCCTACCTCCGCCCCTCTGAGGTTCCCTGTCGGGCGAGGCCGCTCCAGCGGCCCTTCAGACCCAGCTGCAGCCCGCGGCGCCCGGGAGCTGGAGGGGGGGCTTCGGCCCGCGCCACTGGGCGGAGCCCCTCACTCTAGCTGCTGGGGCTCGCGACCGCGCCCCCTTAAATTCCTATTAAGTCCTTTCATCCCGGCCTTTGGAGGACGGAGAATTAGGGAGCTTGAGGAAAACGTTTTCCGTTGCCAGCTAGAACGGGAAAAGGTGGTCCTCCACCACAGCGGCAGCACTTTCCACCTTCTGTCGTAACGTTCTTAATTGTCTTCCTTTTCTTTATTTCTCCTCTTTTGTGGGTTCGTAAGCATTGGCTGCAGTTCTGGGTAAATGTATACCGTCCTAATCTTCCATGTCTACGTTTTATTAACTTTCTGCTTGTGAATATTCTTAAAAATACCGTAATACGTTTACATGGCTCTTCCCAAGAGTTGTCACACCTGAACTCATGTAGTTCCTCCTGTAGGCTTGAGTCAAGAACTATCAGATTGGCAATAACTGGGTCGGATGCCTAAAATTGCAGGGGGGTAGGGGGGACGGGGAGGGGGGAAGACCAGGAGAACTTTCTCAACAAGGGTGCAAACCTACCTTCATTACTTAATCTCTTTCTACTTCCTTACTTAATCTCTACTTCCTTACTCCTGATGCTTTAACCAAAATGAACTACTCTGGTTTCTTCCAAGATTAATCACTGAAGCACTAACCTTTTGTGACTCTATATTAATGTCTTAGTTGTTCTCGGAGATGTGTTTCCAGATTCTCTCCAACAGGAAGTAATTTCCTCTGCGCTTACCTAGCACTTTCTGTACTTCTTTTATGACAACCATTATTTTATAACAGCTGCTTACGTCCTTAGCTTTACTGCTTGCTGTGCTTATATCTAAATAAAATGGTGTATATCAGATTCATCTGTCTATCATATTGTCTTGTACATGATGTTATTTTGGTAGGTGCTTACTGAAAGATTGAATACATTTGGTGTGCTGGGTGCCTAAGACACTGCCAGCTTTAATTTATCAAATTTAGTGTAGTTCCTGTTATTCAGCCTTTTCCTAGTCTTCCCCTCTGAAGTCTTTCCAACATGATTTCTTCCCTCAATTAAAAAAAAAAAAAAAAGAAACCATACATAAAAAAAGTTGAAGGAATGCAATATTCATATATCCTTACCTAGATCCGACAGTTGTTAACATTCTACCAAATTTTTTTTATTTCCTCTCACTTCTTTCATTGTCATTGATCTATTTGGAAATAGGTTACAGGCACCTGTTAAGCAGGCACCTCTAAATTAATTTCCAAAATGTATTCTCTAAGGATTATAAAGTTCTGCAAAACACAGTATCATTATCACAAGTAAGGAAATTAATAGTTTTGTAATATTTCAAATCTAGTCTGTATGTGCATTCTCCCACTTGACCCAAGAATACTTTTTATACCCTTACCCCTGCTCCTCCAACAAAATTCAGGACCCAGTCAAGGTTTATGTATTGTGCTTGGGTATTGTAACTCTTTAGCCTTCATCGAGAACAATTCCCCAATTTTTTTTTTTTCTCCTGTGACACTGGCATTTTAAAGAGTTCAGAGGTCTTTTTGAAGATCTCCTTTTTTCTTATTTCTTGTAAACCAGAAGCTGATCTAGAGGCTTGATTCGATTCCATTTTACATTTTTTTCCTGAGAACACTTCACAGTATTCATACTTCTATAATCATAATTAATGATTAAGCCTTCTCAAATGTAACTATGTCTACCAGTGCCATGAGTTGCTCCTTATATCCATCCCACTTCTTTATAAACAAACCCTTGTATGGTGTCCTACAAAGAAGAATTTAGCATTCAATCCTCCTGCCGGTAGAGAGGAAGTGCTAGAGTCCTGGGCTGACTGTCTACCTTTAGTAAAGTATTGCTGCTACTTTGCCTATACTTGTAGCTGATGCAATATAATCTGCAGCAGTATACTGATGTCAGCATAGTTTCATGAGTTTCAACTCCTGGCACCCTGAGGACTGTTGATGAAAGATGTGTGGGCCCTGCAATTCAAATACAGATGAATCTTGATGTTATCAAAGCAGATACCAAGGCAACTGCTGGCCATCTGGTATTTTGTGTGAGTAGGATGTGTCATTTTCTATTAACTTAATAGTAGTGTCTGCTAGTGAAGTATACCATCATCCAAGTTCATCCAAGAACAGTTCCTGTTCTTAGGCCTAGGCACATTTCAGAAGCTAGACACCGCACATTTTATTCACATGAGTCTAAATTAATTAGCCAAATTGAACATGTTGCAACATTTTTCTACCAGCAGATGCCAGATAGCAAACACAGTAGAACTACTATAGTTTCCAAATACATGGCATATGATGTTATTTGGCATCTCCAGATGAACATTATCAATCCAAATTAAGCACTCTGCTAGCATGTGGGCAGCCAATTGAGTGAGAATAAGAATTACTACTTTGTGTCTGCTAGAAAAACACTTTCTTTTTGAGCTCCCTGTTTCACCTTCCTGTTAATTTACGTTCAGAAATCTAATATGAAAATTTGAAAATTCATCTATTATAGCCAATCATAAGTCTTGAATAATACAAATAAAAATTTTCATATTTTTCCTGCAACTCCTGCCACCCCATCCACAACCTGTACTAGGCAGACTGAATTTTCTTTTTTTTTTTATTTTTTTTAAATGTCTTATTTATTTCTAGGAAAGAGAGAGAGACAGCGTGAGCAACGGAGGGTCAGAGAGAGAGGGAGTCACAGACTGAAACAGACTCCAGGCTCTGAGCTGGCAGTCAGCACAGAGCCCGACACGAGGCTCGAACCCATGAACCGCAAGATCATGACCTAAGCGAAAGTCGGATGCTTAACTGACTAAGCCACCCAGGCCCCCCTAGGCAGATTGAATTTTCTTTTTTTGTTTTTAATTTTTATTTATTTCGAGGAGAGAGAGAGAGAGACAGCGTGAGCAGGGGAGGGTCAGAGAGAGAGGGAGACACAGACTCTGAAACAGGCTCCAGGCTCTGAGCTGGCAGTCAGCACGGAGCCGGACACGGGGCTCGAACCCACGAACCGCGAGATCATGACCTAAGCGAAAGTCGGACGCCTAACCGACTAAGCCACCCAGGTGCCCCAGCAGATTGAATTTTCTTAAAAGGATCTAAATTAATAAATATTCACCAAAATATATCCTTTACATAAACAAATTGCTTCTGGTACCCCCCTCAGTTCTCAAAGATTGTATTTGGTTTCTTAATACCTATTAATGATAAAATAGGACAATTTGGCATATAATGTGTTGTAGTCGTTCTGTGTTCTACTGAAGTTGTGAAGTCAAGTGCCTGTAGCAATGAGGATGGTAAGGGAAAGGGAACATTCGGCAGTAGTGGGGACTAGACAACTCTCCACAGTCATCTGGGACATTACTTTCCAGCCCTAACCACACTTTGCCATGTGGGAGGTGTTGCCAGATTTGCCAAGAGGAGCTGAAATGTGGACTTTATGAGAAATATCTGACTTTTAAATATAGGCTCAAATACTTTTAAAATATTTAGCAAGCCAGCAAAACATTTAACCAGATAGGACCAAGGGCCACCAGTCTATGATGTATGTTTCTTACATGAAAACAGGATTGGCAGTTAGGCCAGAATCTGAAAATACTTCAGAAATGTTTTTCTAAACATATTTCAGGTGCATTCATTTTCCTAGGTTAGGCAACAAGCCATTTGTCACTTCCATCAAAAATTCCAGAGGGGCACCTGGGTGGCTCAGTCGGTTAAGCGTCCGACTTCGGCTCTGGTCATAATCTCATGGTCTGTGAGTTCAAGTCCCATGTTGGGCTCTGTGCTGCGGCTCGGAGCCTGAAGCCTGCTTCAAATTCTGTGTCTCCCTCTCTCTATGCCCCTGCTCCAGTCATGCTCTGTTTCTCTCTCTCAAAATAAATAAAAACATTAAAAACATTTTTTAAAAAAAGATTCAGTGATAATCTATGTGTGTTAAGGAAGGAATGTACTCTGTCTCGGGTGTAATTCATCTTGTATCTAAAAACACATGATTCTGTGAAATACAGAATATTTATTTCTTAAGAAAAAAAAGAAAGAAAAAGAAATTCCAGATAGAGTCTTATATATACCAAGCTTCTATTCCCTATAATTTTAAAGGTTTTTACTCTTTGCCACCAACTTAAAAACTTGCTCACATTTTCTCATCCTTCAATTATATTATAAAATAGATTTGCTTTATCATATTCTTTTATTATTTTTTTCTTTTATTGTTTTTTAATGTTTATTTATTTTGGCAGAGAATAAGCAGGGGATGGGGCGGGGAGAGAGAGAAAAAAAATCCTAAGCAGGCTCCGCACTCAGTAGATCTCATATTTGTGAGATTGTGACCTGAGCTAAAATCAAGGATTGGATGCTTCACTGACTGAGCCACCCAGGCACCCCCAAAAGATTCTTATCCACTGTATCTCCATCATTTAGCTGTGGCTGTCATACTATAGACATATGGTATATTTGTTGAAAGGAAAAATGTGTTTGGATAGGAACACATGACCTCAAATTCCTCTTTTGTTACATTTGTTTTCCATTCTGAAAGAATAATTCCCTTGTCCCAAAAAGAGCATCCTTTCTACTCCAGTCTTTACTGTCCAGTGTTTAAAGTTCTGTCCTTATAAATATATAGCCATTAACATTAATTTTTATCTTCAGTAATTATTTTATCCATGTATAACTTATTTTGATCAGTTTTTCATTAATGGTAATAACTCAGTCCAGAATAGTTTAGTTTTTCATTTGTAAACACTTTTGTAGAGAAATATGGTAGGATAATCAATCATTAAAATGTGGTTAAGTATGAAAATATATTACAGTAAAATTAAGTGGAATGGTAATAGAGGTCTAGGGAGAAAAACACTGTAAAGTTTGACTTAAGTTCTTCATTCTTTTTACTAATGGAGAATAATAGCTGTCAAAATTCTATGATTGAGATTGAATTGGATATGTTTTTAAGACTGATATGGGGTGCCTGGGTTGCTTAAGTTGGTTAAGCATCCAACTTTTAGTTTCAGCTCAGGTCATGATGTCATGGTTCGTGGGTTGGAGCCCTGCTTGGGATTCTCTCTCCCCGTCTCTTCCCCTTCCCCACATGCACTCACTCTTTCCCTCTCCCAAAATAAATAAATTTCAAAAATTAAAATGAAAAAATAAAAGGCTGATATGTTATTTTTAAATGCACTGGAAATTATGTCTTTAGAACGCTTTGAACTTTAAATAATTTATATGTCAATTTAGAAATGTGTAAAGGGGTATTTAGTTTTTCTACCTAGTTTTTAAAATTCTCAGGGCATCTGGGTGGCTTCGTTAGCTAAATGTCCAACTCTTGATTTCCACTCAGGTCATGATCTCACAGTTGTTCAAACCCTTTGGCAGGGCTTTCTCTCTGTGGGCTTTCTCTCTCTCTCTCTCTCTGTCTCTCTCTCTTATATTTATAAGTAAACTATAAATAAACTATAAATGAATGAACAAATGAATGAATAAATGGAATAAAAATCTCAGTGCATGGTAATGCAAGCATAAAAGTTGAGGACCACTGACATACATTCTCTGGGTTCAGAAGGACACTTTAGTACTCTTGTCCAGTCCCATACACAATTTAGTTCAAGTATCAAATTAAGTCAGTCCAGAAATTTTTAACTTGTCCAAGTTGTAAAATTAACTTGTGTTATCAACATGTGTATGATTGATATAAAGTAGTAATCCTTCCTAGACTTAAGTGTCTTTCAACTCCCACTCCAACAGCTTTGTAAAATATTTCATGACAGAAATTTGGTTTCCCTCCAAGTTCTTCTGCATTAATTGTAGGCACATCCAGCTCAATGGCTACAACAGATTTGCTTACTTTGACATGACTTTGAAATGTACTATCCATCAAAACCATTATCTCTGGGACAAATTACAAACTAAAGAAACTACGTGGGAAAAGGAAGTAGATTATTTTCCAATTATCCAGACCAAGAACTTCAAAAAATTATTGACATTATATTCTCCAAGCATTAAAAGTTTGGGTTCTATTAGTGTAAGAATTTTACTTCTGCAATGTGTTTTCTCTTAAAATATACCTTGGCAAATGTATCATTTTAAAATCTGGCATAGTAGTCCATTATGGACAGTAATAACATAACATAACATAATATAATAATAACATAACAGTCCATCTGGCTGTTACAGAATTTATTTAACCTGTGACATATTGCTGAATATTTAGATTCACCTACTGCTGAACATTTTACTATTCAATGCAATGCTTTAATGAAAATTCTTATGTCTTTATCCACTGGTGTATTATATCTGTAGGACCCATTACTAGAATGCTTGGGTCAAAGGAAATGTGCATATTTAGCTTCAGTAGATAATACAAAATATTAATAGATACTACAAAATATCAAAAAAAACCTGTACCAAGAAACCCACTCACCAATAAAGAATGCCCATTTCTCTGTACCTTCTCTAACTCTGGATACTATCAGCTTTTGACTTTTTTGCAATTTCCAAAGATCTAACATGCACACCAAATTGTCACATGATTTTCACCTCCTTCATGAGCCCATGATCATTTTCTTAAACTGCAGTACCCACCTCAGCACTCCTAAATCCCCTTAAACTGTTTTATTTTCTATTAACACTACTTTATAACATCTTATTATTTATTTACTCTAGAGTGTAAGCTCCAAAAGGTTTGGGGTTTTGTCTGTTTTGTTCACTAAAGAACAGTGCTTTGCACATAATAGACATATATTTATTGAATTGAATGACGTGGCACTTGTATGATACATGTGAATTTCTGTCACAGCTGGTATGTTTCTTCTTTGACCTATTTGTCCCTAGTGTTAACATACATCTTACCTTATCATAATAAGAAAATACCTAAGGAGCAACCACAACTCCTTAGGGCACATTACACCAGACAATACACCCATCTTTGGCTATTAGCAGGCCACCTGGTGAAGGAAAGAAATGTTCCTTCCTACTGTGGACTCTCTGGGCAGTTGATTATCAAGACACTGTAGCCTTGCCAATGAGGGCCATCCAACCACCACCTTGCTTATTTTAGCCCTTCCCTTCCTGTTCCTCTCCTGCCAGTGCCTGGGGGGGCTGGGAGGTCTAGGAACAATAGCCAACCCTAGTGAAGCCAACACTCCACCCAGGCAAGTGACTGCCAGCACTGTTCTTCCCCGCACCAGACCCAGCCCACTCCCTACCAGGCCTTTGGTTCCACACCCTTTCCAGTAACAATGGCAGCTTAGTGAAACAGAGAACTAAGATTTAGTAGAGCACCAAGTTTCATTGTTTTCCTCAAGCCAGATTTTGGATGTGAAAGAGGTACAGACTAGAAGGAGCAAAAGATTGTGACTGAGTTCTGAGTAGCTGAAGTTGCTACTCTATAAAACATCGAAGATTTTAAGTATTCATCCACTGTTTTGCTGATAAAAATTGATGATACAAAAACTCATGGCTACTATATTATTTCTTTTCACATTTATCAACATCTGTAATGTCTAATCCTCCCTTTTGGCAGCATCCCATGTCAGATTTGCAACAAATAAGGGCCTACTGAATATGTTCATTGTGATATTTTAGTGGAGAAGCTGTTTACTATAGCTTATATTATGGTTCATAATTCAGGCTAATCAGGAATCTGCAGTGCTATTAGCTTTCAACATAACCAGGAATAAAAAGGGAAATGATCGCTAGATACCACTGGCAGGCCTAACAAGAAAAGAATGTGGCTGAAGGAGAAGTTGTGCATTCTAAGGAAATTGCATATTATACTTAGATCCCATTTAGTGAGGAGTTGCTGCTTTATTCCTGGCCCATTCTCTATTTCATCTTCACCTCGGAAAACAGAGCAATGTAGGGGTTAAACTTTGATGACAAAGTTCTAGAAAATGGATAGAGGTTCCTTAGGAACTTTAGATGTTCCAGAACAGGAATTTGAATGAGAAAGCAGAGGCTTGGTGGATGGAATAAGGATTTTAATTACAAGTGTCAAAGTGGTAGAGTGGGAATAACTGAGACGGGAAGCAGCTTCACTTGATTATAACTAATTTCCAGTGGGCAGTAAGGGCAAGCACCACACCAGCATCACTTTATAAATAAATCTTTCTTCTGTGGTGATGTTGTGAAAGGCACATGGTAAGGGTTGCATCAGTATGGTGAAATATCACAAAATGGGTGGGACTGTCTAGAGAAGTGTTTGTAAAAGGATCATGCTACAAATTACAATCTAGAACACCTTGACTATACAACATAGCAGTAATCTGGAATGTAACACTGGAAGCAAATGCCATCAGCCAGAGATGGCATATATGCTGGTATGTTCTTAACAAAATACTCAAGATAAAGGTATTTGCTGGCACTTTAGAAGATAGTATCTCTGTATTAAATGAAAGTAGTAAACTGAAAACATACGTCACTTCTGTTCTTCAAGAGCCAATTTCACCCGTGTTGCCTTACAAACTGCAGATGTGTAGCCAGTTAACTGTTTCTTAGGAGGCTTTTTGTCATTATAGCAAAGGGATTAAAGTAGAAGCCAGCTGTTAGCTGTTGAGAAGTGGGAGTGTAAGGAAATATTTACCTACTACCTCTTCTTTTTCTTAACTACTGGCCTTACCCCCACATCCCAGTATTTTTTACCTCATCCACTTTCAGGGAGATGCTATCCGTTAACCAAATGGCTGCACAAAAATTCTTTTGGTTTTCCTCAGCTGGTATCCACTAGGTAATTATGAAAAAAAAAAATGAAGTGCTACCAATTTTTCACTACATGGGGAAAAAATGTAGAACATGTAGCCTTGCAATTTAACACCTCCACTGACTAAAGAACATTGACAGGGTCTAGGTCCTTATGTTAACTCTCTCAACCTTGTTTCAATGAAAAGACCCATAGGAAAATTATGCAAGGATAGGGTAGTTCATTTTCTATAGGAATTGTGATATTACTTCCTAAAGTACAATGGAAATATCTCAAGCAATATGTTTTGGAAATTCATTCTTGAATATTAACAATTGATTTCTCATTGAAGGAAAAAAAAACTTAGCTGTATCCAACAATTCAGATATGGCGGAAGTGAAGTCAATGTTCCGGGAAGTTCTTCCAAAACAAGGTATCTAAATCACAAATACTTAAGTCACAGAATATTATAGGTACCTAAAAAGTAGTAGGCATGCACATAGTGGGCTCAGTAGCTAGACATCTGTAACTATTTTGTGTCTTTGTATGCCACATTTACCATCCACTTTTACTATGGTTTTTTTACAAGCAGGTTATAAAGAACTCATCCATTGCTTTTTTTCCCCCAGTAAAGGATGACAAATGAAGCACTGTTAAACCTGGGACTCCTGTTATACTCAAATTTGCAGATTATAATATGATATTTTCAATGAAAAAAATAGTACTGTAATTCACCATGTTACGGTCTGAAAATGGGGAAAAGAAACCTAAGTCAAGCAATCATTAAGAAAAGCTGACAGTTTAAGTTAAACATTCAGTAGTTAATATTCATGTTGATACCATTCTTTTACTATATTATTTTTATGCACTACATATTTCTCCTGAATCTTTTTGCACATTAAACATTTGTCACAAAATGTTATGTATTTCATAGGTAGCTTGGAATTTAAGGTACAAAGTTCAAAATGTCATCCTTTTGAACTCCCTAGTATTAAACGTTGATATATTTGAAGTAACTGTGAAAACAACAGATTTTCATTGATAGTGGATTAAGTCTTTATTCTAGCTGCAAGTCTAAACTACCAATGACTGGGTCATCTCAAATTATTTCTTTTTAAACTTAGGGCAGTTGTCTGTGGAAGATATAACCACAATGGTGCTGTGTAAACCCAAACTTTTACCCTTAAAATCTTTGACTCTGGAAAAATTGGAGAAAATGCAGCAAGCAGCCCAGGATACGATTCGCCAACAAGAAATGGCAGAAAAGGAACAACAGCAAATAACTCACTGAATGATAACTTAGCACTTCTCCAGAATGCCCTGTATTAATTACAGATAGAAAATAATTTGCATCTGTATGCTGAAAAGTGTGTTACTAAAACTGATAGTGCTTGTAAATAATATGAAAATACCCAAGACTAATGCAACTTGTATTGTGATTTTAGACACTCTGGTTTGTATTGAACATAAACAATTAAAAAGCTTTGAACCCAAATTTTAAGGGTTTTTTATTCTACCCAAGTTTTTAGAACTGTAAATTATTGTTCACCATTCCTGTTACTATCAGTCTTATGGGTAAAATTCTTAGGCACACGTGACTAAATGAAACTCTTATATTCAGAAAATCTTTACATTTATTAAAAATTGAATTTGATCATACATTCTAATCTTATACAAAGCGTTTTGGGCTTTTACATTACCTAATTTTAAAACTCTTTTACAAATCTTGTTTCATGTTTAAGGCTATTTTGCCTGAGCAACTGATCCTACCAGTAATGACAAAACTGTATTTCCTAAATAAATTGGAAACCCTCACTGAGCTTTTTGTTTTCATAAAGTTTATGTTTATTTACTTATTTATTTATTTTTAAGAGCGAGGAGGTGCGAGCAGGGGAGGGGCAGAGAGGGAGAGAGAGAATCCCAGGCAGGCTCTGCACTGCACTGCACTGCCAGTGTGGAGCCTGATGAAGGGCTCAAACTCACAAACCATGTGATAGCGACCTGAGCAGAAATGGAGTTGGACACTTAACTGACTGAGACACCGGGTGGCCCAGTCCCCTGAGCTTTTAATTATACTGATTTTAAGGACTAAGAATTACCTGGCTACCTTTATCATCCAGGTATCAAACATAAAACTACAGACTTGAAAGAGCCCATGAGATAAATATCAACATTAAATTTGGAGTTTTAATTCTAAAAGGCTGCCTAAACCTGCAATGGGCACATTCCTAATACCTTTGTAAATTCTGAATATAATTCTTGGCTGGTTGCTACTATCAATAGACCATTTAAATTAGCACAGACCTTGAGGCCTTGCCGAGTAATTAGAATTTATTGAGGTTAGAGGTTAGAAATGTAATCATTCTTTAGATAACTGCAAAAGAGGTTAGAAATGTAACCATCTTTAGATAACTTATTTATTAGTGGCTAATATTTTCTCAGACACTGGGTAAATGTAAGACTTTTTGAGTCACTTAAGAATAATTTTTTATAACACAAACGGTAGCTGGTAACAGAACTTAAGAATGATGAAAGATATTATTTGGATAATAATTGATTATCCAATTACTGGATGTTTAACTGAGCCTCCAAGGCCCCCCAAGTTCTTTTGATTTAAAAGTTTGCAAAGAACAAAGTTTCAATTCACTAGGTTCAAATATGCTCCCTTAGAGGATTTAAAATTTGCTGTGTAAAATAAAAGTTTTTAAAAAGACCTAAAATAAATGTACTCCCAATGAAGAATCAACACTGCTTCACATGTTTTATTTTGTCATACATTCTTTTAGAACCAGGTTCATTTTTCCAGTTTTGTAGAAAAATAGATGTTCCAGCCACCATTTATTTAACTGTCTAGTCTTTAAGACCAATCAATATGTTCCCTGGAAAAATGAATAAGTCTTATGACTAACTCATTTTCTTAAAATTCTTTAAGACAAAGAAATAACTTTTTTTTTTTACTCCCAAAGCACAGTATTCCAACAGCAGCAGCCAACATGGGGTTTTAGCAGCTTAACTTCACCCCCTAAATAAAGCTTTGTATAAACCAGTGATTTTACTACAAAAACACTGTCCTTGAAAGAAAGGAGTGGCAGTCAGACATCAATGCAAAACTTGGAATGATTAGGTCATAAACATGGCACTTACAAAAGGTAGCTTATGAGAATATTCCACTTAAGAAGTGGTTACTCTTCTGTTCCTCCTTTATAACCGCAAAAAAAAAAAAAAAAAAAAAAAAGGAAAGGAAAGAAAAGAAAAAAGAAAACACTTCCTTTAAAAATTCCCCTTAAATTGTAAGTTTATAAAATTTCAGAAATGCCTTGTACCCAAAACAAGTGCTTCAAAAACAAAACAAAAAAACCTGTGCTAACAACTCTTACAATTCAGATATATTTATGGGTTTTGTTAATAACATCTAAGTCTGTAAGAGTTCTTATATTCAGTAGCTCTCTGGTTTAAGACGACCTCCATCTCCTTCACTTACAAAACGCTTTCTGCCCCTGTAATGAAAAGAACACAAACATGAAAATGAATACCAGTACTAACTATAACAAACAAAAAGAAACAAAAAATCTTGGGTTCTTTTGGTTAGTTATTAGGTTTTGAAGGGTTCTGTTGTTAAAAAAGTGAGCATGCCTCTAATTCTTTTGAAAAAGACTCTTTCCTTGCTATGTATCTTAGGATGTAACAAATCAAATGAACTGCTAATCTAAGCAGTTTTTAGTTAAATAAAAGCTTAATTATTGAATAAGTTTATTGTCCAAATGGAGTTATGTAAAAAAAAAAGTTAAAATATAAGGCAAACATGCTAATTTAGAACTTTAATATTTACTTCTATGAGTATTACTTGAAAGCTAAACAGTGAGACAGAGAAAACACCAACATGATTTGGAATTATACAAATCAGAGCTACAGAACCTATGAAAATATCCATGTTAAAAAAATTTTTTTAGCCTTTTCTTAAATATAGAAAACCCATAAACTGAACATGGAAAAATCAGAATCCAATTATCCTGTCTATGCCCCATTCTGGGATTCCTATTTCTTTTTGTTATTGTTGTTTATTTATTTATTTTGAGAGAGAATCCCAAGCAGGCTTCATGCCATCAGCACAGAGTCCAATGTGGGGCTCAATCTCACAAACCATGAGATCATGACCTGAGCTGAAATAAAGAGTTAGAGGCTTTACTTAGCTACCTGGATGCCCTAGGATTGCTGCTATTTCAAACTCAAGAGGCCTTGCTTTATAATGTAAGCACACTTATGCTGTATGTAGCCAAACACAGTAGCAACAGCCCAGGAGGAATATTTGACCAGCAGCCTTTAAGGCAGTAAGTGGAAAACAGAGTTGTCCAGAATTAGTCCTCATTTTCTGACCCTAGACCAACATGCACAAGCATTCAAGATTACACACAAATGTGCACTTCACCCAAATAAGCTAATGGATAGAGGATAAAAAGACAAAGTTCTATGGCATACGATGAAAATGTAGGTATCTCCCCAACTGATCGTTGAGAGTAAAGCCACAATAGAAATGACCAGTTAGACTTCTGAATAGAGGCTGAAAAATGTAAAAAGCTAGTGGCCAAGGTGTTGACCCTTTTCACACTAAGTCTAAATGGAAATCAGCTACATTTTCCCGTACATACAGACCTCAGACTATAAAAATGAGACTGAGATACAGAACAAAGTAGTAAGTAGCAAGAACCCTTGCCAATGTTGACAGTATTTACTGACAACTTCGCACATAAATGATGCCACCACCAAGCAGAGAGAGAGAGAGACACAGAGAGAGAGATTTGGGAGATGTGTATTTGCAAACATTTTTTTTATCAAAGCCACTAAACAGTATCTTCCTCCATTTCTCAATAGCTTCTAAACTTTCTAGAGCAAAAGACACTACCAAGAACTATTTTTCTGAGATTTAATTCTCACAACATACTTCAATAAAAATAGACAAAGCTTTGCAATTTTCTCAGTTTAAAAATTACAAAAACTTAAAATGTACATAAAACAGACATACACAGACCACCTGGGTAGCTCAGTCAGTTAAGCACCTGACTTTTGATTTCAGCTCAGGTCATGATCTCATGGTTTGTGAGGTCATGCCCCGTGTCTGGCTCTGTGCTGACTGCGTGAAGCCTGCTTGGGATTCTGTCTCTCTCTCTCTCTCTCTCTCTCTACCCCTCTCCTGCTCTCTCTCAAAAATAAACAACATTAAAAAAAAAAAGATAAACACAAGTTTAGCTATTACTAACATTTATGCCTATTTATTATAAACTTACATTATAAGCTTTATTTTAACCACAAAAGATTCATCAACTCCCAAAGAGTTAGATCCTAGTAGCACAAATACAGTATCTCCAAAGAATCACACACATATATTCTCTAATAAGGTAAGATCTAATTAGCCTCAATTCTTCATTCTGTGATGGAGTACAAGGAAGCTACATGGAGTAAGGAATAGCCCATATCTTTGAAGCTGGAAAAGGTCTGGATCCATCCTTAGCCTCTACTGTGTGTAAACTTAGAAAACTTCTATTACACCTCATTAAACCTTAATTTTCTCATGTCATTGGTGATAATACCTACTCTGAAATAATATTTCAACTACTTAGAAGAGAGTCTAATACACAGAACTACTACACAAAGTTTCCTTCCAGTGAAAAGGGGCTTCATGAAGTAGCACTGTATAGATTTAGAAAGGGGCAAAATAAGCTTTGCCTTAGTTTTTCCATAAACTCACAACTGATGGTTTTCACTCGAGTGGCTTCAGGGGAGACAGTAATTTTTCTGAAGAATTCCAGAATTTTTCTGGAATGACAGAAATTAGCTTAGCCTTTCCAAGCACCTCAGCCAGCATTTTATGCAGAAAAAGTAATAAAATACCTTGAAGGACAAAGATCTCTGAGTTGTTTGGAAATTATTCCAGCCTGAAAACATTCTTCTACAAACCGCTCAAGCACAGAGTATGAATGTGGCACATCCAGATTAATGTCTGGAATTTCATTGTAAATTCTCTCATAACCCTAAAACAATGAAATTATATGCAGAATTGTTAGCCATATAAAGTACATAATGCCATACAAGCCATCACTGTCATCAACTGACATTTAAAGACCAAACATTCATAAAATTAGACTGAAGTCAGATCTGATCTTTGAAAAGTATAGACAATAGGTATATGTGTCATAGAATGTTTTCTTTAAAGTTATTCTCTCAAAAGAGTTCAGGCAGACATCAGACCCTGGACACATTTCTTCACCATCTATATACATTTAGTATACTCTTAAAAATATAAGCAAGCACCTCCCCAATATTTTAAATAGGAATAAATTAAATACTTTAAAATTTATTTGTTAAGAGATCATGTTCATATTTATCTCTAGATATAAAATAAAAATATCACATCTTAAAAATAGAACTCTTGAGGAAGAACAATCACATCTTTAAAAAATACAGGTAAACAAAACAACTGAAGTGGTTTCTTTCCCAAGAAATTAAATATAATCACAACCATTAAAAAAAAACCAAAAAACTAAAGGCATAATAGTATTTAACTTACCTAAAAGAATATTTCACTGACAATTCATAATATTTATTCAATCCTTAAACATTGAAGGTATAAGCCCAAAATTTGTTCAAAATAATATTATACTTACTCTTTTCATTTGGTCTAGAGTAATGGTAGAAGATTTCCAAAGAGATTTTAATAAATTCAAAATCATCTTAAATGTATTTTCTCCAGTTGACTCTAAAACCATTACAATGGCCTAAAAATTGAATGAATGAATGAATGAATTTTTTGGTCATTTAAATTTATATAAGAAACTACTCCTAAAATGTATCAGACCCTTTCGTCAGATATGTAATTATAATCATTATAAAAATTTAAAAACAACTTTCTCCCCTAACATTAAAATTTTTAAAAAGAATAAAAAAGATGTGCACTTCCAAAGGAGCATTAAGTCACTGTAGTACAAAAAGGAATACTTAATAATAACTCTTTGGAATGTCAAAGTAATCTTACTTCATATACAAGCTCATGGTGAAAATGAGGTACTTCCAGTTCCTTAAGGCAATGTTCAGCTTCAGATATATCTCCAGAGAGTAAATACTCTTTCAGCAGCATATCAATCTATTAAATTTAAAAATTGAGATGTGTTAGAATTTCCAATTTTTTTTTAACTGTGCTTTCTGCCTATAGGATTTACTTACTCTCAAATAGCAGGTCACAAATAGCTGTGTAAGAACATACAGACTTGACACAACACTATCATAACAAAAATTTTTTTCATAATTAAAAAGTAAATCCCCAATTTTTACATGGCTGATAATTATAAAGAAAATGCAGCAATTCAGTGTGCCTTAATAATCACTGATGTCTATGAGTAAATTTAAGGTGTACTTGGCCTCAGTTATGACCATAATGCTTCAATGCTCACTGTAAAACAAGGGATTTTAAAGACCACTAGAGGGCACTGGCTGAAAGTCTCAAAATATATTTTTAGAGTGTCACAAACTTTCACTTCCATCAGGATGACCTTAATAGTCACTGGATGCCAAAAAAATGAGTGATGATAAAAGAGCCTTACTAGACAGGGCAAAAATATCCATACAGTTTCTCTTCTCTCTACAACTGAGGATTTGAAACCCATTATCTAAGATGTTCATCAGGAATTCAGTTTCTAGTTGTAGCTAAAGAGGCAAGTATTGACTTTCTTGTTCAAATATCGTAACATCGACAGCTCTAGAGAAAAGGAGGAAAGTTATCCAGCACAAGAACTTCAACAAGAATGTTCTTCCCTACACAATGCCTGTTAAAATCACCTTTGCACCTAGTGGGCACTCAATGAATGTTGGCTCACTTAATTAAATGATCTCATTTAAGTATCTTTGCCTTCCAACTTCTGCAAAGTATTTTTATAAAGAGTAAAGTAAAATTTGATAAACAGAATATATACTGATGAATAATTCCTATTATCATGCTTTAGAAAAGTAAATATTTAAAGCATCGCATTTGAATAAAGTGATTTTTCTTTATAATTGTAAATTAGTAAATTTATTATTCAAATTGTATCATTTATAGTTTTTTAACTTTGTTATAAAACTTGAAGTATTTAAATGTTTCCCATCAGGCTCCATGCATTTTTTGAGAATGATAAATTATAAATACATATATACATTTCTAAAAGTCCTCTTTGTCCAACTTATCCTTCCATGCAAAAATAAATGAATACTCAAATAATGTCAACCTCAATCTCATATTGGTAGTTTTATTTCCATTTCTATCTTGACTGGTTTTTTGTTGAGATCATTCACATAAAATAGTTTAGCAGTTTCTCAAAATAATAATTTTAGGGGAGTATTACCATCATTTTTTTAAGTTTATTTTTTTATTTTTTTAGTAATCTCTACACCTAACTTGGGGCTCGACCTCACAACCCTGAGATCGAGAGTTGCAGCTCCTCCAACTGAGCCAGGCAGGTACCCTAAGTATTACCATCTTAACAATATTAAGTCTTCCAATCCATAATAAACATAGGATATCTGGATAGCTTTCTCTTTTAGGTTTTCATTTATTTCAACATTTTCCAGTTTTTGGTGTATAAGAGTTGTACTTCTTTTGTTAAATTTAGTCCTAACTATTTTAATATTTTTATTCTATTATAAATGCAGCTGTTTTCCTAATTTCATATTGTTTGTTGCTAGTGTACAGAAGTAGAATTGAATATTGTATATTAATCTGATATCCTATAGTCTTGCTGAATTCATTTATTAGTTGACAGTTTGGGGGGTTTGGGGTTTTTGTTGTGGATTTATTCAGATTTTCTATATACAGATCATGTCATCTGGGAATATAGATAGTTTTACTTCTTCCTTTCTCATCTAAATGCGTTTTATATCATTTTCTTGCCAAAATGCCTGGTTAATTTGACTGTTTTTACATCTCAATCTTCCTAACCATATGAAATTTTTTTTGAAAGTAGATATTATAATCATGACATTACAAACACCAACTTATCTACCCTAAGATATATAAAAGCAGGCTAGTCAAGAAATCTATTAATAACCTTAACCCTCAAACTAGGTACACTTATCATTAAAAGGTTTATTAAATATCAAAACTATAGTCACATGAAAAGATTATACTCAAAAATCAGAAGCACATGAACTATAAGACTTCTTTCTTAAGAATCTACAAATAAGATTAAACACTTTTTCTGATTTCTTGTTATAGAACATTACTACCTGAAAAAAAAATCCAGAGAATAAATCTGACATTTTAATGAAATCAATTACTTTTAAAGCATGCACACAGGTAGTGCACCTCCTTACAAAAAACTACCACTCTGATCTACTCTGGTGTTCATAATTCCTAACTTATGATCTGAGAATATCCCGTTTCAAGTTGCTCATTTAAAAATGTAGTTAGTGGGGTGCCTGGGTGGCTCAGTCAGATGAATGTTGGACCCTTGATTTCAGCTCTGGTTGTGATCCCAGGGTCGTGGGATGAAGCCCTGAACTGGGCTCTACAATGAGTACAGAGCCTGCTTAAGATTCTTTCTCTTTCCTGCCCCTCTGCCCTTCTACATGTTTCACACTCTTTCTCTATAAAATTTTTTAAAATTTATTGACTACAAAATAAAAAGTCTTACTTAAATTTGAAAAATTTTACATACTAATAGAAGAAAAGACCTCAGGCATTCCTTTCAGGTTCAAATACAGCCTTCTTATGAAGGCCCTTTTAACTTATTAACACAGTCTTATTTTTTAATCAGGGAAACCATATAAAAATTTAATAATTATTATATAATTATTGTGTAATTCATAGCACCAGGAATAAAGCCAAATACACAAAGGTTATCCAATTTTCCATTTATAGCTTTAAGACAGAACTTAATTTTGATCTACAAAACCACCAGCTAGAGGGCATAGTTTACTTCCCCAGAGGAATACATGTATATTAAGTTAAAGACAATACTAGTAGTTACCTCTTTAACAAGGTGGTTAACAGACTGCTGCCCACCTCCAGAGCCCCACACGCTGTCTCTGCGCTTTCCACCTTTAGACATACTCAGAAGAACAGTAGCCTTGTCCAGAGCAGCTCTACCAAAAATAACAACAACAACAATAACTGACAACTTGGAAATGCTTCAGGATGACCTAAAAGCTTTCACATAACATAAAATCAACCTAAAATTCAAAGGTCTTTTAAAAAACGATTTTTTAAAATAAAAAGTTGGGAGCAAAAAAAAGTTTCTTTTCGTGTTAATATTCTCATATTCTATTAAGTAAACAAAAATCTAACCTTATTACAAGATAATTGATCTATACTGAGAAGACATATGTCACAAAAAGCTTAACTTTTACATAGTTCTACACCTTCCCACTAGGGCAACCATTCCATTCTTACCTGAAGTAGTCCTAGAAATTTAAGATAACATCTACACCTGAGAAAATCTAACTCCTGGCACTAAATTTAAGTTTCCAGGAAGTTTAAAAAAAAAAAAATCATACAGCATGATTCCCAAATATCACATTTAGCTTAAAATTAATTATACCAAAGAACAAGAGTGAAAACATTATTTCCTAATATTTCTGTAGCAGATAGATATAAAATGAAATTAAAAATGGGGCTCCTTTGTTAATACTGTCCATCTTCTTAGAATATTAATTACAGAATGTGAAAACCTGAATAGACCTTAAACATTCTCAGTCCAACCCTTCCTTTCTCTAAGTAAGAAAACTAAGCCCCAGAGAAGAGTGGCTTGACATAAAGATAGCTAATGGCTTAGTTACAATCCCAAACTTCTACAGTATAGTACTGTCTTCTTCCTATTATGTCAACAATCTCTCAATTAGTTTTTTGAAGTTTATTTATTTTTGAGACAGAGAGAGAGACAAGAGTGTGAGCAGGTGAGGGGCAAAAAGAGAGGGAGACACAGAATCCGAAGCAGGCTCCAGGCTCTGAGCTGTCAGCACAGAGCCTGACACGGGGCTCGAGCCCACGAACCGTGAGATCATGACCTGAACCGAAGTTGGATGCCCAACCGAGCCACCCAGGCACCCCTCAATTTTTTTTAACAGTGGAGAATATACACAAATGACAAACAGATGTCCACAATGTCTGATTAACTCAAATGTCATTTCAATAAAATCCTGTAGAATTTTCCCCAATTTTGAAATTCTAAGTAGGAAAATGAATTTACTTACCTAGCCTGTACACAGTCCACAGTTCCTTTGTAACTATCAATATAGGTATTACATAAAATCCCATCTCCGACAGCTCTAGCAATAAACTGGCCCACCAACTACAATAAGAAAAAAAAAGGGGAGCTGTATAAAAAAATCTAAAATGAAACTTTATAGGACACAATTTCTAAATACAGAAATGATAAAAATAAAATAAAATAAATACATAAATGATAAAGACTGGCTGGACTACAGAATCAATACCTAAGACATGTTGGAATATTCAAACATCTATCTAGCACCTGCTAGTTATGCTTGACAGACACTCCCACATCTTAACCTTCAAGACAACTACCCATGGAGGGGAGGAACACACATCAGTTTTGCTCACTATTGAATGCCCCAGCACCTTGCACACCACCTGAAACACAGTACATGATCAAAAATATTTGTTAAGCCAGTGACCTAAATTCAAGAGAAAACTCTCTTCTGGGAGAAAAGAAAATAGGACTGGGTTTTCTCAAAAACTCTGATTAAAGGAATTTACTATATGGAGAAAACACTGTATGGAAATTTCTATATGAAAATATAGTGTTATTTCTTTTCTTTTTTGTTTCTTTTTTAAAGTAGGCTCCACACCCAATGTGGGGTGCAAACCCACAACCCCCAGACCAAGTGTCACATGCTTCACTGACTGAGCCAGCCAGAAGCCCTGTACATAACGTTATTTTTTATAAAAATTGGTAACAACTTCAGTGTCCAACAATAAAGGTATGATTATATGATACATACAATGGTACATTATGGAGTCATTAGGAAATATGTTTACTGCTTTATATGGTGTAATAAAAATCAAGTTTACAAAACAGCACACAGTATAATTCCATTTTTTGTTAAAACAAAAAATGCAAGGATATATAAAAACCATACATTAATAAACACCCACAGAACGCAAAAGAGATTTAACACCAAAATATTTAACAGTTAACAGTGGTTATTTCTGCTGGCTTTTCTTCCTTTTGACTTTTATTTTTCAGAAATTCTATAATATGAACTTATGTAATCATTTTTTAAATGTATGAGTACTGGTATAAAAAGGAAAAAAAAAAGTCCACATTTGAATCATAGTTCAATACCTTACCAGCCTATTGTCTGACATGGAAAAGAAACAGCATTTAGGAATTAACCTATCTATATTCCTAAATTAATGTTTAAGCAAAGTGCTTAAACCTTTTTAATTTTTTTTAATGTTTATTTATTTATTTGAGAGGACAGAGAAAGACGGAGAGAGAGAATCCCAGGCAGGCTCCATGCTGTCAATGCAGAGCCCGATGTGGGCTTATTCCCACAAACTGTGAGATCATGACTTGAGCCAAGCAAGAGTCAGATCCTTAACTGACTGAGCCATGTAGGCGTCCCAAGTGCTCCTACCTTGATTTAAAACTCTGGTCAAGTGAATAGGAACAATTTCACATGTTTTTAATTTCAAACCAGAAAGTCACATTATAGTGTCAGCATGTATTGAATCTAATAAATGTATAAGGATTTGAGATCAGAATCTAAGCAGAAACATAAATCATAAATTTTTAAATTATTTCCCCACAAAGCTACAAAGGGGAAAAGGCTTATTTATGATTATTTTTATAATAAACATCAGTTAAGCCAAATCAAGCTTCAATTGTAACAATCTACGTATTTTTTAAATACTAGATCATACAACAGCTTAACCACGTGTTAAGAGAATATATGGGTAGCAAAAAAAAAAAAAAGACCTACAAACTATACAAAGCATGGGTGGAAAAGCAGGATATGAAATTATAGTATGACGAAAACTATACTTGAAAAAGAAAAACAGCTAGACAAAAATACACTAAAATGCCATACGGCTATTTTTGTGTGTTTAAAAAATAAAGGTCATTTTGTCCTCTTTTATCTACTAAAGTTTCCTAGAAGCATGTATGATTTCTATAATTGCAAGTGTAGTGGAGGAGAGGAGGAGAATGAATAAAAAGAAGAATCATACATACCTGTGGTGCTCTAGGGGTATCCAATGCCAATTCAGGTAGATCTTTCAATAATTTGTCAAATGATTTTTCTACATCATTTGTGCTCATTACTGTCCCACACAGGTCAGAAAGAAGTTTAGATGTCATTTCTCTATGACTAGCCTTTCCCTCCAATGCCAAGGACACTGCCAACACTGGTACTCCACTTTTCATTTCACCAAGATTTAAATCTCTCAGCATTTCCTATTCAAAAAAAAAAAAAAAGCAAAGTGAAAAGTTAAAGAACCTTTAATTCAGTATCATTTTATTTTTTGAAATATCAAGATTTTATCCATATAGCCTTACCTCTTCCCCTTTAGAAATAATCAGAAAAGCAGTAAATATTGTAGGAATGGATAAATACATCTTTCTGTGCATATAAACTAGATACTGATCCACTTTGTTAAGCTTTAACTATTTGAACATCACTAAAGAATGCGAATTACACCTAAAACAGTATTAAACTATGTGTTGCTAAATTTGGTGTTAGGAATTAATTAACCCTGTGTCTTACAATTTTTTTAATTTATTTAAGTAATCTCTACACCCAATGTGGAGCTCAAACTCACGACCCCGAGATCAAGAGTAGCATACCCTTCCAAATGAGCAAACCAGGTGCCCCTAATTTCCAGGAATTTTTTTTTAAACATTTTTTTATTTTTGAGAGACAGAGAGAGACAGATCATGAGCAAGAGAGGGGCAGAGAGAGAGGGACACACAGAATCGGAAGCAGGCTCCAGGCTGCTCTGAGCTGTCAGCACAGAGCCCGACGAGGGGCTTGAACTGTGAGATCGTGACCTGAGCCGAAGTCGGACGCTCAACTGACTGAGCCACCCAGGCGGCCCTCCAGGAAATTTTTTTAATGAATATTTGTGGAGATTCACTTTACATTATCATAAGCTGTTTATATTCTACTGTTTAAACATTTCTCTTTGCATTAAAGTTACTTTATACTGTTCACATTAAGTTTAAAGGAGATCTCTTTCTTTTTTTTTTAATGCTCAGCCAGCTAAGCCACCCAGGAGTTCCTAAAAGAGAGCAATTTTAGTACTTTAAGTCGGTAATCCTAGTTAGGTAATTTTATTTTACTCTTTTATGATTTACTTTATGATTTACTTTATGAACAATTCATACCACAGGAAATGTTCCTGTGCAAATTACATTTCAAAAACACATTTGTTCTCTTAGTTCCTGTAATACATTCTTTTTCAAATCTTTATATCTGTGTTCTCTTTCTTTTGGACAGAGTACAAAGATAAATTTTATCTTAATCCTAAGCATTGAAATGAATGTCAAAAAAAATAGAACTGAATCAGGCATTTTTAACTGAGAATCTTGAAGAGGTTTGAGTAGGTCCCACAGATGCCTGAAATTGTTAATATCATATTTTATACACTATCAATTACAAAAACATATAACTACAAAAAGTGTTAAAATATTGTTGTGCCATTTTTCAGGGAAAGGAATAGCATATAGCCTTCATTAACAAGTAGGAAAGAACTAATCTAAATCAAGAAAATTTTACTTCATTTCTTAGAAATTCATATGTAAAAGAAAATGCTTAAAACTTATTCAGTGATCCAAGATAATTTTGGATATGATGTTTTGCTTTTAATTATGTTTTCTCTCCTATGTTAAGTAAATTATACGCACGGGGCACCTGGGTGGCTCAGTCGGTTAAGCGTCCCACTTTGGCTCAGGTCAGATCTCACAGTTTGTGGGTTCAAGCCCTGAATCAGGCTCTGTGCTGACAGCTCAAGCCTGGAGCCTGTTTCGGATTCTGTATCTCTCTCTCTCTGCCCCTCCCCCACCTATGCTCTGTCTCTCTCTGTCTCAAAAATAAATAAACTATAAAAAATAATTTAAAAACAAGTAAATTATACGTGCAATTTTAAACCTACCGCAACTTCATTAGTATCTCCGTGCTCAAAATACTCCTGTATGATTGGTGTTAACGTCTTCTCAAATGCTGTTTCATCCAAAGGCAAAACTACAGTTTCATAAACACAGTTTTCCTAGGAAGGGAAGGAGGAGAAAAATTATAAATTAAAAATCAAAGTGCTCAATAAACTGAAATTTGTTTTATAATTTTATATCCAGGGCGCCTGGGTGGCTCAGTCAGATAAGTATCCAACTCTTGGTTTTGGCACAGGTCATGATCTCATGGTGGTAAGACAGAGCCCCAAAATGGGCTCTGCGCTGGACTTGGAGCTTGCCTACAACTCACCTTCTCTCCCTCTTCCTCTGTCCCTCCTCTGTTCACATACACACTATAAATAAATAAATAATACTTTTATGTTCTAACTTTATATCCCAACTAATTTTATATACCATCCTCATTCAGGGCAAGAAAATGTTGTGCTACATGCTTTGAATACTGATACCAAAATAGAATCCATGTCACTGGTTTGGTTTTTTGTTTTTTTTTGTTTTGTTTGTTTTTTACAAATCTGAATAAACTAACAGAGTTTAAAACCACTAACCACAGCAAATATGACTTGCTCCCAACCCCCCATATCTTAAGTTAATTTTTATCTCTCATAATACCAGTCCTTCAGTGACCAAAAAGCTTAAGATGGCTTCCTAACATACCTATTATTTTCATTAAAACTTCACTTAAAAAAAAAAAGATGAAGGAACCAAAGACTTCATGATTAATACTATAATAAAAATCCTTGTAACAAGAACCAATGTTGTAGTGACTAAAAAATCTCTAAGAAAAAGCATTAGTCATCAAAAATTTCAAAAAACAAGGAAACTAATGTCCATTAATTTTCTATCTCCTTTCTCCTCCACAAAACAGTCCAGAAATGTTTATGTGCAACTTGTGGCTAGTTTCAGTCTCACTTGAAAGACTATGATGTTAAGATTAGGATATTTAGGGGCGCCTGGGTGGCTCAGCTGGTTAAGTGTCCGACTTGATTTCAGCTCAGTCATTATTTATCTCATAGTTTGTGAGTTCAAGCCCCACACCAGGCTCTTCCTTGATAGCCTGGAGCCTTCTTGGGATTCTGGCACTCTCCCTCTCTCTCTCAAAATAAATAAATAAACTTAAATAAAAAACAAAGAAATATTTCCATATCCAACAATTAGCTAAAACAGACAAGTATATACAAACAATATGGAATAAAAACAATCTATCATATGCACTGATAATTTCCTGTCTAAAATTTTTATCACTATACAAAGTTCTTTAGAAAAGATGTCATAATGTCTGGAATTTGTTTCAAAATAATCCAGAGCATGGGGGGGTGGGGACGGTGGGGACGGTGCATGCAGGAGGGATACAAAAGAAACAGTAAACGGAGGTACTGTATAAAATAAGACTGATTATGAGTTACTAATTACTGAAGTTGGTAAAGCTGGGAGATGAGTACAGCAGGTTCATTTTACTATTCTACTTTTGTCTAAGCTAGACATTTTCCAATAAAAAAATAAATACATAGGGGCTCTTGGCTGGCTTAGTCAGTGGAGTGTGCGACTCTTAATCTTGGAGCTGTGGGTTTAAGTCCCATGTTGGATGTATAAATTACTTAAAAATAAAGTTTTTTAAAAAAAATAAAAATAAAACAAATATATATATAAATTCATTTATATATATAAATTGAAAATTTACATTCTCATAGATGGACCTAAGTGAATAAGACTGAGAAAGACTAATACCATATGATTTCACTCACATGTGGAATCTAAAAAATAAATACACAAACAAAATGAATCAGACATGTACATACAAACTGACAGTTGCCAGAGAGGAGGGGCAAGATTGGTGAAGGGGAGTGGGAAATACAGGCTTCCAGTTATGGAAGGAGTAAATCATAGGAATAAAAGCACAGCATAAGAAAGAAAAACAAAACTTACAGTCTCATCATTGAAGAAAGACATTTATGTTTCCAAAATAAAATATACCATAGGGTTACCATTCTAAACAGTAATATTTAAAAGGAACATAATATCTAATTCTTTTATGATATTCAAAAGAAAATATATTCTTCTTGATTTTCATTACTATAGAAACTATATTAACTCAACAGAATTTATTGAAAAATAGCCAACTTGTTCGGGCACCTGGGTGGCTTAGTCAGTTAAGCGTCCGACTTTCGCTTAGGTCATGATCTCGCGGTTCGTGGGTTCGAGCCCCGAGTCGGGCTCTGTGCTGACTGCCAGCTCAGAGCCTGTGTCTCCCTCTCTCTCTCTGACCCTCCCCTGCTCGCTCTGTCTCTCTCTCTCTCTCTCTCCTAGAAATAAATAAAAATATTTAAAAAAAAAAAAAAAAGAAAAAAGAAAAATAGCCAACTTGATAATCCTAAGCGAATTTGTAAAGACTTACTTTTGACTCACTTTAGAAATGAAGTGAAAATGTATCATTACCAATCAATTTGGTTTCCTAATCCAAAATTTACCTAACAGTCCTAAAGTACTGAGTACATGTATGATTTAGATACAGATACTAATGTGTGTGTATTCACACATGCTACACATGTTTACACACATTATATATGCACACATATACACATATACTATACATCATATATATATGATTTGACAGGCACAGAGTATAGATATAGAATGTATGATTTGAAAAATGTATGAGTAAACTATAGACACGTAGTTGAAAAATTCATAAGCATTTTAAACATGGATTTTAAAAACAAAGTAAAACACTGATACCTGGTCATCTTCATAGTTAGGATCTTTCACATCCACCTCCTCCACATCATATACCTGTCCAGGTGTACCCCAGACACCTTTGCCTCCTGCACCACCTGAAAAAGTTTAAAATTGAGAAAGAAAAGAACACAAAGTTCAGAGTTCATAAATTTTAGTTGAAATCTGAAATAATTCTAGATATTCAGATATTAATTAAATAAGAGTTAAAAACTGAATTTTAATTTCTATGCTAGTTTTTTTCCAGTTGAGTTATAGTTTAAATTTGTTACTCAGATCACTTTTTCAGTAATGATTAGACATTATACATTTTATAACCTATTTCCAAAATATCAAGTTGAAATAGCTTATAAAATTAAAACTAGAAAGGAAGATGCTTTAAAATAGAACAAAACCAAGAAAGAACAGAAAAATAGCTGTATCGGGGACCCCAAGGGGCATACTGTATGTAGCTGAGCTCTAAATTTTATTGGACATTTCGTAAGGCCAAAACAAAAACAAATCTGTTGAACCAGTAAGATGTGGCATAGAAAACTTAAGGGAAAAATTATTTAACAAAGAAGCACAGTTCCCACTGTTAAGTGTTTCAAAGTCAAATACTCATTATTTTTTTTAACATTTATTTATTTAGGGGGCAGAGTAGAGGGACAGAGAGGGAGATAGAGAATTCGAAGCAGGCTTCATCCACGCTGTCAGACTGTCAGCGCAAAGCCCAAAGTAGGACTCAACCCCACAAACTGTGAGATCATGACCTAAGTTGAAGTCGGACACTAAATCAACTGAGTCACCCAGGCACTCCTATTTTTTTTTTAATTAATTATTTTGAGAGAAAGAGACAGAGAATAGGTGCATGGGGTAGGGGTGGAGGGCAGAGAGAGAGAATCCCAAGCAGGCTTAGTGGTGCCAGCACATAGCCCAACTTGGGACTCAATCCCACAAACCATAAGATCATGACCTGAGCTGAAATCAAGAGTCAGATGTTTACTACTCATTAAATATAAAAGTACACATTAATCTATACTTGACAACCAGCAATGTTACAAATAACTAAGCTATTTAAGCTAAATAACTGCACTGATCACTACTACTCTGTACTTCTATATACAAACTGACCAGCTGAAGTTTAACAATTCCAATTTTCAAAGTGGTTTTTCTACATAAACTAACTGAAATATTTTTAAGGCTCAGCACACTGCATTATTTTTAAAGAATTTTTCAGTATCACCACTTTTTTTAAGGTTGTATTTTTATACCAAGAGTATAATCCCTACCACTAGAACAAAACAGAATCTGGTTACTAGAATTCCCTTTGATCCAACCAATGGTTGTAGAGGCATTACACAAGAATAACAGTTTTTGACAGATCACAAAAAAATTTTTAAGAATCCTAGGCTACAAGTTGGAAGTTCCCACCATTCAGAAGCTACTGAAATCTCCAAATTGTATCAAAATCTTACCACAGACCAAAGCTAATAGACCCCCTTGTCAAAAATATTTAAGTATCTGTAACTGCTAGTCACTACTCTAGGCACTGGAAATAGCTGTGAAATAGACCAATCCACTTCAGTTTCCAAAAGAGAGTGAAATAGAATTTAGGCGGTGCCTGGCTGGCTCAGTGGGTAGAGCATTTAACTCTTGATCTCAGGTTGTAAGTTCGAGCCCCATGTTGGGTTCAAGGATTACTTAAAAAAATAAAATCTTTTAATCAACCAACCAACCAACCAATCAGCCAAAGAGAACTCAGAACCAGATCTCTAAAATCATTCAAATGCTCATCCAGGGGGGCGCCTGGGTGGATCAGCTGGATGAATAACTCTTGGTTTCAGTTCAGATCATGATCTCACCATTCATGGTTCATGAGTTTGAGCCCCTGCATTGGGTACTGCAGTGCAGTGGGATTCCCCACCCCCCAACTTGTGTATGTGCTCTCAAAATAAATTTAAAATATATATATATTCTGGAAGCACCTGGGTGGCTCAGTCAGGTAAGCATCTGACTTTAGCTCGGGTCATAGCCTCACGGTTCATGAGCTCAAGCCCCATGTCATGCTCTATGGTGACAGCTCAGAGCCTGGATTCTGTGTGTGTCTCTCTCTGCTCCTCCCCCGCTCACATTGTCTTTCTCTCAAAAATAAACATTAAAAGTTTATTTTAAAAATTCTGACCCAGATATTAGCAATCCAACTTATATTTATCATGTACTCTTAACAAAGAACATAATTATATTCATTAGATAATAGGTATAATGAATTTCTTTTTTTTAAACTTTTATTTATTAAGTAATCTCTACCCACAATGGTGGGCTCAAACTCCTGACCCTGAGATCAAGTGTCACATACTCCACTGACTGAGCCAGGCAGGCACCCTAGGTATGATGAATTTGACCCTACTTTTGAGCAAAGTTAGAGAATACATGTAACAATTCATAACTGTACAAAACATCCATGTGTATTTTGTTGAAAATAAGAAATTAAGTTCTGCTCAAGGAAACTGAATCTCCTCAGGAAAAAAGGCTCAACTTTCAAGTGGAATGGTCCTCAGATTATTACTTTGTAAAAACATACAAAAATCACAAACCGTTACACCACCATCGTTTAAATTTCTCATATTCCTAGAACAAGGAAACCATAGTATAAGAAACAAGTAGTATTGTTTTCTATTTGTTTCTGTGGACGTGGAATACACCAACCTTTCTTTGGTAGTCCCCTTCCTTTCCCAGATCTGGATCGCCTATCTAGCAACCTTCCCTTTGGACTGGTTGGTACAGTTACTCCACTTCTAAGGGCTTCGCTTCCATTATCACTGACTGAATCGCCTCTGCCAGAGTCCCGGGATGAGTTCTTCCTCAAGCGCCTTTTTGCCTTGGCATTAATTCTAGCTTCATTAATGGAAGATGCTGAAATCCAATTTCCATTGATCTCATTTTTTATTTCCTCAGTCCCAGCATTTTCTTCATCACCAGAAAAGAGAGAGTCACTTAAATTATCAGGATCTTAAAGAGGAAAATGAAGAAAAGAAATTCTAAGTACTTTAACCATCCACGGTTATCCCAGTTATAGTCATAGGTTATCTTAATAACCTATCACATGAAATTACATTTTTTAGGTCAGTAACAAGTCACATATTGGAAATTTCATATGATTCAATCTAATAAATGACAACTAAACAGGATTACTTTTCACATTATCATAGAAAATAAACTAAGACAGTGAATTTTAACGAGCAAAGTGTAATGAAAGCACGTTATCTTGAATGTTTAGAAAATAAAATCTATGTTAATATATAACCACAAAAAAATCCTTTAGACTTTTATGAGCTAAGAGAGTTAAGCAACTGGAGATAGCAAGAAACAACTAAGAATCTTGAGAAAAGAGAGATAAACTAATATTTATAGAATGCCATTATTTATCAGGCATTGTGCTGGGTGTTTTTGTAATTAACCCACAAGTTTGAGAGCTATTTATTACATACCAGATCATTACTACAGATAAGGAAATAAGACTGAGAATGTTTAAATACCTTGCCAGACATCTCCTGATTAATTATAGGTACTTAGGAAATATTCTAATCCAAAGAGCCTGAAAGACATTTGGCAAATAAATGATCACATATGATTACTGAGCTGAACTGTTGAGGCTTCACTGCTTTGAAAGATAAAGGTTGCTTTTAAAGCCTTAATTCATCTCTCTAAACCTGACATACTACTTACCATCTTGTGAAAATCTTCCAGCCTATATAAGATTTGTACCTTATCCCCTAAAAGACAGCAACATATTTGGAGTTCCCAATGGTCCTATTTAGAATGTCATCACCACTGCTGTTTCACTTATCAAAATCTTTGAGGACATACTCAAGTTTTATTTCCTCCACAAAACTTTCCTAACAATTATAGCTACAATAACACTAATGCCCATTCTCTGTTCAATTCACCACATTTGTTATTTCTATTTATGTAGCAGTCTTGCTTTTCCAAATAAGTCATAAGTCTCGAAAGAGTAACCGTGCCTTTACCTGTACTTCTTTGTACCCTCAGCACCTGAGTATCTTTCATACTAACTCAGCACCTGAGTATCTTTCATACTAACAACTCAAATGTCCATGGAGAACAATGGCATGGAGATACTTGGCTTTGCTCTAAAAAGCTTTCTAAGTCAGAAAGCTACTGAATTAGGTACCTCTGGGCCAGAGTTTTGTTCATTATGGCTAAGTCAAGTCAGAGTTGAATCTCTCAAGTGGTTTTAAATATTTCTAAATGTAATTAGGCAGTGTCAAGTCCATGTGCATAGGTTTTAACATGTCTTAATATGTTGAAACTAAAATTTATGAAATCAACCTATAAAACACATAGATGTGTTAAAATCTTTATAATTCTAGACAAAAAGTATGAGTCCAAAACAAACAAAAACATTAAGCAGCGTCTGTCATTAGTCTCTGTGTTTTCAAACCATTCTCCAAACTGCATGGAAATGGAGTCTCTAAAACATGCCCCCCACTGAAAACCCTTTGAAGGGATTCCCACTAGTTCAAAATAAAGTTTAAACTCATTACCTTGTAACTTAATATCCTACATAATCTTGCCCCTGCTTGTCACCAGAATAACTGCTGACCACCACCACATTCTAATGGTCAGAGCTTAGACTGAGATCACAGGCAGTTTAGTTTGGCAGAGGAATACAGAATATATAAGGAAAAAGAGAAAGTATAAATAAAGTGGGAGACCAGCTAAGAAAATGTTGCAGTAATTCTTCACCTAACTAACTGAAAAGAGCAACGCTAGTAATTTTGGGGTAAATAAGAAAGTGACATTTAAAGAAAAATAAAGGGGTTTTAAACGGAACAAAGAAGTATAAAATGGTGTCTTAAAGTGTTTAGACAGGAAGTCAGTGTTAGAGGATGAGTTTGAGACATCATCATAACCGAACTACGATACTACAACTACTAGCAGCAGTCACAGTCAGGGCAGTAGTGCAGCTTCTTTTGTCTTTGCCATCACTGTTGTTACTCCTAGATACCAGGCTCTATGTAAGGCACTCTATACACATGGTCTATAATCTTCACAAAGCTCTAGAAGGAAGCTGTTTATCCTCAATTTGCAGATGGAAGATGTTTCATAGAAAAGTTACATATCTAAAAAGGATTGTGGCCAATATTCAAATCCACATTTAAATCTTAGATGGTTATAACTAAAGAAAATACAGAGCTAGAGTATAGCAGAGCACTGACAGCTAAACAGACAGGACAAGGGAGTGATTGTAAGAGAGAAGAGCAGAAGAATAAGAGGAAGGAGGAAAAAAAGACCAGAGAGATCAGGCAAGTAAAATGGAATTTCAAGTAAGAGTATACAGTTGAAGAAAACGTTAAACATTTACCTGTAACAAACTGCTTTCATTATTCTACAATTAAGGTAAACCACTAAACTCATCCAGATGATAAAGAACTTTAAATTATAATAAAATGCTTTAAACTGTCCCTTGGAGTACTAAGTATTTAAACATTATTTTCTACAATTGGGTTTCTTTTCAACTATTTTAATATCCTTTCAAATATGTTTATATGACTTCAGCAGAACATACCTCGGTATATTTTATATATTAGACCTTATAATTTTTAACCCATGTTTCTATCAATTACTCATTTATATTTTGCTATTCATACTTACCTAGGCTTAGCGTTTCATAAGCACTATTGATCTGACTTTAAGAAAACCGAAATTCAAAAGATAAAAAACCTCACAATTCAGAATATTTCAAAATCCTAGTTAACTCTCTACAAAGATTAGTCTGAAAGCTAGAAGTACAACTTAAGTTGTCTGAAGTTACTCAGCATTTGGACAACTATTCCACAAAACCACTTTTATGGGAAATAAGGAAAAATACCATAAGCAATTTATAATAAGTAAATTATTAGGAAAGAGATCAAAGATACCAATAATAGTTTATATTATAAAAATCACTAACTTAGTTCATTTGAAAATATTAATGAGCAAGTTCATTATTCTTCTCCATTCTGAACCATACAGTTTATTATAAACAATGGGGAATAAGAATGTATGGAATGTGAAAGGGTGAGCAGAAAATAAGAACATGAAGAACCTCTATGAAAATAAAGAGTCACAAACTTGATTTTAAAAACAATATAACTTCCCTGTAGCATATTAGGATGGCTTTTAAAGTAAAGATGGTTTTAATATTATGTTTCATAAAATTTGGTGTGACCTCAAACTTGCTCACAATAAAGGTTCAAAATATTCTTACCTGCAGGGTTTACATTCAGTATCTGCTCATTCTCTACATCCATCGTTCCTTAATGTCACTCACACTGATTAAATTACTAGTGGAAGTCTTCCCTTGGGATCTGTTTCCTTAAAAAGAAAAATACACTTTCAACATCTTCCAAACTGATATAATTAAGACAAATTCAATTTACTTAATCACACTTTAAAAAAAATCAGCACATAATTTTTTTAAATATTTTTATTTATTTATTTAAATTCAAGTTACTTAACATACAGTGTTGCATTGGTTTCAGGAGTAGGACCCAGTGATTCATCACTTCCATATAACACCCAGTGCTCATACCAACAAGTGCCCTCCTTAGTGCCCATCACCCATTTAGCCCATAGCCCCACCCACCTCCCCTCTAGCCACCCTTTTTTTTTCTCTGAATTTAAGACTCTCTTATGGTTTGCCTCCCTCTCTGTTTTTATTTTATTTTTCCTTCTCTTCCCCTATGTTTATCTGTTTTGTTTCTTAAATTCCACATGAGTGAAATCATATGATATTTGTCTTTTCCTGACGGACTTATTTCACTTAGCATAATACACTCTAGTTCCATCCACGTTGCTGCAAATGGCAAGATTTCATTCTTTTTGATTGCCAAGTAGGATTCCATTGTGTCTCTGTGTGTGTGTGTGTGTGTGTGTGTGTGTGTGTGTGTGTGTGTGTGTGTATTACACATCTCCTTTATCCATTCATCAGTCAATAGATATTTGGGTCCTTTCCATAATTTGGCTATTCTTGATAGCACAGCTACAAACAGTGGGGTGCATGCGTCCCTTTGAAGCAGCATTTTTGTATACTTTGGATATATACCAACTAGTGCAACTGCTGGGTTGTAGGGAAGCTGTATTTTTAATTCTTTGAGGAACATCCCTACTGTTTTCCAGAGTGGCTGTACCAGTTTTCATTCCCATCAACCGTCAGCACATAATTTTTAAAAAACTTTTTAATGTTTTTATTTATCTTTGAGAGACAGAGCACTGGTCAGGGAGGGTCAGAGAAAGAGGGAGACACAGAATCTGAAGCAGGCTCCAGGCTCTGAGCTAGCTGTCAGCACAGAGCCCGACATGGGGCTCAAACTCACAAACTGAGATCATAACCTAAGTGAAAGCTGGACATTTAAGCGACTGAGCCACACAGGTGCCCCAGCATATAACTGATTTTTTTTAAACATTCATTTATTTTTGAGAGAGAGAGAGAAAGCGTGTGTGTGTGTGTGTGTGTGTGTGTGAGAGAGAGAGAGAGAGAGAGAGAGAGAGAGCGCGCATGTGCACAGGGGAGAGGAACAGAGACAAGGGAACAGAGGATCCAAAGCAGACTTCCCATTGAGAGCAGACAGCCTGATGTGGGGCTCGAACTCAAGAACTGTGAGATTATGCATGACCTAGACTAAAGTCAGATGCTTACCAACTAAGCCACCCAGGCACCCCTAATTTCATTTTTTAAAAAGAGCTCTCTTTACTTTGCAAAATAGTTTACCACAATTAACATTTGGTTTCAATCTTCCTTACTTACAAGTGTATGTGTGTCCAAAAATAATTCCATACTTATGAATGTACCAAAGCACCCCTTTAACTTGGAAGTAAAAGAGATGTATTTGTTATACATGGTTATTTCAAGTTAAAGCAGCATATACATACTTCAAATTTTTTAGATTACTAGGCCTCATAATTATTCTGATGTACTCACTATTGGATAGTTCACTACTAATGAATTGTGAGAACTATTACAAACCGCAAGCAACAGTTTTGGTTAATCAAGCACATCACAGGAATTCTGTTTTTCACCACACTACAACATATCTGAAGGCAGATACAGCTGCCATTTCATCATTCAGATGTCTATAATTATTATTATAAGACTTTGGGAGAAATTTTTAACAGTGTTTTCTACAATAAGAGTACTTTCATAATCAGGGCACCTGGGTGGCTCAGTTGGTTAAGCGTCTGACTTCAGCTCAGGTCGTGATCTCACCCTCTGTGAGCTCAAGCCCTACATCAGGCTCTGTGCTGACAGCTCAGAACCTGAAGCCTGCTGCAGATTCTATGTCTCTCCCTCTCTTTGCCCCTCCCCACTTCGCGCTATGTCTCTGAAAAATAAACCTTAAAAAAAATTTTTTTTAAAGAGTATTTTCTTTTTTTCTTTTTTTTATTTCTAGGAGAGAGAGAGAGAGACAGTGTGAGCAGGGGAGGGTCAGATAGAGAGGGAGTCACAGACTGAAACAGGCTCCAGGCTCTGAGCTGGCAGTCAGCACAGAGCCCAACGCGGGGCTCGAACCCACAAACCGCGAGATCATGACCTAAGCGAAAGTCGGACGCTTAACCGACTAAGCCACCCAGGCACCCCTAAAGAGTATTTTCATAATCTGAAAACCTCATTCATTCCTTTTTTATGTTTAAAATTTTTTGAAGGCAGACATCTTGACCCATTTTCGTTTTCTTCTCACCACATTTGTTCGCATTTTTAGAGTGAGCTGGAAGGAACAGAAAAAAAAATTTTTTTTTTAAGATTTTATTTTTAAGTAATTTCTACAGACCCAATGGGGCTCAAACTTACAGCCCTGAGATCAAGAATTGCATGCTCTACTGACTGGGCCAGCCAAGTGCACCCGTCCTAGTCTTTCAAAAACAACAACAACAACAACAACACCTGCCTACAGGCGCCTGGGTGGCTCAATCAGTTAAGCAATTAAGCATCAGGCTCCTGATTTCAGCTCAGGTCAAGATCCCATAGTGCGTGAGTTTAAGCCCCAGGTCAGGCTCCATACTGACAATGTGGAATCTGCTTGGGACTCTCTTTCCCTCTCTCTGTCCCTCCCCTGCTCACATACTCTCTGTCAGGAATAAATAATTTTTTTTAAATCTTGACTATTCAAAAAAGAAATATGTACAATGTATTAGCATCTCAGCATTTTAGACCTTGGCTTCAAAATGACTTAAAAATTATTAATGCTGGAGCGCCTGGGTGGCTCAATTGAGCATCCGGCTTCAGCTCAGGTCATGATCTCATGGTTCATGGGTTCGAGTCCCGAGGCAGGCTCTGTGCTGACAGCTAGCTCAGAACCTGGAGCCTGTCTTCGGTTCTGTGTCTCCCCCTCTCTCTGACTCTCCCCTACTCATGCTGTCTCTCCCTCTCTCAAAAATAAATAAAACATTAAAAAATTTTTTAAAAAAGTTATTAATGCTGAAAGGTGTTGATGAATCAGTTACCTTTAACTTAGTGATATAAATCTAACGTTACTTGAAAGACTATCAAAATATATTTTCATAACTATTACCAAAAGGTATAACCAAGTATGATTTTAGAATCTTTCTGTAAATATTTTTCAAATAGTGGTTTGTAATACTTAAGCACTGATCTGTTCAAATCATGTAAGTTAGATGTAAGCCCTTCCAGTTATTTACAATCATTTCACTAGCAGTGTGCTTTAAGACATGCACAAATTAATGAAAAAGACTAATAAACTTATTACAGAAAAGTTTAGGGGCGCCTGGGTGGCTTAGTTGGTTAAGCGTCCGACTTTCGCTTAGGTCATGATCTCACGGTTCGTGGGTTCAGGCCCCGCGTCGGGCTCTGTGCTGACTGCCAGCTCGGAGCCTGGAGCCTGTTTCAGTCTGTGACTCCCTCTCTCTCTGACCCTCCCCTACTCATGCTGTCTCTCTCCTAGAAATAAATAAAACATTAAAAAAAAATTAAAAAAAAAAAAAAGTTTATCTTTCTCAAATAACATAACCTGCTGTAAGATCTCATTTTAAGATAATACACGATGCCTCCTGGGACTCAACTTTTTTTAAGTGAACTTTCCCCCCAACATGGGGCTTGAACTCATGACTCCAAGATCAAGAGCTGCATGCTCCACTGAACTGAGCCAGTGAGGCACCCCTCAAATGACTTTTAAATACCTCAACATATACTGTTTTAACATCTCAAAAGTTTATAGCCCCTTTGCTCCAGAAAAGGGTATTATTTTGTAAAACAAGAATAAACAGATCTTAATGCTAAAATGGTAAACTCCTGAATTGGCATTAATCCTTAGGCTTCTAAGAGGATGTCATTATCCTTCAAAAGAAAATGGTGCAATCACTCTCTAATTCTATTCAGAATAAACAGATTCTATATAATGACCTTTCTAGTATCATAAATTCCAACAACTTTGGATTTAGACAGAAAAAAGTGGACCTTAAAGATACATATAAATATATGAACAAAAATAGTTTGAAAACCTAAGCATATGGTGTTCTCCGGGTCTGAAAATTTGTCATATCTTCACTTCAGTATGGTTTACATGATATAGAAAAGTGAAAATGTCCTATGATGTGTGTATGAGCTTTTTAAACTAGAATTACATCATAAAGTCTTTTTCATACTCAATGCAAGTATATTCTTTGACAGGGTACTTTCTGCAGAACCTAGCTACTAAAGGAAATTATTATAACTGATAGTTGTAAAGACTTTTATAATTCACAGAAAATTTTACTTGCATTATTTCACATACTTCTCAGAACAAGTTTGAGCTATTACTCTACTTGCCCAGAACAAAACAATTTCAGAGAAGGTAGTTAATCTGTCCAAAGAGAGACAGCTGTTGAATGGAAGAACCAAAATTAGAACCCAGATCTTCTCAATCCAGTACTGCTTGTACAAGTTCAATACAAGATTTTAATATCCCACAAGATTCCTTTTTAGGGCTAACAGACAGAAGCTTATTAAAACTGACTCTTATTGTTATACCAAATCTTTAAATACTACTTTCCAAACACTAAAAATATTTATTTTAAACTATTACACAGAAGACATTCAATAGGGCAAAGAAAATTATTAGGTAATGCCTCTCATCTATAACTTACCATATTTGTTTTTATTAAGGGATCCTAACGAGAAAAAAAAAAAAAAAAGCCTTGTCTGTGGCCTTAGGCAATAACGCAATCAATAGCTCAGTCACACTTGATAGCAACACAGACATTTTAAGAATTTAGAGAAGGATAAAGACACATTGCATGTCTTTCCTCTCTTCAATTAGTGAAGCTTTTTTCCAATTTACTTAAAAATCCTTAAGATTTTTGCCCCAAACTTAACAAAAATATAAAGCAAAAACTCTAAAATGCCACATCCTTCATACCAAACAATAAAATTAATTTTGAATAAGAAAACAAAACTCTACATAGAAATTGAACAAAATTCAGGCTAGCATTAAACAGTTTTCATTTCTTCAAAAGTTTTACAGAAACATATAATCAGAAGTATTCAATTGCCAAGACATTCCCTAGAAGACAGAGCCTCACCTTTTCCCCCTCCCCCAAAAAATGTTTCCTGAAATATACTCCATAAACCACCCTTACATTTTCTGGAGTCAAGTTTAGGCCATATAATAACCAGAAAATTATTTATATTCATTCCAGGGCCACAATCACAGCTAATTAGCAACTTGAAATCAGCTAAAATTATTCAGCCCCAATGATGCAAAAGCAAGCACTACAGAAAATACCAAGGTATCCTGGTTTTTTTTGCACTCCCCAGCAACGATTTTCCCTTTCTCATTACTACAACCGAAAAAAACCCAAAACAATCAAAATGTAATTGCAAAGATCCCTGCTGAGATAGTGATGGAATTTTAAAAAACCTATAATGAAGGGAGGTTAATGGCACAAATACCAATAGTTAAGTTAAACTCAGGACACATCTGCAGTGCTCTCTGTTTTAGAAAAGTATATGATGGTTTCTAAACAACCTTCTACGAGTAAGAATGCCAAAACTGTAACACTCGGCAGTAAAAATACAAAACGGGCGGTGACTCTTTCCCCCACCCCACCCCTGCACAAAGCCGCATTTTTTATCATTTTAATCATGCCAGGCCCTGCACGGTCCCCGGTCCCGTAACCCGTTCTCAGGAGGGCATGCGAGCCGGGAGACACTGACTTCTGCAGTTCGTTTCTGAAGCTCCGGCGGGGCGGGGGCGAGGTGGACCCCACTTCGCGTACACTGCAGAACCAAAGTGACAAATGCAGCAGCCGCGGCCTGCGTTTCACAGAAAGAGGGCTCCCTTCCTGTCTTTGTTTTCTCTGGGAGATTTTCACTTGAACTAAAGAAGCGCCCCTGTGCCCGAAGTCCGCGCAGGGCCGGGGAGGCGGGCACGTGTCCGCCACCCTGCAGCCCCTCCCGCAGCCGCCGGCCCTCCTCCCGGCCGCAGGGCGCGGGCCGGGACCCCGCGGGCCCTAGGCCGGCCAGGCCCCAGGGGCTGCTGGACCGCAGCGGCCGGGCCTGGGCTCCGGGGCGCCGGCCGACGGCCAGGGTGTGTGATCGCCGGGCTGGGGGCCGCTTTTTCAGGGCCCCCTCCCAAGGGAGGCCGGGGGGGGCCCTGGGGGCGGGAAAGGCGCGAACCTTCCTTAGAGGATTTCAGGCAGGCCAGAAAGGCGCCTCCCAACGTCCCCCCTCAAAATAAAAATGAAAACTCAGACCTTCTCGGGGATGAGAAGCAGCAATCCTTCGCCAGCGAGCGCCCCGCGCACCCCGCTACGCGGGGAGGGGATGCAGGAGGGGGCGGGCCCGCGCTGCCGCGCTCCGGGCCCGGGCCCAGAAGGACGGAACCGGGGCCCACCCTCCGCAGCCCGGGCGTTAGGGCGGCCGCGGCCCTACCTGCCGGGCTCCGAGGAGGCGGCCGGACCCTCGTCCCCCGGGCGGACTCGGCCGCGGCCTCACGACCCCTCCCTCTCCCAACATGCAGCTGCCTCAGAGGAGACGGAGCTGAGGGAGAGGACGCAGTCGTCCCTAGCGTGCGAGCCGCCCCGCTGGTACTGACCCCTCGGGCCCGCCGCCACCGCCGCTCGCCCAAGTCCCCGGTCCGCCAGCCCAAAACCCGCAGCTCAGCCTCTGCCGCCGCCTCAGAGCTTCTCTGCCCCCTCTCGCTCTGTTTGTTTTTGTTTTGTTCTACCCAGTAACACGGGGGCGAGAGAGCGGCGTTTATTGGCCAAAGCGAGAAGGTCCGCTGACCAATCGTGGCTGTGGAGGGGGAGCTGAGGAGGAAAAGGGAGGGAAGTGAAACGTGGAAAGCTGGGCTGGGGCGCCGGAGGGCGCATGCGCACCTGGCTCCTGGGACGGGCTGGAGCGGGAGCTGGGCGGGAAGCTGGAGGCGGGAGGTTGGGAGGCGCGGCGAGATGGAAGCGTAGGCGAAAAGGCAGTGCCTTGGGGTGAGGACTAGGCCGGGGCTGCCTTGACCCGCTCACCCGTTCCTCTTACAGGGCAGTCGGCAATCTCGCCTGAATGTTGGGCTTCCTGAAGACCCTGCCTCCATTTCCAGAGGCTCCTCAGTTGAATTCCCTTAATCTCTACAGTTGCTTCTCCGGTTCACCCCTTGGATGAAAGCTCTCATCCCTTGACGTTAGAAATCATTCCCATTTCACAGAAAACAGACTCAAAAACTCCTTGAAGTCCCTGTGCTAATCAGTCAGGGCCCTGGGAGTCAAACTCCCGTATTCCCGCTGCAAGACTGGGGTTCTCAACCTTCGCTATAACTTCTTTTTTTTTTTTTTTAATATTTTTATTTATTTCTAGGAGAGAGAGACAGCGTGAACAGGGGAGGGTCAGAGAGAGAGAGACACAGACTCTGAAACAGGCTCCAGGCTCTGAGCTGGCAGTCAGCACAGAGCCCGACGTGGGGCTCGAACCCACGAACCGTGAGATCATGACCTAAGCGAAAGTCAGATGCTTAACCGACTAAGCCACCCAGGCGCCCCCTTCGCTATAACTTCTTTATTGAAACTTGCACCCCGGGCAGCTGGTCTCGGAGTCTTTCCCTCTTGACAGCATTCTCCTTGGCTTAACTTGTGCTTTCATTCTCCCTCCTTCCCTATGCCCTGAGGTAATGACCAGAACCTTCTGCCGTCTTTGTGCTCTCAAGAAAGGACTCAACCATTACCGCTGGCCAGATGTTCCGATTGTCCAATGTGCACCACCAGAATGGTCTGTTTGGCCTTTCAGCAGCACCAACTGCCTCCTCCCCTACCAGCGAGCTCCTTTCCCTGACTTAGTCTATCTGCCCAGTCACCCTGCCCGGGAATCATCTCTAATAGTATTACTTCTCTGAACAACAACAACAGCAGCAACAAAACCTTCACTAGCTTTCCGTGGCCCACCTGGAGCATCAGTACCTCACGCAAGCATTTAAGGCCCCAGAGAGTGACTTCAAGACATTCTGGCCATGTCTCCACACCTTCACGGTCCACACGCCTCTTTGGCCTCTCACTGTTCCATACGCTTGCCCACCTCCTGAGGGTACTTTATGGCATCCCCTTGAAATGCCTTTCTTATCCCCCATCTCTGCCTGGTACAATTCTACCCATGCCCCTTGGCGCTCCCACACAGGCCTTCTTCGGCCTCATGACTTGATGTGAATTTCCTGTCTCCTGATTCCTCACAGTAACGACTTGTACCTCTGGGGACCTTGAAACATTCTGCCTGGCATTATGTTATCTAAGTCCCTGTCCTAGCTCTTCTCCCCCATTGAACTGTCACTTTGTTGAAGGCAAAGCTCGCGTCTTACTCATGTATTTTCATTGTAGGTCTTAAGATGCCTTGCGTGTTTACTGTACCGGTGCAATAAAAATTCCTCGATCTGGGTTCACAAAGGTTCTCAGCATTTTGTGCTCATCCCCACCTCCTGGGCAAGAGTGTCTTGGCATGTCCGGCATCTGAATTAGCCTTATGAGTCACTTTTACTTTTTAAAAACAAAGCTTCCTGGTCACTCAGTTTTGTTTTGTTTCGTTTTCTGCATCACCTGCACCCTCCCCCTTTCTCTCCTGTGCCAGGACTCATCTATCCTCCACTGAGCTGTCACTGCTGGCTCCTTTTTTTCACCCATCCCCTTCTCTCTCCACATCTTTTCTTTTCTCACTCCTTTTCAGTTTGTGACTCCTTTTCCTCCCTGCCACCAACCTCCTCTGGCTTCTTCTGGGTTCTTTCATTTACTGATTTATTTAATGTATTTATTAGGCACCTACTGTATACCCAGGCTGCAATGGACAAGTACCCCAAGATCTATGAGATAACACAAGAGTGAGATATGATTACCATTTTAAAAGCATCTAAAACAACCTATATCTTCTAGCAAATTACCCCAAAAGAATGCATTATGGAGTAAAATGTTCACAGCCGTTTTACCCATCATCCCTACACACGATGTTTGGCATCGCAGGACCCACCTTAGAGAATGCCCCGATAGGTGGGTGTGGTTGACCAGTTTGGACCAAGCTAAAAAGAAATGGGAATCTAGTCCCAGCTCCCTCACTAACTGCCTGTAAGAACTTCAACTCCTCTCAGGACCTCTGTTTTTTCACCAGTAAAATTCAAAAATTGAGTTCAATTAGTGGTTAACAAGGTATTTTCCAAAGAACACGAAGTTTGTGGAATTTTAATGGATATCATGAGAAATATGTAGGAGGGACTATTCTATAATCAAATCAACTCGGAAAGAAATTGTTTTGTTTTGTTTTGTTTTAATGTTTTATTTATTTCTGAGAGAGAGAGACAGCATGAACAGGGGAGGGTCAGAGAGAGGGAGACACAGAATCTGAAACAGCCTCCAGGCTCTGAGCTGGCTGTCAGCACAGAGCCTGACGCGGGGCTCAAACCTACAAGCAGTGAGATCATGACCTGAGCTGAAGTCGGACGCTCAACCGACTGAGCCACGCATGCGCCCCGGAAAGAAATTGTTTTAACGAAGTTGAAGCTGGCTTTAGGGAGCCCCAACTCTTCTCAGTATTTTTAATAAGTTAATGAGCCTTGAGAATCTTGAGAGACCAGAGTAAGAAGCTAAGTAACACTTCCCCAACTTATTTAATTTTTTCCCAAGAAAAAATACCCCAGAATCAGTGTTACTTAGAGACCAGTTTGAGAAGTATAGATGACAGCCACTATCATAATTCCTTCCAGATGTATTAAACACTGACCACCTGCGCCTTTGCTAAATATTAAAAACTAATAAGCTGAAAAATGGAAAAGTATCCAAGTGCTAGGAGTTTTTGCCCATCAAATCAATCCACAAATATTTATTGTGTGCCTCTTCTGTGAAAAGCACAGAGCTGATCCAGCTGTGTTCTTGGCAAAAGGCATTACATTCTACCAGAGAGTAAGTAGTGTCTGAGGCACAGAGCTGCCCAGGCTTCTGGGCCACAGTGTACACTTTTGTTTCACATCATAGTTGCTCACAACCTGACTTTCAGTTTCCTAAAGCCCTGTGCTTGTGGGCTTATGTTAATTTAGCTGTTGCATGAGAGAAAAGGGAAAAGCCCTTCATCTTAACTCATTCTCTCTGGAATCATGGGAGTTCAATTTCTATTTCCTTAAGAATGACCCATTCCAGGGGCGCCTGGATGGCTCAGTAGGCTAAGCATCCAACTCTTAACCTACTCTTCAGCTCAGGTCATGATCTTACAGTTTGTGAGTTCAAGCCCTACATCGGTCTCTGTGCTGACAGCATGAAGCCCGCTTGAGATTCTCTCTCTCTCTCTCTCTCTCTCTCTCTGCCCTTCCCCCACTCACTCTCTCTCTCTCAAAAATAAATAAACTTAAAAAAAAATTTTTTAAATGAATAACCCATTCCAGGGGCACCTGGGGAGTTCAGTCAGTTGGGCATCCAACTTTAGCTCAGGTCATGATCTCACAGTTCACGAGTTTGATCCCTGCATCGAGCTCTGTGCTGACAGCTCAGAGCCTGGAGCCTGCTTCAGATTCTGTGTCTCTCTCTCCTTTGGCCTCTCTTCTGCTCATGCTTTCTCTCTCTTAAACATTTATTTAAAAATTAAAAAACAAAAAAGAAAAAGAACACATTCCAGGTTAGGAGAAGATGGGACACAGTCTTGCCTGGGATAAGACAGCTGTTCGGAGGCAGCAACAGAAATAGTGCTGTGATCAGAGAGATGTACATAATGTCTCTCATCTTCCCCATACCTCTCAGGTTTAAGCACTATTGATACCTAGCGGAACACAAAGAATGTCTAATTTGTTAGGGTGTATGGGGGTTCAGGTGGAGGACAGTTTCTAGTTTTTGCCTCTTAAGATAGGTTCTTGACTGTATTTCTAGCTAGCTATGTTGCCTCAAGTGTTTCACTTCCTCTTTCTGGGTGGATTGAACGCCTCCGTCTTGCACTGTAAAAGGAGTCGGCCCCTGCAGGAAGTCTTTAAGGGGTCATTCCAGTTCTGACACCATGATGCTGGGCAAGGCACTGAGATGGCACCGTTGCAGTCCTGGTAGTGGGGGACCAGGGAAGGCAGGGTTTGCCACGGATGACAGGGAAGAAAATTAATCACGATGTGTGGACAGAGGAACTGTCACTCTCAGCCCAGGGGCTTTCTCTAAATGCAAAGCTCAGATAACATCACCTCCTGCCATCACAAAGGCAAGACTAAAGGCTGATGTCTTGTTGGAAGTACTAATGAGTTACTGTGAGTAAATGATGTGGAAATACATAAATGTTAGGCAAAAGATAAGCACTGCAAATTACTATTATTGCCCTTGGATACAATTTTCATTCTTTTCATTCTTTGGGCAAAGCCCCAAGTGAGAACGCAAGTTTGTTAGTAAGCACTGTTCGTGCCCTTGAATAAGATTGAGGAAAGGCCATCTCTCTCTCTGGGGACTGAGGGAAGCCTTAGCCCACTTCCTTAAGAAGAATTTTCAGATACCACGTTTGCAACAACATCTACCTGAGCTGACTTCTGCCTCCTAGTTTGTCAAACCAAGGACTGAATTTTAGGAATTTCTATAAGGCACTGAGCTGCTCTTTAGCAGAAATGGTAGAAGACAGGGAACACGCTCTGAGGGGAGATTAGCATAAATATTCTGATAATGATGATAACTGACATTTGTGTTGTGTTTTAAGGCTCGGCGAGCACTTTCACATACACTTTTGCCCCTCCCTGTGAAGTGGACAAGCAGATATTACTCTCCTTGCTTTAAAAATGAGGAAAATGGGGCTTGAGTGGGTAACTGGTAATCATGGGACTTATACGATAAAGGAAATGTGGGGGATCCCTAGTCCAAATCCCTCATTTTACAAATAGAGAAACAGAGGCCCAGGGAAGTTAAATGAATTGCCCAAAGCCACACAGCTATCAGCACTAGAGCCAGAGTGCCAATGAGGTCTCAATGTCCCTGGCATGGGCTGGGCAACATTGATGGGGGAGTTCAGACCTTCTGGTACCCAGGCCTTGACTGGATTCTTTCTGCCACTCAACTCTGAGTCTGTTGAATAAAAGTTAAATATCTGAGCTAATTTTGGCCCCCAGAGCCTCCTGCTATCTGTGGAGTCCATTTAAGGTTCTGGAAGTGAGGGAGGAGGGAGAGTGGTGGTAGGGAGGCTTAGAATGATATTTAGACGCTGTTGATGGCATTTTAAGAGTATCTTTCCTAGACTAAAAAACATAGACTAATGGGAAGCATATCACAAAGATAGAGATGCAATATTTTTAAATAGTACCAAGAAAAGCTAATATGGTTTTACTTCCCCAATTCAAGTTTCAAGAGGTTTTCTTGGTGCATTTATCTTTGTGTCTGCCCCCCTCACCCCACCCTCTGCCATCACTCCTGCTACCTTAGGATGTAGAAACAAACTAAATTCGGGTTCAGAAACTCCAACAGATCACCTTTTCCCAAAAGGTCCATACATTTTCACACATCTCCTATACCTAGACTGAGTACTAAGCCTATAAAAACTTCAGCTCCTCAGAATTTTGCAATCACAAGACCATTCAAGCAGATGCTTTTCCAGGACTTCCTACAACTGTCACACCCTGCATCAAATTAATTATGTTGAGTCAGAGTAGAAAAACACTTCTCAATTGTATCTCCAGTGGCTTTATTTGCATTCTTCTAGAACACAGGATCCTCCGCTGGGCTGCACACTTCTCAGAATTCATCCTCTTCTCTCCAGTGAGCACTGAGCTCACAGAAGATGCCTCTATGCCCCACTCCTGTCTCTGCTGCCAAAGTTCCTGCTCAGCTCCTAAGAGGCAGTGGAGCCCAGGGGGCCTGGTGTGGAAATAAGAGACTCTTCATACCGGGGGAGAAAAAAAGGAATAAATGATCATGGAATTTGATTAAGAGAGCCTGATTTACAGGGAAACACAACCATGGAAGGCTGGAAAGGGGTGGAAGGTGGCTCAAGAGGCCAGTGCTGGGTAGATGGAGACACACATAGAAAAGGAAGTTAAGGAAGGGAAGCAACCAAACCCCTCTGTTGGGCAAAACAAAATAAAAGTAGTGGAAAAATAAGAAGAGGCGAGGAGCAAGCCAAGGGAGATATTGTTTTGTATTATCAGGTGTTTATATTAAAAATGAAATTAGCTTCATGGAAGGTCAGAGACAGAAGAAAGTCCTGGGAGATGGCCTAGTGAGGTCAACTTGTTTGTTTGCATGCCAATGTGAAAACGGAAGCCTTGAAGGGTTCTGGCTCGAGGTAAGTTACAGACAGCGCAGTACCTCTTCTACGATATGCAGCTTCCTTCCATTTTCCATATGGTTCTTCTCTGCGTACATCTTGCTCTTCAGTTTTCACCCTTTCCTCCCTCTCTCTGCCTCTCTCTCTTTCCAAAAAGGGCAGTTTCCAGAAAGAAAAACAAGGACTGACATTTTAAAGCAGCTCCAGGAAATCCCCAAACCCTGCATTTACAGCAACGTGATTGGCAGCCCTTCCGCACGATTGACAAAGTCAGCATCGAAACAGGAAATAGGAGACATCAAGGCACCAAAAACCAAGAATTCAAAAGAAAGAAAAAAATTACTCCTGAGCGGGCAACGTAAAGTCTTACCACCACCATTTCTTGTGTCATGTAGCACATTTTGTTTTAGTTCTTTTTGAGGGCAATGAATTTAGGTTAGCGATTTATTGATGAGCTTCAAAGGGTGTAAGACCATCCTAAAATTTAATTATGAATATGCATTTTCAGCCCAGGGGGTCTATAACCTTTTTTAATAGACCCCTGAAAGAGTCATGTCCCAGAGAAGATCAAGAACTTCTGGAATACAGTATATTAATTATATTTGGGCCCATGTACGGAGTGGGTATTCCACCAAGAAGTGCCAGCCAACTTTCCTGTATATGTCAAACCAGGTGCAGGATCAAAGCACCTTCAAAGCAACCACAACAGGGAAGCAAAGGGAGGCAAAATTGGTTTTTAAGATAGTGGTAGTCCTAAAAAGAGACAGAATGCCATCTTGGGACATCCAATAGTCATTCTAGTCAGGTATGGCAGCCAATTCCATTATGTTGACCTCCACGGGTCAGAGTTATAAGCTGAACCTCCTAACATTTCCTAAAGTCACAGCTCCAATAGCCATGAGTTTATCTTTTAAGAAACCTCAAACTTATCTAAGAGACAAAGCAGTACATAGTGTCTCTCAAAATATGCTCTGCAGATGTTGTAGCACAGAAGGGTCCTAGGATAAACTAAACGGGGGAAAACTCCTTATCATCTCCCGTCTTGGAGGATCACAATAAGAAATGGTGTTTTAAAGCCTCTGAGAAATCCTATCATAAATTAGTCATTTGATTTTCTTTAACCCGATGTTTACTGAACTTACTTGACCATGGCGCTCTCTTTTTTACATGATATTGATTCGCATCTTATAGAATACACACCAGAAAGTACTTACATAGTAGAATGGGACCTGAGCTAGAAGGCAGGAGGCCTGGATTTTAATCCTTGTTCTATTACTGGATTGTGCGACTGTGTGACATAGGTCTTCTGACTGCTCTGAAAGTGTAGAACATAAAAGGCCTCCCAGATTCTTATGGTGATCTAGCCACTCTGATCTCTGGGTTGGCTGATGGCATATAGCCCTTTTCTATCTTTGATTTTGCATATCTTTATCCAGGAGACTAGACAGTACCTCCTATGTCAATAAGCCATTGTTCCTTGAGAATCCTTTGGAAATGGGACATACAGGCTTCCAGTTATGGAACGAATAAGTCACAGGGATGAAAGGTATGGTACAGGGAATACAGTCAATGGTATTATAATAGTGGTATATGGTGACAGACCATAGCTACACTCATGATGAGCATAATGTAGCATATAGAATTGTTAAATCATTGTGTTGTACACCTGAAACTAATGTAACATTATGTGTCAACCATACCTCCATTTTTTAAAGAAAAAAACTCCTTTGAAGAGAGAAGGTAAAGGTCTAGGCACTAGAACAGAATGGAACCAACATTGCAAAGTTGTGTCAATCATTAGACCCTATTCAATACAAAGACAGCTAACAAATGTTAATATCACATAAGAAATTTAAGCAAGTGACACTATCTAAAAAAACACAACAAATGTTACTTTAAAAGAAACCGTTCTATCTGTTCTCACCTCCCTACTCCCATCCCCCTTCATGAATGAAGAATCTAAGAGAAGAAGTAATCATAAAACAAAGTTTCGTAGAATCCTTCAGCCAGAGTGATCATATGATGATTAGGTTAATAGTGCCTTCTTAACAAAATTTTTCTTTTCTATTTAGAAAAAAAATTTGTGTAGTTTGATTATTTATTACCAAAAAATCAATACAAAACTTCAGTATCTTGAAAAACACTTTCACCTTCTCACAGCACTGCTATATATAACAGAGAATAATCATAAGCAGCTTGCTAATCCAGATGGAGCAACCTTCAAATTATACCCAGGCACACAGTGGTTTATTTACCCACCCCTTCCTTTCTCATAGAACTTAAAAAAAAAAAAAAAAACCCATAGGAAAAAAAAATGTCAGAAAATCTGAGGGACCCTGTCCAAACAGGACACAGTTAGTTCAGTGTCAATAATTCACATTTTGCAACAAAGTATATGGATATGATTTCTTTTACAGAAATTTCAGTGTTTAAAAATGAAATTAAGGCCATCAGATCTGCAGCTTAAAAATTCACACCCAAAAAAAGAAATGTGAAAATATTCTGGCCTCTGAAAAGGGTCTATACTATATGTAGGTAAGGATTACCATAGTCCTTAATTTTGAGGAACCCAATTGACTTGAGAAGTTCATATAATTGCATGGCTTCTATTGGATGCTCTTGGGGCTTCCTGATGGTAGAAAAGTTCTTCCTTCTCCTCTTCCTCTTCAGGTATAAGTTGAAGCCTATACCTCTTTGAGCAACACCCTCTCCCTGAGAATTTCCAATATAACCTTCACATCTTCACCAGTGCTTCAATAGTTCTGGTAATGGAGCTGGGTTTTTTGCAAATTACACAGCCTCTTTGAAACCAGTAAGATTTTACCAAGCATGACCATGTGACCTTAAGAGCACATGCCTCTTTTCGAAGGACCAAAGTTATTCCCACAGGCATCATTATCCTCTGGAAGAATCCCCTATCTCAGAGGAAAAAAAGTGCTGGCTGCCGCTCACTTTCAAAGGTATTTGAGTCAGTAACCGCCCTGACAGCAAGCTTTCCCAGGGATTTCTAGAGGCCTGGGAGCACTCTAAGTACTACCTGTGAAGGTTTTGAGCTCTTGCACAATCCATGGGGAAGTACTAAGGCTCCATGTGCTTTCTGCATCCCAGGTACAGGAAGCGCTATAAAAATTTTGCAGGCATAACACAGGGAAGATGTCATAAAAAGCAGGGGCCCAGAGCTGTAGGCAACAAAGCCAGAGATAAGTTGGAACTTGTTCCACGGAAGGGCTTTCCCCAGACACCACTGTGGCAGACACCCAGACAGCCCTAGTATCCAAGATGGGCCACAAGCTATCACTCCCAGGGTATGCTCCTCTGGTCTCATGCCCGTCTCCCAGGTTCAGCTCTTTGTTTTCACAACGGCTCTCCACTGGACAGTAGGTTCCAGAAAGGCAAAAACCTGCCTCTGCATCAGACACCTAGTAGGGGTTTGACCACAAATTCTTTGGTGAAGGAATAAAGAAGCTTGTACCATTTTGATTTTCCGTACAAGAGCACATCTGAAGCTGTCAGTGGGAGTCTCACTTCCTAGTTTAGCCCCGCAGATGCCTGCCTGGGGCTGCAGGGAGTTGCTCAGGACAAAAAACTGCAACAAGCCACCTTCAGTGCCTGTGGCTGAAGCCCAACTTTGCTGAGGCCATGCTGAGGAGGGAAACTGTGGCCGTTTGTAGGGGCCTCCGGGAAGGCCAGGAAGCTGGAACTATCCGGAGACCCAGCCACGCTGGATCCCAGGCAGAACGTGCAGAATAACACTCCAAGCTGTCTCAGGAACACTCTGGCCTGATGGCCCGAGGCAGGATTGCTGTTTCTGCCTCAGGGCGGGGGCCCAAGCTGTTTCTGGTCTCACTGAGCCTGCTTCACCGGGGTGAGGATTGATTCAGAGGAAGAGCTCACAAAAAGAAACCCGAGGCGGTGAAGTGCTGCGCAGGAAGTGGGGGGCCTTGGAGCCAGAGCAGAGCTCAGGTGTTTAGGTGACACGCCACAAGAAAGCTGCCTGAACATCAGGCCCAAGAACAAAACCCTGCCTCCATTTGCATTTGAGGGACTCTCTTTCAGGAGTAGGTCAATAGAACCTACTATTATTCTCAGGCAGATGCGCTCCACGGTTGGCCTCTGCCACTAACCAGATGGTTGAGCTTAGACAAGTGACCCTTCTGAGCCTCATGTTCCTGGTCTGGGAGCCTTTGGGAGACTTGAGCAAAAACCATATGCTAAAGGATCAAGCATTTATGCAGTAAGTTTCTTTCCTTCCTTTGCTAGTCAGCATTAGTGAAGGTGAAAGACGAGGTCTCCAGGAAGAAGGTAAAATCTTACTGTGAGAGATAATACACACACCACACACAATATACCACATGTATACACCCCACACATACACACACCACACACCACATCCACATATCATACAACACAACACATACCACACACACACACACACACACACACACACATCCACATCCACATCCACACACCACATGCTCACACCATACAACATAAACGACACAAATATACACACCACACACATATACACATACACACCACATACATACACACCACACATAATACACAACATACACGCACCACACAATACACATACCACACACACATACACATGCTAACTTGAAAACATTTATGAATCGACAACTCTAAATTCCACAGTTCTTCCTTTGGCTGCTCCCTGATTGGAACCAGATTGCCTTCCCCCCAGCTGTTTCTGGGGCAGAGTTCCTCTAAATGTGGGTCTATTCATGGTGATTTCGTTTCCTTTTCTCAGTCAACAGTCATCTGACACCATTACCCGGGTGCTCTCTGCAGCCCTGTCCTTTATTAGTTCATAAATCTGGGAACTGAAGGAACGTTTACAAAAATTCATAAAGACTCCACCATCTATTGAGTGACTACCGTTCCTGGCATACTCCGAGGTGTCTGATCCTCACAACGCCCAGCAAGATATTCCTATAATTCCCTCACACAACAGATAAGGACATTGAGGCTCAGAAAGATCAAGAAAATGGCCTGGGACCTCACAAGCACTAAGGGGCAGGATTTGGCCCCAAATGACCTCTCAGCCTAAGCTGTTTCCACTGCCCACTGCAGCCTGGCAACATAAAACCCGATTGACTCTTGAGGAGTTCCCAATCCACCATCCTGAGAACCACCCGGACTGTTCCTCTCCCGAGTTTCTCCTCGGGTTCCTCCCAAGCTCCCTCTCCTTCCCTCTGACCCTTTTGCTCTTGGGAGCCGCAGGCTTTACCCTGCTGGAGCAGTGCCTTGTGGGCAGAAGGCTGGAGGCCTCTACTTCCCTTGCCCCCACCAGCATGGCCAACACAAACTTCTCACTGGAAAACGCTGTGTCCTGTAGACAAAGGCTCTGTGTGACGTTCTGGTACCTGCCTGACAAGTCTTCTGTGAAAAGACCCAGCTGGGGTAGCTGGGCTGCCAGGCCTGGGCGAGGCAGAATTCATCAATAGCTTCTCCAGCCACGGAGATCAGGCTGGACTGGGGTCAAGTGCTGCCTACCTCAGTGCCTAAACCCTCCCTGGCCTTGGCTAGCCAGGGCCCTTTTCTGGAAAACAGCAGGAGAGCTGAATTTTCAGGGTCTGGGGCTAGAGGGGGCTTCACAACAGAAAATGGGTTTGGAGTCGACCATTTCCAGGGTTAAATCCCGGCTCCATCACCTTCTACCTGTCTGACTTAAGGAAAGTAGCTTCTGCTGGGAGATCATCAGCTATAGAGGAAATGAAAAACATCCACTCTTCTTAACCCAGTGCTTGGGTCTAGTCTCCCTATCTCTGGAATGCAAGAGTTGGGCCACAGGCCCTTGAGGTTTCCATCTCAAACGCTCTCTATGCAGGCTGGGCTGGAGGTGTCCTTCCTGCTCCTGGGACAGTGGATGAGATGCAGGATGCCCTGTTTCTCCCAGAGTGAACTCAGCCCTGTAGGAGAGTTCCCGGTTGAAATCAACAAATTGTATTGAACACCCCATGACATCCTGTACTCTTTTAAGGGCTCCGGTTACAAAGATAAGCATAGGTCTTGCCCGTAAGGAGCTCATAGACTAAACCAGGAGGAATGATAAGACTCATAAAAATAAGTACAGTATGCAGTGGGAAGAGATAAGTGTAGTAGGAGGGGTACAGATAAGACCTTGAAGGCTGAGAGCAGAAAGAGGGTGATTCTGGGCTGGGAGGGTGATAAAACCATGGCCAGTCCTTAAAGGGTCTTGAATGATAATTTGGCCATTATGGGGCCAGACTGTTGGGAGCCATCAAAGGCTTCTGACCAGGGCAGTGGGCAGATTCAGAGCCACGGTGGCTGGAGCAGTTCTTTAGACCTCCACCACCCAAAGCAGCCACTGTGGAATTTCTAACAAGGAAGGACTCCAGTTCCACCATTTTACAAGGTCTTTGTTCTCTGAATTCAGGGTTTGAAACATGCAGTGGTTTAAAGGCTGACCTTTATTCTTTGTACCACAGCCCAATGCCCACTCTCTCTCTCCTCTGGGTCCTCTCAGCCAGCCTTCTCCCTGCATGAAAGATAGGAGACTGAGGCATATGGGACAGGAGGCAGGCATCCAGCTCAGGGAAACAGTTCTGGCTCAACAAACACAGCACCCTGGGATCTTGCTGCTCTGCCAGTTTGCCTTGGCCCAGCTCACAGCCTTCTGGGAAGGAGTCGGCCTGTTGAGGAAAGGATGTGTCAGTGATTTGGAGTTGGCTTGATTTCCCCCAGAAGCGTGTGCATGGGTGTGCGTGTGTGCCTGTGTACCCAGGACTAGGTGTTTTGCAGCTACTTTGTAATCTAGGTCAGAACTAAGCAGCCCTCGGTACCTCACCATCCAGAGAAGATAAGATTGAATAATCCTCTTCAGGACTGAGCAGCAATAAACTAGCCCTCTGGATGTAAACACTGATTTACCATTCTCTATGTTAGCAAAAAGGGTGGTGGCTTTGGTTAAGTCTCCCAGAGAAGCAGAGGTCTGCAGTGGGCCCACACTTCAGGCAAGAAACACAGAAGAGGTAATGGTGGATTCTGTCCCAGCCGAGTTCCTGCCACTTGGCTCTTCAAAGAAAGCATGTACAGGGACCCCTGGATGGCTCAGTCTGTTAGGCATCCATCTCTTGACTTTAGCGCAGGTCATGATCTCACGGTTCGTGGTTCAAGCCCCACATTGGGCTCTGCTCAAGCAGTGGAGAGTGCTTGGGATTCTCTCTCTCCCTCACTCTCTCTGCCCCTCCCCGACTCGTGTGCTCTGTCTCACTCTCTATCTCTCTGCAAATAAATAAACTTAAAAAAAATTGCTTTACAACAACGACAAAAACCATGTACAAGGCTGAACCCAACAAGGCCATGGAGGTGAGAAAGACTCCTCAGGTTTTAGGCCTTCTGCTGACTCCTCAGGTTTTAGGCCTTCTGCTGCCATTCAGCTACCATGTGACCTTGACCAAGTCACCTTGTCTCATTGCCATTCGTTTCCTAATCTATAAAGTGCAACCCATGCTTTTAGCAATGTGCCAACCAGGAAGAAAATCCCCAAACAGTTCTGGGTAATCAAAAGAAATTACTCTAACTGTCAGTCTATCTCATATTCTTTACCCAGAGAAAAGCCCTTGAAGATCTTCTCCTGGAGCCTGGGTGTTTTTAGTTTACATATAATGAGAATATGGCTTGGTTTTCTGGCTTCCTGTTCTACCACAGATGACAGGCAATTGATTAGCAGGGGTTGGTCTGTTAGAGATAGACATACTGATGACTGACAAAAACATAGAAGGCAACCAAGAGAGCAAGGAAGGGAAAAGAAATATCGTAGGGCAGAAACAAAACCTTTAAAAGCCACACAAGTCATTTAGTACTATGGCAAACACAGGTACATGTGTCAGTATCTCTCAGGGCCATCATGCCTAGGAGCCTACTGTGATAATGGATACTTTCAAGGACTTAGCAAAGCAGGGCCTTATATAGACTATTATTTTAGAAAAACTTCCTTCCAAACATTTTAAGTAAATAAAGTATTAGTGCTTAAAAGGAAAAGTCTCTGGTATTCTGAATGTTCAGACATCGGGAAAGACGTGTATGATCCAGGAGTGCTCTGGAGGGCAGAGTCATACCTGTTCTCTGAATACCAATGTTTGGAGCCCAGGATCAAATCAAATAATAGGAAAGGAGAAGCTCCCAAAAAGGTATGAAACCCTATCCAAATTAACAATTGGGAGAATGGGGAGTAATCCCTTGGTCTCAAATTGTTCTGGAACATGGACTATTTAGGAATGGTTCTAACAAACATGTTTATTGATGAGTTAGCCTGAAATGCAAATTTGTTTTGCCTTTATGCATGTTCCCAACACATACCCACTGTGGGAAGAAGGAAAGGGGGAACCAGAAAATAAAATTTCTGACCAGAGAAAATGTCCTTTTCAATGAGTCTTGCTGTTGTCTTTAGGTCCACATGAACCCTATGGGCTAGTAGAGAAATTTAACCAATTAAGCCCCACGCTTTTACTGCTACTGATCAGGTCCTGTGCTAGGTATATGGGAGATGAGGGGTGCCTGGCTGGCTCAATCAGGAGAGCTTTTGACTCTTGATCTCAGGGTCTTGAGTTCAAGCCCCACATTGGGCATGGAGCCTACTTACAAAAAAAAACAAAAAAACAAAAAAAACCCTGTAAAACAAAAACAAAAACAAGAAAATTCATATAAGACAGAACAATGAAAAGCACTTTAATCCAATCACACAGAAATAACCAACATTAACAAGTTGTAGAGTTGTTCATCTAAATGAGTACATTAATAGGATCACATGGCACATTGGGCTTTTTTTGCTCAAAAAAATTATGGGTCCCTGAATGCATTCAAAGTGCTGAGAGAAGGGGAGCCTGGGTGGCTCAGTCAGTTAAGCGTCTGGCTTCAGCTCAGGTCATGATCTCACAGTTTTTGAGTTCAAGCCCCGCATCGGGCTCCGTGCTGACAGAGCCTGGAGCCTGCTTCCTATTCTGTATCTCCCTTTCTCTCTGCCCCTCCCTTGCTCATGCTCTGTCTTTCTCTGTCTCAAAAATAAATAAACATTAAAAAAATTACTTCAAAATGATGAGAGAAGAAAACCCCAGAGACACATCATCAACACTAGGAACATACATTCCCATCTACTCCAAATAGAAATTCCTGAAATATTAACAATATGAGTATAAATAAATGAAGCCTTAAAAAGATGATAAGATAACAAAGGACACTAATTATGTAACATCAGGGTAGGATGACTTCTTAAGCAAGACAGGAAACCCAGAAACCGGAAAAAAAAATACACATTTGAATACTGCAACATTGAAAACTCCTACATGATGAAAAACACTGTAAAGTTTAAAGCCAAATAGTACACTTGGGTAGGATATTCAAGACATTTAACAGAGCTTCAAAACACAGTGTCCTTTCTTTCTGCCAACAGACACTTAATGTACAAAGAGTGCCTACAAGGAAGAAGAGCTCAAACATCCAAATAGAAAAGTAGGCAAGGAATATAAACAAAGAATTCACAGAAGAAAGGCAGATGGCCAATAAACACAAAAAGATGTTCAACTTTACTGTTGTCAAGGAAATGCAAAGACTAAAAACAGTAATGGCACCTGGTGCTTATCAGGAGGTGTGTAAGCACGTGCTATCATCGACTGCAAGTCCAAGTGAAAAGGGCACACCTCTGGGAGGTAGGAGATTTGTTAGAATCTAATGTGTGTACTTTCCACATGTGTACTTTTTGACCCAGCAATTCTACTTTCAAGAATCTCTCCTGCAGAAACAATAACCCAGGTTCATAAGTATACACATCAGCTGCGGCACATTTTGTAACAGAAAAACATTCGAACTGACCAAATTTCCATCAGTAGGTTGTGTTGATTATCACCTATCCATGTGAAGGAGCACTATGTAGTTGGTATAAAGAGTCATATTTTATATGTGTAGACCTAAAGTGATGTATATAATAGTTTTTTTAGGTTTATTTATTTTGAGAGAGAGCCCACACAGATGCATGTGCAAGTTGGGGAGGGGTAAAGAGAGAGGGAGAGAGAGTATCCCAAGCAGGTCTGATCTGTCAGCACAGGGTCCCAACGCAGGTCTCAATCCCACAAACTATGAGATCATGACCTGAGCTGGGATCAAGAATCAGAGGCTTAACTGACTGAGCCACCCAGGCACCCCTATGATATACTGTTGGACAGAAATACAGTTGCAGACCAGTATGTACAGTAATATTTGGTTTATAAAAATAACTGCATGTGTATACACATAAATCTGTATCAGTATAAACCTAGGGAAAAGTCTAGAAGTATTTGAACCAAAATATTAATAATGCAAGTCTGAGAAGGGAGATTTACTGGTGAAGAGAAGGACTTCTACTTTCCTCTTTATAAAGTTTAAAAATACGTCAGTTATAATCTTCACTTTACATGTAAGCTTGCTTTGACATATAGAAGTTGTTACTTGCCAAGTTCAAATGACAGAGTTGCTACTGTCAGAACCAGGACTCCAGATGAAGTTCATATGGCCCCAAAGCCCATGTTCTTTCCATGTTCTTTGCCAGGCTTCTCTGCAAGAACAGCTTGCAGGGTTCTGCTCAGGCTCTTTAGGACCCAGGCAGGCAGGATTAAGTCTACAAGTAGCTCTGAAGCCATCTCTGGCGCTGCATTGCCAAGATGTCTTGGGGAGGTACTCTGCTTCTGACCTTTGCCCCTGTTTCCGGAACCTCAGAATTCCATGAGAGGTTCTGGTGGCTGGTCATTGAGGCACCAGGATGGTCTTTCTGAGATGGTTTTCTCTTCAAGTAAAGGTCACACAGTCTAGACTAGACTTTACTGTCTGCCAACCTGGAAACAGACAGTGGACTGGACCATCAGCGGATGCTGCCTCAGACCAATGGGGGATCACACAGCTTCAGGAGCCTGGGACCCTTCTATTTCCCCTGTGAACTCCTCTGAAGGCTGTGGCCCTAAGAAAAGAGAGAGTCCAGATCTAAATGCAGGAGCCTCCTGAGAGAACAATCCATGTGCCCTTGCTATGCTGAGGAGCTCCAAGCCACTTTCTGTGGACAATGTAAAGGAGCCCTTATCACAGGCAGCTTTGTTCTAACACTGTCCACCTGCTTGTTTGTCACCTGCCCGTGCTGCTCTGGACTCTCTGGCCTCTTGCCTGAACCAATATAACAGAGCAACCCTAACCTGGTTGACTTTCCCGGACTTGGCTTCTCCCTTGCTGGTCTCGTGGTGCTCACCTGATCCTGACTTCCTGATACACCCTTCCAGAACTTCTCAACAGAGCACTTCTGAGCAGCTGTGTCCTGGCCAAGGTGACCTACTGACAAGCTGATACATTAAAGCTGTCAGGGGTCACCGACTTAACCATCCTTACAGACATGCACACGCAGCCTGGTATATTTCCAGTGACCTGAGTCTGGACTGTAAGCTGCCCGAGGGCAGGGACCAGACAGCTTTGCCCGACAATCGTACACTCAGGACCCACCACATGGGAGGTTCACATTAGAGAACCTGTTGACTGAGTGACTACTAGATGAATCTATTTAAACTTCCTTCTCCCCAGCCACATAGGACAGCTTAAGTCATTCCAACACACTGGATAATCCACTCGGGCAAGATCAGCAAACTGTTTTCCGTCAAGAGTAAGACAGTAAATAGTTTAGGCTTTGCAGACAAGAGGCAAACTTGAGGCTATTGTATAGGTGCTTGAAAAGCAAGAGAACAAATTTCTATGAGATTTTTATTAATAAAACTTAAAACACAATAATTATAACAGAGTATATATAATTTTTATAATACAGGTCTCATAAGGAGAGAAAAAAATTTGTTTTTGAGGAATAACATTTCACTTAGGTGGGTTTCAAAGTCAGTGTCTTCTGGGGCACCTGGATGGCTCAGTGGGTAGAGCATGTGGTTCCTGATCTCGGTGTTGTGAGTTTGAGCCCCATGTTTGGTACGGAGATTGCTTAAATAAATAAACTTTAAAAAATTCTTTTTCCAAAGCCAATGTCTTCTATCACCAAAATCAATTGCAAACATTCATCTGTTAATGCTGGCTGATAGGTTATGAGATATTATGTATATATTCTTTGAAAATGAAAATTGAATTTCATAGAATTTTCATATATCATAAAAGATTATTCTTTTAAATTTTTTTTCAATGAAGCTCATCCCATGGGCAGTATAAAAACAGGCAGTGGGCTGCGTTTGGTTTCAGGCTGTAGTTTGTTAACTCCTGCACTTGAGGATAATAGAAAATAGGATACTTTTGGGGTGCCTGGGTGGCTCAGTCTGTTAAGTGTAGGACCTTGGCTCAAGGCATGGTCTCATGGTTTGTCAGTTCGAACCCCACATCGGGCTCTATGCTGACAACTCGGAGCCTGGAGCCTGCTTCAGATTCTGTGTCTCCTCCTCTATCTCTGCCCCTCCCCAACTTACCTTCTGTCTCTCTCTCAACAATAGATAAACACTAAAAAAAATAAAAATAAATTAGGATATCCTCATTCTCTCAGCTCAGCTCCCTAAATCCTACAATTTTAAAACCTTGACATTTCCAAGGCATTTTCAGTCCCTTCCTTGGAGCCCTTTCCTTCTCAAAAGAGGACACGTAGGAGGCTGAGCCTGACTGCTCCCGAGGAGGTGGTCAGGAGCTTCGTTATTGCCCAAATGCCCAGGATCACAGAGTGGAGTCAGAAGGGCTGTAAGCCCTTCCTTTCCCAAGGCTGTGGTGTTAGCTCTTTGCCAACCACACGAAAACCGCCGGGAAGGTCTTGCCTGTGCTTTTTCTCCAGCCCAAACCACGGAGGGGAGGCGGGCCTCGGAGCGCCTGTGTTAATGGGAAACAGCTGTGCTGGTCCAGCCCTGAGCACAGAAGGAACACATTTCAGTATCTAAAATCTCACTGCAGCCTGAAAAACCTATCATTTAGAAAAGACAACTGACCACAGCACAGAAATCAATGCTGGCAAAATGACAGAAATAAGGCACTAAGGGGATCTCACTTTTTGTAAATGTAGAGAGAACTAAGGAGATCAGGGACTTGTGAAAGCAGCGGTCACTCGTCCACTCGGTAGTTTAGTCAATGAATCTTTTTCACGGGCCTGTTATGTCCCCGGCACTGTATTAGGCCCCAGACACACTGCAGAAAATAAGACAGTTTCTGCTCTCATGGAGTTCATAGTACTATTCAATGGCATTTGCTAAAGTTCAGTATTCTGGGGCATGTTACTAACTGTGCCTTGAATTACCATGATTCAAATGGTAAAGCAGTTGGGGAAAGAAGAGATTCAATCAAGTCAATCATGTTATTTTATTCTAAGACTTTAGAACCTTTAGCATGCAGATTTCCACTGAGAATCTCCAAGCGAGGCAAGTAGAGGCTGATTTAACTATGGTGTCCTTTTTGTGAGGAGCATCTTGGGGCACCAGAATCACATGGAATATGGCTTGGGGAACATGGCTCTCAGGACCGTTGGGTCGAGTGCTTGTAGGCTCTGCACCGATCACTCACAGACTATCCAAGGTGCTCTGGAGTTTTCTGACTGATGGACCTGGTCTCTGTAACCACAGGGCCCAGCACAGGCAGCACAGCTTCACAAGGCTATCCTTCAGCTCCCTGCTGTTTGGCTCCTCCCTCAGAACAGGGCCAGAGAGGCTAGTGCTCAGCAGCTGGGAAAATTGACCCAGTTGCAGAGATAGCCTTAGGGAAGGTGGCCAAGAGGTCAAAGAGCAACATTCCTGGGTCTCCAGCAGAAAGTAGCTAGCAGAATGAATTAAAAAAAAAAATCTTGGGGCGCCTGGGTGGCTCAGTTGGTTAAGCATCCGACTTCGGCTCAGGTCATGATCTCACAGTGCATGGGTTCAAGCCCCGAGTCAGGCTCTGTGCTGACATCTAGCTCAGAGCCTGGAGCCTGTTTCAGATTCTGTGTCTCCCTCTCTCTCTGACTCTGCCCTGCTCTCTCTCTTTCTCTCGCTCTCAGAAATAAATAAAACATTAAAAAAATTTTTTTAATTAAAAAAATCTTTTTAAAGGCCCACACTAAGGTACAGCACAGTTACAGGTAAAACTCTGAGGATATAAAGAAGACAAAGAAGACACTAAAAGCTTCCAGGGGGGTGAAAAAAAAAAATCAGATCACACCCGAAGGAACAGTTGTAAGAATAGCATGGAGTTCACAAAAGCAGCATTGGAGGCTAGAAAACAATGCAGCCGTGCTTTCAATATTCCATATGAAAATGATTTTCAGCCCAGAAATCTCTACTTGGCTGGACTCCCAACCAGTGTTAGAATAGATGTATTTCAAGCATCGCAAAGTCTCAAAATTATTACCCCTCATGCTTTCTAGGAATTATTTGAATATGTGTTCTCCTGAAAACAAAAGCAAATGAATAAAGAGAAAGGCATGAGCTCCAGAAAACAGGAGATACAAGACAGGAGAGGTCCAAAGGGCATCTAGAATGATCACAGGGACAACAGCCATAAGGGAAGTGCAGAGGGCAAATGGTTCCAACTGGAACTGGATGAAGGGACAGAAATGGCAAAAGTCTTGGAGGGAAGCTTCAAGCAAAAAAGAAAGAAACAAAAAATGGAAAACACAAAAACCCAGTGAATCAAGAGATTATCTGACTCTGTGGAAAATCTTAGTTCTAGAATGAGAAGACCTATCCATGAGTTTGAAGGAAACTAACAACAACAGAAAGAGGTAATGATTAACAACAACAACAACAAAATATATATACATAAGAGAGGCAATGTGATCATAGTTTGCTCCTTGGCTCACAAGTGATTCATATCTATTTAACTACAACAAAAACACAAGTATCAATTTGGAATGGGAGGAAGGGAGGTTCTGAAGAGTGTAAGCAAGCTAATATTGTCCAATCATCCAAGAAAGTCAACAGATAGTGTTTAAACTTCACTTACCAAGAATGAACACACTGTATCCATATTATTGAGAAACATGGAGTTAAATACCCCAAGGAAGAGCTGAAACAATGGAGAGTGGTTGGGAGGCAGTGGGAGGTTGTGGAGAGGCAATCAGGGAACACAAGAAAGTGCCTTTTTTTATTTTTTATTTATTTTTAATGTTTATTTTTGAGAGAGAGAAAGACAGAGGAGAAGGCGGAGGGAGGAGGAGGAGGAGGAGAGAGAGAGAGAGAGAGAGAGAGAGAATCTGAAGCAGACTCCAGGCTCTGAGGTATCAGCACAGAGCCCGTTGTGGGGTTCAAGCTCACAAACAGGGAGATCATGACCTGAGCTGAAGTCAGACACTTAACCACTGAGCCACCCAGACACACCGGAAGTGCCGTTTTAAAAAAATAGAACTTTAGCACGATTTGGCCTTTTATGTTGGGTACATACAATTACTTTGATTTTAAGAATAGGGACGGTGGGCTGTTAACCAGGTTGTCATTGGCCAAGTGGCTCATGTCACTTCTCAGTTTCAAAGCTTGCCCAGTGAAAGCTCCTGGTTAATAAAAGCACAGCTCACCGCATGTTCTAGGCCTTTGGGACTCAAGGCGGGGTACAAACTGAAAATGTCAAACCTGAGCATGATGAGTTTACTGACACACAGCACCCCAGGCATGGACTGGAAGCATGGGGGAGCAACTGGGAACCTGTTAAAAGTGAACAATCTCAGGCCCATTGCATTTTGTAAGATCCCTAAGGGGATGCATAGGCGCACGAGAGCTTGTACTGGGATGATGGAGGGCGGCAGGGTAAGTGGGGTGGAGGGTTCCATTACCGATGATATTGTACAGACCCTTATAAGGTCAATGGTGACAGATCAAGAAAGTAATTGGGGGCACATTTTAAGTGTCTCTGGGGTTTTAGAGGTCCCAGTCCCCATTATAATAATCCCACATTACAATAAAATGTATATATCTACATGAGATTAATCGAATTATAGGAGACTAGTTGATAGGTATTTGAAAATTAAACATTTATCAATTAAAACCAACAAAAAGTACAGAGTCCAGGGGTGTCCAGTTTAGGCAAGAATCAAGGACAGGGAGCCTTGGGCCAGCCCAGATGCTATTGGTCAGTACCCTCTGGTTGCATGTGACATAACCCCCAGTCATTCCAGCTAACGCAAACAGTTCATTGCCCTGAATAATTGGAAAGTGTTCTTCAGTGTTACAGGCATGCCACCCAGGAATTTGGGTCCAAATAGTTGTGTATCTGGACTGACTTCGTTTCTCAGTTCTGCTCGCCTTTCTTTTCAGGCAGCTCCTGGCCATGTGAAGGACAAAAGGTCAGCTGTCTGTCTAACCTTATAAGCAGTTGTTCTCTAGCAGCTCTTCCAAATAACTTAGGACCCCAAAGAACTTTTGATTACGTACACTCTAAAGAAAATTCTTTCTAATATTTATTTTAGGGCACCTCAGTGGCACAGTTGGTTGAGCTTCTGACTTCGGCTCAGGTCATGATTTCATGGCTCATAATTCAAGCCTATGTCAGGCTCTGTGCTGACAGCTCAGAGCCTGGAGCCTGCTTCGGATTCTGTGTCTCTGTCTCTCTCTGCCCTTCCCCATTCACACTCTGTCTCTGTCTCTCTCTCAAAAAGTAAATAAACATTTAAAAAACTTCAAAAAAATTTATTTAGTTTTGAGAGAGAAAAACAGAGCACAAGCGGGGAAGTGACAGAGAGACAGACAGACAGAGAGACAGACAGAATCCAAAGCAGGCTCCAGGCTCTTATCCGTCAGCACAGACCTGACTTGGGGCTTGAACTCATGAACTGCGAGATCATGACCTGAGCTGAAGTCAAATGCTTAACAGGCTGAACCACCCAGGTGGCCCTGATTATGTGCACTCTAGTTATAAATGTTTAACTATAGTAGAAAATAAAACAGAAAATTTTTAAAACATGTATAATTCATTTAAAAAAACAATAAGAAATGTATTACCTATGAAACCTATGTGAATTTAAAGAACACATTCTTATGACAAAATTATATTTTCCAGAACAAACAGTATTTACTAAGAAGAGTGTCATTGTTTTTACACTTTGCAAATCTCTTTAATTTTAGGATTAAGAGAAGATAGCTGGGTTTGCCTATCTACTTCTGAATTCGTTTTGCTACAACATGTTGTTTTGGTTGAAGTATGGGAAGAAAATCTGGCCTCACAAAGATATATGGGTAGAGAAGGGAAGAATATTTTAATAAATTTTTCAGATAATTGTGGTAATGTTTTTTGGATACCACACCAAAATTTAAAAATGGTAGTATTGGGGGCCAAGGGCAGGCTGCCCCAAGATGGGCCACTTTGGCATGAAGATTATTTTGAGTTAAAAAGTAATCAAAATCCAGTAGATTCAGGAAAAGTTCTTTACCTCCAACAACTGCCTGAAAAGAATTTAGATAGAGGATCCTCTCCAAGAAGAAAGCTATTACCATAGATCACTGCTTTATGGTCGGAACTAGGTAAAGGGGACAGAGAGGACCGTGGCAAGGCCTGTTTGGCCAAAGTCCTCTGGATTTTCCATTGTTTCTGAGCAGCCTAGCAAACATTTGTTCACCAAACATTTATTCTTTTTCATTCTTCCTGAGGATTGTATTCTTTCCCTTTGGATCCCCAGACCCCTACCTCCTTCTTTTTAGTTCAGAATGACATATATACCTCATTTGCCCATCTTTGGAATTCCCATGTTTATATGGATTCCTCGTATGTATACTACCACATTTGATTTTCTCCTGTTACTCTGTCTCATGTCAATTTGATTCTTAGTCTGTCTAGAATGACCTTGAAGGGAACAGGAATTATTTCTCCCAGACAGTAGTTTATTAAAGGGTAGTTGTAGCAATGTGGAATCTGAAACCATACCAATAAATATCTCATACTCTGTTATGCTAAAATCCATTGAGCTGGGGTGCCTGGCTGGCTGGTTTGGTGGGGCACATGACCCTTGATCTTGTGGGGTTGTGAGTTCAAGCCACATGTTGGGTGCAGAGATGGCTTAAAAATAAGAAATCTAAAAAAAATAAATAATATCCATTGATGTGTCCTTCACTTTGAACGAGACTTCTTTCGTGAATGATTTTAAAACATCATGGATGGGTCATTTGAAAAGTATTGGTTCACTGAGTTTTGCACATCTTCCAATGTTGACCCATTTCATTACACAATATCCCATCATTTGCTATGACCACCTATCTCACCAGAAAAGCCCGTAAGCATTGGGAAACCGCTGAGCTCATGGGGAAGATACAGGACTTTTCAAAATTCTAACTTTTGCTTCAAAGCTCCAATTTTATTGTTGACAACAAAACTGGCATTTGTTTTCCTTCAAATGGCAAGCTCACCTCATTCGTTTGTAAGGAAACGTCTGCCAAATACCAAGTCTGAATAACCACGGCCTGCCGGTCAGTCCTTCTTTTCAGTCAAAATTGTTATTCTATGAAAAAACTCTCTGGCTCAGCTCATGGCTCAAATAATCACATGAATGTTTTTCATGAGACAATTGTAGTATTTTGTTACACAGTAGAAGAGCTTTATGTACATATAGGATTTCTCAGGAACAGATACCAAAGAGAGATTAGTTGGGCATGATGGAGAAATCATCGGTGAAGGAAAAAGGGCAAGAGCTAGGGGCGCCTGGGTGGCTTAGTCGGTTGAGTGTCCGACTTTTGCTTAGGTCATGATCTCGCGGTTCATGGGTTCGAGCCCCGCGTCGGGCTCTGTGCTGACTGCCAGCTCAGAGCCTGGAGCCTATTTGTGTCTCCCTCTCTCTCACCCTCCTGCTCATGCTGTCTCTCTCTCTCTCTAGAAATAAATAAAAATATTAAAAAAAAAAAAAAAAAGGACAAGAGCTAGAAAGAAACGTAAGGAAAGAGAGTCTTTGGCCCAGCATGCTGGTCTAAATCAGGGAAAGGAGAAAGAAGAAACCTTTCAGACTGCAGTAGATAGTTCAACAAAGAGTCAGTCAGGCCAATGAAGGGTCTTTTTTTTTTTAAATATTTTATTTATTTTTGAGAGAGAGATAGAGACAGCATGAGCAGGGGAGGGTCAGAGAGAGAGGGAGACACAGAATCTGAAACAGGCTCCAGGCTCTCAGCTAGCTGTTAGCACAGAGCCCGATGAGGGACTCGAACCCACCAACCATGAGATCATGATCTGAGCCAAAGTTGGACGCCCAACCGACTGAGCCACCCAGGTGCCCCCAATGAAGGGTCTTCAAGCCCAAGTCACCCGGTGTTGGAGTTCCACATCTCTCAAGAATGAACTTGTGCTAATACATGATCATTGACTGGGAGCAGACTGAGAGAAGCATGGCCTTGGCCAGAACCCGGTGGTGGATTTAGTGAACAGCAGATGCTCCCCAGCAGGAGATCTGAGTGGTGCATCTCATGGCTCCCACAAGCTTTCTGGGCACTTTCCATTTCATCACATCACAATATTAGAAGGATGTGTACGCAAGGGTGAAGGCATAATAAAATTAATCATTTTTACTGCTTCATTAAGAGATTTCCTATGTGAAACTGGCTTTTCCCTGCACACATGTGGCGATGAAGGATACAATGGCTACAAGTTCACTTTGGTGTCACTACATTGATTCGGGCCAATGTTACAGTAATTTTGTCCAATATTGTTTTTGTTGGAAACATTGTTTCACTATTGGTGAAAATGTCAACTTGGAGAAAAAGGCACATGAAATTTCAATACTATTATAAAAAGTTTTGACCTTATAAATCCTTGAAATGATCTCAGGACCCCAGGGAGCTGCAGACAGCACTTGGAGAACCACAGACTTGCAGGCAGCAATCCCAGAATTGGAGTGTGGTGGATTTTGGCTTTGTTTTCCTTTCTTGTTGTTGTTGGTGTTTGGTTGGTTGTTTGGGATGGTTCTGGCAAAAGTCACATATATAAATTCCCATATATAAATGTTTGCAGCAAAGATGTCAGGAAAAGGAACTGGTGAATTCCGATTCACAGATCATGCAGGGAGATTTTACCAAAAAAATCCCTTTACCCTGAGAAGGGTGGGACAGAGCGTCCCATAGGGCAATGGGAAAGTCCTGTTCCTGAGGGAGCCTGAGGCCAGGATCAGGCAGGAAAATGGATCATAGCTGAGGAGAAGGTGCCCATGCAAGAGCCCAGCCCCTGAGAGCACCAGGGTCTGCAGCCAGCTTGACAGCACATTAATTCAGCCCAGCAGGCAAGACCACATAAACAGGCCTTGGGCTGGGTCAAATTGTGTGTGTGTGTGTGTGTGTGTGTGTGTGTGTGTGTGTGTGTGTGTGTACAGGGACAGTATTCTACTGTGGCCTCCTTCGACAACAGTGGAGTGTGACTGTTTATGTTTCCTATCTTTGTCAGGCTTGACTCGGGAATTGGAACCTAGTGGGCCCTCAGGGGTAAGGAGTGGAGCAAGGCAGAGGGGGTCCACGTGCCAGAAGCTGGGGATGGAGAACACCTGTCCACACTATGCACAAACTGACGGAGATTATGGCACACAAGTCATTGCAGTTTTAAAATGGCATTGGTACATAAGGCAATTCTACCTGCCTAGCCTTCTCCACATTTACCACTGAACACTCTGCATCCTGTACTTGTTTATTCTCAGAATGACTGGATCTGTTTGTCTGTCTATCTATCTATCTATCTATCTATCTATCTATCTATCTATCTATCTACCTACCTATCTATCATCTATCTAACGGGATTATAGATTATCAGTTCCACTATTCACCTTCGATGTCCAGCTCTTCCCTCTTTCACGGGTCTGTTCCATGACACACTCTCCAGGTTTTGTCCTGGGAGATTCTCTGGCTGCTTTTTCTTAAGCTCCTTTGCACATCCTTAAATGATGCCTGTCGTAAAACCTCCCTTCTTGTCCGTAGGCAATCTGATCTGTCCCCATGCTCTCAATTACTTAAGAGCGTTTCTTTTTTATTTATTGAGAGACAGAGAGAGCGAGGGTGAGAGAGTGGGGTGGGGGTGGAGAGAGAGGGAGAGAAAAAATCCCAAGCAGGCTCCACACTGTCAACCTTGAAGCCCGATGTAGGGCTTATACTCACAAACTGTGAGATCATGACATGAGATGAAATCGAGAGATGGACATTTAACCGACGGAGCCCCTCAGGTGCCTTGAGAGTGTTTCCTTCTTAAAGCCACTGCGACACCTCCCCCTTCTCCTTGCACAAACATGCTTTCTGTGTGGAGTCCCCATCTAGACTTTTCCCGGGAGGCTGAGATAATCGGAGTAATTGGTACTCTACTGGCACCAAGGCCACCGTAAATCCACACACACACACAGGAAGACTGAAATCGGGTCATCTGGCGATCCAGATTTCTGGACTTGCGTGTATGCCTGTGTGTGTGCACGTCTGTCTCTCCATTGTTCAGACTGTCATTTAAATGAAAATATTTATGAAGACATTTGGAGAGGCTCTGACTGCAGCCCCCCTGAGAATATGTGGTTGCTCCATAAAATTTAATTGAGTAAATGTGTCCCTGTGATGTGCCAGGCGCCCGTAGTGAAGCTTACCCAGGTGAGAGTCAACGTCCTTCCCTGCAACAGCTGGGGGTAGAGCTGGGGGCAAGCGCCTACGCCACTGAAGTCAGAATAGATCCCAGCAGTCTGTGGAATTTTAAAGAATCTAAAGTAAAAGTACCATATTCATATATTTAAATGCATGCAATTTTTCATGTTTTAGCATCCTGAAGTCAAGCTGCAGCTAACAAAGAATTAGAGCATACTTTGTTAGAACTTAATTGGCAGGTGTTTTTTCCTTCGTTACTGAACAAAAAAGAAAGATGAAATTTACAATGGATGCTTAGATTAAATGAAAAATGTTATTTGGGTCACTCAAAGGACAATGAGATCAAACACGCAATCCGTAGCAACGTGTCCTTAAATCCCTGCTCCCATTTCTTTTGGTTTCTGACTCTCTAATACTGGGCAGCAGGCTGGAAGCCTCTCTCTCTCTCTCCATCCTGGAATCTCTACTCCCACTGGGTAAGACAGAGCCTCCCTGACATCTTCCCCACAGAGAACGCATTCCCTTTCCCTCTCCGTCCTTCCTTCTCTCTGGGATTCAAGTCAGCTCCCTATAAAGGATATACACACTAGCCTCACTCCTCTGATTCTCTCCCAGTCCTGCTCTGCCTAATAAGAAAGGAAGGGGCAAATGTTTGGCAGTTAGAATTGTCTTCAGCAAGGCAAAAAGGAAAGGGAAAGAGGCTCTGAACAGCCCCACAGGAACAGCTCTTGGGCTGGGGGGATACAACATGCAGATCATAGCATGGGTGAAGACAGGGGTGGGTGCACCAAGCGGCAGGGGACAGGAGTGGAATGTACGTATGACAGGGCATCCTGGGAAGGCTCAGATTTTGAACCTCCATCTGTGACCATTGCTTTCCAGGAGCTTCACATACAGGTACACATGCAGGCACCCATGCACGCAGGTGCAAACACGGGCACACGTATGCACCTGTGCTGAAGCGGTGAGCCAAGGCCTTCCTGTCCTATCTGCCATGGCACCAGGAAGGGAGAAGGCAGGGTCAGGGTGATGGCCAGTTTTCCTGGGATGGGAGAGGCCCAGGTCAGGCTGGCTGGTCTGAGGCCAGGACACCACAGTGACTGGAGACCCTCTCCTCCCCACCTACCCAAACGGAACTAATTCCAGCAGGCTGGTCAATATGCTCAAGGAATGGCTGCCCCTGGATGGTGCTGCCTCTTAGGTCTGGGGAGAAGGGGTTGGGAAGGTTGCCCGTGGGAAGGAGATCATGCTCCCCTAGGGCCTTGGGAAAAATAAGGAAGAGGTTAAAAGAATGAATCAGCAGAGTGGGGAAGGGATGAGGGAGCCCCACTCTGGCTCCCTGGCTGAGTTCTGGCATCGGGGTCCTCTGTGTCCAAGTTGTCCAGCAACTACTGGGAGTTTCAGGGTTCTCGTGGCTGGGGAGGGACATTCGGAGAACTTAGGGGGTCCCTGATATGTGAGAGTGGAGTGCATCTGGCTGATTGGACAGCCCCCCTCCCCCGCTCTGAGCTGAATGCTGCCCCTGTGCCCAGGTCAGACAGAAAGCCGGGCCTGGGCCTGCTGGCCGGGCCTGGCCCCTAGCAGAGCACTGGGCAGTGGGAACATAAATAAGAAAGGGGAGAGGCCGCTTGGGAGGAACTCACAATAGAGCTGAGGAAATCTAGCGTCAACACAGGTGGAGCCCAAGTCCAATCTGATCTGCAAATCCCACCCCAGGGCAGAGCCACAAGAGCTGGCTGCACCCTAGGGATTGCCCAAGGCCTGCTCAGAGCCTGTGGGAAAAGTCTGGAAGGCTTAGTTAGGCAGTGGACTCACAGGACCTCAGGCAGGTGGGAAGGAGGAGCCCTGAGACTCTTACACAGGCTATTTTACCCTCAGGGCTTTGGGAGCCTGGCCCACACTCAGCTTCCCGGCTTCCTCCTCAGCCCCTGGTGACTCCTGACTGCGGGGTGGGGAGGGGAGGCTGGGAACAGGTCGGGTTTAATTATTAATCATCTGGCTAGCCTGATCAATCTAGACCAAGGTCTCTCTCTTCCAGGCCTGTGAGATCCCCACTCACTGGGCTAAGCCTGTGGGGTTTTCTAGATGCTAGGAGAGAAGTGGGTGGGTGGTTCCCTGCGGCCCCTGGGTCTTCGGGAGGCACTGATTAGGTGCGGGCACCAGGCAGGAAGGCACGGTTTCCAAGGAGCAGGGTGAACTCAGGCCATCCACCCAGTGTTGACACAACTGTCATAAACTGTGCTTTGTTCCCAGCTCTGCCTGCGGAAGGTCCCTGAGAACTGGGTGGGCCTGGCTAGGTGGGGACGCGCAGTGAGGACAGATGGGTTTGGAGGGGACGCCCCTGGGCGCGCGGAGGGATGAAGCCGGCCTTGGAAGCCTGGCTCTGGGGCTGTGGGAGGATCCAACCGTTGAACGGCCAGACTTCGTGCAATACAAGCAGGCCTTGTGTATCCAACAGCCAGAGGCGCTTCCCAGTCCCGGCTGGGTGGGCGCCCTGGAGGGCAGGGTGGATGCAGCCAAGGGGTGGTGGGGAGGGCATGCAGATGCTCCCTGGCTCCCTGGTACCATTCCAAGGCCGCATCTTGTTCCTCCAGCCGGCTGGTCACTGACACCCATCCTGCGGCAGGCACAGAGGAGGGGACATACTCCCTGCCCTTGTAGACTCATTGGCTGACGTAGACCCAAACCTACAAACGGATCACAAGGGCGACCTGTGAAAGAGAGGCCTCCGTGTGTGTGCGCGTGTACGGCGGGGAGGACGATGTCCTGGGTCATGGCAGGGGAGCGGAAACACCTGTGAGGAGGTCAAACCTTCATAAAGAAGGGAACACCCACTGAGCATGTTAAAGAAAAGTCATAGTTTCCAAGCGGGCAAGGCCACTCCAGCCAGTGGGAAGACCAAGGAGCTGAGAAGGGCCTGTCTGGGGAGGATGAGGGAGGCGTGGAGCAGGGCCGAACCAGATAGGTGGCTGTGGGGGGGGCAAGTGGGTGGAGATGACCCAGGCATTACGAGGTGAGGTGAGGCGAGGTGCCTGGCCGAGGCATGCAAAGGGCAGAACACAGAGACTAGGAAGCGGCCCCACAGATGCACCCCCAGACGTGGACTGGGGTGGGGGGTGTGGGAACAGCATCCTACCTCCAGACAGGCCTGGGGCTTGTCGCACTGGCGCTGCGGGAACCGCTGGGACAGAGGAAACACCACTCCTTATGACTGACAGGAAGCCATTTCCCCCAGCCCGCCATGTCTGACTTGGGCTCCAACAACCTCAGACAAGCACAGGGCACGTGTCAAATGGGCGGAAGGGCAGAGGGAGGTGGCATTTGCCCAAGCCTGAGTGAATTCACTGCGGCTCTGACACAGGGACTCAAGGGTCCTAATTCTCAGCCCAGGGACCTGCCTCCGAACTGGAAAGTTCTCTCCCTCCTTGTCTTGCAGACAGACTGGAAGCCCCTCTGAACCCCTCCTCCCCAGGAGCAGGCCTTCTCAGACAGGTCTGAGGTGGCCCGAGGATGAGCCTGAAGGGGTCGGTGCTTCCTCCTGGCTGTGTCAGACCCAGTGGAGAACCCCAAAGAGTAAACGTCCGCAAGGTGTTCCCAGAACCCAGACCAGCGGGATCCCCACCCAGAATGCTCTGTTGCCACGTGGCACGGAAGACAGCAGCCTCCTCCTTGTCCTTCGGACTTGGCTCCTAGATCAGCTAAGTACCAGGAGAAATTTGAAAAGTAGTTTGGGGAAAAAAATCCGAAAAACAAAAAACAAAACCCACAAATTGAAGCCAGCACAACTGGCTCAGGTGAGCAAGGCAGGTGTGTGCAAAGATTGGGCCTTTTGACACTGGGAGATGTCACCCTCACATGAGGAACCTGTTCACACAGACTAGAAGTCATCCACTATTCTCACATGTAGGGCTGCCAGCTACCTAAGAACTTTCCCCAAGTCCCTCAGTGCTTCTACCCACACCACATACAGTCTCACAGGAGAATTCTAGAATACAGAGTCAAGTAGAACAATTTCTCCAGATAAACTGGAACACTTCTATTCTAACAAGGAAAGCTAAGTAATGGACACTACTTCCTCCTTTTGCCTTGGCTCCCAGGAGGCTCCCAGTCAAATCTGTGTATTTACCGCGGCTCCGTCAGCCCTTACTCGGCTCCGTCAGCCCTTACTCACATACTTGCCACCTTCAACTTTTCTCAGCTCTCACTTAAAATTTTTCTGTTGGTAGGGGCTCCTGGGTGGCTCAGTTGGACTTCGGCTCAAGTCATGATCTCACAGTTCATGAGTTGAAGCCCCACATCGGGTTTTGTGCTGACAGCACGGAGCCTGGAGCCTGTTTCAAGTTCTGTGTCTCCCTCTCTCTCTGCCCCTCCCCCACTCATGCTCTGTCTCTCTCTCTCAAAAACAAATAAACATTAAAAAAAAATTTTTTTTTTTGTTGGTTTATTCTGGACACACGTGGCCTGTGTTGTATATCATCTCAACTCCTTGTCGGCAGAGGTGGTAGGTAAATAAACAATGAAGTTTCACTCAGGAAGGAGAGGTTGAAAGTGCGAAGTCTGGCCAGTATTCTGGGGCTGTGGGAAATCCCCTTCTGATCACACCCTTGTACCTCCAGGTTACCCGAAAACAGAGAACAGGATGCCTTCCTCCCCTCCCCAAAGCAGGAGGAACCAGAGCAGTCCCCCACCCCTAGGCCCTGCTCCCTCTCTCACCCCTAGATCCAGCTCCCCCGGCAAACGCAAAGAGGACAGGAAGAAACTGCTCCTTGGGTGCCTGGGGCCTTCCGGTCTGTTTTTCCGCAGGGCAGTGTGGCTGCGGGGCCTGCCTTTAGCTGCTTTCTAGGGAGGGCAGGTGTTGAGCTCAGTTTCAGGAATGTAGCAATCCAGGTGTCAGTCATAAGACCTGCGTGCAGCTAAATTGGGCTCGCCAGTTGTCCCGAGCTCGTTTTTCCTGGTGGCCCTGCTCTAGAGGCTTTAGAGAGATGTGGGAACAGAAGGCTCCAGCCCTGAGACAGCCAGTGGAGAAGAGTCCTTAAGAGGATGGTTTGAGAGTCACACGGAGCTGGGTTTGAATCCCACCTCTGTCGTTTACTGGCTCTCGGACCCCAAGACAAACCCCTTTGGGTCCCTGAGCTTCATTTGCCTCATCTGTGAAATGGGAGAGTCACAGTGACCAGGCCAAGAGTGCAGCATGTAGACCTGCTCACTGGTCTTCAGGGCTAATATCGGTATTAGTGGTGGCTCTCCTGGTAGGAGAAAGAGTATGCGAGACTCACAGTTCCTCACTGGTAGTGACATGGCCCTGGGGGATGCCCCTGTTAGGCGGGACTCCAGGCCCCCAAAAGGCCTGCTGACCGTGCATAGCTCTCTGCCCAGAGGGGCCGGGCTATCAGCAGATCTCAGGGAGTCTTAATAGTCAGTCTTCTCAGCCATTCACAAGGACAAAGAGACCATTGGGAAACAGACTTTTGCTGAAGCACAGGCAGTATGAATCCGACTGAAAACTCCTGACACGTGCCCCAAACCCAGTCTGGTGACCACCCCTGCCGCCACCAGCTGCCACCATCTCCATCTGCCATGGCCGTGAGAATCCTCCTGCAAGCCTCTTTCACGCTGGTGTCTCTTCTACCTTGAATGATCTCCATTCACATCTTACCTGCCCTTCCCCCAGCAAAATAAGTGCCCCTTCTATTCCAGGCGCTGCTGGGGAAGTCCCTGGTTGACTTCTAGGGAAGTGCTTTCAAATGTGAGCAGAGGACTCCACCCGCACTGAGTCGCCCACAGCCTTGCAAAAATGCAAGTGTCCACGTGCTTCTATGACCTAAGGAGACAGAGTCTCCACGGACGGGCCAGAAATCTGTATTTCTAACAAGTTCCCCAGGTGATTTGGATACACACAAAACATAAAAAACAGCGATTTGTCTGGAGTCCTCCCTGAGGGTCCCAGTCCAAGGCTGGGCCTGGAAAATGCCTGAAGCAATCTAGCTGAAAGAACCCAGATCCCTGTGTGTCCTCAGCAGGACCAGCTGGGGCATCTGGATGCCAGCCTCCATCTAAGCTGTGTTCCCTCAGGCAAATCACTTCTCCACTCTGGGCCTCAGTTTTCTTACCTGCGAAAGGAAGGGCCAGGACTTGAGAGTCCCTGGGTCCCTCCTGTTCTGACCTGCTTGGAAATCCGGTCGGGACAGGTGCCTTTGTAGTGGGGGAGGAGAATGAAGAGCTGTTGGGGGTGAGTCCATTTCTCCTACTGCCTCTGTGGACAAATCGTTGCTTGCTAATGATGTTCTAAAGGGGGGCCAAGATCAGTATCCCAAGTGGCCTTGGCCTAGTTGGGGACTATGAAAAGCAACCTCAATGTCAAGGTCATGGCAGAGTTGAACCAGGGGCAGGCATTGATCCTTGGAAGAGAAGTAAGCACAGAGAGTGGGTCTGAATATCAGGGCTCCGGCTCGGTCGACTGGCTCAGAACCAGGATGTAGGGTCTTTAAGACTATCAGAGGGAAAATGGGAACTCTCGGGCAAGGCAGGAAGACTGCAATTCACAGGGTTCCCTGGCGGGACGTCTCCACTGCACAGCTCCAGGGAGGGCCATCTTGTTGCTCCACGAGACACAGCTCCAGGGAGCATCGTGCACACAACCAGACATCCTGCCTCCTGAACTTGGGGCCGAGGACAAGCTCCAGGCTCATTCACTACTTTGGCCGATTGGGGCACGGCCAGCATTTGCAGGGAAGGATGCTTCTCCACCCCTCCTGGTTGGGAACTGGAGGCCTGAGCTCAGCTCCCAGATGGCCACAGTAGGCTGAGGGTGGGGCTAGGGAGCACAACAGGCTCTGCAGGAACTTTCCTCAGATCTACAATGCGCTCTAGCTAATTACAAGCGGCCCCACTCACTTTGCCCTCTAGGGCCAGACTGCCCAGCCCCTCCCCATTGACTCGGGAACACTGCCAACAGGAGGGAAGGGCCCCACAGAAGGTTCCAGGCCATTCAAAGAACTGGCCAACTGGGCCCAGGAGACCAGAAGACATTGTTGAGAAAGAGCATAAGATTCCAAAAGTAAACAAAGTTCAGTGCTATGCAGAGAACCACATGTTTTCACCAGCAGTTGCCTTAAACCTGAAATAACCCAGAGGTGATTTACACTACTGTCCCCCTTTATGCCTGAGAACTCAGGACTTAGGAAGTCACAGGGCTAACAAGCCCGCAGACTGGGAATCAACCATCTCACAGCTGATGGAATGGCCAGAAATGAACTGACTTGTTCTGGTGCAGGACTATGGGAGTCAGCCCACTAGAAGACTTGGGGTACTGGGCAGTAATAATGAGGGGCTTATAAGAGGCCAGGAGCTTTTTCTACCTGATATTTCAAAAGGGACAGCAGCTCCCCACTTTCCCAGACTTAACCCTTTCAGAGGTCCACCCCTAAGAATCACTGATTCCCCAGAGCACCAAGTAGAAGCTGTTGTATCTTCTCTGCCCAATACTTCAGAGACATTCTAGATTCACAGAGGGACCAGATACCAATCTCTGTGCTCAATGAGCTTCCCCCAGCCACATGTCAGAGGATCCCTGCATGACAGACAGCTACCCACAAGCTTTCAAATTCTCTTTATTAAAAATCTTTTCTTTTTGTAAAAACAAACATGGCGGTCAACTATACAGATCAGGAAAAGTGATGACCATTTATAAGACACTCAACAAATTCCAATATTATACAAGTTCAAACTTAAATTAACTAGTGTTTTTCTTTTTCTCATAAGCTCAAAAAACAAACTCTGGTCCAGTTCAAGTATAATCTAACAGATCACAGCCTTAGACTTGTCCAAGAAAGGGAAATTCGGATAGCAATGGCTGTTCTCACACCAACATCAAATCTACCAAAGTCTTTGGGAATACCGTCTGGATATACTTTATTTTGGGTGTTACTAATGAAAAGAGAATTACATAGGCCTTTTGTTATCTTAACCCAGGGTACAAATGAATCTGTTGCTCAAGGTAGCAGCTGCTCTTACACAAGCTTTTTGGGGAGACACTTTGAAATGTTTGACAAACACTGAAGAAAAGCTTTAAAAAAATACATCAGTATTTTCCTGGTTTTCTTTAATACTGCCTTGTGTGTGACACATATCGGAGCAAGAAGTGCAAATTATAGAGTGGGTGAAGGACCATGCCAATGGAATTGTATAAAAATAAATAGAAATAAATATACATATATACACAAATACAGAATCTTAGATGATTTTTAGACTGAAGGTTCTGATTAAATGCAGAGAGCCTCTCCTCTCTCCCTCCTAGGGGCTCTTGCCAGATTTGCAATATGGAGGTCAGTCTGTCAGCAAGGGAGCCATTGCACTACTTGGGAAAGAAGCTGTTTGAACAGCCATCCTGATTTCCATGGAAACAGTTTTGCAGGGATGAGCTAGCTGGTGGCGTCAGCTTCCACTTTGCTGGGAGAAAAGACTGCCAGCCTTTCTGAAAATGCTCAGTCCCAGCCTATGATGGAGGTGGTAGACTTTTCTCAGCAAGGATCCCAGGGAGGCCAGGGAGCTGACCCTAGTCATCCCCCATGTGGGAAGACAGACAAACAGGGTCAGGGGTTTTCCCAGAAATGGAGGTGGCTGCTTCTAGAACAGCAGGTAGAAACCCGTGGAGGCAACTGGAGCTGAGCCACCATCTCCAGAGCCCACTCTCTTCGAGACCACAACCTTTCCAGGGACCCCAGGTGGCCTAATGCCAAGGTCAGGCTTCCCGCTTCCTCCAGCTTCTCACTGCACGTGCCCCGGCTGGCTGGTCTGCCTCCTGGACTTGCCTTCACTGTTCTCTTTGACAGATTCCCCGCAACCCCCTCCTCCCCAGTGACCACATGCCCCAAGATTAATGCAGGATCATTTTATGGGCAACATTTCCTTCTTCTCTGTGCCTCAGTCTTACTGATAAAATGTCAGTGTCAAACTCAGATAATATTCAATTCTTTCACCATCAATGCAGAGGACAGAATGTGCAGTATACATAGTATCTACCATTAAAAAAAAATGTCACCTACTATAAAAATTGCAAAAAATAATAGAAAACAAACGATCCCTTCCTAGTCTCTCTCTCTGTGGTCAGGAACAGAAACACGGGAACCATCTTCCAGGGGCCGAGCCAGGGCAGTAGCTCAGCTTGTGGAAATGGGACGAGGCTCCCCCCTGACCTTCTGGAGGTCTTCCCTATGGCTATGGCCAAGCCTCTCCCCCAGCACCTCTGTCCCAAATGCTCACGCTGGAACATCAGACCCTCCAGTCTGGGGCCTGAAGGCACTGACCTCTAGTATCTGAAAACCTTGGAGAAAGAATTCTATTCTTCATAACACTCAACATCAAAGTCTGCACACGGGGTCCTCTGAAATGCCCTTGACCTCCTGCCTACCTATAAATACTTGGCAATCCTGAACTGCTGCTCTTCAGTCCTGCCGTCTTGTTCTTACCTTAGCTTCTTCCTCCTCCCCCGACCCCAAGAGACCATTTTAGAAGCCGTCCCACTGAGGCCGCTGGAGCCCAGAGCACAGGCACCAAGAGCGAGTCAAAGACAAGATACCATTTCCTTGTCATCGTGTGTCTCGAGCAACAGGACACGTGGCTGGGAGGCCAGCTTCTGACCCACCTACTGTCTGGGCTGAAGGGAAAAGACACTACTGTTTTCATTTTTTATTGACGTGAATCTACATATTCGTTGTCTGGAACACAGTGACCCCTGGCACCTCCTGCAATCCTGAGGGCGGACCTAACTTTGGGGGGGAACTTAGAGGTTCCAAAACAAAGAGCTCTTTTCCTCCTCTGTGAAGTTGACTAACTTTATTTTAAGGCATGAATCTGATGGACTTGTTGAATAGTTGAGAGGATGGAAGAGTTATTAAAACTGGGGGCTTTTTGGAAAAGTGGTCCTGCTGTAGAAACTCCTGGCTCCCGCCAACGAATGATGGTCTCGGGTGCCCTCCCCCCACCCCAGGACTGCAGGGCCCAACTCAGCTCCCCCTGCTCAGGCCGCCAGGCAGACAGCGGCCTCCAGGCTCCCCGAAGTGGCTCTTGACCCAGGGGTTTCTGTGACAGCTCCTGCTCGTTGGATCCGGCTGGCCATCGAGAATTTGAGCACTGTGAAAATCCCTGAGTTGTGTTTTATAAAAAATAAGTGACCCTTCCTTGGCACAGAAGGTGAGAGAGATGGAGGAGGCGGAAGAAGAGAGAAACAAGTTGAAGGAAACAAGAATCATTGGGAGAGAGAGGGTGGCCCTTGGCCGCTGGACACACCGGGTGACAGCTCTCACCAGGGAGACACCTCAGGGGTGATTTCATGAGTCTCTGAGAACAAGCCCCAACGGCCTGGTTTGCCTTCCTCTCGGGCTTCAGCTCCTGTCCAGGGGGTCAGGAAGGCCCCGCCTCAGAAGGCCGTCCTCTCCCGGCTGAAGCCGCCAGAGGCCTAGAGCTTCTTCCTCTCAAAGTGAGGCACGATTCCACTGTCGTCAGGCCTCGGGCTGCCTGCCCCCTCGGTCTCCTTGAGGCCCTCCTCGGCGAGCTGGGACAAGTACTTCTGCAGCGGGAAGACAGGGAAGGGAAGCGAGAGGGTCAGTGGTGACCTGGCCAGAAAGGAAATGAGAGGAAAGGGATGTCGCCTAGTCTCTTCCCCTGTCATGTCTCCCAGTGGGTGGGACCCATTCCCTACCCTCCCCAGCTCCTTCTGGGGCTACCAGACCCATATGAAGCTCCCCCACCCCAACTCCTTAACACAGATCCTAAGAACAGCCAACACCTCCAAAGCCCTTAGCCAGTACAAGCGCTGCTGTTTTTCTTATGGGAACTCCTTTAGGGGCGCCTGGGTCGCTCCGTCCGTCAAGCGTCCAACTCTTGAGTTCAGCTCAGGTCATGATCTCACAGTTCGTGAGATCAAGCCCTGCATCAGGCTCTGCACGGACAGCATGGGGCCTGCTTGGGATCTTTCTCTCTCTCTTCTCTCTCGCTCTGTGTGTCACCCCTGCTCATGCTCACTTGCTCTCCCTCTCAAAATAAATAAATAAACATTAAAAAAAAAAAACCCAGCTCATTTAATTACAAAGACTCTACTTGGTTTTGCAGGAGAGCTTCAGCACCCAGGGGCTGTGCGTATGACAGGCAGGGGGAGGAGAGGCGAGCTAGACCAACCGACCTCCGGGAGGGGAGAAGCAACATCCTACCAGGATTGTGAAAGACAGACTGCAGCCTCCTGTAACAGCCTGTCTCCTGGCGGGCAGGCAGGCAGGCGGTGCCCTCAAAGCCCTTGGCTGGATTCTTGTTCTACAGGAGGGGGCTGCTCACGTGGCCTCCCAAACACTCACCGCTATCACTGGCCCCCAGCCAAATGTCAGGCCGCCCCTGAGATTCTAGACGCCATGCAGTGAGACACAAGTAGAAAGAAGGGCCTGGGGCCCCAGCTGGGGCCTCTGATTGCCAGGGCAGCAGGCGGCAGTGCACAGAGCACTGGGTTAGGAGTCAGCAGGGTTCGGTCCAGCGCAGTGGTCCAGTGTGTGGGCTCTGCTGTCAGGCGACCTGGGTTCAAATCCTAGCTCTCAGGAGGCAACTTACCCAAGATCTCCGACATCCGGGTAGTAACAGTGCTCCCATGTAAGGTTGCCATGAGGTCCAAGGAAAATACCATAAAGCACTTAGCAGAGCGCCTGGCACAGAATAAACACTCTGTCCTGTTGCCCTTTATCATGAGTTGCATCAGGCATCTGACTCTGGGTAAGTCACTCTTCTTTCTCGGCCTCTGACTCCTAACCTGGTAAATGGGAGAAATGATGCCTTCCTCCTCCCGGGGTGCTTTTGAGGGTCAGAAGAGGCAACGTGCGTGAAAGCACCTGCTCTCTCTAGAACAGACTGGTTGGCTCTGAGAGGTGGGTGAGCCTGATGGGGAGAGCAGCAGACAAATGGTGGGTCCCTTCTGATGGAGGGCCTGGTTTGTCCTCCACCTCATCTCAGGGAGGGAATGTGTGCTCAGGAAGGCAAGTAGGTGATGCACTGCTCATCAGGCAAGTGGGCTCTGGGCCTGAACCAGGCAGGCACCTAGTTTATCTCTCTCTCTCTCTTTTTGAGGGAGAGAGAGAGAGAGAGAGAGAGGGAGAGAGAGAGAGAGAGAGAGAGAGAGAGAATCCCAAGCAGTGCAGAGTGCTACACATCGCTCAATCCCACGACCCTGAGATCATGACCCAAGCCAAAATCAAGAGCTGGACACTCAACCGACCGAGCCACTCAGATGCCCCTCATTTTCCTCTAAGCACTTGACTCCACCTATTGTTCCAGGCCATTCGAGTGAGTTCTCTCAAGGTTATAGCCAGCGAAGGGGGCACAGAGATGGAGGCTGCCTCCTACCTCGAAGAGGAATCCCTCACCCCCACCTCAAGGCCTCCTGGTGGTGCTAAGTTTACAAGTTGACTGACTTAGGTGTGAGCCAACACCTGCTGCTTGGGTCTCAATTCTTCACTTTTCCCACATGTCACCTGGGGTAGTGTGGTGTTGGACGAGGCTGTGTGGACAAGAAACATTCTGTCAAGGCCACTGACAGAAACTTTATCTGGGAAGCCCATGGCGGAGGCCCCCAGCGCCCCAACAGGTGTACCAGGGAAACCTGAACCTCAGTTGGCAGGCCTCACAGGCTTAGCCCATGTCTGGTCCTGACGTGCCTGGGGACTGCAGGAATGGCTCTGGCATGTCATGGGGAGGTAAGACAGCCTGGGGGTTTGGCCCATAAGCCCAGAACACAGTACAGTCCAACTACCCTGGAAGAAAAAAATACAGGATTTAGAATCAGAGGCCCTGGAAAGCCGATACGTATCCTAACTTCCTGAGTGACCTTGAGCTGTGTGGCCTCCTTGAGAGCTATGTAATCCAGCTGAGAATGCCACACGAGATCAAAGGCTCTCATTTTTGAGGTATCAGAACCTGCTGGAAAGATGTTTAAAACGAGGATTCTCAGGCCCAGCCCTGGAAGGAATGAATGAGCAGGAGAAGGGCGGGTCCAGGAAGCTGCATTTTTAAAAGATGCTAGTTGGTGTGAGGACCACAGTTTGGGAAAATCAGGACCAGATGATTTCCAAGACCCCACTCAGTCCTGTCATTCTATGGAGTTTAACTTGTTGGGGTGGAGGAGGCGGAGCATGTCTTCAGAGTAGATGGCTGCCCTCAGAGGGCTCTGTGGAGCCCAGTTTGAGTCCTTGGTCTGGCCAGGTCAGGCCTTCTCTGAGCCCAGGAGAGGCCAGGACTTGGGCCCCAGGCTCACTAGTTTCCTTGTCCACAGAGCAGCTGCTCCACAGAGAGAAATCAAGAGGTTTCAATGACATGAGTTTGGGCATGGCTAGTGACAGACGGTGACACGGGCTATGCTATTATGGGTATCAGTTTGCAAGATCAGCTTAATAGAGTAAAAAAAGGAAAGTGATTAAGAATCAGGCAATGTGGGGGCACCTGGATGGTTCAGTCGGTTAAGCGGCTGACTTGGGCTCAGGTCATGATCTTGAGGTTCGTGAATTCGAGCCCCACGCTGGGCTCTGTACTGATTACATGGAGCCTGCTTGGGAATCTCTCTCTCTCTCTCTCTCTCTCTGCCCCTCCCCTGTTCTCTCTCTCAATGTAAATAAATGCAATTAAAAAAAAAAAAAGGGGGCGCCTGGGTGGCTTAGTTGGTTAAGCGTCCGACTTTCGCTTAGGTCATGATCTTGCGGTTCGTGGGTTCGAGCCCCGTCGGGCTCTGTGCTGACTGCCAGCTCAGAGCCTGGAGCCTATTTCAGTCTGTGACTCCCTCTCTCTCTGACCCTCCCCTGCTCATGCTGTCTCTCTCTCTCCTAGAAATAAATAAAAATATTAAAAAAAAAAAAAAAGAATCAGGCAATCAGTTCCCAAGGCTAGTAATTCACCATCTGCATGGATTTGGATAAATCACATAGCTTCTCTGGACCTCAGTTTCCCTTAGCTATAAAACAAGAGAGTTGGCCCATACCTGCAATTCTTAGGGATACACATTTGAATCATATGGAGAACCTTCTCAAATTCTGTATTCCTGGACCCCTGCCTGCAAATTCTACCAAGTATCTAACCTAGTATATATATACTTTCAAATACTGTCCAGGTGATTCTATCTCCGGCTAAGAAACGCTACATCCGCCCCTCCAACAATTTAACTGGGACAGTCATGCCTGCTCTGGAATTAGGGCATGCTGCCACCATAAGGCTCTGTCCTCATAGAGGCCGTCTGTGCCAAAATGCCAGTCTGGCTCCTTGTAGTAAAAACAGGAGGTGCCACTAAATACTTCTCCCTGGGCATCTGATACACCATGCTTTCTGTTAGGTTACTAAACCCCAGCTACGTGTTAGTTAGGGGTATATTATAGAACATATTACTGCGAATTCATTGATTTTAAGATGAGGGTTTCCCCCCACACATTAACATCTCTGAAATAGAGATGTATTTTATAATCGATGGAGTCTCACCATTGGATTTGGACCATTTTTCTTCTTGTTGGTCTCCAGAAAAAGGTAGTGTGTCTTACAGTTCATGGTACCTCGCATTGGATGAAATAGGGCATGCAGAGTTTTCATATGTCACCTGTTACTATCCTATAAAACTTCCTTATTTTAGTTATTGCTTATCTCCTACACTAGAATGGAAGCTCCAAAAGAGCAAGGATTTTTGTCTGCTTTGTTGTTATTGTTGCTGTTGTTGTTGCTTTATCTCCAGGGCCCAGAACAGCATCTGTACCTAGTATGCCTGTGATGAACAGCTGCAGGTTGGATGAACACTCATATAGGACACGACAGAGATTTTCAGTCTCGCACACAGGGACACTGCATGGGGAGCAGAAACCCAGAGAAATATCTGCATCGGGAACATCCAGGTCTTGTGAGAAGGGCTCAGCCTCAGCCCTGGGCCGAGTGATCGCTAGCCTGAATTACACAGGCCAGAGAGAGAGGCAGAAACCCCCAATCCTGGCCCAAGCGGAATGTCTTATAAGCACTGCAGGAGAGACAGATGCCCTCAGAGCTCAGGGCAGGCGACCACCACGGGGAGAAGCCTGCCGGAGTCAGGCCCGAGGAAAGAGCAGTTCTCCGTGTGGTCGGAGGAAATAGAGACTCCCAGACACAGAGACCAGGGAGTCTGCAGTTGCTCAGCAAGGAAGGCGCTGGTTACCTGTAAGTTCCTGTAGTGGACAGCGCTGCGGCAGTGGTTTACTTTCGCCATCTCCTCGCTCGTGTAGAAGAGCCCGCACAGCTTGCAGTAAAAGCCAGTCCTGGGCACCACGAACTCCACCCCTGCAGAAGGATGGGGGGTGATGGACAGGCAGGGATTAGGAGGGTGACGTGAGACCCCCCTGGTCCTGCCAGCCAACAGGTGGAAAAGGGTGTGACGCGCCCCGTCCTTTGCTTGCTGTTGACTCTGGCTGGCTGGCTGTCCAGCTGCTCCAAGCCTAGTTTCTTCATCTGCAGAACAGGCATGAGGAAAACAGTGCCGACCCCGTTCACAGGCGACTGTGAGGGAAGGGATGAACTCCCTCAAGCGCAGTGACGTGCTCAGCAATTCTACGCTCTGCGGAGGCCTCAGCAGGCCCAAGCCCCCTACTAGCTCCACCTGCTTGCAGGGAAAAGAGAAGGAAGGAGATTTCTTGCATCTCACTGGTTGGATATCATTTCTCCATGCTATACCCTTCTCTGTAGCTGCTGTGGCCAGGATTCTGAAAGAAGGCTCTCATTTTTGTTTTAGAATTATATTAATTAAAGAATTTTAAAAAACATTTTTATGTCTTTATTTTGAGAGACAGAGAGCAAGCAGGGGAGGGGCAGAGAGAGAGGGAGACACAGAATCTGAAGCAGGCTCCAGGCTCTGAGCTGTCAGCACAGAGCCCGACGTGGGGCTCAAACCCACAAACAGTGAGATCATGACCTGAGCCAAAGTCGTACGCTTAACCGACTGAGCCACCCAGGCGCCCCAAGAAAATTTTAAAAATACACAAAAGTGAGGAAAAATCAGTCATTCAATCAAAATATTTTCTTCCATACTATCTACGGGTAGACCTTCTGGCGGGGGGGAGGGGGGGGAGGGGAGGGAGCAATTTTAATGGTACCCTAAGTGCAATTCCGTCTCCTCCTTTTTTCATGTAATAATGTCTCATAACTATTTTCCCATCCTTCTCCAGTCTTTACATCTGAACCATTAACCAAGAGCATTTTATTTGTGATTTGCTAAATAGAGGTCACAAGATTCCGGGAGGCCTTTTGATTTAGAGGAAAGAAAAGAATGGCCCAATAGCCAGAAAAGTGGCAGTGACACAGCCCAAAGAATCATCTGAAGAGATGGTGGCGCTCCAGCCTTCACCATGGAGTTCTGGGGGTCACGGTTCTCCTTCATTTTTTTTTTTTAATTACTATCCCCACTGCTGAGTTTATTTTTTAATTTTTTTAAAAAATGTTTATTTTTGAGAGAGGGAGAAAGAGTGCGAGCAGGGAAAGGGCAGAAAGAGTGCGAGCAGGGAAAGGGCAGAAAGAGAGGAAGACAGAGGATCCAAAGCGGGCTCTGTGTTGACAGCAGAGAGCCCAATGTGGGGCTGGAACCCATGAACCGTGGGATCATGACCTGAGCCGAAGTCACACGCCCGCTAACTGAACCACCCAGGAGCCCCACGGTTCTCCTCTTGAAAGCCATGCAGCAGGGTGGAAAGAACCTAGGTCTGAGAGGGCACAGACCAGACTCTAAGAGCGGTGGAACCTGGGGAGAGTCAGATGAATGCCTCCGCCCCCACCCCCAGCCCCCCACCTCCATTTCCCAGGGCCTCAGTTTCTTCAGGCGCCTGATTGTGAAATGCTAGCAGGCAGAAGGGCTGTGAAAAGCAGGACCCATTACAGAACTAAAGGAACGGGACCAGATCCTGCTTCCAGACCGGCGGCCTCGGGCAGTGCCTGGCACTGGGACTGGGCTCCTCTGCCCTGCTGGGGACAGCAGCTGGTTGGAGATCTGGCCACACGGGGCGGAAGGGAGAGAGGGGCTGGGGGCGGCCCATGGCCTGGGGAACACGGCAGCTTCTTCTTGCTGAACGGGAGCCGGGCCAGGTCTCCACCAAGGTGCTGCCTGTGACCACAAGTCCGGGCTTCCTTCGCCTTCCTGCCTCGGGTCTCCCAGAGCGGAGGCAGCACTGAGCGCTCAGGAGACCCTGTCATAAGAGCAGCAGCTGAGGCTTGTAATTACAATCTTCTTTTCCATTTCAAAAGAGCCACTTATCAGTGTGCAGGGGAGGGGGTGCGCCTGGAGGGAGCGGGGAGCCCGGGAGGCCTGCCCCGGGCCTGCCTTGACTGATTGCTCCTCTGTGGTTTGGGGCCTGATTCTGGCCGCCTCCTCAGCCAGTTTGCTCTAACTGCCACGTAGTCGCTGCCGGCCTCCAGCAGTCCCCGCAGGGAGGGGGCCTCCCTCGGCCCGCTGCCCAGAGAGAGGGAGGCTGTATCCTTCCCCTCCTCACCTTCCTCCCACCCTCACTGCAAGGACAGAAAAGGGGCCCCTGCCCTGCCTGTGGGTGGCCAGCTCCCGCCCCTCCCGCCCCTCCCACCCCACCAACAGGCTGGTGGCAAAGCACGAAGCAAGGCCCGCCTTCGTCCTCTGTCCCCACAGAATGGCTCTCCCCTTGCGGCTGCTCCACAGGGAGATAAAGGCAACTGGAAAAGGAGCAGCACTGTCCGGAGGCCACGTGGAGCAGACACGGGCCTGGGATCAGAGCCGCTCCCTCTGTCCTCCCCCAGCCGCCGCAGGCTGGGCCAGCTGGGCGGTCCCAGCACCGAAAACTGGGGGTCTCCCTTAGGCCCTGGGGTAAGGCCTCGGGCATCTAGCCCCCGTCCTGGGTCCTGCAGAAGGGGCGCTGCTGCCTGGGAAGCCACCACAGGGTGTAAGGCTGTGCCCCTTCAACACCAGCAGCACAGCTCCCGCGGGGGGCTGGTTCTGGGTGAGACTGCACTTGAACACAGGCTTCCCCTGCCAAAAAAAAAAAAAAAAAAAGCAAGTTTGGAAGCCACAGACTAGTGGAGGGAAAATGGAATTTAGAGTCCGACAGATCTAGCTCTTTTACTTACACTGTGTAACCTCAGGTACGTTATTGAAACTCCCTGAGGTTAGCTTCCTCCTCTGTAAAACAGAAATAAGACCCCCGACGAAGGGTATTATGAGCAGCACCTCTCGTTTTGCCTGGTGCTCAAAAACGAATAGTTTGCAGACACGTTTCTCCAGAGAGGCCTTCTTGCCCTCTAACCTTTCACCGGGGCCGCCTGGAGAACCCAGACCCCAAAGGCCGGCAGCAACCCTTCCCTGCCCCCGCCTGGTGCCCAGCGGCTGGTCAGGCAGCAGCAGGAGGTTAAAAGATGGCGCTGAGGAAGGAGAATCCTGAGGAGGGTCCCCGAATGCCTGGCGACTCCCCTTTGAGTAACCGGGAGTGGCTCTGGGCACTACATGCCAGCACCGCCTCTGGACGCCTCTGGAACATGAAGGCCACAGTGACGCTACCGCGTCAAGAAAACTGTGAGCTCCCCAACCAGTCTGGGAGCCACTTGGTCCTCCCGCTTTTCAGCCTCTATTAAGAAGGACAATTAAAGCTGCATTTGCTTTCTAATAATAGCTTCTGGCCCAGGTAATTACAACTGCGTCATCCTAGCAAAGCCTGGGATGGGTGCTGGGGGAGCTTGCGTTTTGCAGACAACGCCCTTTGGGTCTGGTGAGCACAGGCCCCAGCAGGCTCAGGATGGCTGGGGTCACCCAGAGCGGGCCTGAAACTCACGGGCAGTGCCCTCTCCCTTCCCCCCATACCCACGCCAGTCCCTGAGCAATGGGACTTCACCTCCCTTGTACTCCGGATCCTGGTATTCCCATTCGCCTCCCTGCTCTCCACAGGGACAAAGCCTGAGAGTTGATCCCTACCTCCCTAGAAATCTCTGCAGTAGGGACCGATTCTGGAGAGTGAGGGTTATGCAGCCTGAGTGAGAGGAAACAGTAGGCCTCAATTACTACTTCATGAATGAGTAATAACAACAGACAACCCTTCTGTACCTTCTCCTGGAAGACACTGACACCTTACAAGTACTCGTGCATTTCATCCTCAAAGTACCTGAACACGGTAGCCTTCTATGTTACTACCCTTAACTACTGATGAAAAAAGTCAATAAATCAATGGAAAGAGGCTAAAGGGGTTGCCCACTGTCTCCTGGCCAGTTGGTATTTGAATCCGGGAAGTCAGATTCCATAGTCCACGCTCTTAAGCACTGCACAAAAATGGCCTTTCCTACATTGTGCTTCCTGGACCAGAGGAACCAGAATGGCAGAGCAGTCTCAGATTAGAAACCCTGAGTTCTAACCTGAACTTGTGTAGTCTTGGGTAGGCATCTGGGCTTCCATTTCCTCTCTTGTCAAATGTGGAAAATAGTACCATACCCCGACCCCCTGAGATAAGATAATGGGTCTCAAATCTAATTGAAGACTACATTCAAGGCAAAAGTACAATCTGTAAAAGGCCCAAACTGGAAACAATCCAAATGCCCATCAAGGGATAAATGAATAAACAAAATGTGGTTTATCTGTATCCACAACGCAATATTCCTCAGCAATATAAAGAAGACAACTACTGATATACCCGACAATTATTAATGAATCTCAAAATAATTAGGATGGGTGAAAGAAGTCGGGCAAAAACAGTGTATCCCATACGACTCCCTTTATATGAAATTCTAAAATACAAACTAATCCTTAGTGACAGAAAGCAGATCAGTGGTTACCTGGGGATTGAGATGTGGGGTGGGAGAAATTACAAAGGAGCATCAGGAAACTTAAGAGGTGATGAATATATTCACTATCTAACTGTGGTAATGGTCTCACGGGTGTACATATATGTCAAAACTGACCGACTGTATACTTTAAATATGTGAACTTCATTAACATCAACTATACTTCATTAGAGATGTTTTTAAAAAGCAGAATGAGATACCTAACAGGTTGGTAAAGATTAAGAACTGATGACATCCAATGTTGGTAAGGAAGAGGAGAATGAGAATTCTCACTCGGGCAGTGAAAACTGGTATAATCTTTATGGAGCGCAATTTAGCAGCAATTATTAAAATGTGAAATGCAAATGTACATGACGCCACCCCACCCCCCCCAATCCCAAAGTCTAGGATGCCGTTCTACAGAAACCCTGGGCATGCACAAAAGGTAAGGGCATGTTTGGAAGGCAGCAGAGCATAGAGACAGCAGGGCCCTGTGAGTCAAACTACGGAGATTTGAATCCTGGCTCCCATCTTTGCTAATCATCAGCTTTGTAACTCTGCATCTCAGATTTCTAGCTTATAAAATAAGGATAAAAATATTACCTACCTCATAGGTGTTTTGAGAGAGTTACATGAGATTAAGCACCAGCAATGGTGCCTGCATGGTAAATGATAAAAATAAAAGCTTAACTATCAAGCACTTTAATAATAGGAAAAGAAACAGCAATATCCTAAATGTTCACCAGCAGAGAAATGGATAAGTAATTTATGGTACATCTTTTAGGACAGAATATGTGCAATGGTTCAAAAGAATGCATTCTCTGTGTACTGATGTCAAGAGGTCTCTAAGCCCCACTGTTAAGTTAAAAAAGAAAATTGTAGGGGCGCCTGGGTGGCTTAGTCGGTTAAGCGTCCGACTTTCGCTTAGGTCATGATCTCGCGGTTCGTGGGTTCGAGCCCCGCGTCGGGCTCTGTGCTGACTGCCAGCTCAGAGCCTGGAGCCTATTTCAGAGTCTCTGTCTCCCTCTCTCTCTGACCCTCCCCTGCTCACACTGTCTCTCTCTCTCCCCTAGAAATAAATAAAAGATATTAAACAAACAAACAAAAAAAAAGCAAACTGTAGGGGAACCTGGGTGGCTCCATTGGTTGAGCATCTGAGTCTTGGTTTTGGCTCAGGTCATGGTCCCAGGATTGTGAGATCGAGCCCCATGTCAGGCTCTGTGTTGAATGTGGAGCCTACTCAATAAGATTCTTTCTCCCTCTGCCCCTCTCTCCTGCTTGCACTCTCTCACTCTCTCTCATTAAAAAGAAAAAAAAATTTTTTTAATTAAAGAAAAAAGCAGGAAGCCTGGATAGCTCAGTGGGTTAAGAGTCTGACTTCAGCTCAGGTCATGATCTTGCAGTTCATGAGTTCAAGCTCCATGCCAGTCTCTGTGCTGATGGCTCAGAGCCTGGTGCCTCCTTCAGGTTCTGTGTCTCCCTCTCTCTCTGTCCCTTCTCTGCTCACACAGTCTCTCTCTCTCTCTCTCTCTCGAAAATGAATAAACATTAAAAAAAAATTTTTTTAGGGGCTCCTGGGTGGCTCAATCGGTTAAGCGTCTGACTTCAGCTCAGGTCATGATCTTACAGTTCATGGGTTTGAGCCCTGCATCAGTCTCTGTGCTGACAGCCAGCTCAGAGACTGGAGACTGTTTCAGATTCTGTGTCTTCCTTTCTCTCTGACCCTCCCCTGCTCACACTGTCTCTCTTTCTCTCTCAGAAATAAAAAATTTAAAAAAAAAATTTTAAAGAAGCAAATTGTAGAACGTTCTGTGTAAGTGTGATCTATGGGCATGGGTATGATCAGGACTACTTCTGGAGCTGGGGAGAAAACTGGAGGGAAGAGACACAACATTGAACATTTACTTTATATGGCTCTTATTTTTTAAACTTGTCCTAATAATCTTTCACACTTTTTGGAATGACAAACAATTAAAAAGAAAGACATGAATTACAAGGTAGCAGAACTTATTCTTAATTTTTGCTTGTGTGGGTCATACAGATACCAAGTTCTTGGAGACTTGTGTTACATTTCTCAACTGCCTTAGAATGCTTTGCATGGTGCCATGTTATCTAGCAAGCGCTGCTCAGTATCCAGGCGTACTCTATGAAAACAGAGCATTTGGAGGGTAAAAACAGTAAGAAATGTTTAGAAGGAGATGAAAACAAGAAGAGAAACCTGATGGAAAGGGTGAGCATCTGTACTGACCAGCCCCTCCCTGAATAAGCAGACATGTGGTCACTGGTCATCACATAACCCATTCTGCTTGTGCTTCCTTGTGACGCTTTCCCAAATGACACCTAGCTAAGCTCTCTCTCAAGCAGCTGCTACTTCTCCGTTGTCTCATTGCTTTCCAACCTCTCAAAGTCCATGCAAAGACTCAGAGGTGATGTGGAGTGGGAGTCACTGGGTTAGTGGGTGGCATCAGAAGCTCCCAGGTGCTCTCACTCCACCCTGAGACTTGAGTTAACTTTCCCTTTTGAAAATGTACCCTAGCTGATTTACTATTAACCTCCCTTCCCAGCCCCTGCAACACTTCCACCATTGAAAAACCACTAATTGGATGCAATCCCATTTTATAGGTGAAAAAACTAAGGCTCAGGAACCCTGAACATTCCCTGGCTGAGGCCTGAGCCACCCCCTTCTCAGTGCCCCCCACCAGCTGCTCGCCTGGACCCCGATCTCCATTCTGCCTCTGGCTGGGTTGCCTGGTTCTGACGGTGCCTTCTACTCCCAGGGCCTCCAAGAAAAGTATTTTTACATCTCAATCTCTCCCTTTCTTTTATTGACTTGTTAATAAAGGACTCATAGTGACTGGGAAAAAACAATCAAAATACATCCTGGGGATGGGTTGTCTGAGGTCCTGCAGTCATCCAATAAGTAGACCAGGAAGGAAAGGGGATCAGGTCTCTCCGTGTTCAATGCTCCCTCTATCAACTATATTGTGTCTGCCCCAAATGCAGTCTCTTCAGCATCATTGCTTCACAGAAGCTGGTCCTTTAAAGAACAAACAAATGTTTTGGGAAGGGCTGGGGCAATGAGGGTAGGGAAGCCAACAGCTGAAGAAGTTCATTTCTGTTGACTCTGGGCAGCCACGGGGGCCTCTGATCCCTGCCTGAATAAAGGCCATGTGGTCACGAATAAGGCATTCCCAAACAGGGAAATCAAGTTTCTCTCTGCTCTGGCGCCCAAGGCAATGCTGTTCAAGGCCTGACACCATGAGGTACCTGGTCTACTACAGGGGAATGAAATTGCAAGAAACTTTAAAGATACGCACCTTGTGTGCCTTGGTTATTACATCAGATGTGAAACATGACAGCAAATTGACCAAGAGCCGCCTGGAGCTCCTAGATGTGTCCATGGAACTCATTTCCCATAACTGAATTCTCAGGAAGGACTGTGTGTTTTACCTACCTAGGGGAATGCTAAGTTCACTGAACACATCCTCAGGCTCCCAGGAAGGCAGCGAGAGGGGCTGTTTCAGCTCCACTTCTGCGTATTCCGGTGACCTCACGTCCAGAGATTTCATTTCCACATACCTGGAGTTTTCTGCAAAACATGAGCCAAGGCAGGGAACGAATGAAGCACACAGACCTCAGAGATTCCCTGCAACTCTATGCTTGCACTGTGTGATCAGGAATGGTCCCTTGCACTGCTTAATAACATGAAGCTGAGGCAAGGACTGCTACTTAGGTCCCAAATGCCGTAATTAAGAGTTTGCTTCACTGCCAAAAAGATGCCACACCCACGAACCTGTGGCAAACCTTTGAGATTGGGTCTGTGGGGGATGGGCTGCTGCCTCTTTGGGCCGGGAGGGTCCCCATCTGACCCCCCAACTCAGAAACCACTCTATCTCTGCAGGCAGAAAGGCAAAAATTGCGCTGACGTGTATAGGGGCAGAGGCTGGCAGAAGAGGCAGTGCCATTTTCACCCCAAGCTAGTAGAGCGGTGTTATTAAATATGAACTCCAAACACCGGGTAAGCTAATAAGCCATTAACACCAGTGCATGTTGAGGCCCATCCGGCAAACTAAAGGGGTTTAATCAGGGCAAGTGAACGTTCCGCTCTTTCTTTATTCCTGCCTTCTGTAGACACAGCCCGGGCCTCAGTGTTTCTCTGGCAACAAGAAGGCAGCGCAAGGTAGTTTCCATGGAGACTCGCAGGTGGAAAACAGCTCAGGTCAGCCCGACAGGGAGGAGAGCCGGACCTCCAGCTCCCCGATGGGCTGGTGCCAGCCGCATGGAAACGGCTCTTTTCCAGCCTTTACTCAACAGCTTCTGTCCCCAGCTCTCGACCCCTCTACTTCAACCTTCCAAGTGCTGCAGGCTCTCTGCAAAACGGAGCTCTAGTTATTTCCACGTGGAGAACACTGAGGGCTCCTCCTCCTCCCCCCACCCCACCCCCTCAGTGGCCCTTGATGGATCTTTGTTTCCACTTGGCAGAGAAGACAGGGCTTAGCCTATTTTAAACTCCATCTCTCATGATGTCATAGCGCCAGGCACAGATACAACATCACCTGCAATGGAGGCAGGGGACAGTCTGGGACAAGTCTTGTTTCACTACCAGACCCAGGAATTAAGGGGGTCTGTGGTGGTAGTGAGGGGAACAGACCATAGCCCTGAGCAGCACCTTGGTCCTCCCTTGTCCTGCTCCTCGCTGCTCACACTCCCACCCCCTCACTCGAGCGTCACAGGAATAACAGCCTGGGTGGTCCGCCGTTGTGCAGCCTTTACAGGCTGCTTGCTGATCTGAGGACCCGCGAAGCCCCTTGGCCTGATAACTCAAAGCTTCTGCTGACTTTAGTTCTCAGGGTCCATCTGGGCTCCCGTAAATTCAGAGAAGTCTGCCCTATCTGAGTTCGCTTCTCAGAAAACATGTGGCCTCCTATCTGATTTCCTTTACACCATTTGCCTAAACGCACTAACAGTTTAACCGGGCCTTTAGGAGCTGGCTTTCTGCACCAGCTTTAATGCTGGCTGAAACCTTAGTCATGTCCGTTTTTCCAGCCTGCACACGCCCACACACCTCGCTAGGTGAGCAGTGGACCCATCAACCCCACCGCACAGGAGAAAAGGGAGGTAGTTACCCTGGGCGGACACTCCTTGGCAAGCCTGGCTTTGGAGGTCAGTTTCGGTGCAGGGGCTGGCTTTCCCCTCCGGGGGGCCGCCGTCACAAGCCCCATCTTCGGGGGTCCCCCCGGCCTTGCGGTCATCGAAAGGTGGGCTAGGCTGCTGGGCCCCCTCCTCTGCTGGCTTGGGGGAAGACATTTGCTGGAGTGGAGGGGCCGGATGAACATCGGAGCTCTCCCCTCCCTTTGCCTGCTTCTCGTAGCAATCTGAACCCTCCAGTGAGAGGCCTGTCTTACGTTCAGCTGGCTTGCGCTCAGTGTCCAGATTTAGGCCAGGCATTTCCACGTCCATCTCACTGGGACAGCTCGTAGAAGCAGAAGGCAGATCTTTGGGTGACTTGAGGCTGATTTCCGTAGCCCCGTTACCTACAGGCTTCACTCCCTCGTTGGTGAAATCCTTGGTTACGTTCAGGTCTAAGGTGGGCGTCACACAGGGACTGATTTCTGGGCAGATTTTGTCCTTCTGGTCAATGGGCACAATTTCGTCCAGGTCTGGGATGTCGGGTTCCATGATAAAATCTTCCTCTTCCCCAACCTCATCCACTGTCACCAGTTCCTCCATGTTAGTGGGATACCAGCTCTCCCCTTCTGCCTCGCTTCCACTCTCCCAGTCTTGCTCCTGAACAAAAATGCAGAATAAAGGTCAGAGAATGACTGAGAAGCAGGCGTTAGTGTTCAACCAGAGGGCACAAACCTTGACCACAGGACCCCTAAAAACCAGAAAGATCCTGAGCACGCTTACTTCTGCCTAGGAACACTTACTGGGTAGTCAGGGGCTGTAACCCACTCAAGCCCCACATTGCTGATTCATCCCTAGGATGGGGCTCAAAACAGCATTTGGAATAAGCCCTTAATGCTTACTCTACCATGTTTAAAATGGCACAAAGAATTTCAAACCCTGGTACATAGCAGGTGCTCAATAAACAGTTTTAAAATAAATGAATGACAAACTTACAAACTCTAAATAAATCAGCTTGCTGAAGCTATTTCCTTGCATGTAGGCCATCACTAAATGTAATGGTAGTGAAGCCCCGCCCCCCCCTAAATTCTCCCAAGGTCCCTTTCCCGGCAAGGGAGCAACCTTCATAGCCATGGCTCATACTTGGCCCCTCCTGAAACCTCCCCTCATGTCCCCAGCAGCCAGATTTCGGAGATCAGTGATACCCATCTCTCTACCTCCCCTGACCAGAAAGACAAAAAGCTGGCCACGTTCCAAACAGTTCTTTTTCCTGAGGCAGCCCCAACACTGTAAGTGGATTTTTTTTTTTTTACTTTAATTAAGCAAAATAACCTTTGCCAGCACAGTAGACATTTTGTTAATCCCAGGGTCTGGGCATACTGAAGTCAGGGCCCCAGCTTGAGCATCCAAAGCTCCCTTCTTCCCCCCAGCCCCTCCTAAGGGACCTATTTTGGGAGCCTGGCTCGGAAGCCTGAGTCTTTTTTGGGCACATGTGTTCTCGTACGAGCACAGCCAAGTCGTTGGAGACTGAGGCAGAGCCCAGGCACACGGTAAAGAGCTCCTTAATAAAGATTGTGCAAAGATCCCAGGGAAAGCCATTCTTCCAAAACCATTCCGGCTTCATTCGTGGAATCACAGGTGGGGTGTGAACACACCCCACGCAGCCAGTGGAGCATCAGGGGGCAGGATGGGGACTCCTGAGACTTGATGCCCACTTGCCATCATGCAGATGTGGCTATACTGCCAGCACCTGGGACAAACGTTACCTTTGTCCTTGTGTTTTCTGCATCAGAGTACTCGGTTTCTTTCTCCTGTCTGCCCACTACTGCGGTGCTTTCTTCCATGTCTTCCTGGTCCTCTCTTCCAGCCTTACCAAAGGAAGAACAGAGCAAACCAAACCAACAGTGAGCAGTGGCAGAGGAAAGATGGAGTGCCAAGAGAAAACGATACTGAGCATAGCTAATAGTCACCAAGTGTGTTTCACAGACACTGTTTCCTTTATCCTCACAAAACCCCTCGGAGGCAGGTGCTATAATCTTCATATTACAGACGAGGAAAGTAAGGCTCAGAGAGGTTAAGTAACTTGCCCAAAGTCACACAGACAAAGGAGGCACAGAAATGTCTTAATGGCTGGACTGATGCCTTTAGTCTGGCAGAAATCTCTGGCAATCAGGGTGCTTTCATAGTCGTGAAACCTACAGATAGGAGGAGTCAAGGGACCAAGGGTGAACTGGCCCTGGGGTTAACGACCATCATGGCGACATCTCCCCAAAAGATGTGCTTTGGCCATAAAAGCCCCATCCAGGGCACTTATGGGTAGGAAGGGGGTTGTCCACCAACCAGTGCCCTCTCACCCCTCATCTGTCCTCTCTCTTTCCTAGAGCTACAGCCCAAACTAGCAATTTCTTCCCTTTTTCCTTCTTCCAGTCCCTCCCTCATGAGACGCAGTGCTCTTGTCTCACAAAGAGAACTGCTGGAAGCAGGTGTTTGGTTTGAGAATTAGAACCTCTGAGCAGCCTTGAAAATGGGCTCAGCAAAGCCAAACCTGAACTAGCGCCTCTTTTTATTCAATCTGTGTATTAACAAGGCTTTTCACATGTTTAAATAGTTGCATTTTAAATGATTACATAATATCTTCACTTTGGCCTCTGGGCCCACAGACCCTAAAGTTTGTTCACTGTCTGGTGCTTTGTAGAAAAAGTTTGTCAAACTTCAGTTTGGAAGTTTTTGGAGAACATTCTCTTTGGCCACCAGATCAAGGACTCTTCCTGGACTTTCTCGGGGGCGAGTTGCATCCTCTTGACAATTTTGGCTGAGGTTGGCTCTGAGTAAATGATTCTAGTTCTGATTTCTTACAACCAGACACACCCCTCATGAGCTGGCAAGGAGCCAGCTGGGGCAGGAGCTCAGGGCTGACTGGTTTAACCAGTTATTACCAGACAGGGGAAGAGAGCTGAAATCCTTAGGTCCCTGCTCCCCCCCACATATTTGAAGCGGAAAATTCCAAGCTGAGCTCTGCTCTTCTAAGCTCACCTAAGTGCAAAGCAGCTCCCAATGCCTTTTTAGCCATCAGAATCTATAGCTTCTACCAAAAGGAGAGGCCTTTTCTTTATTTTTATCTCCCTGAATAAACTACCTATGGCCCTCCCTTGTCCAAGTAAGTAATCCTTACCCTCCCCAAGTGAATTCCTGCAGCCACACTTCTAGGTCAACACAATAGAGCCCCCCCAATTCGGGCTGGGAGAGGCAGGGACAGCCTGGCTGGTCAAAATCACCTCACCATTTACATCCAGGTGTTTTTTCCTGCAGGCAAAGGGGAAGCGGTGCCTTCAGTGTGCCCCTCACCCTGGGATCACTTCATGTGAGAATAGCAGCTTAAGGGAAACCGATAAATGCAACCAATGCCCCCAGCTGCCCACACCAGCTTACAGACTAAGATATTAGGCCCCAACTGTTGTAAGCAGAGCTCTGCCTCCCCTTTCTGCTCTATAGCCTCCTCCCAAGTCTGTTCTCCCCAAGGCAATCAAGAACGATCACTCCATAATGCAAAAACTGTCATAACCTCACAATACCTTCTTGCTTAAATATTTCATTTGCTTCTCCTTGCATTTGGGGTGAAGACAAAAATCTGTAATCTGCCTACAACCTTGCATGATATGGCCTGTTGACAAACCAGACATACGCCCCACCATTCTAACCCTGGCTGTCTCTGTTCCAGCAACACTGGACTCCAGCCATAGGGCCTTTGCACATGCTGTTCTGTCTGCTCTCCTTCCTTTTCGCTCAGTGAAACCCACCATTCCTTCAAATCTCAACAGTCTCATCCTAGCCCAGGGAAGCCTCTAATTCACTGCAGGCATTAACAGTACTATACACCTCCATCTCCTTCTTAGCACTTTACTCATGCTCTTCTACTCATTTGAGGAATTATTTGATTAGTGTGTCTTTCCATTAGACCATGAACTCTATAAGCTCAAGGGTCATTTCGGTTTTCACTCAGAACTGTAGCCCCAGAGCTAGTTACTTCCATGGACATTGGTCAATAAAACGACAGAGACTGGAAGGAGGGGGTGGAGGGGGTTCCTCTGGCATGCTTGGGTCTCTGTCTAGGCTCTGAACTGAGCATAAGTAGTTTTTCTATTTCTCCCTTCTATGGACTGTTTATACTGGGGGCTGCATTCTGGGGAATCTTGAGCTCTGTCTGGCCCATAGAGATGTTTGGTCTATACTGTTTCTGAAGTGTGGAAAATTTCATAGGTATCCAGATTTTGGTGCTGCTCTTTAAAAAATGGGGGCTTTAACAGCATTCCTGAATGGCAACCATAGAACAGAGCTGAGGACTGGCTGACTGCTCCCAGGAGACTGGTGCCTCCTCCTTGGTCGGCCACGGTCCCTTCTCTCCAAGTTGGCTTCACCCTTATTACCAGGTCTGTATCCCCTGCCTGGCTTCCCTTCTCCAGGCATCTGGGTCTAGAACCCTCGATCGCCCTTTCAGTAAGGTGGGGGATTGCTTCCTACCCACGTTCACCCTACTCAGTGACTTGATTTCTTTCCTTCTTTCAATGGCCTTGTGCTCAAGGCTGAGTCTCATGTGTGGACTTGGCCACTCACAAACACTGCACAGCACACACACTGGCCTCTCTGGCACGGACACTTTCTCCAGAGATCTTAGAGGTTTAGAGTGAGCACAAGCTCATTAAAGTCCGACGACAGCCTTATGATCACACCCATCTCACAAATGAGAAAATTGAGGCTGAGAAGAACTGGGTGTGACCTGGTTCTCAGAAGCCAGGCCTTTGTCTCCAGAGTCTGGGTCAGTCATTCCTTTCTTCCTACAGCAAATGCTTACTGAACACCCTCTCTGTGTCAAGCCCTGATTTAGGCACTGGGGACATAGCAGTGAGCACCCCACACAAAAATCCCTGCCCTTTTGGGAGGCTATGTTTGGGGGCTGGAGGAGACAGACACTAAATAAAATAAAGACAGACATTATCAGGGGACAGGTTGGACCTAGGAAAGGTTGGCAGGGAAGGAAGACAAGCGGGTTGGGACACTGTGGTTTCATGTTGTGGGATTTCTCTCCAGAAATAAACTTGGGGAGAGCAGGACAAGAAGACAAAGGTGGGGAGGAGGGAGCCATGTGACTTCGGTGGGGGGAGGGGTGCCCAGGCAGGTGAACATGTGTATAGACCCTGGGGTGGGAGGTGTCTGGTATATTAGAAGAAGGCAAGGACACCGTCCTCAGCCAAGCTGTCTTCAGTCTCCAAGTTCAGTCACTGCCTATTATCTCACTCCTGGAGCGCCCTTGGAGGATTCGGGTCGTTCTCAAGATTGTAAGATACAGTTTGAGATCAGTGAGGGAGAGTCTATGCTACTGATATTTCATCAAAAAAAAGGGTTTTGGGTTTCTTGGCTCTAAATCCACAGAAACAACCACTGGGGACCCCCATAAGTCCCTACCGACCCCACTCTAGGGCTAGTAGAGGCAGAATCAACTAAAGAGACAGAATTTGGGGAAACCCATGGGGCTTTCTGGGCATTTTTTTTTTTTTTTTTTAATCAAGGCTCTGGGGAGGACTCCTAGCATGTGTCACCTTAAATGGGCAAACCGATGGAAGCAGGCGGGTAAAACAGTAAGAACAATGCCGAGACTAAAGAAGACTCTCAGAAGCGTGGGTAGCCTTGTGAAGGGGCAGCTCCACCCTCAGCCATGCGGACACAGGGTCGAGGCTGCTGGCATGTGTATGAGGTCCAGGCTTGAGCCCTTGGCTCAAGGGGCTTCTGCTCTCTGTCCCCCTGTGCCTCTTCTTGGGCACTGGCCTGTCACCAGCCCATTAGAGACCCCCAAGTCTAGACACATTGCTTAAAAACACCCTCTGATTCACAGATCCTTGGGATCCAGTTCAGGTCCTCAGCAAGGCAAACAAAAGCCTCATGCACCCACCCCACCCAGATCCCTGGTCTCATTTCCTGAGCTGCCCATGCTATGCCACTCAGGAAAGACTGCAGCTGACTTTGAGATGGGGTATTCTTTCCATGGGATGCTGGGCAGTTAGCTGTTCAGCACGTCCTCTCCAGAGTGTCCCGTCCTTAGGGGTCAGCACCTTTGGTGATCTGGAACTATTTTACAACCCTGCAAACTGCAGAAGATGGATCATAGTGCAAATGACTCTTGTTCCTAGAGGCGCAATTTTACCTGCTGCAGATGCAACTGACCTCCTGTGGAAAAGACTAGCTGCAATCTCTTAGCAAATTCATGTCAGCATTCCCAATCCCCTCTCGATGTTACCCGCTCTTTGGATTCTCCTTTGAACCAGTTTTTACATCTTATGGATCCCTTGTTAATTAATGCATTAAATAGCACCTTTGACATGTATTCATTTTATGTTTGCACAAGAGCCATGGTTGGATGGTTTGAAAACATTATTCTTTAATATGCCCTAAAGATGCAGCCACACTGATTCTTGAAAACAATCTTCCTTTCTCACTTTTGCCCTCCTCACTGCTTCCCAAATTGCTTTTTCCCCCACTTTCAAGGCCCAGCTCAAATGTCACCTCCTCTGTGTTGCTTTCCTCCTCTCCTGGTGCAGAAGAAATGCCCACACAACAGCCCATCCACTGCTCCACTCCAATATGCGCCCCACTGACTGTACATCATTTCTGGTAGCTCTCCTTCTACCCTTAGATCTTGGTCTCCACTATAGCCTGGACCATGTCCCAGTCACCTTTGGACTTCCTATGCCTAGCACACTACCTGGCAAAGTGGCATCCCACCAACGCATATAGGACTGAATGCAGTAGGGGACAAAAGTGTAACTCTTCAGCATTCACAGACTTGAGAATTGAGCTCCTTATTTCTACCTGAGTCAGACTAGGAGATATGCACATAGGGTTTTTGAAGTTGAGTTTTTATGCAGAATCCCCTCTCCAACCTCCACCGATCCCACTCTTACTTAAATGTAGGTGGTTTGTGGAGAAAGTATAAGCCAAGTCAGAGTCATTCATTCACAAAGGGTCTTCACGGTCCACTGTGTGAACTGAAGTTATGTAGCAGGTTATAAGCCCTTTCAGACGCTTGGATGAAAGGCACCAGCCAACTGCCAAGCGCTTTTATTACAGTGGAAGTAAAACACTGGGCAGCAGCCAGGGAGGCACACCAAGCCCTGGGCATCCAGTGTAATGCAGTGGGTGGCAGCTGCTTCTCTTTTACTGCCTCTCATCGAAGCCCCAGGGTCGGCAGATGCTTTAGAGAGGATGGAGCAGACCAAAGTTCTCATCTCCCTGAGCAGAGTCCACGACACCTCAGGGCCCCTCCACTCTGGACATGCAGGTCACAGAAGGTCTTTGCCTCATGTCACTGCCTAACTTCTAGTAAAGGCAGCCACGTGCCAAGGGATTTGGAGCCCGATCAGTCTGTCATTTCCTGACTGTGTGTCCTTGGGCAACTCCCTTAAGCTCTCTGTGCCTCAGATTCCTTATCAATAGCAGTAACAGTATCATTCCCATCATTACCTCATACAGTTGCTGTTGACATTAAACAACTTGACTGAGACAAAGTGTTTAGTACAGTGCCTGGCACAAGTAAACATCCAATAAGTGTTCCACTCATTCAATAAATGTTCATCATCATTATATTAATATTACTCTCCTGGGAACCTGCCTCTCCTTACCTGGGGAAGAGATTGCATCGTTACCTCATTCCCCGCCACGCTGCTTTCTTGTCTATCATCAGCTCCTTCTTGGTCTCTATCAGGTCTCTTGGTTCTGTTTTTCTCACTCTGCTTAGACTTGACGCTCTCAGGGGCCCTAGCAACCTTCGGCTCCAGCCCGTCTTCCTTGCCCGAGTCCTCAGGGTAGGGGTGTCTGGTTTCCCGCAGCCTGGCCTCCTCTTTCCTCCTGGACCTCCCGGGTCCTTCCTGCTGCTGCTTTCCATACTTGTCCGGTTTGCCTTTGGGCTCCTTCCGGTAGTAGCTGTCTTCCCGGCTCTTGTAGCCAGAGGTGGAGTGCGGCGGGCTGGGGGGGCCCAGCCGCGGGTGTTTTTCTCGGTGGCCCCTCCCTCCTTCCAGCCGCTCGTCTAAGTCCGCCTTGTCCAGTTGCCAGGGGTAGTGTTTGCGATCATGTGCCCACACGTCCCTCTTGTCCTCCCCGTTCTCCCTCCAGGGGCCCGGATCTCGCTCTTCCTCCCTCCTGGCATAGGGCGAGTGCTCCCACGAGTCCCGGCCGTTGCCCCAGTCGGCGCGGGTGGGGCCCAGAGGGCTGTGGGAAGAGCTGCAGGAGGTGAAGCTCGGCGTGTGGGACCTCGGGGACAGCGACCGGCTCACCGGGCTGCGAGACCGTGGCCTTTCTGGGCCATATCTGTGAAGGAGCAAAGGAGAGCGTGTTATGGTTTGCACGTCCCCCGCCCCCATGCACAGATCTGCCCAGGCCCTCGAATGGACGCACTGGGCACTAACCCCATGGGGCCACTCTTCACCACAGTGGCCCAGCCAACACAGAGAGCGGCGGCGCAGGAGAAAGCTTTTCCTCTCTCCCGGCTTCTAGAAGGAAGCATTTTCCCAGAGTACAGTCCTGGCCGTCTCTGCCCCTTTACTCATTCGGCTCCTAGGACCTGGGATAAATAATTGGACTGGTTTGACTCAGCTCCATCTTTCTTCCCTTTGGAAGGAAGCTAAGCTCAGGGGGCAGGCAGCTCTCCCCCAGGGCTGTGTTTTTGGGGTGGGGGCTGCACTGGTCCGGCCTGCTGGGCAAGGCTGCCTAACCCTGGGGTTCACTTAGCCAGCGTCTTGACTACAAGACCAACGCAACAACTCCATCTGGCCTTTACCGTAATAAAGGCAACCTCTTGGCTTCCATTTTTTGTTTCTCATCTCAGTTTGTTCGGGTCTTGGGCATAATAGAAGGATGCTAATTACTGGGAGGAACGAGAGTGAGGAAGACAGAATCAGAGATTCCAAAACCAAAGAACTAGGAGGGCATTCTAGAATTGGAGGGAACCTTAGAGCTCTGACCCACTCGTGTTTCAGATGAAGCAACTGAATCCCAGAAAAGGGATTCTCAATCTGCCTAGTTCTTCCTGATACTCCGCTGAAGATCTGCAAGCAACATGATATGCCTTTTTACGCATCTTAAAAAACAAACAAACAAAAAACCTCAAACAACCATTAAAAAAACCTCAAATAAATAAATGGAAGTCCCAAACCTGAGCAGCTAGTTACATACACATACACACACACACACACACACACACACCCTCTCTCTCTGGAGACTGTTTGGTGATTAAGCAGATCTACTCAATCATGTACCCATTATTCTAAAGCAATGGGCAACTTTCATTTGGTTTCTAAATACAGGAAAACCAGATGGCCCTCACTGACCAGGGGACACCCACGTGGGGCTCACTAGGACCAGGCTGCCTTGACCATCAATGGGCAAACAGCCTGCACTCAGCCCTCTGCAGCGAGGTGACAGCACCGTGTGTGGCAGCCCCGGGCAGAGCCACAGAACGTGCAGCCCAGGTGCTGGCTCCTGTGGTCTCCACCTTGGCTCTCCACATGACTGTCTTCACAGGGTGGCGACAGTGGGACACTTGTGGCCCTGACGTGACACAGTCCCGACTTCAGTAGGAAGAAATGAGTTGGAAAACAGAATGCATTCAATGTTCAGAGTAGGTGACTGGTCAAGTCACTACTTTTGGGGGGTTCACCTACATTCTTGTTCCTGTATCTACATTCAGCTCATGAAAAACCAACAGCTGACTCTAAATACAACACACACACACACACACACACTCACACACACTCACACGCACAAGCACACACACAGGCTTTCATTCAGGCTGTTTTAGCAGCCCAAAGGGCCAAAAACCAAAAGAATCCCTCCTATATTCCTTTCCAACAAAGGAGGTGCAGATGAGAGGAAGCCCTCCATCTTGCATTTTCCTGAGGCTTAACCTGAGCAGTAGTTCTGGACCACACTGACGCCTTCCATCAGGTACGTGGAAAAGCAGGGCCCAGAAAGGCTGATGGACAGGGCAGAGGCAAGGGCAGGGCACAGTGTGACTCCACATCCCTAAGAATGAGAGACAAAATAGTGTCCCAACCACCCAGAATCTGCCCTGACACCCAAAGTGGGGGCCTCACCTGTCTGCTTCCCGGAACATGTCCCTCTCCCTCTGGGAGTGCATGTCCTGGATGATGGCGGCCACTGTTTTCCCAGGTTTCTAGGCAAAGTCAGAGAGGTCGTCATCAGACCAGAGACAGCAATACAAATGCCAAAGGGAAACAGCAAGGACTTGGGTCCACTGCCTGGTCCGCCCAAGGGGAAAAACTACTTTAGAGGAAGAAGAAGTTTAATCCAGGGAATGAGTGTGAGCATAATGCTGAAGAGAGCGGCCCCGACATTTTGGGTACCTTTTTATTATAGAACATTTCAAACATGTGCAAAAGCACAGAGACTGGTATGTTGAACCCTCCGACTCCATTTCCATTGTCAACAATCCTGACCAATCTAGTTCATCTATACCTGAACCCTTTTCCCCACCCCACAGAATATTCTGAAGCAAATCTCAGACATGAGGACACGGAGGTGGCCTAACAGTCCTGCAGGGAACCTTCCATGGTGCTTCTGGCCAACACATCTTGCTCTGTTTAAGACAAAGGAGAGTCCAGGCCCCAGGCCATCCCAGGGAAGTGCCGGCACACTCAGGGGGATGTACCTCAACTTGAGCATCTCAACCCAGCAAGAACAGCTGAGCTCTGCCTCTAGCTGCCTGGGTGATCTGGGGTCAAGGCTTGGTGTCTGTGGGAGACTCACTTTCTCCATGTATAAAGGTGAGATAATGAGGCCCATCTGGCATCTACCAATAGCCTCAGGGCATGGCAGACTTGGCTGATAAAAGCCACAGGCGTTGGGCCAACATGAAAGGAGCCACACCCTCTGACCCCTCTGGCCATTTTCTACGCCACGCCACGCCTCAAGAGTCCAGGGAAGACGCTAAAACCTTCCAGATGAGCCTTGAACTTGTCACAGCCAGACCTTGTCACAGCAGCGCTGAGAGTCTGCAACATTACTGTGCTTTCCAGGGTCTGCTTCCATCCTTACCTGACTCCTTTTGCCTGGACACCCTCTCAGCTTATCTGACTCACCTCATCCTTCAAGGACCTACTCAGTAATCTTTCCCTTCTTTACACAACCAAGTCACATTGCCTTTTGCCACTGAACTTCTAGAAGCTCCCAAACGTACACACTCAGGTTTAAGTCTTATATAGTTTCCACAAGAATAGCTTGCCTCTTCAGCTATATAGCAAACTCTCCCCAAGTGAGGACCAAGCTTCCCTCTCGGCACCACATCTTACATGACATCAGTCGCCACCTGCTGATTTAATCTTCCTGTGAGCATCACAGGAACACACACAGCTGCTTCCCAGGGCCAGAGACCCTCTCTGTGGTGGGGAAGATGGCAAGAACAGTGGCTCTAAAACCAAGCCCTCTGCCCCTGAACTGCATTGGACCCTCAATCCCACCCCAAATCTACTGACGGGAAACCTCTGGTCAAGAGAACCTGAAAATTCCCCGGACGACCGGGAGATGCTGTTTGAAACCATCCCAAGTTCCCTTCTGCATGTAAGACGCTATGATTCTGGAAAAGTCTCTGTAGAACCACCCAGAAAATAGCTCATAATTCTTGTCTGGATCTGCAGGAAGAAAAAACTCACGTTTTATTGTTCCTTCAAATGTACTCTTCCTCATCCATTTCATACATTTGTTGGACACCCATTACGTGAAAGGCCCCCACCCAAACGCCCTGAGGAATAGAGCCTTTGCCACAGGGAGTGTATAGAGAGACATGATTACCAGCACGAGGAAATACTCAAGGCAGGAGATGAGAGATACCTTAAACCTCTCCTTCCTCTCCCTCCACTTTGCCTGGTGAGCACAAGGTAAAGTTAGAGAGAAAGACCAATCGAAATTTTCCCCCACCTTTGCAAATCCTGGTGGGACCTCAAGCAGTGGCCCCTTGGGATCCCTATGGATCCAGTGTTTTTTACTGTCTGCCTCCCCGGTAGGCCATTCTCCCTTCTCCGCCCCTGCTCTGGGGTGACACAGGCTTGGCCAGTCAGAGCAAGGCCTTCCCTGGCCACAGAGATTGGTTCCAGGAAGGACATGTGTCCCAAACTAGCTCGAGCACAGGGCCTCTCACCACTTACGAGGAAGCTACTAGGAAAAACTTTGGCTCTGTTGTTGAAGGAAACGGGAGGCCAGAGCTGCTGAAGTCAATGAAGCCACCACGCCACCTAGAGGCTGGAGCCGGGGGCCATCAGGGAGACCCCAAAATAAAGCAAAGTGAACAGAAGGCGGAGTGGAGCGAAGCCAAGTCCTAATGATATCACTTAGGCCCTGAATGCAGCTGTACCCGAGGCCAGGGTTATTCCCGGCCTTGTATTTACGTGAGCCAATAAATGCCCTTCCTTACTTTAGTCAATAAGCTTACATGAGACAAATTTCCGTCACCTACAGAGAAAGTCCTAGCTGACTCATGTCAACCCAGGGGCTGTGATGCATGTATGGCTATGTAGATGAAGTAGGTTTTGATATGCTTTCCCACAGAGGCTTCATGGCAGCTGGGGAAGCAGAACATCCTTCCTAAAAGGTAGGCAACGTGTTCTAGACACATACAACATCTCTTGGGAGCTTGCTGGAAAGGCAGAGTCCCACCCCTGCCCCAGATCTACTGAATCAGAAACCTTAACAAGAACTGCAAATGACGTGGATGCACATTAAAGTTTGAGAAGCTGCTTACTAGCTGGGAGACTATAAGCAGATTACCTGGTTTCTCACGTGGACAAGGGAGATCCTACTAACATGATACAGAGGTGCAGATATAGTACAAAACCAAAACAGTCCTAGGTTTTAATCATGGCTCTTCCAGCAACTATGATCTTGTGCAAGTTACTGAACTTCTATGAGCCTCGGTTTCCTTACTTGTAAGACTGAGATAATATCTGTCTGACAGGACTGATGTCAGGAATCCAGAAGATAATGTATCTAAAGTGTTTGGCACATGACTTGATCCAGAGTACCAGGACTCAATTAAAGGTACATTATTCTTGTTATTATTGTTGTACTGGTATAATTACTGCTATTATCCACCCTACGCACCTCACAGGGGAAGGTGATTGCAAGACTCAGATAATACATGAGAAAAAATAAAATGTAATTCAAATCAAAGAACTCAAGGTGGAATCCTTTACTGATCCGGCACCTATGGTTCACAGACTTAAAGCACCTTGTCCAAGCTCATCAAAGCAGAAAGGGGTAAAATCTAGGTCACATCACCACCACCCTCTAATCTGGACTAGGTCACACGGTTGGCGATGGTGTGGTTTTCCTGTTCGTCGTACCAGACTGTGAGCTCCTCCAGCAGCTGGCTATGTCTATGATCATGGTGCCTGGTCCAGTGGGCAGGCAGTGAACATCTGCTGAATGCAGACTTTGAGGTCGTTAATCCATGGTGTTTGCACCATCCCAAACTATCTCCGTCAGTAAGGTACTGCGGTACCTTAGTACTTTAATTTAAAAAGCTGAATACTGCTGTTAATCCTAATTAGAATCTTACAACAATATCTCATTTAGACACCAAAGATCCACTGGGAACTCAGCGCAGAAATTCAATTGTAGCCTCCGGGGGAGAATCCAGGAGAACAGGAATTCTGGCCGGGTACATAATGGGACAGGACCTTTCATTTGCTGGAGAAAAGCAACATGCTTTCATTTGCCAGGAAAAAAAAAAAAAGCCAGGTTCTGCTACAATTGTTGGCAAAGGATCTTCCTAAGCAATAATTGCAAGCAAAGCTGAATCATAGCTTTGCAACCTGGCAACAGGTTGACACACTACCACGCGCATATGTGGACTCGTCAGAACCTAGCAACAACCACCTAGCCTCTGTCTTCTGCCTTCAACCTTGGAGGCTGATTAAGGGCTGTGGGTCTTAACCAAATGGACCCCTATGTAAATATGGAATAAGCTGAAGCAAAATGGAAGATCCCTATTAAAACAGGACAGTAGAAAGCACAAAATAACATGTAGATTTAAATACAAATACGGGGTGCCTGTATGGCTCAGTCGGTTGAGCATCAGACTCTTGATTTCTGCTCAGGTCATGATATCAGGGTCATGGGATTGAGCCCCACATCAGGCTCTGCACTGAGCATGGAGCCTGCTCAAGATCCTCTGTCTCTCTCTCTCTCTCTCTGTCTGTCTCCTCCAATCATGCTCTCTCTTTCTCTCTAAAATAAAAAAAAAAATACACAGTTAGCAATAGTTACCATAAATTCAAATGGACTAAGTGCTCCACTTAAGTGAACTCCTTCTTGCAAACCATTTAGAAGACACAATCTCAAGAAAAGCATGGGCGTATGACTTTAGAAGAAACTTTCCCCCACAGAAGATGCAAATGGAATAGCCAATGAACATAGGGAAAAGGGCTCAACCTCAATTAGTAATCAGTAAAATAAAACCATGATAAACCAGTATACTCTCCCAAGATAGGCAAAACTTAAAAAGTCAGATACCAAAATGTTAGCAAGAATGTAGGCCACTGAACACTCTGACTCTAGTAGGGATGTAAATCTAGGCAAAACTAAAGGATAACTTTCAGGGAGGCGTAAGCAACTATAAGGAAAAGCAAAGAAATGATCATCCTCTGAGTCAGGAGGGTGGAGAGAGAGGGGGAAAGCTTGAGGAGGGACTCAGAGGGACTTCTGGGTGCCAATGGTGTCTTATTTCTTGACTTTGGTGGTGGTTTTATGGGATTTCAACCATGACCACTTTTAAAAATTATACAATACATAATTAGTCATTTTTCTGAATGTATGGTATACTTCACAATAAAGTAAGGAGAAAGGAAAAGAAACATGAAGAAAAAAGAAATGTAAAAAAGCTAAAACAAACAAGCAAAAGCCCTGTTTGGAATGATCTGAATTCATCCCTGATAGTCATTCTGACAGTGGCCCATTCAGTCATGTGTTGCTTAGAAGGATACCTATGGGGCTTAAGATATAATTACAGAGGATGGAGGAGAGAATAAAAGATCATGGCAGGGTAGTGGTGAGAGAGGAAGCGAAAATTACTGAAGACCCATACGTGTAGAAAAGGAAGTACTATTCAGGGGGTTATGCTCAGAGCAGCCACCTCTGAAATGCAACCACTTTCCCCTTCTTCCTTCATCCTTCAAGACTTCCCCTGAAGAATCCTTGGGCCCCAAGTAGCTAGTCATCCTGTCCCCAACATCCCTTTGCATTTTGCACTTACCTCAGTAAGCATATTTTCTGCCATGTTATAATGGTTGGACTTCCCATTTGATATCCCCAAAGGCAATGGGTGATTTGGGGATCTTCCCCTGTCCTCTCCTTCCCACCAACATGCTGGCCAATGCCCAACAAGGAGATGCTCAGCTGATGCTTGTTGAATGACTGAACAATGAGAAAATGCTTTACCTTCAGCTGCAACTCCTTGTATCTCTTGGACATCCGAATGAGCAACTTCTCACCATTGATCACAGCAGATTTCTCCTGGTAATACTGGACCATGGCCTGGGCAGCTTCTGTGTAAGCCATCTCTAAAAAGGCCTAGGAAAAAATGGAAGGACATATACTGAAGTTGACTTGAATGGTCTTCAACAAAATTCAGTACTAGGTATAACTTTGTATCTATGAAGTTCAAGAGTAGGCAAAAGGAATCGATGCTGATAGAAGCTGAAGCTGAGCTCCCCTCTGGGCTGAGGTGCTGACTGGGAGGAGCATGAGGAAGCCTTTTGAGATTCTGGAAATGTTCTCCACCTTGACCTGTGTGATAATTACGTGGGGGTAAACATGTAGAAAAGCTGTATACTTAAGGCTAGTATACTTTAGAATATATATTTTATACTTCAATAAAAAGCAAAAAGACCAGTATAAGAGCTCTCTTTGATCTCATCTGTTTAAAGAGACCTATTTATTAACTTCACCCAAAGAATTCATTATAGGATGGCCCCTCTCCTGATCCCCATGGTTACCAACGATTCTTAAATGCTATATATCCATCCTGGGCTATATCATCCCACAGGAGTCCCCCTGGAATGGGAGGGTCTATTAGCCCACAGTACCCTTAGGAGAAATAGTGGGGACAGTGAGTCTGTTGTACAAGTGACATTTTGGCGGATCCCTGCGAAATGTTCTATTTTGTTGTGATGATGGCAGAAGACAGAGACACAGCCATGGGTATTTGAGCTCTCACTTTCTTTGCAAAGAAAGAAAACACTAAACAACTCCGGGGCTCCCAAGGCTTGAAAGAAGGCCATGCCTTTTTGAATTACAGAGAGAAGAAAACCCTCAGTTATAGCTCCATGGCATAACTCCTTTTCCCTCCTTACTTAACTGTTTGGATAAAACACAAAGAAACAGGCTTTGGCATTCAATCAGGGTCTCCAGAGAGCTTCTAAATAGACTGTTTTGACTGACCTGCTGGTTTACCCCAATAGTTGCTGTGGTGGGTTCACTGCCATTACCGTTTCTTAGATTCGTTTGTACTATACCGATGGGTGCACTGATCTGATCCTTTGATGTTGGAAAGGAAAAGTGGTCCGTAACAAGGGAGCCCTCTCTATGAGCTCTTATATTCCCAATTCCTTGATCTGAGTGGGCTAACCAAGCTCATTCCCCATCGTTCCCCCACATTTGTTTTTGAATTTCCGAGACGCTTTTCCCTCCCGTCACAGTCTATGGCAGATATGTGGGAGATGAACAAGTCAAGATTCTTTAGGGCTTTATTTCAGATTCTGCCACCCAGCTTTCTAAGTGCCTCTTTCTTGATACAAACATTTTAGCACCTCCAGCTCTCAACTGTCAAATGGGAATAATACTAATTCAGTGACTCTCACCGCATTAATGTTGCAAGCTGCCCTTTGTACATTTACCCAAAATAGTGAGAACAAAGAGACTGAGTGAGTAGCCTAAGCCCACGTTGATGGAGAAAGACCACCAATGATCTCATGTGGCTCTGAGTCTCTAAAGTTCATGCCTTAATTAAGAAAAGAACTTTTTCTATGTCTGCTCCTCTGGCTCATAAAGTAAAAATATTTATTAACAATAAGAGATAAAGTATTATTTTTTTAAGTTCTTGTTTCTGACCATTTCTTGGTATAACCTCCTCCTTTGACTTCAGAAGTGAAGACAACCATATTAACCCTCAAGTTCTCAGTCAATCCCCACAGGTTAAGAGTTCTTTGTCCTTGAGACTTACCAGGCCCCCATCAATTCCCACCCACTCTCCTGCTATAAGACCCAAGGGCCTCTGATGTTAACACTAAAGATCTATGAAAACAACCTGTTCCCAGTTAGCTGTTGGCTCACTCCAAATACAGGCGCTCAGATATGAGAAGCTTCTAGCATTAGCTCAGGGGGTTCATAACAGTGAAAACACTCATGGCCCTGGATTTCTATTTGTGGGGCCAGTTAGTTTTTCTGTGTTAAAGAGTACCTCAGTCTGAAGTACCGCCCTACCTCTAGACAACTCACAAAGGCCTATACCCATCAAAAGAGGACAAGTGTAAACAAAACATTACCACCCACAAAACCTCTGTGCTGTCCCAGCAAGAGGACAGTGATGTATTACCTCTCTAAGAATAGCTTCTTTTTTTTAAAAAAATGACAGTTTCCTCCCACCCATGTGGGGTCTGTCTGGTATACACCAGCGTGAAAGTGCCGAGACCTACCTGATTAGTAGACTTCATGAGGATGTAATTAGTGACCTTTCCAAAGGGCAGCCCCAGGTTAATGACATCATTTTCCGTGCAGCTTCCTTCCGGGAGATTGCAGATGTGCACCACGCGGCCAGCACCCGTTTTCCGCTGTGCAAACTGATGGGAACAAAGAGCAGTGGCTGGTCTTCAAAAGGCACTTCCCTCTGGCCCTCTATTCCAGATGTTCCTAATGGCCATTTTCCCCCAAATATTGATTGCAAAGATATAATTTATGAAATTAATGCAGAAAAAGAATCCATTCACAGACACATGTAAAATATCAATGTTACGCCACCCTTTTACAGAAAAGATTTGCAACAGTTTAATTTTTTTTAATATTTATTTATTTTTGAGAGACTAAGACAGAGCACAAGTGGGGGAGGGGCAGAGAGAGAAGGAGACACGGAATTCAAAGCAGGCTCCAGGCTCTGAGCAAGCGGTCAGCACATAGCCTGACGCAGGGCTCGAACCCATGAACCGTGAGATCATGACCTGAGCTGAAGTCAGATGCTTAACCAAATGAGCCACCCAGACGTCCCAAGATTTACAACAGTTTAATGAGCAATCACATCCAGGGCTGTCAAAAATATGAAGACGTGGGCTTATCCATAGGTCACTGTGGAAGCTGTCCAGCTATAATCTCTTGAGAATACACTTTAGCAATATTTAATACAAGTTAAAGTATAGATAGCCCATGATCTTGCCATCCCACTCTTGGGAAGTCTATCCTACAGAAATAAATGCACCAATGTGTAACAACCTGTGCACATGGATATTGCAGTTACTTATAAGGTAGCAAACATTCTGGAGGCAGCCTGGACTCCAAGAACAGGGGAGTGTTTGAGTAAATGGTGGCTGAAGTGTACAATGGAAAGCTACAGAGCCACTGAAACGCACAGTAAAAAAGCTGATGCGAAATACTTTTTTTTTTCCTAGGAGAGAGAGAGAGACAGCGTGAGCAGGGGAGGGTCAGAGAGAGAGGGAGACACAGACCCTGAAACAGGCTCCAGGCTGGCAGTCAGCACAGAGCCCGACGCGGGGCTCAAACCCACGAACCGCGAGATCATGACCTAAGCGAAAGTCGGACGCTTAACCAACTAAGCCACCGAGGCGCCCTGCAGAATACTTCTTAAAATGGCTAATGGGGCACCTGGATGGCTCTGTCAGTTAGGCAGCCAATGCCTGATTTCAGCTCAGGTCATGATCTCACAGTCAATGAGCCTCACATTGCGCTCTGCGCTCACTGCGCAGAGCTTGCTTCAGATCCTCTGTCTCTCTGTTTCTGGCCCTCTCCTGCTCAGCTTTGTCTCTCTCTCAAAAACAAATAAACGTTAAAAAAAATGGTTAAGTAAAAAACAAGCTACCAGATAGCATGTATAGTACAATGCCATTTTTGCAAAACAAAATAAAAAATCAAAATACATGAGAAAGAAATAGATAAAGCATGCGTTGTAAAGTTTTAACAGTTATTGGAATGGGGGGGAGGAATATACAGGGGATAAATTACACTGGTCCCTGCTTTTCTGTGTGTATGAGCTTCAACATCTAATTTTTCACAAAGAAAAATGCATTAAGGGTATCAGCACAGACACAGAAAGGCAGGCCAGGGAAGATATGTTTCACCCGGTCAACACCAGTTATCTTCAAAGAACGGAACTGGAAGGGAGTAAGGGGAAAGACGTTTTTAACATTTTCTTATGTACCTCATGTTGTTTGACTAGAGAAAAAGGAGCACAGCTAGCATTTGGTGGGGAACCTCGTATATAGACATTCATGACAACAACTTGTGAGTTAGGGCAGTGGCTTCCACAATTTTGTGAGCCGTGGAATCCTTTCCTCCAGCAGCCCAATATATTCCACAAACAAGAGCGGCTGCTCGAGACAAACCCTGGGGTCCAGCACCCCACCTCCACCACCAGCCAGCAGTCCTAACAGACCTCTGAGGAAGAACACAGTCTGGAAGCCATGATCTGGACCTAATCAAAGCTCTGGGAGGTAGGAAGTATCTGTTTGGTCTGTGCAAACCTTAATCAGCCTGGAGTCTCTGGCAGTTTCAAGAATTAGTAGCCATAAGCCAATCCAGTATGGAAGAGAAGGATGCAATTTTCCAAACCTAAAACATATTCTAATAGCATAGCCTACATTTGCATGATTACCATTTTCTAAGATAAAGTGAACTTCAACATCTAATTACATTTGATGTGGGTCTCATCCCTAGCAAGGCTAATACTTGGGTAATTCTATCACAAGAAGCCGTCATTTGTCTCATCTGGGCTGGGGACAATTAGAGCCAGTAAGAATTTCCTTTTATGGCTCAAATTTGCATTGGGGAAACCCAAGTGCCCCTTGCAGACCTGCCTCTCTGCGGTGTCCAGAGGTCATGCGCTTTCCCAAAGAGGAATGGAATTTGGTGTGTGGCCCAGATCATCCCTGTGCCTCCATGGAATCTAGACGGAACTCTCCATAAGATGTCAGACTGATCTCCATAAGATGTCAGACTGAGTCTGAGCCTGGCTCCTGGGGATTAAACCCTTTTCCAGGGACGACAGGAGGAGGGCTACTAAGGATCTTTGCGTCTCATCAGGATGAATCGTCCACACAAAGACACGGACCCAGCCAAGCTCTGAAGCAGGGCAACGCGGCTGGTCCTCTGAGTTCAACAACAGGCGGGCTGAGCACGTTTCTGCCTCATGTGACTCTGCTGTTGTCGGCCTGGGCTAAGTCGTGCTTGGCCGACAAGGTAGACAGGACCATGGGGCCATTCTGAGCTGCACCCTCTCCTTGCCTGTCCAGTTGCTTAGTGACCATCACAGAGGCCAGTGCCTCTCTGTCTCCTCCAGAATGAAAGAGCAATTCAGGAAGGAGGCTTGTATCCGAGCTGCTGGGCGGTGGAAATACTTCCTGAAGTGTAAGCCCCCTTGCAGGTACCAGTCACCAAAGCATGAGAGGAATTCATGCTGTGGACGTTGTTAGGTCCTAAACGAATGGGTCTCAAATTAACATTTACACACGGGGCGCCTGGCTCAGCTGGTGGAGTAAGTGACGCGATCTCTGGGTTGTGAATTCAGGCTCCATGATGGGTGTAGAGATGATCATGTAAAGATTAGATCTTTATTTTAAAAAAGGGTTACACTTAAATATTATTTTACCTTTATTTATTTATTTAAAAGTCTTTTAATGTTTATGTATTTATTTTGAGGGAGAGAACATGTGAGCAGGGGGAGGGTCAGAGGCAGAAGGGAAGAGAGAATCCCAAGCAGGTTCTGCACTGATAGCACAGAGCCTGCTGCGGGGCTCGAATTCATGAACCATGAGATTGTAACCTGAGCTGAAGCCAAGAGCCCGATACTTAACTGACTGAGCCACCCAGGTGCCCCTATACTTAAATCTTAAAAGTACGTTTCATGAGCATTTTCTTCTCCCAGGATTTTTAATCAGAAATGGAAGTTGGATTTTATTAATTCTCTTGCTGTCACTTAATATTAAAAAATCATGAGACTTTTCGTATCCTCACAGATAATTATGTTAATTAGAAGCTTCTCATGTGGCGACATGCACATGGGGTGTAGGTCTGCAAAATGCTGACTCAGGGTAGAGGCCAGGTACCTCCAGAGGCCACCAGCAGCTTCTTCATTTCAACTAGATTACTTCTGCTTATCATTTTCTATGTGACCCGGGAAATGAAAATCTTGAGATTATGTTAATTGTTTGTGTGGTGTCTGGCTTCAGGGCAAGTGAAAGACCCTATTCAGTTACAAAAAGAAACATTTATGTGTTATAGTCTCACAAATACTTGATATAGGATAGTTTGGTCTACGTTCTTGTCTGTCATTGATCTAAAATATCTTTTTGTTAAACTCTATTAGGTTCAAAATCATAGCTGATTCATAAAAGGGGTCCAGTTACATGTATAATCATTCTAATCTATTCTTGGGACTGTTTACATAAATGTGGCTATGATTTGCCTTATATCCTACGGCAGATCCAAACTACGAGACAGAAAAGGAGGGAGGGAGGAGAGTGGGAAGGGGAGTGTAAGGGAGAATGGAGTCTTCAGGTGGGCAGCTACAGTAAAATTGTCCACTGGGGGCACAGATGACCCTGAGGGCCTTAGACCACACAGGACGATACTGCGCACTAATTCCCAGCCTGGGTTCTCTAATATTTCCTTAAGAGTCTTTGAAAGTAATAATATTTCAAGGGGTGGCATCATGACTTTTAACACTTAAAAAACCAGAGTTGAGTCTCTTTCTCCTATCAATACGGTAATCCTAGTTAGATCTTAAGATGATGAGAAAGTCTGATTCGTGTCTGAAAGTCTGTCTGAAACAAAAGTCTGTTGTTTCAATGAATAAAAATGGGTTAATGAGTTCAATACTCATTAATATAAGTACTTTCTTTGGCAGATACAGTACTTTTTCAAACATGGAACGCCGGGCAGTGGCTCCTTGAGGTAGGTAGGAGTCACTGATGAAGGGGTTGGGCTGTAAAAACTTGGGACTTCCTGATGTAGTGGAAGACTGAAGACCTGGATTTGAGTCCCAGCTTGGCCACTGGCTGGATGCATGATGGGGACAAACTAACTCCCCAGTGTCTGGAATGAGAGAGGCAGCCTATATGCCTAGGGTCCTTCCCAGATGTGAAATATCTGAGTTTGTGTGGCTCTCAGTTCGACAATTTCACTCCTCCCAGAAGCCTTGCCAAAGCTAACCCCTAGCATCTAGGACACAAAGCTAACCCCTAGCATCTAGGACAGTGATCACCTTTCCCACTGTGTTGGGCATAAACAGGAAGCCTGTGTCTTTCCCACTCCCTGTCCCAGTGAATATAATGATTTTGTCTTCCTTCTCTATGTGATCGGCTGTTTTGGCATGCACACGTTCACAACCATGTTCATCTTGAAGACGTGCCTGTGTTGGGCGTGGTCTCATCTTAATGGAGCTGAAGATAAGCTCCAAGCAGTGAGCACCTTGCTGATGAGCCCTCCTGCTCCATGAACGACTCTGGGTTTGCAGCTCCTAGAAGAGTTGAGATGCTATATTGAGATGAACTAAAGATGCAGGCCTGGTGCCTCTGTGAGAACAGACACACAGAAAGTCTGAGCCTTGAGGTCTCTTGGCACAAGCGCCATGGCAGTGAGAGCATCAGACAGACCTGGGTCTGCGTCTGCTCCCCAGTGACTAACCCTGGGCAAGTAAATGAAGGCTCCAAGCCTGAGTTTGCTTATCTATAAAACAGGGAAAATAAAAGCTGATTCCACAGGACCCTTTAGAAGACGGAAATGGAACAATGTAAGCAAATTGCCTTGGTGCAATGCCTGGCATCCAGGAGGTTCCTTAAAACGTATGTCTCTTTCTTTCCCCCAACAGTCAGAGGATGTGCTAAGATGCTGAGACTGAGAAAAAATGCAACTATACTGTGATTATGTAAGAGAAAGTCTGTGTTGAAATTCATGCTGATATAGTTAGGGATGAAGAGGTACAATGTTGCCAATGGTTCAGGAAAAACATGCATCATTGACTAGATGGATGGATGGATAGGTGGATGGATGGATAGACAGATAAAGATCAGAAGGACAACAGAGAGAGAGAGAATGATAAACAGGCCAAACTGTAAAGGAGTAGTGGATCTGGACAAAAGGTGTATCTTTCTTGCAACTTTTCGGTAAATCTGAACTCTATTAAAAGTGAAAGTTACAAAAAAATGCACTTTAAAAGCTGTGCTATGGGGCAGAAGAGTAGATGGGCTGACATCCCACGCGCCGTTCTGCCTGGGAGGCACATATGTGACAGGTGCATTTGAAACTTTCCAGCCTAGAGTCAAATCTCCAAGAAAGCTACGGTGTCGGGGGTTGTAACCAAAGTCGTAACAACTAACCCAAAGGGACAGTCATCCTTTCCCAGCCTGGGGGACATTTTAGCTAGCCTGCAGGCTAGCACAGACCTGGAATGCCCCCGTGTGCAATCAGGGGCCTGGGCTGTACATTTTCACTTGCTGGGGCCACTTAAAAACCAGATGCTGCTTCTAATGGTTCACGAGGCTGGGTCCCAGGTCTCCCAACTCACTCAATCTTTTATAAATGGATGGAAATGTGAAAGCAGCAGTTTGTAAAGGAACATTCTGAGACCTTTCAATGTCCTCTGATGCAGGTGGGAACAGGCTTTGTAGATGAGTTCAAAGAAGAGACTCAGTTCAAATAAACTCACAAAGTTGCAATAAAAATGTGGCTTAGGGAAACCGGCCTGCCTGCGGGGTGAGAGGAGTCCTTCCAAAGGCAAACAAAGTGTAGCCTGGATCTTCAATAAACAATTTCTGTGTTCCAGCCTGATCCCCTTCAGGTGTGACCTAATTTCACCTGGCACACAAGTCTCTGGTTTTGTGCTAAACACACCTAAGGACAGGCACAGGGCAAATATTTACTCCTCGTGGTGCTGATTTTGAACATATTATGCAGATAGCAAATGGGCATGGGTTGAATAGCTATGGATCTCGGCTTAAGTTGGGAGGGTAGACACTGATGTCTTTATTGACACTTTCATATATTTTATAAAGCACACCAGCTTTGACTTGAAACACATCTATCTACTTTTATTGGTGCCAGATCTGCCTACAGGTTCTGGGTGGTGTACCTGCTGGGTAACTTCAAAATCCCTGTAAACTTTAATTTTTTTAAGGTTTTATTTATTTCTGAGAGAGAGAGAGAGAGACAGCATGAGCAGGGGAGGGTCAGAGAGAGAGAGGGAGATACAGAATCTGGAACAGACTCCAGGCTCTAAGCTGGCTGTCAGCATGAACCACAAGATAATGACCTGAGCCAAAGTTGGATGCTTAACCAACTGAGCCACCCAGGCGCCCCAATCCCTGTAAACTGTAAAGTCACAGAATCCTACACTGTGGTCCTAGGAGAAGCTAAGGGACTTGAACTGTAGGCAACTACATAGTGGCAGATTTGTGATCACAATTCTGGTCTTGCAGAAAAATCGATCGATCGTAGACTTGATAAATCAAGGTAAATGCATACAATAGATGATGTTATGGTATAAGAGAGGGTTTTATGTTTAGAAATGGAAAGAAACAGAAATATAATTAGAATATGTATTGAGAGCTTATTTAAATAAAAAGAATCAAGTTGCACAACATTGTACGGCATTATCTGATTTTTGCAAAAAGACAGACTTTTTAAAACACTTTTTAAAGTGTATTTATTTTGAGAGAGATAGAGACAGCGTGAGCAGATGAGGAGCAGAGAGAGAGGGAGGGAAGGAAAGAGAGAATCCCAAGCAGGCTCCTTGCTGTCAGCACAGAGTCCAACTCAGGCCTTGATCCCAACAACCATGAGATGGTGACCTGAGCCGAAGTCAAGAGTCAGACACTGGGGCACCTGGAGCGCTTGACTCTGGACTTCAGCTCAGGTCACAGTCTCCTAGTTCATGGGATCATGCTCATATCAGGCTCCGAGCTGACAGCACAGAGCCTGCTTGGGATTCTCTCACTACCACTCTCTGCACTTCCCCTGCTTGTACTCTCTCTTCTCTAAAAATAAACTAAAAAAAAAAAAAGAATTGGAGCACTTTGCTGACCGAGTCACCCAGGTGCCCCTATACTTTATAAAATTAAACATGGACATGTACACTAGCTAGAGATAAATAGTATAAGACATTTATAGTCAATTTTCTCTATAGGACTGGATTTTCCATTTTTAAAAATATTTCTGTTACCATTTGGATTTCTTATACCATGTTTGTACTACTTTTGCAACAAGGAAAAATATTTAAGATTTGTAAAAAGAGGGACACCTGAGTGGCTCATCCGATTGAGCGTCTTGCTTCGGCTCAGGTCGTGACCTCACAGGTCACGGGTTCGAGCCCCGTGTCGGGCCCTGTGCTGACAGTTCAGAGCCTGGAGCCCGTTTTGGATTCTGTGTCTCCCTCTCTTGCTGACCCTTCTGCCCTCATGCTCTTTCTCTCTCTCCTCCAAAAATATATAAAAACATTAAAAAAAAGATTTGTTAAAAGGAAAAAAACCCAGAAAATGAAACCCCTTCAGGTATCCTGTTTCCCTCTTGCTCTTTGCTCTTGGAAAATGCACAAAGTGACCCCCCCGGGGGGGAGGGGAGAGCAATGATGGAGCTGGAATTGGGGGGGTAAGGCGGGTACTGTTTGCCACATCAGCTACTGCTCTTCATGCCTCTCTGGAAGTCAGGAGACCAGAGTGATCTGAGCCACGGACCAGGAAGGCCCGAGTGGACAGACAGAAAGAAGTTCCAGAAACAGCCAGCCATCTGATGGGCAACCCATAACTTACACCTCTGGCCTTCCACAAACATTTATGTGCCCCTGTGCTTCGGTCTCTTATTTATACACGTTTTCTAGTGTGCAGGGTCCCAGTGAGAAAGAAACCATGAAAATGATGTCTTTCCTCCTAGGCCAGCAAAGCCCATCTGTAGCACCAGCAGTATTAAATAAACTCCAAGGTGGCTGTGAAAATGGCAATGCCATTTTATGGGGACAGTCAGCAAGCAAAGTGCATCTTGGGTAAGCACGAGAAAACTATTTACAGCCTGAGAAGGCCCCCAGTGGCCCCTTCCAGAAACCTGATTACTCTGTTTATGACGACTCAGGCAGCCAAGGATAAAGTGCCTCTGCTCTGGCAAATGGCAGAAGCCTAAGTGAAAGTGAACACCACTCTCTGGGGACCCTGGGGTGGCAGGGAGAGACACAAATCTCCCCCCACCCCCACCAGCAAACACAGCACACAACTGTCAGCTCAGTGCCCCGTCTCTGTCAACGATAAACACGGAAATGAAAGGCTCGCGCTCCCCACGGAGCTGACAGAAGCATACATTCAGCCAAGCCTGGGGCTGATGGAGGCGGTCGATGGGCTTCTGGGTGTGTTTAGGTTTTGTAGAAGTGCAGAGACCTTGCAAAAACTCATTCTCAGAGCCCTGGGTCGATTGTTTTCCTGCTTTTAAAAACAGGCAGGTTTAGAGACAGCAGTTGCTCTTTGCTCCACAAATATCATAATGGCGGAGTCCTGGCTGGTTCTGGCTTCACTCAGCCAAAGGTGTTTCTGCAAGGATGTATGTAAGTAGAATGGGGCCAAAGAAAGCCCTGGCACAGAACCAGAAAACATTTCCGGAGGAAAAATGCATCAAAGCTTTTATGCGTTCTTTATGAGGGCTGGGAGGGGGATAATGGAGGAATTTCCCTGTCCTCATGAAATATTTCTTATCCATTTGAATTTTCACAAAGAGCATAAATTATGCAAGCAGAAAAAAAAGCAGAGATGTATATGCAAAAGGAGTCCGCTGGCCCCTCCTCAAGCCTCAAAATCCTGCCTTTTGGTAACAGCGTAATTACCCTTTGATGCATTTGTTTACCTTTGGAGGTCAGTATTTGCGGGCATAAAAAACAATAATTTCTCCGAAGGGCTCCCCTGCTACTTAGCGGACCCTTTGCAAAGTATCTTTCTGCAGCCAACTAATCAATCAGCTCTGATTTCTCAGCTTGTCTTCACATGTCAGTATTTGTGTATTTCCAATTTTCCTAAAGACAGACACACTTGCATCCGATGGACCAGAATCAGACAGAAGAATGTGACCATCCAGGCAAGGATGATTCAGGGACTGGTTGGGGCAGGCCTATGTCTTTGTTCCCCAGACGTCCTTGGGCAGGGTCATGTGACTAACGAGACCTCACAGAACTTACAAGACCAGTCAGGTGACGACTCTCGCCTCCACTGGATCTGTCGAAAATGTCTCTAAACATCTGACCTCATCTTGGGGGACACTGTCACAGCGCAGGAGAATTTGGGTGCCAGGTCTCACAAGCCTCCTCATCTTGTTCCATGGCTGATGGCTAGCTGAGGCCCAAGAAGTCACTGCCATCCTCAAGGCAGATTGAGATCCTGCTGAGCAGCATGAAGGGTAGATGTGGACACAGGGAAGGGGAGAGGGCTCACTAGAGAGAGAGCCATAGCAAGGAAGAAAATTCAGAAACCCTCAAAGAGAAGAAGCAGGGCTTGGTGGTTACAAGGGAGGCTTCTAGAGTCAGGCCACCTGGGTTCAAATCCCAACACTTCCATTAAGTCATCAGCTATAAAACTTTAAGCAAAGCACTTAGTCTCTCTGTGCCTTGGTTTCCCCAACTCTCAGGGCTGTCTGGAGGATTAAGTGAGAAAATACATACGAAGATACTAAGAACCCAGTAAGCATTGTATAAACGTTAGCTGTCGTCAGCAGCAGCAGCCTACAATGTCCTGAGGTCTCCGTCGCCTGCTGGCTGCCAGTGCCGAAAGCAAAGTGTTCCTTGTGTTGCCCCTCGTCAGGTTCAAGCCGGATGAACCCCCATCTCCAGGCGTTTGGAGGAAGCTTCACTCAGAGCTTCCAAGTATTAACACGAATGATCATGAGTCATTATCGGCACAAATTGTCAGATCGTTTGTGCCCGCGGCACGTGGAGGTAGAGTGCTTTCACAGGAGCCTGGCAGAGCCTCTAGAGGGAGCAGACATGACCACAGGACTTACCAGAAAGATCTGTGCAGGAGAAATGCCGAATACTGAGACTTGCCTAAGGTCACAGGGGTTCTCTCCTGGGCCAGCCATGGCTGCGGGGCAGTCACTCAACAGCGTGGCCTGGGACAGGACAGGTTCCCACAAGCGGTTAAAAGGATCTGCTGCTTAGTGACAGCCATTGGTGCTTCTTACGCACCGTGCAGCTCACACGTCACTGTCCAGCCGTGTCACGTTCAATCCTCATGACAGCTCTGGTCTGCCCTCAGCCTCGCTCCCACCTTCCGGCTCTGACCACACATCAGGAGACCCTGCTCCAGTGGTGTGAGTGTTCCGAGATTGGAGGCATCATCAAAATGATCAATTACACAAGTCTGGTAAGAACGCAGCTGTTTGCTTTACTTTCAAAAGTCATTATTAGGGGAGTTAGCGCCCCCATTTAAGGAAAGGGAGCCTCAGTGACTTGGCCACAGCCACTTAGCCTGTGCGCTCCAGAGGAAAGTTCGAACTTAGGTCTCTTTGGCTCCACATCCACAAGGAAGGGCTTCTTGCTCCCTGGGCAGCGCTGGAGGGCGGGGCTAGGGCGCGGAGCACAAGCTGAGGAGTCATCTTACTCTCGCTTCTCCTCTGCGGCTCAGCCCCTTCCCCTTTACAAAGGCGCTCAGTTGATGCCGGCTCTTTCCCTGCCCAGATCCCTGGCCCACTCTCACCGCCTGCCCATCCGGTCACAGTCCCCTTCCCCTCCGCCCTAAGATCTCAGAGCAGGGTTTTGGGCACTGACATGCCACAGTGGGAAACGCCCTGGGGTGGGGTGGTGCTGGAGCTGCCCACACCCCGGTCCAGATACAAGGTCAAAGACAAATGACAGGCCTTACTGCTCTCCCGGGACTGACTCAAAGCCGCACAGATCGGGCATGGCCCTCAGCGTGGAGAGAGAGGGCAGAGAGGGAAACCACAAAATTCTCTTTCACCAAAACGTGCGCGGGCTCCCAGCCCGGAGCTCTGTCTCGGAGCGCGTCTGCGTTCAACCTCACACACAGACAGACGCACCCGAGCAGAAACGTCCGCCCAGGCAGGCCTCCCCAGTCGCTCAAGCCCGGGGGCTAGCAGCTCCTGAAGCTTGGCATGAACACCCCCCCACACCGAGGGGACAGCACTTGGGAGCTCGTCACATGAGAAGAAAGAGGCTACAACTGCTCACACCACAAACTGAAAAAAATCCAGGCATGGCCGCGAACACACAGACACGCGCCCTCTGGCAGGGCTGGGCCACACATTTTGTTCCACAGTCGGCTCTGGTTCTGCCCCCTCACCTCCCTCCACGTGTTCTGGAGGAGAAGCTTCTGGGGGAGGAGGCTACACGAAGTGGCCAAACAGAAAAACCAAGAGGGAAAGGAACTTGTCACAATCGGTGGGCAAAGGGAGAATGAAGCTTTCAAGCTTTGGGGGGACTGGAGAGCATGTTGTAGAGAGAGAGGAATGAAAACAACTAAAAACAAGGATTCCACAGAAGCAACTGTTTCCCCAGGGGGCCAAGAAATCCCATGACTGCATGGTCCTTATTTTCGCACACGTTTTCTCTTTCTGGTTCAACCTCCAGATTTACCCATCAGAGGAAATAACCCACTTGAACGCAATAGCAAAAAGTTTTAAACACACACACACACACACACACACACAAGCTCAAACCTCTTTTCCCCCTTAAACCAATGCTGAAGCCTAGAAAGTCTATGTGTGCTTTCGATTTTAATAACACATGTCAGTTGTGATTCAGTGCTCGCTGGACTGAGTGAAACACCCGCCATCCTCTGCCCACGGGACACGTTTTCCTGCCCTGCACAAAGCCACATCTGTGCCAGCTTCGTCCCAGCCTCCCTGTACCTCTATACCCGGGGATAGCGGTGACACAAATGCTTTGATGGTGACAATGGCAGTGGAGAACATGCTTCTGTACTCACGTTTGTCCCCAGGGAAGCTGAAGGAAATGCAGGATTTGACTGAGCAAACGACCTTGCTGGAATGGCCGCATACGATGATCCAAGATTTGAGACATAATCTAAATAAGGAATTACACCAAATGTGTGAAATCCTAGTCACTTACTTTACCTTCAAAAGTCAAGATTAGGATGGGGGAGCCTGGGTGGCTCAGTTGGTTAAGCGTCCAACTTTCAGTTTCTGCTCAGGTCAGGATCTCACGGTTCTCAAGTTCAAGCCCTGCACGGGTAGCACAGAGCCTGCCTGGGATCCCCTCTCTCTCCCTCTCCCCTACTTGCACTCTCTTTTTCTATCTCCCTCAAAATAAATAAACTTTATTTAAAAAAATTTTTTTAATGTTTTATTTATTTTTAGGAGAGAGAGAGAGAGACAGCGTGAGCAGGGGAGATCAGAGAGAGAGGGAGTCACAGACTGAAACAGGCTCCAGGCTCTAAGCTGGCAGTCAGCACAGAGCCCGACGCGGGGCTCGAACCCACGAACTGCGAGATCATGACCTAAGCGAAAGTCGGACGCTTAACCGACTATGCCACCCAGGCGCCCCTTAAATTTATTTTATTTTATTTTTTAATGTTTTATTTATTTCTAGGAGAGAGAGAGACAGCGTGAGCAGGGGAGGGTCAGAGAGAGAGGGAGTCACAGACTGGGAAACAGGCTGGCTCTGAGCTGGCAGTCAGCACAGAGCCGACGCGGGCTCGAACCCAGGAACCGTGAGATCATGACCTAAGCGAAAGTCGGACGCTTAACCGACTAAGCCACCCAGGCGCCCCCCTAAACTTTATTTTTTAAAAAAGCCATGATTAAGATATAAATTGGAAGAAAAAAATTAAAATTTCCTCTCAGTATACTGCTTAGTGATTGGTATGATTTTTACCCCCGGACATGTTGATAACCGACAAAGCTTTATGTCTCTAAGAGCCTAGAAAGCAGGACAATACATTATCTTGGGATCCGTTTGCTTTATATATATACATATATATATACATGGCACACCAGGGAAGTTAGGTTATTAAAGATGTGACACAATAAGCCTTTGGGAAGCTGGTTTGTGTGTCAAGCCGCTGACCTGGAGGGCCTTACTCACCTTCAGAGTTCCCAGCAGGAGTATAAACAGCCGTGCTGTTGGGAGAGGCACCCAGCGTTCCCTCTGCTGAACCGAGTATACACCGGATGCCAGCGCTGGAGAGAGGCGGAAAAGCGGAACCAGTAACTCAATAAGCTAAACCAAGAATTACCATAGGACCCATAAACTCCACTCCCAGCCATAACCCTAAAAGAGTTAAAAATAAATGTTCAGGGGCACCTGGGTGGCTCCGTTGGTTAAGCGTCTGACTCTTGATCTCTGGTCGGGTCATGATCTCACCGTTCATGAGATCGGCCCTTCAGTGGCTTGGACTTCTCTCTCTCCTTCTCTCTCTCTGCCCTTCCCAAGTGCTTGCTTTCTCTCTTGGGGGGTGGGGGTGGGGGAAATGGGTGATGAGCATGGAGGAGGGCACTTGTGGGGATGAGCACTGGATGTTATGGGAAACCAACTTGACAATAAACTATAATTTAAAAATATTAATAAATAAATAAATAAACTTTAAAAAACATTCAAACAAACACTTGTACATGAATGTTCATAGTAGTACTACTCACAATAGCCAAACGGTAAAAAACAACCCAAACATAGATCAAAAGATGAATGGGTAAACAAAATGTGGTACATACATATAATGGGATATTATTCAGCCATAAAAAGGTGATACACGCCACACCATAGATGAACCCTGAAAATATTTTGTTAAGTGAAAAAAGCCAGTAATCAAAGGCCATATATTAAATGATTCCATTTCCACAGAATGTCCAGAAGAGGCAAATCCACAGAGACAGAAAGTGGATTAGCGACCGCCAGGCACTACAAAGGAGGGGAAAGGGAATGAGTACTTAACGGGTATGGAGTTCAGGGGTAAAGAAGATGTTTGGGAGCTACATAGTGATGATATTTGCACAACCTTGTGCATCTGCTAAATACCACTGAACTGTATGCTTTAAAATTGTTAAAATGGTGAGTCTCTCTCTTTTTTTTAATGTTTATTTTTGAAAGAGAGAGACAGAGCACAAGCAGGGGAAGGGCAGAGAGAGAGAGAGGGAGACACAGAATCTGAAGCAGGCTCCAGGCTCTGAGCTGTCAGCACAGAGCCCGATGTGGGGCTCGAACTCATGGACCATGAGATCATGACCTGAGCCGAAGTCGGACGCTTAACCGACTGAGCCACACAGGTGCTCCAAAATGATGAGTCTTTTTTTTTTTTTGATGTTTTTATTTATTTATAGGAGAGAGAGAGGAGACAGCGTGAGCAGGGGAGGGTCAGAGAGAGAGGGAGTCACAGACTGAAACAGGCTCCAGGCTCTGAGCTGGCAGTCAGCACAGAGCCCGACGCGGGGCTAGAACTCACGAACCGCGAGATCATGACCTGAGCGAAAGTCGGACGCTTAACCGACTGAGCCACCCGGGCACCCCCTCAAAATGATGAGTCTTAAGTGAACTTTACTGCAACAAAAGAAGAGGGAGCCAGAAAAGGGAGACCCTTACAAAATTAGTTTTTCAGTTGTGATCAAATATACATAAAATTTGCCATCTTAACCATTTCGAAGCGTACAGCTCAGGGACCTGAAGCACATCTGTACTGTCGTGCAGCTGTCCCCATCGCCCACCTCCCAGAAACTGCCCCCGTTCAAAGCGAACACCCCACTTCCCCTGCCTGAGCCCCTGGCCGCCACCATCCTACTTTCTGTCTCTATGAGCCCGACTCTTGCAGCAACTCCTTAGCGGACCATCCAGCGTGTGTCCGTGTGTGACTGGCCTACCTCACGGAGCACGATGTCCTCCAGGTTCAGCCATGCTGTGCCATGTGTCAGAAGCCCCTTTCCTCAGGCTGAAAAATATTCCGGTGTACGGATAGAGCACATTTTGTTTACCTATTCATCTGTTGGCGGACATTCGGGTTACTTCCACCCACTGGCTATTGTGAATAAGAAAGGGGAGCCTTCTGAATGTGCTCATTTCAAATCACTTAACTCCAGCCGGCTGTTCACACCCTGGGCCATGTGCCCTCTTCTCTGCCCGCATTACCACAGCCTCACTGGTCCGCCCACACCCCACTCCTGTCTATTCTCAGCCCAGCAGCCAGGGCCCCGCTCGGTGGAGCCAGAGGGCACCACTCCTTCAAAGCAAAACAAAAGTGCTCACTGCAAACCCAGGACCTCAGACCCGGCTGGGGTTCACTCCTGGCTCCTCCGCCCAGGACTCTGCTCTGGTCACACTGCTGCTCCCTGAGCATCCGAGGGACACACTGAGATTCAAACTTGCTGTTCCCTCTGCTGGGAGTACATGTCCCCCAGACAGCCAGGGGCTCACTCCCCCTCCTGAGGTGTCCTGAGCGAGGCCTTTCCACCCTGTCTAAAGACTACGGGCACCTGGGTGGCTCCGCTGGTTAAGCATCTCACCTCAGAACATATCTCATGGATCGTGGGATCAAGCCCCGTGCTGACGGCGTGGAGCCTGCTTGGGATTCTCTTTCCCCCTCTCTCTCTGACCCTTCCCTCCTCTCTCTCTCTCAAAATAAATAAACTTTAAAAAAAGGAATAAAATAAAATGCGAGGACCAGCCCCTATGAGTGCACATGCGTGTACACACAAGCTCCCTTCCCTGCCCCTGAGCTGATGCCGTTTTCTGCTTTGCATTCACCACCAGGGATGCTGTATAATTCACTTGCTCCTTTTCTTGATCATCTGCTCCCCGCACCCCACTCCCCCCAACAACCGTTAAGTATAAGCTGCTTGAAGGCATGGACATTTTCCTGTTTTGTTCTCTGCTGTTTCCCCAGCACCTAAAACAGAATGTGGCACACAGTAGGTGCTCAGTGAATGCTCACTGAGGAGACGCATGGACCTGTTCTCCTGGCCAGCACTTACTTTTCAGAGAAGACCAGGCATTTCTGAGCGTGTAGTTTCCCTTTCACATGCAGTTCCCAGTCCTAGACCGGAAGGAAAGGGAAAGTGACTGAAGCAGAACTGAGTCCATGAGAAGGTAAGGGATGAGTGCAGGCTTCCCCATCAGGCAGGGGGGCTCAGAGCCCAGACACTGGAGCCACCCTGCAAACACACCTCCCTCCGCTCCTCCTCTCCCTCCTAGCTCCTCCCCACACCTGCCTTCCCATCTAGCCATCACTCCATCAGCCAGACCCGCATCTCTCTCGCCCATCTCAGACAGGAGCCCAGAATGCCAAGTCGGATTCTGTTTTCTCTCCATACACCATGTCCCATGTCACCTCCCACCTTTCACTCCCTCCCTTCTCCCCCAAAGAGACCCCAACCACTTCTGTGTCTGGTTGGAAAAACCTGGCAGGTGGACTCACAGTGAGCTTCAAAGCCTTAAGAATGGCTTACGAGTGCTGAAATCCACCATCGCCTCCTAGCGTCAGCCAGCCCCCGCCCTGTGAGTGACAGGGATGCACTTGTACTATGTGACCCAAGCAGAGGGGAAGGACACACTGTGGTGTGACGCCCATTACACGGGGATCACTATGCTCTGCAGGTGGGATGAGAGAAGAGAGGCAGCATAGCCCAGCGCTTAAGTGGCACCTGACACCGGTCCTGGGAGGGCCAGACCCATGTTCGAATCTCCACTCTGCCACTCTCTAGCTATGGGGCCCTGGGCAAGTCCTTTCCTCTCTCTGGGCCTTGGTTTTCTCACCCGCAAAATTAGACTAATAATAGTATCTACCTCCCAGGATTACTGCTGACATATGGAAAGGATTTCATAGATGTTAGCTGTCTGAATTATTATTGATTTGGAATATTTCACTGCATCACTAATACATTTTTGCCAAGGATTAGGGGGTGGATTTATATTATACTATAAAAATCTTTTGCTTTAGGGGCCCAAAGCATTTTACAAGCACCAGGAAGGTACGATGAGGCTCCATCTGGGAAACTGAGGCACTCTATAATAATGTGCCAAGGCCTCACCTGAGAGGAGCTCTCTCACCCTCATCCAAAATTCTGCCACCGTTTTCCTCCCCTTCCGAACTCAGTATGATGCACTCTGGGCATATCCCACGGGAAGAGCCCTCCTCAAGGAGGCAGGAGGCCAGTCCTTGAATCCCTTCTCTGGCACCCACGTGGGGTCACCTGATCCCTGACTCAGCCACAGCTTTCTCATTAATAAACATGGGAAAGAATCTCTTACTTGCCTCAAAATAAGGGATTGGTCCCAATACCTTTCTGAAATGAATTTTGGTTCTAACACCTATAATTTTAATCAAGGGTACTGAGGGCAAAATGCTGCTACCTAGTCCCCAAATGTAACAGTTCCTAGCTCCTGAGCAGCAAGAGCGGGATGGGGGGAGCCCCCGCCCAGGCTCCAGTGGTGGCTCCCATGCCGTTCTGCAGGACTCACCTTCAGATCAAACACCTTCTTGTCGCAGATGCTACAGATGTGTGGCAGGTGAAGGGGAGCCACACCGTGAAAGTCGTTCAGCTCATGAGCCTGCAGGGGCCGCACCGACAGCATCGCCTGCTCCTCCTTGGCCCGCCTCCGGGCACCGATGAAACCCTGTTTGCTGTTGTTTAGCCGACCCCCGAAAGAAGGAGGGGTCCTGTCTGGGGTGGGCTCCTCGGGGTCATAGAGTTCATAGGGCTGGCTGGGAGGTGGAGGCCACAGGCTGGGGCCTGCTGCAAGATTGGGCTTGCTTTGGCCAGAGAACCCGTGGGGGCTCTCCCACTGGCTGTTCGGACCCTGCAGCAGAGGACCTACCTCACCTTTCATGGCCCCGGCCTGCTCGGCCACAAATCCACCTGCCACGTGTGATCCTTGGGAGTTGGGTCCATAGAAGTCCTTGGGAAAGGCACCCTGGCCATCTTGCCCTGAGTGACTGTAGTGTCCTTCATAGGTCACACTGCCCGTGGTGGAGGCCGTGGCTGGCAGGAAGCTGGGCTGACTGTCTGTTTCAGAGCCATATGCCTGGCTGGTGCTGGCCTTGCCATAGTCACAGAACCCTGCCACAGCCGGAGAGGGCCCGGTCTTGCCAATGCCCAGGATGACCGTTGGCTGGGCAGGGGTCTGAGGCAAAACCCCACTGAAAGGGTGCATCACCACGGCACCAGGGGGTTGGCTCACAGAGGGCACCGGGCCTCGCGTCTGGCTGGGGGGTGAGAAGGCAATTGCATTAGAGGGAAACCGGGCACTGGGCACCGTCGCAGCATGGCTCTGGGGGGCGCTGATCACAGACGGATGCCTGAGCTGGTTGAAGAGAGGCTGGGACATGGCCACTTTGGAGAGGACTTGGTTGAGGACCGTGGCGGCGGCGGTATTGCTGGTGACCGCTGTCTGTGCCAGCTTCAGCCGGTGGAGGGTGAGCTGGGCTTGCAGTTGGGCCAGCTGCAGGCTGGCGGGCGAAGGGAGCAGAGGGTTCGGGTTACTGACGGAGAACGGGTTCTTGTCCAGGAGCTTGGCGGCACTGCAGAAACACAAAAGTCTGGATGCACAGCACGTTTTCACCCAGGGAGCAAGGGGCTCTTTCTTTGCTTATCTGTGGTCCCCTCGTCTAAGATAAAACCCTTCCACACAGGCCCCACATATAAGTGAGTCTGCCAAAAGCCTGTACTCACACATACATGTCAATCTTTTTAAAACTTTGATCGAAAACTTATTTTCTGACAGAATGGTCAACCTCACTGGTAATCAGAGATACAAGCTATAAACACCAGAAAAAATGTTTGCCTGGAAAAATAGCAAATTTTTTTTGTAGTAACAGCATTCAGTACGGGTAAGATAAGGTGGAGTGGACACAATGGTATTGATAGTCTAACTCTGGGTGACTTTGTTAAAAGACGGTCTGATAACATGTACTCATTAAAGCATACACTTTGACCCAATAATTCAATTCTATAAAATGATCCTAAGAAAATGGGCTAAAATGCAGACAAAACTTGATACCCAATATTCAAGATTCTGAAGTTGAAAATTACAAATATCTGATAACAGGGGTGATAGGAAGGTTTAAACGAAGCAAATTATGACATACCTATATAATAAGATATTAAGGAATCATTTACTATTGTAAATTTCCACTTTATTCTGTAATATTTAAGACATTCAAAAAAGTACACCCAAAACCAAGGTTAAGATAGAAAACATTCCAATCCACTAAATCCCCTCTTGGTATCTGTTCTTCCCATCCAAGCCCCACCCCATCTTGCCAACGGTAGACATGGTCTTGAATTTAGTCAAGCCATTGTTTACAACAACAAAAAATTTTTGACATGAGCAAATCCATATAGTCTATATGTGAAATGAAAGAAAAAAGCAGCCTTCAAACTTGCATCTAGAGTATTCCATGTGTATATTTGTGCCAAACACATTTTCGTTGGGATCCTTATTTCACATTCACAAACGAGAATCAAGCTCCCTTCAACCCACTCTCAAACCCAACGAGCATGAGGAATAACAAAAGCATTACAAGTGAAGAATCTGAACTTGAAGTCGTCAGCAGTGGTGGGCTCTTGCAGACGCTTATTGTGGGGGTGCTCTGTTTGACATGTGCCTTTCACATGAACTCTGTTGGTTAGTTATGGTGTTTTCTCAACCAATATAAGATTGGATGTGTGGTTACTACTGTCAGGGCCCTTTTTTAAGACCATATTTTCTACGTCTTTAGCTCCCCTTCTGGGTACCAGGTGTGATCAGGGAAATGTGTTTGGGATGTTGATGAACTAGAATTCCCAGGACATGTTAATGGGAAGAACGAGACTGTGCATTTGAAACTGGGTTACCATGGAGAACCCAAGCCATCTGTTCAGCATGCCTATGGGAGTATGGAGAAGAAGCTACGAGGCGGGGACACTTCAGACAAGGTCCCCACTGTCATAGGTTCTGTACAGAAGGCTGATGAAACAAAGAAAAGAGGCTGGGAGTGGGCATGGTGAGGAAAAAAGGGGAGATGTGAAAAGGGTGTGGCACGTCACACCTCTCCCACTCTGGAGACATTTTGAGGAAATAGAGCTTCTGCTGAGGCCACTGGTCTGAGAGAAAGGTGACGAGTAGGAAGGGGAGCAGGAGAGAGCCTAACACACTGTGTGCGGTACTCCTGTGTGACTAGTGCTCAGCGTGTCATCCCATTTGGTATCTCCGTCAGTCCTACTGGGTAGAAAATATTCACCCCAAATTTGCAAAGGGAGAATCTAAAACCCAGAGAGATCAGGTGACCTTCTTACGAACATTCAACGTTGGTGAATATAGGCATGGGATTCAAACCCCAGCCAGGCTTTGAAAAGAGAAGGGGAATAGGGGGTTAGGTATGCAGCTCCTGTTTGAAGTGAGTTCTCAGAACATCAGGCACATCAACATTCAAATTAAGTGCAAAATACACGTCAGGGCCAGATAAAAATGATTCTGGATTACTCTTTCCCATTCTGGGAGAGATCAAGAACTTCTGTAAGTCATTAAAGAGCCGGCAGCCCCGCTGTGCTCCCAGGACAGAACAGGTTGACTGCATTTTAAGATATTGGGGGCCTGGGGAAGTCACGGTTAAAGGTGATTACAGACCTTTCCTCCTCTGGGTAGTTGTGCTGGGTGCAGCCAAGCCTTGATGGCCCCAGGGTGGCCCAGGCACAAATCATGGCAGCAGCAGAGGTGGAGAGGTGCTAATTGTCTCCGTAGGCAAGAATATGAAGGGAAAGGAGGATGGTCAAGAGTCTGATGATAGATTTCTACTTGTGTTGTATTAAGTAGCTGAGCTTTAGGAGAGCAATTAAGCTTAACTCAAAACCCTGCCCACACAGGGCCAACTGTCCCTACCAGGTCTGTCCACAACCCAGCCAGTCCCTGCTAACAAGGCGATAATGAGGTGGCAACTTAGTTTCCATGACCAGGGAAAGATAAGGTTGGTTTTGTTTTTCCCAGAGAAGTCAGCTGTATTTTCCAAAACTGTGTTCTGGGCCGGAGAGAGCTCTCGCAGGAGATTCCCCTTCACCTCTGAAAGAACACACGAGGAAGAACAGTCTTTCCAACTAGGAAAGCCAACCTCGCCAGGTATTTGTAGGTCAGCCACGAGAAACAAATGCTCTCAGCACGGCCCAGGTTACAGAAGCTACCCATTCAGATGCAGCACGAAATGAGAAGACTCACTGGATTTTCTTCCCAGCATCCACGCTGCCTGGCAAATTCAGACTGTCCCCAACCTTAACCAATGTTGAGCAGAAGCGATGTCACATGAATTATCAGAGCCAAATGCCTCTTTTGAACCAAAGAGTCTTAAAAGGAAAAGACACACCACCCTATTTAAAAGAAAGAAAAGAGGGGCGCCTGGGTGGTTCAGTTGGTTAAGCGTGCGACTTCGGCTCAGGTCATGACCTCAAGGTTCGTGGGTTCAAGCTCTGTGTTGAGCTCTGTGCTGACAGCTAGCTCAGAGCCTGGAGCCTGTCTTTGGATCCTGTGTCTCCCTCTCTCTCTGTCTGTCCCCTGCTCACACTGTCTCTCTCTCTCTCTCTCTCAAAAATAAATAAAACATTAAAAAATTGTAATAAAAAATATAAAAGAAATGAAAGAAAGAAAAAAGAAAAGAAAGCCCTATAATCCATAGCCTACAACAGTTAATAACCTAAAATCCAGGTGCATATAACAATCATATTCCTAAACAAAAACCTGGGCCATATGATGGCTGGAACTAAGGTCACCTTCTTATATTCCTGCTACCTCAGTTTGTCACTGTCACATCACTTAGCACACCGGGCTTTGTGTTAAAAATAATTGCTTATGGGGGTGTTTGGGTGGCTCAGTCAGTTGAGCATCAGACTCCTGAATTGGGCTCAGGTCATGATCCCAAGGTCACAGGATCAAGCTCCACGACTAGCACCTTACCTGGTAAAGGGGACTTTGCAGATGTGATTAAGTTAAGGATGAGGAGATGGAGAGATTATCCTGGATTATCTGGGTGGGCCCAATGTAATCACAAGAGTCCTTATAAAATGGAGGCAGGGGGGTCAGAGTCTGAAACAGAAGATACAAAGATGGAAGCAGAGGTCAGAGACCAAAGAAGATGCCGTGCTGCTAGCTCTGAAAATGGAGGAAGGGGTCAAAAGCCAAGGAAATGCAGGTGCTCTCCAGACACCAGAAAAGGCCAGGAGCTTTAACTGAAGAAACCAGCCTTACTGACACCTTAACTTTGGACCAGTGAGACTGACTTCGGATTTCTGACCTCCAGGACTGTAAGATAAGAAAGTCGTGTTGTTGTAAGCCACTAAATATGTGGTAATATGGTTTTTAAAAATTTTTTAATGTTTTTTTTGAGAGAAAGACAGAGTATGAGTGGGGGAATGGCAGACAGAGAGGGAGACTCAGAATTCCTCTGATCTGAGAATCCCTCTGAGCTGTCAGCACAGAGCCTGATGCGGGGCTCGAACCCACAAACTGTGAGATCATGACCCGAGCTGAAGTCGGACACTTAACCGAATGAGCCACCCAGGCGCCCCAATGTGTGGTAATATGTTACAGAAGCAATAGGAAACTAATATAATCCAGCAAGAAAATAAGATGTAAGAGAAGCTTCCACTCAGAGAGGCAGCAGTGGGTGTGGGAGTATTGGTAGATGTTGCTGGTAACAAACTCATGCCCTCCTCCACCTCCCCGGGTCCTAGGAAGCACAGACCATCTGACTAGGTGTCCATCCCAAGACCCTCCGGCAACCTTGCCAAAAGCCAGAAAAGCCCAGAGATCTCTTCCTTTTCAAAGTCAGCTTTCTCTACCCAGCCGAATCAATGGCAACTGCGGAAGGCTTTTTGTTGCAGAACCTCAAGGATCAAATCATCCTCCCGCCCTAGAACAAAGGCAGAAAGTGACCTGCCCAAAGCCAACTAGCCGGGTAGCAGTAAGACCTCAGTGAGAACGCAGATCATCCAAACCAGCTTCTAGAGCCTGAAAGAATGGCCTTACCTCTGAGGGCCCTAACTTAGCCCCAGAACGATCTATTTCACCAAATTATCATCTCCAGGCATGTTTATCTCCCTGCCCTGTTCAGAGACACTGACCACCTTTGCTATGCAAGGCACTCCCTGAGCACCAGGGCGACGTGAAGATGCAGGCTCCTTCCTTCTAGAACCCCATAAGCTCCAGAGAGGATAGCAGGGCTGCCGCCTGGATGGGGAGGAGGTAGGAGCCAGATTCTCTGCATCCGCCGCATTTCTTCCCCTAAACCTGTGCAGTGGTGCGGGTTGCGGCCAAGGAGTTGAACCGTGGGCCAGGGAGGAGAGAGTGCCGCATGGGGAGTTATGCAGCCTGGGCGTCTGGCACAGAGCTGGGAACTGCTTATCACTGGGCACAGCCGCTGTGACTCACCCAGGCCTCTGCAAGGCTAACTGCCCCTAGGGCCAAGGTTGCTTTTCTGAGCCATTCACTGTTATGAAGAATTCTCGGTACATAATCACATCCAAACCTTGGGTTCCTGGCTCACTTAGACAGCTTTTTTAAATTAAGGCAGCATTTCTCTCAAGAGTTGTAAAAATAAAACACAACATAAAGGAGAACTAGTTGCCTTAAAATGCCAGGATATTTAGGAGAACCAGATGAAAACTGTTTCTAATGTTTTAATTCCATAGCGTTGAAAGGATGTGCAACATATTATGTTCAGTGGGAGAGCGAATCAGCTGGCTCGGTTTGAAAATGCTCTTTATCTGCCCCAAACCTCTTTCATATGTTATTCTGAGTCCCACGCAATGATGGGAAGCAATGATGGATTAGTATTTGCGCACAGGGAGTGAGGCAGTGTCGTTCCTCAGTTCGAGTCAGGCATGGTCCTGAAAATTCAGCAGGACTTTTGTGACATAATCCATCCAGTTCTGAAAGTAAGGGAGAGCAGCCAAGACACAGGCAAGGGGCTGTGGGGTCTCTGTTCAGAACCAGAGTCCATCAAAGTGGCCAACAGGGCATTTATGTGTTTGTTCACTCAGCCCTCATGGATTGAGCATCTCTTACTGCCAGGCAATGAAGCTAGGTGGTGGGGCTACAGAGATGAACAAAGAGAAACCTTCTGGAGATCGCAGGGTCTGAGACAGATCAACACAGAGGGTGCTGAGTATTCTGAAACCACAAAAGCACAAAAACAGTAAGGCACAAGAGGAAGTGGTTCGAGCTTTAAGCGTCTAGAAAAATGTAATAAGTGAAAGAAAAGGCCGTCTGGAGGGCTGTCCCTGAACTCTGAACAAAGACAAACATTCTGGACTAACTCATCTAGCTACAGAGGCGAAGATGCATGCACTCTGCCGGGGGGTGAACTGTGGTCGGAGACCCAGGCTTCCACCTGGCCCTTACTGGTTGTGTGATGGGGGAATGCCGCTTAACCTTTCTGACACTCAGAATTTTCACATCTATACAATGGGATGGTAACCTCCATCCAATGTGACACAAATCTGGCCAATCAGAGCCCCCTTGGCCACAATTAGTGGCTCAGGGACGGACACTCCCGGACATTTTGTTGGAGCTACTGGAAGAGAAGCACTCTTCGGTCCTGCCATGACTGAGTTGCTATACTGGATGAATTTAAGGCACCACTTAAAGAGAGCCTGCCTGAGGATAAAGCCAACCCAAAGACACTGGCCTGGAAACGGCGGCATAGGGAGCTCCTGAATGACCTCATAGGGATGCTTGGAGCTGGGATCCCCTGCATCTGCCTGGCCATTTCTGTATATGAATCAATGCATTTCCTTTATTTGCTTAATAAAAATAATAATGTAATAAGAAAGCCAACCTACCTGAACCATCTGCTTTTAATCCAGATGGTTCCCCTCCATGGCACCACGTTGATTCAAGAGTTCCCTGTCACTCACCAGTTTTTTCTACACAGTGGATGGACCCTAAGGCCCCAGCAGCTGGAGCTCCAGGGTCACTGCAGGGGACACTTAGACAGCCACTTTGGTGGGACCATCTGCTGACCAGAGACACCTGCTTCTTGGAGGCTTGGGACACAGAATGCTCCTCCGCCCTTGGTGGGATAGGAGCCCATATGACAGTCACTAGGCCAGGGTGTGAATGGGGCGCAGGACTAAAGTCCCCACAAGGGTACGGGCTGCACAATAGCCTTTTACAGGCGCAGAGATCCAGCTCTGGCCACACAGGTGCTCCTGTGAGCAGGGGATAGTTTCTAATTGACTGAAACACCATTTGTTTCACAGCACCTAACAGGCCGTTTCTGCTACACTAAGAACTGGCTTTATAAAAGGCATTAGTTATCCTGCTAGGAGAAAAGGATCTTTATTAAAGATACAATGGTTCCTAGTCTTCCTTCATGTGGAGCAAAGGAGGGTAGAGAGTGAGTGCCAATTGGTCTGGGGGCTGCCCTGTAGGACATGGGGGTAGGAATCAGGTGTCGTGAGTCTTAGACCTAACTGGAGGCTTGTCGGCTGCACCTCAGTGGGCAACAGACTCCAGCCTTAGTGTCCTCATCTTTAAAAAAGAGAAGTCACAAACGTTTCTTGTTTATATTATGAGGACTGGCATGGGGTTAAGTAAAGGGTTGTCAGACCCCTCTGCAAACTGTCAGATGCTGTGTACATGTCTGGAACATTACTGGAAAGAGAACATTTTCTGTGTGATCACAACATACCCTTCCTTTTCTGAAAACATTCCTCTCCAGAAGAAGTGATATTTGTCACTCAAGTCCTTGGAAATCATCTCATTGCCACTAGGAATCTGGGTGGGGATGAGTTATAATCAGCCATGTTTTGGAGTACCAACCATTTCAGTGTGATTGTGCTCTGCCTTCTGGATGGGGGCAGGGATGGGAAGGAGCACTGCCCAGAGGCTGAGGGCACAGGTTTCAGAGTTTGTATCAAAATGGGTATGAATTCCAGTTTGCTACTTGTAAGCAGGGGGCTGTGGGCAAATACTTAATCCTCTCTCACTTTCAGGGTCCTCATCGTTAAAGCAGGGATGGGTATGTCTGAGCTAGAGGCTTGTCCTGAGAGTTGTATATAAATTGTTCTGCGTAGTTCCTAGCATACAGTAAGCGTTCACTGAACAATGTATCAGTAACCCTTACTACTACTTGTCTTTTTACCATAGTCACAACCATGACCATCACTATTACCATCACCGTCGCCATTATTATTGCCATTTACCATCGCCATCATCACCTCCTACTGTTATCACCACTATCACCACTGTTATCAATATTACCATCGCCTTTACCATCACCATTACAAGATCGCCATTACCATCACTACCATAATCGCAGTCATCTTTGTCATCATCAGTGCAGATGGCAAGTGAGCTCTGCCTGGGCAGAAAGACAAATTTTCCTTAGAGACAGATAGAGATGGAAGAGGAAAACAAAAAGAGATGTAAATATGGAGAGGAGGCAAGTGAAAATAAGGGTGGACACCTGCTGAGAGAAGAAGCAGAAATGTGGATTGGACTTGAGGAGAACAGGTAGAGTTAACAAGCTGCTTGGTAAACTGGTAAGTAGCAACAGATGTAAAGGGCTGTGGATTAATAACAAAGATGGATGCAGCTGAAGTTCAGCCATATGGATGTGTGTGATCTCACAGCAAGCTTTTCCCTGGTAATGTTCAGCCACCCAAAAGCAGAAGTCAAGATCCACAGCCCAGAGCACAGCAGTGCCCAAGTCAACCCAAATGGTCACATTTTCAGTTAAGCACAGTGTCTTCCAAGATAACCCATCAGGGATCTAAATTCACTTCCAGTTCAACTCAGTTCCCTTTCCAGGCCAAGCAATGAGTGTGTCATTTCTTCTCATGTGCTAAGGTATAAAATATAATCCAGGCAAGAAAGCTCATGACCAGGCGAGAGAGAATGTTTTCCAGGTTTGGTCACACCTTCACCATGTGGCCAAATCAAATAAAGGGCAATGCTTAGGGCCAGGTCACTGCTGAGTCCTGCCCTTCCATTACCTCCTGGGAGCTGAACTTCAAATCCTAAATTCTCAACTCCACTGCAACATGCTTACAAGCTAGGTCAGGACATGAACCACCGGGAACAATACCTAACAGCCAAGTTACAAAGACGAAAACGATGATACACAGTAATATTGGAGCTAAGGTTCAAACTCTAGCTCATTATCACAAATGTTAACAGCAAGAAGAGGCTTTAGAGACCATTTTGATTTAATGCACTCATTCTACAGAGGGGAGACAAGTGAAATCCAGTGAAGTTGGTGTGATATGTGATCACCCTAAGTCATAGAGCTGGCTAGAGAAGAGTGGGGACTGGGCCTCATGTCACCTCATTCCTCACGGCTAATGCAGCTGCTAGTCTTCTTCCTTGCGAGGAGAAGAGGTAGATCACACATTTTTTTGACAGTGCTATCATCTTGGTAATGACAGAGCTACTGGACTATCACCAGTGAGGTCTCTATGAGTAGCATCATGATTACTGGGTCAATGCTGGCGTTATCCCACGTGTGGGCTTTAGCCATGACACTACCATAGGATGATTCTTAACAGCACGACATATCTGGGAGGCATTCATAACAGCAATGATAATCCTACCATCTCTTCTATTGCATGTGTTTAGGTTGGGTTGTTAATCAGTGTTTTCACCTCATTAGCAATCTGATTTCCAGGATGATCTGAAGGGAAGGAAAGTCAGATATGACCATTTCCGGCTTACATTAAAAAGACTGAGACCAAGAAAGGTCTACCAGAACACTCAAAGGCACTCAGTGAATATGGGACGTGGATGAGGGTATTCTTACTTAAGGCCAGGATTCTAGCCGCAGCCTACACATTCATTAAAGGGCACTTCTAAAACCACATTCAGTTCTATTTTTTTGGATGGGATTTGTTTTATAGGGATTTTGGTTTGTTTGTTTAAAGGTACTAAAATATAAAGAATTTTCCTCAGTTCTGTGGTTTTTCTCCCAATTTGTCACAGTATTTTATTTTTCCAGCTTTATTGATATATATTTTAAAGTTTTTTAGTTATGTAATCTGCACGCCAAGAGTCGCATGCTCTTCTGACTGAGCGAGCCAGGTGCCCCACCAGCTTTATTGATATTAACATTGTATAAGTTTAAGGTGTACAGAGTCGTGGTGTGATAAATGCAGATATGGAAATTTATAATAAATTTGGTTAACAATCTATGATTTTATTTTAAATAACACATTTGGTATTATTAAGTGAACAACTTTTTGTACCATTGTACTCTGTTCCACTTTCATCAGAGTAAGATTCTCAGAACCAGGGGACGTGCAGTCACCAAGGGGCAGCTAGCAGTTTCCTAACTCCCTAGAGACGCCTGACTTTCCTGCTGGAGTTACCAGAAGTGCTCAAAACATGCAAAAGAGAACCGATGATGTAGCAAATGCCGGGCAAAGAAGCATTCTGCTGGTGTCATAACAGGAAAGATTTACAGCAGTGACAGAATTAATGTCAACTTATCCACCAAGAACCACGTAGTCGTTTCTTTTTCCTGTCCTTCTTCTGTACCAATGTTCTTTCTTTAAAACACCCTGGGGGCGCCTGGGTGGCTCAGTTGGTTGAGTGTTCAATTTCGGCTCAGGTGGTGGTCACACAGTTCGTGAGTCCGAGCCCCGCATCGGGCTCGCCGCTATCCGCACAGAGCCCTCTTCAGATCCTCTGTCTCTCTCTCTACCCCTCCCACGCTCTCACTCTCTCTCAAAAATAAAACAATAAACATTAAAATAACCAATTATAAAATGATAGTACTATAGGTTATGAGTTACTTTTAATATTCATATTTTGTTTTGGACTTTAAAACTGTAAAAACATGAAGAATATAACAAATCTCTACAAGTTCACTGCCTGCCCATCACCTCAAATTAACAAATGCTATAATGATGGCAATTTTTTGCCTCAGATACTTTTCATTTACAAAAACCCCAAAACTACACAGATAAAGCAGAAGTCCCCTTTGAGACTCTGCCCAGCCTCGTTCCACCTCTACCTCCCTGGTGACATCCAGGTGTGATGCGCTGGTCTATTTATTTATGTCTGTGCTCACAAACCAGTGTGTAGGATTGGTTTCAACAGTATCTCTCCTTAAGGAAGAAATGCATATTCTCTCAAGTTTTTTTTTTAATGTTTTTTTTTAATTTATTTATTTCTAGGAGAGAGAGAGAGACAGCGTGAGCAGGGGAGAGTCAGAGAGAGAGGGAGTCACAGACTGAAACAGGCTCCAGGCTCTGAGCTGGCAGTCAGCACAGAGCCCGACGCGGGGCTCGAACCCACGAACCGTGAGATCATGACCTAAGCGAAAGTCGGAAGCTTAACTGACTAAGCCACCCAGGCGCCCCTCTCTCAAGTTTCTTTTAACACAGTGAGCCCTGCAGGCAGGGTGTAGTGGAGCAAAAGAAAGACCCTGAACTGGAAACTGGAAGATCCAGGCATCACAGCGGCTGCTTACTTCCTGTGGGACTGGAGGCCAGTCCGTTTCCCTTTTTATGTAGAATAAGAAAAGCTGGATGAAAGGTCTGCCTTTGAAACCTGAGAACTCTCAGGTTTAATTTCCTCATCTGTCAAGTGGCGATATAACTAGGCCCTGCTAGCTGCCGTAAAGAGCAAACGTGATGGGCAAGTCCTCGGTAAAGCAAGATGAGGCTGATGATAGAATCAAATTATATTAAAGCATAATAACATAAGCATTATAAGTAAACATTATCTATTTAAGACTCTATTATTCTTATTCATATATTATATTAATAATATAATATAGTATGTAATTGATTACAATAAATGCAAAAGAATACAATTTATAATTTATTATTGTTACCGCTCACAAATTAAGCTATTTTTGAGCTCCTGGAAATGCTTTTAAAGACACTATTGTTATACACATGGCTCAGATATACGTGTTGCAGGCCAGTCAGTATGAAAGAATTTAATTTCTTCTATCCCTGTGCTCCTGGGCAGTTTAGCACAAACAGAGGTTCTCTTAACTGTCTTCATGAAGATTTAGTGGACCAAATACCAAAAGTGTGTCATTATAAGATGTTCTTTACAAAGGCATTCCACAGACCAAAGGTGCCTTTTACAGTGAAACGCAGCTCAGATCTCATTCAGAGCTGGAGTTGGGTTTGCCTGAGACACAATTGTTCAGAAAATTCATGTTGGGCAGAATTTCACTGGTTTTGTGCAGGCTAAAATTAAGGGAGTTGGATTGACTTCTGGGGTTAGGAAGGATCTTTCTGTTTTCTCAGTAACGTAAGATAGGGTAGCCTCTCAACCAACAAACTTTTTTGGAAAACCTCAGTCTTTTGAGATGGAAAAACAAGCTGTTTGAAATGTATATTTAAAAATGGCTGTACAAGTTCCCAAAGGCGCCAACTGCTAATGTTTATACAAGCAAATGAAATATTTAGGGGTTTATAAGCCAAAATTGCCCTCCTGAAGGACAATATGCAAATAAACATGAATGCTTTCGGATATACTGTTCCCTCTCCCTGGACCACCTCTGCCCTATTCCCCCTTAAGGTCCTTCAACATGCAGCTCAGAGGGCACCTCCTCCAGGCAGTCTTCTCTGACTCCTGCCCCTATCCGGTGTGTGCCAATGCCCCTTCTGTGATCCCCGAGAATGCCCAGCTGCTCTGCTAACCTCAATTACACTCTTTTCTAGTTCCTCCTACCCTCTCTCATAATCGTCTACTCAGTCACTCATCTGATGTCCTCACTGCCCTGTGATTATTTTGAAGGCAGGAATTATGTGTTCCATTTCATGTCACAGTTCCTGGTATAGGGCTGGTGTGCAGAACCAATGAACACTTCGTACAAGTACACAACCATTCCATGTGTATGTGTGCGGACTCAGTAGTTGTATATCAAATTCTCGATTTGGCTTCCTGGCTAACTGTTCCATATGTACACTGCAATGAGGCTTTAAAGATGAAGCCCTGCAGACAATACAGATTAGATTCAGTCTCTGACCATCATCAGAATTAGGTGAATACCACCAACCACATCGAGTACAAAATTCTAAAATATTCAACAAATACACTTGTTGCCCCATTTTTCCTTTTAACTAAACCTGAAGAAGATGCAATTTTAGTGTGTGATCTGAGAAGATAGACATGTCTAATCTACATGATTCTGAGATAAAAGCCTCATGCTCTGGGAATGGTCCCTATGTTCTCTTAACTTTATTTTCAGTAATTTATATCACTGAGATTTTTCTGATAAATGTACAAGGATGATTATAAAATGCAAGCCAATTTTATTCTATTTATTTTATTATTATTATTATTTTTAAATAGGTTTCACGCCCAGCAGAGAACCCAACACAGAACTTGAATTCATGATCTGAGATCAAGACCTGAGCTGAGACAGAGTCGGATACTTAACTGGCTGAGCTGCTCAGGCGCCCCCAAGGCAATTTTTAATCAAGATAAAATTTTAGAATAATTTTTAAAAATTAGGATTCTCAATCAATACAGCTGGTCTTTTCCCAGAGTTGTCTGACGATTAGCCTGGACATTTTAACCAATGTGACTTAAACCAAATACTAGGAGTCTCTATGAATGAAGACACAGTATGGGGGGGTACTTGGGGTGGTGTAGCACTGTTTTGGTCATAAGTAGACCCACTTCTTAAAGAGGCTTGGCCACCAATAACTGCACATCTCATTGTGGTCATTTCACTCTGTATATCTTGGCTCTCTCATCTGTGAAATGTGGGGGGGGGGGGTCAGATGAGACATTTTTAAGGTTCCTTTATGCCTTTTGATCTTAGGGTGGTGGGTGTTTTCTTAAAGCTGTCACTTATGGCACATGGAAAAGTTAAGATTATCTGGCCACGGTATAGACAGATTCCAGCCCTGGGAAATCTGAGTTTCTAGTCTCTACCCCTCCTCTAGTTCTGGGTGACTTCTGAGAGAGGCATTTAATCTGCACTTAACAGACCTGTCTTTAAAATGACAAGGTGAAGCGACAGCAGTGGTTTTCAAGAGTTAGGTGGGCATAAGGAGAGCCTCTTAAAACACACAGGCTGGGCTCAGCCCCAGCTGCTGTCTCAGGAAGTCTGGGCGGGGGCCTGAGAGTTTATTTGCATTTCTAACAAGTCCAAGTCATTCTGATGCTGTACTTGGAGAACCACTGAACTAGACTATCTTGAACCTACCTTTCAACTCCAAGAATCTATGGTGAGTTATAAAGAATTCAGTAACAACTATATTTCTTTAATGTTTTTTTTAAAATTTATTTCTAGGAGAGAGAGAAAGAGAGAGAGACAGCGTGAGCAGGGGAGGGTCAGAGGGAGAGGGAGTCACAGACTCTGAAACAGGCTCCAGGCTCTGAGCTGGCAGTCAGCCCAGAGCCCGACGCGGGGCTTGAACCCACGAACCGCGAGATCATGACCTAAGCGAAAGTCGGACACTTAACCGACTAAGCCACCCAGGTGCCCCAACAACTGTATTTTTAACAAGCCACTTCTGGGGCCCCTGGGTGGCTCATTTGGTTAAAGCGTCCAACTTTGGCTCAGGCTGTAATCTCGCGGTCTGTGAGTTCAAGCCCTGTGCCAGGCTCTGTGCTGACAGTTCAGAGCCTAGAGCCTTTTTGGATTCTGTGTCTCCCTCTCTCTCTGCCCCTCCTCTGCTCATGGTCTGTCTCTCTTGCTCTCAAAAAAAAAATAAAACATTAAAAAAAAATTTTTTTAAAGCCTCTTCTATCTACTAGGCACCCAATACACCAATAAGGAGCTTCCTTTTTCACAGGAGTTTTTCAGAACGGCAAAAGTAATTTCTGGGGCACACGCCACTACTCTCTCCTACCTACCTTCCCTTAAGAGACTCAGTTGACACATTCAACAATATTTAGTCTCCTGGAATCAAAACACTCAGGGCTCACAAAACCTCCAGTAATCTAATCAGTTCATTGATTGGTTTAGCGTCATGTTATCAGGTGGTTGACTAGGAAAAAAAGCAAGCCCCGTAGATTCTGATTCACCTTAGACACTGGGATTTGTTTATTAATGTTTACTTTTGAGAGAGTGCAAGCAGGGGAGGGGCGGGCAGAGAGAGGGGGACAGAGGGTCTGAAGCGGGGTCTACACTGACAGGCTGACAGCAGCGAGCCCAGTGTGGGGGGGGTCAAACACCTGAGCCAAAGTCAGATGCTGAACCAACTGAGCCACCCAGGGGCCCTGACACTGGGATTTTTAATAGCTCCCCAAGAGAACCATTATGAAGCCAAGTCTGAGGCTTGCCAATCTATAAAGGAATAAAATCGATCTGTTCTTCATTATTTTGAGCCACACAAGCCATTTTTGTCACTAAGAGCAGCATGACCATTTGTTTTAAATTATACTTACGAATAAACACTGAACTTTTTATAAGCCCACAAAGAGTCACAAACACAGTAGGCAATCAGCCGATTTTTCTCCGCTATACCCTACCCCGTGTGAAGCATCTTTCACACAGTTTGACAAGTATTTTTTGTGGTCAGGCTTTCTCCACAGTATGCATATAGTTTCTGCTGTAGAGGGCCAGCCAGATGATGGTTGCCGGGGGTGACCCTAGCTTTCTAAATTTTAAACACCTTGAAGACCTCATCCACGTCCTAAAATCTTTCAAATTCCTGAGTGTCAGTCTGGCTCAGTCCCAGGCAAATTAGAGGCACTGAACAAATATTGATTCAACTCACTTGAATTTATGACCATCTCTAAGCAGACGGAAACGGAGGCCTTTGCCGAGTGTGCTCAGTGTTTCATTGTGAAGTGCGAGAGATATGTTTCCTGTGTGTGTTGGGATGGATCATGCACTGTTTAATTCTGTTAAATTCCTTAGAGCAAATGAGAATATTAAGGTTGGAACATTATAAATATACCGTGAGACTATTTATTTGAGAAAGCATCCATTTCCCAAAGTGGATGAAGTTTCTGGTGCCTTAAGACTCATACCTTTCTGACTACCTTTCTGAAACACAGTGCCACCCAAGGTGGAGAATATTATCTGTAGGTTACTTCTGGCACAGCTGTGGCCGCAGGAAAGCTACCGAAGGGAGAAGATGAAAGACAAAAAGCAGCAGCCGTCAGACGCAGCCACCTGGGTTACGTCTGCACGTGCCATCCTAGTATTTTCTCAGGTCAACACAAACTAAACCTGCAACTAAGGTCAACGGAGACCGAGAAGTGCCTTGGCCAAGGCAAGAAAGAATGGTTAAAATTTGATGGCTGACTCTTCTTTCACTCAAAACTGCTTTCCAGCACTTTCCTCTGCTGCCCCATGCATTGCTAATTAGGAGCAGCCAATGCTGGACATGTACAGAGTTCTCTATGGTAAAATTGATTATTATATTACTATGGAAAATAAGGAAGTCATTTTGTTCAAAATATCAAATTCCACAAAATCATATGTGGCAGCTGTTAGTGGACGCATGCGGGAGAGGGGCGAGTGTGTGAAAATATCTACCGTTCAGTTTTCTGACATCTTTGCAAAGAACATGCAAAAAAGGAGAAGAGGAAAAAAAGATGCCAACACATATAAGGCAGAAACCAATGAAAGCCACATGATGCATTTTTTTTGAACGTTAAAAAATTCCCACAAGATAAGATCCATCACACACACCATTTCACATGCCATTTTACGAGGATGAGTTTGCTTTTACACACTTGCAAGAAGAAAACCAGTACTCCTGCCCCAAATGTGTCGAAGCGGCTTTTAACTGCATCAGACAGAGAAACGAGGTGAGTCATGTTTGGCTGTGCTTGAGCCTGCTCACAGATCAGCACACTCATGTCCAAATCTGTTCCCTGAACCTCACTTGCTTGGGGACTATTCAGTCTTGTTTTGAAATTTTACTTTCTTTAACAATACTAATAGCTGCCGAAATGCATATCACGGCTCCTTCAGAGGTGCTTAGGAGCAACTTTCAAGCCTTCTTTGTTGGCAGAATATCCCATGCTTCCGAATTCTAACACAGCGCTCCCCTCTCGGGTCAGGAGCCTGACGGCACTCAGCAGACACAAGACATTTCAAGCGTCTTTACGTTCATTTTCCATCGCTGACAAATTCGAGCAATCAACACCAAACACCTCAGCCTCATGAGACCCCCATCATTCATAAGGTTTCAGGATTCCGAAAATGTCCCCGTCCGTTCCCTCGGGTCCCGTGATAACGCAATCTGTTTCCCCATAGCCGCGCAACTTTTCTTTATAAGAGTTTAGTAACCAGCATAAAAAGAGCATCTAGACTCGCTGACATTGGGATCGCTGATTTCACTGGGGTCGGGGCGGGGGGCTGTTTTAGGTCACATGCTACCCTGCCGTTGTGAATCATTTATTACATTTTTTTTTTTTTAACAGGAGGGGGTGGGGATACAGACAAATCGCATACTCATGCACAGATGCTTAGAGCCAAGAACATGGTCAGAAGTGCCACCCGGACTAGAGAGTAAAAAGAAAAGTCTTAATTTTCTTGCTGCCCTGGGGGGAAACGTAGGGTGGTGTCATGCAACCTTACCTTTCTGAAAAAGACCAAGGCGCCTGGCATCGAGCGCTCACCTGAGGCCACCAAAGCCAGGAGTCATTTCAGGCATCGCGCATGTGCCTCCCTAGAAAATTCCAGTGACATTCTACCGGCTTTCTGCTTGTCAATCATGACAAGCGTCCACTTGAACTCTCACGAGCCTGGGAAGGGGCAGAGGAGGGGTAATACCGGCGAGCGAGCGAGCGAAAGAGCAAGGGCGGCCCCGGTGCACACCCGGCTGGAAGGGGAGTCACATGCCGCCAGGAGCCATTCCTGCGGCATTACACATGCTGAGTTAAATGGCAAACAATATCAGTCGGTGTTTATGCCACATGTTCTCAGCCTCTTCACATAACGCCCAAGCCAGCTCCGCACAGGCAGGCCTCCTAAGAGTGCCTTAGAAGGAGGGCATCTTGCGCAAATCGTGCGGCCACTTTTAATAAAATCCCAAAGCTCCCCTCCTGTCCTGGTGATTTCCTTCCCTACTGATCACTGGTGGTGGTGGGAGTGACGGTGGTTTGTTTGTTTCCTCACTTCTTTGTTTCCTCCGGGTTTTCACGGGCAACGCTCTGGTCCTGAAAGTGGCCAAAAGGACACTGAGCAATGCAGCCACATCAGATAGCACCGCACACGGACTCCCAGCCAGCAAGCCTCCTGGACAGCTGGCCCCTTCTTGCTTTTACTTCTACAGAGCAGGAGATGGAGGGAGGTGACCCATCTAGTCGCCCACCCAGTGGTCACTGCAATAATGCTTTTCAGCAGGAGAAAGGAACTATCTTTTTTCTTTTTTTAATGTTTATTTTTGAGAGAGGGAGAAAGAGTGTGAGCAGGGGAGGGGCAGAGAGAGAGGAAGACACGAATCCGAAACAGGCTCCAGGCTCTGAGCTGTCAGCACAGAGTCCGAGGCGGGGCTCGAACTCGCGAACTGTGAGATCATGACCTGAGCTGAAGTCGGACGCTTAACTGACTGGGCCACCCAGGCGCCCAGAATGGTCTGCTTTCTGCTCAAAGAGGCTCTTCACAGTGGTGATGTCCCCTGCAGGAGTGCCTGAGTGCTTTGTCTGTCAGAACGGGGGAGGCTGCTAAAACCCCCACAAAGCACCTGACAGGAGCCACAAAGCATCTGTCCAGCCCAAGACACCAACAGCACCTCAGCTGAGAAACCGCTGTAAGGCTAAAGCCTTTCCACAGGTCTTACAGAAAACAGGATACAAAACAAAAAAGATGGAGAAAAGAAGAGAAAGCCAAGAAGCCCCTCTGTGAGGACCTGAATGGGATCCCTGGGGTCCAGGGATAGGCTTCACGTGAACTGTGCTTTAATTACTCAGGAACTTGTTCACTTTTCTCCCCAGAAGCCACCATTCTCTTGTCACGTCTTTCCTCTTCTGTTTCCAAATCTCACCGTGTAATATTAAACAATCACACGAAAGCTAAACCTTTGGTGATTTTCTGGATCAAGATCAGAAGACCTCGCTGCCATGGTATGTAAAGCAGCCCTCATCCTAGTTTGTCCTGCCTGGATGGTCTGATGTTTGTCTCTGATGCCCAGTATCCAGCCCAATCTCCTCTCAGAACTACTCAGGAGGGCATGCTTTTCAGAAGGTAAAACCTCCCCAAAGAGCTTACAGAAGAATGAAGGATTAAAGCTCACTGGGGTCTCCTATTTTACTTTGACCTGTAAAGGCAGGGGGGTGGGGGGAGTCACTGGCATCAGGGAACCTTCTCTCTGCTAGGACTCAGTGTGTGACCTCCCTGTAGCCCATTCCAAAGTCAAAGTGAAAGCCAGTCATGTCTGTCCCAACAGCCCATTTCCAGCTGCCCACCAGACGCCTGCCCAGTGAACTCCGGGGAGAGCCCAAGGGCTTTTTCTTCCTAATTTAGTCATAGCCCATAGGCCACCCCAGGCTGGTCTGGCTCGCTGCCGCTGACTCAGTCACAGACACCCAAGGGCGCCAGTCCCAGATCCTGACCTACTGGAGCCAGCCAACCCGGCCACAGCTGCATTTCTGCTCAGGCTGTGGGTCCTCCCGTGATACAGCAGGCCTCCCCAAGGCCACAAGGCTCAACTCCAATCAGCAACTACACGCTCTGCCCTTCCTCCATCTCTGTCTTATCTCACTATGCTCAGGACTTTCTTAGGATAAGAACTTAGTGTCCAGCTCCTGATTTAGGCTCAGGTCATGATCTCACAGTTTGTGAGTTCAAGGCCCATGTCAGCTCTGTGCTGACAGCGTGGAGCCTGCTTGGGATTCTCTCTCTCCCTCTCTCTCTCTGCACCTTCCCTGCTCATGCTCTCTCTCAAAATAAATAAACATTAAAAAAAAAAAACGTTTACTGACAAGCACTCCACTATGCACATCTCTCCAAACCTAAAGGAGAAGAAAAGTCAGGACTTAGAATGAGCCCTTCTAGTTGTGTGATTACCCAGAGATTAGGACACAAAGCCTGGCCCCATGTGGAAATGAAGAAGCACAAAGCGACCATCACAAACTGCAATCTAGTAGGCGCATGGTGAGCGCTTACTGTATACCAAAAGTGGGGAAGGAGCACAAGGTATTACTGAGTGTGGATGCACAAGGTATTATGCTACCCTCTTCACATACTCTCTTGATTATCGGAAGTCTTAAAAATTTAAGATCACTATGCCCACTTTACAGATGAGAACAATGAGGCTCCAAACGGGTCACTAACCCAACGTCCCAAAGTCAACATGCGGTCATTTGAAACAAGGCCTATTTCATTCCGAAGGCCTGTCCTTCCACTAAAACAACCCCCAGGGTATGATGTGAGTCATTAGTGCACATAACAGAGTGAAACCATATGAGTGCCCCAAGTAAGTGTGTTCAACTCTAATGAGAGCAGGACTGGCTACATTAGACATGGGGCCCAGTACAAAATGAAAATGCAGGGTCACCGTTCAAAACTTATTAAGAATTTCAAGATGGCAATAGCAAAGCATTAAGTCAAGTGCAGAACCCTACTAATGAAAGTGCCCAATGTGAACACACGCCCATGTAGCCAGTCCTGAGAGGGAAGGAAGAACTCTGAGAAGTAGGGGGTAGGGGGTGGAGCCACGTCACCCGCCCACACTGACAGCAGCAGAGTACCACAGCCCCGGACTGTCTGCTTGGGTGGACACAGTTTCCTTTGGCCTTTCTTTCTCCTGCGACAGAGCTAGTAGCCATGCAAGGCCAGGGGGAGGGTCCAGGGTAAAACTTGGGCTGGGGGAAGCAGGAGGCAAATCTGGCCCAAACAAATAACGCTATTTCTTAGGATACTGTTTGTTGGGGCGGCACAATGGAAGGGGATAATCTGGCCTCCACCCCTGCGGAGATGCCCCAAAGCAGGTGGCAGAGGGGTCCTTAGTGGAAGGTGGGGAAGAAGCCATACACAGTAACCTAACAAGAGACCAAGTGGCAGGGATACGTAGCCAGCTGACGTGTGAGGAATGAGGGCAGAGAAAGGTTGAGAACCAGTGAGTATAAGGGACACTCAGCTGGAGTCGGAAACGCGGGGTCCGTGCCTGGCTTCCTCACCGGCTCCCTGGTGACCCCTAGCCAGTTATTGAGTCCTGGTGGCTCAAAACACTCCAGGGCCAAGTATGCAGGAACTTAAGAGTATGTCGTGTGGCCATCTAAAGTGATGCTTACTATTTACTTACTTTTTAATGTTAAATTAAAAACCAGCACACAGATTTGTATACATATTATGGTTACAGACATGTAAGAGACAAAATAACCCTTAGGAAGGAAAAAAAAAAAGCTGATTACAGCATGCATCAAAATGTAGGGGGCGCCTGGGTGGCTCAGTCAGTTGAGCTTCCGACTTTGGCCCAGGTCATGATCTCATGGTTTGTGAGTTCAAGCCCCACGTCAGGTTCTGTGCTGATAGTTCAGAGCCTGGAGTCTGCTTTAGATTCTGCGTCTCCCTCTCTGCTCCTTCCCTGCTCGCGCTCTGCCTCCCTCTCTCAAAAATAAATAAACATTAAAGAAAAATGTTTTTAATGTTAACAGGGGCAGGCGTGTTTAGATAGTGAAAACTGGGTAACTTGTTTCTCCTTCCTTCTTTTGTAAATGTTCCAATGTGTCTTTAATAAATATGCTTATTTTTTAGAAGTAATTTTTTAGGGAAAAATGAATTCATTTGGGCTAATGTGCCCCATCTAACGTATAAGGACCTTCGAATGACGCCCCTTTCGTTGTTGTTAACACAGCCCCTTTGCCATAGCAGGCAGGTCCGTCCTGGAGAATAATATGTCAAAAGTAAGGGCGAGATACATGGGAAATAGGCATCACGGCCATGTGCATCCTCCCGCGAAAGCCAAAGCACATGACGCAGATGGGTTTCACACCTGTATTCCAGGAAGGCACCGGGTACAAAGCAGGCAGAACACGCCAGCATGTTGTTCAGGGATAAACAAAGGTATGACCTCAGACTTCTCACCAGAGAGATCAAAGTCATTAACAGCAAGACAGCTATTTGGTGCACGCCACAGTTCAAAGTCAACAGCCTCTACCCTTTCCCCTTGCCTGCCCCCCAAGCCGCTGCTGGTCTGGGGGAGTGGCTGAGGGGAGGGGAGGGGCTGAGTTGCCTGCGGTCAGGCAGACAGAGGGGAAAAGGCAGGGTCATCAAACAACTCCAGAGGTGGGCTGGGGCCTTTGGCCTCTAATTTAACATTTCCATCTCCTTGGCTCCGGTTTATATACTTTTCAGGGCAGTGCTAAGTGACTGTGTTTTCTTTTGGATAGGCAAATTCAAGGAGAGTGCTAATCAATGACTAATCCGGGTTAACCCAGGATTACAGGCTGTGTAGCTGAGCCTCCTCCGATTTTCAGCACACTGAGCCAACAGTGGCCACCTCATCCACGTTCGCAGCTGCAGATCTTGCTGGAGCCGAGTCTCCGCCCACACTGGATGGGCAGAGCTGGGCCCTGCCATGGCCACTCCCTCTCCTACTCCGCAGGCAACTCAGGTACAACTATCTTTCAATCACCACTTCCTCCTTATAACCCGGGTTGACTATGCCATCTTTAGCAATGAGGGAGAAAAGAAAAGTTAAGCCAGAAAAAAAGGGGGTCTCAGTTCTCTGCAATGGATGGATGGCAGCGAGTGACCCCTTGATAGAGCGATGGTAGAGGGTTCGGTCTCTTGTCACAGTAAAATGCAAGGAGAGAACAAAGCCAGGATTCGTTCCCAGAATGAACAAGCTGGGTTAGTAATGGCTACATCCTGCACAGACAAAGGCCAGCCACAACCTGTCAGCAGAGGAAATCAGTCAAGAGTTGTGAGTCACCCAATGTGGGAACGAGCCCTTCCTAGAAAAGGAAGCTGGTTCTTTGTGGAGCAAGGGTTTTAATTCCTTTCTGGGTAACTGTTGTTCCTTGGTAGGTCCTCCAGGGCCCCCAAACAGAAGCAGGAAGTATTTTTAAGTTTTCCAGATTTGCTCTTTAAAGACGGAACATAGCTTCCAGACATAAATTCCATTCTGGGTTCTCGGGGTGACTGTATCCTCAGGACCTCTGAACAATCTGTTCCCTCTGCCCAAAAGTCCTTCTCCAGACTTGCACTGTGCAACAGGGTGCTGTTGGCCACCCATACCTTTTAAATGTAAGTTATTAATATTAAATGCAGTTCAAAAACTCAGCTCCTCAGTCATGCTTGCCACATTTCAGGTGTTCAATAACTACATGGGACTAGCGGCTACCATACTGGATAGCACAGTATGTAATATCTGCAGCATTGAGAAAGTTCTACCAAACAGCACTGCTTCAGATTTTCAGTGACTGACACCTTCCCAGCCTCGGGACCCTGTGTTACTGTCATCCTCCCAACGAAGTCGCCATAGACCCAGGAACCTAAAGAACATATGGTGACTCTTTGCTCCCTTATCTTACTTTTATCACTACCTGAAGTTACCTTGTTTATTTCATGCTTTATTGCCTGCCTCATCCCTGGAATATAAGCTCCATGAGAGCAAAGAGCTTGTCTGCCTCTTTTACTGCTGTACATCCAACACCTAAAACAGTATAAACACAAGTTCAGGTCAATATTGTTCAGTAAATGACTTATAGTGTAGAGTCTACTCCATCGCTTTGGGATCAGAGTACACCAGCCACCCAAGATACACACAGCGTATCTTCCCACAGACCAAGACAGTGTGTAAGCCTGGGTCTCATGGAGAGTATTGGGATTCTGGGTGTGGTGGGAGCACCCAGGTGGTAGCAGGGCAATGGAAACCCCACTTGGTCCGGATTCTCCTCCAAGAACACAAGTTGCCTTTCATTGCCTTCATCAGTCAGTCAACAGGGGCTGGGCCCAATTCTTGTATTGTCTTTCTCCACTGTTTGTGCAGAAGATCAAAATACCCTCAAACATAATATTAGACACTCCCCAATATACAATCACTTTTCCTCCACATGCATATACAAAAGTAAACGATAGGATGGGATCTTAAGTTTAAAGAGCGTTGCTATTTTAATACTCTGCCTACTCTATGAGTGCTTTCTGATGCCCTCTCTGCAACAGGAGGAGGGGGATGAACCACTCTACCACAACTTTGTTTTACTATTAACTGCAATTACAAGGTGAATGGCAAGAGCATTACATTCAGCAAAACATGATCCCGATGGCTGAACACCAGAGGAGTATAAAGCTATGAGAATTGGAAAACGTACCACATGCCACATGCTACTGAGCTTCATTATAAGCTGAGTGCAAAAGTCTCCCTATCAGAGGAGCTGGGCATGGAAAAAGAGCATGCACAATGAAAAGAAAATAATAAGCAAATAGAGAGCAAAAATAAGAGCAGGCAGAATCTGCTCAGAATCAAACTAAGGAAGACTTCCTGTAGTCAAGGTGGTTGGGGGGCTGGAAGCTAACAATTTGACGGCTTGCGAAGGAAGAGAGGGCAGCTTGAAGAAACTTCAGCAGTGTACCCTCCAATTCCTGCTAAGGAAACAAATGTGATTTTAAGCTGGTTTCCTCTTAAAGGCACATATGGCAATTTCTTGCTAAAACTCTAACTCTGCCACTAAAACTGCCACTCTTAGTGGAATTAGTTAACGAATGCACCAACTTTGGGGCACCTGAGTGGCTCAGTCAGTTAAGCATCTGACTTCAGCTCAGGTCATGATCTCAGGGTTTGTGGGTTCGAGCACAGAGCTTGGAGCCTGCTTCGGATTCTGTGTCTCCACCACTCTCTGCCTCTCCTGCACTTACACTCACTCTCTCTCTCTCAAAAATAAATAAACATTAAAAAAATAAAATAAATGCACCAACCTTACTTATGTAAGAACATTACAGGACAATGAGTGTTGAGAGGATTGGCAAAGAGAACAGTCACGTCTTACTAACCAAACTCCAATATCCATTTTGAAATGATTTCTAGGAAATTACATCTACTCTGATGTATAACTCATGAATTAAATTTTATTCCTTTGGCTATGACTGCAGGAAGCCTCATGACAGGCAGCAGGACTGGTTCCCAACTTCAGACTTTCTCTACTTTGTCTTTTGCTGAGTCTTACACAGAGAAGCATGGCCACCTTTGTACCCTAACCAAAGACTGGTCCTCCCTGAGGTGGGAAGGTCACTCTCACTTATGTGAGCCCCGATCTGGGAGGGACACTCACTGAGGTGTGTGGAAGGAAGGCAACACCAGGCAGATCAGCCAAATCAGTGCAATGACAAACATCACAGGTCACTCACTACCAGCCCCAGGGTCCCTCTAAATCTCAGTTTCTCTCTTAGGTCCTTGAGCTCTGTCTGCATAGGACAAGATGATAATCATTCTGATGGCAAGGACTCTACAATACCCAGCACAGTGCATTCCAGAGAGAGGCAGTCCATTAAATGTCTTCTGAATCAACAAATGATTTCTAAGATTTTTCTCATGTTGATTATTATTTCAGAGGTTTCTATCCATATTTGAGATAGAAGAACCAAGGATCAAAAACTCATTCTTGACATTCAGGATCTAAAGGTTCAAAAACTTGATCCAAGGGGCGCCTGGATGGCTTAGTCGGTTAAGCGTCCGACTTTCGCTTAGGTCATGATCTCGTGGTTCGTGGGTTCGAGCCCCGCTTCGGGCTCTGTGCTGACTGCCAGCTCAGAGACTGGAGCCTATTTCAGAGTCTGTATCTCCCTCTCTCTCTGACCCTCCCCTGCTCATGCTGTCTCTCTCTCTCCTAGAAATAAATAAAAATATAAATAAATAAATAAATAAATAAATAAATAAATAAATAAATAAAAATAAAAACTTGATCCAAGGCCAGCTAGTCAAATTGTGATGGTGAGGGTATGCTAACGACTGGACTCACAAACCTGGTTGACGTGCACCCACTTATCCATGGCCAGAGTCAGGAATCCACCTTCATGGTCACAAACACACACTGGAATGCTACAGCCTCAGGCCATGAGAGAAGAGGCTGCTGACTAATGCTGTCTTACCATCTGAATCAAAGCCAGCTGCCCTCACAGCTGGCCCTAACTTGAAACGGCTGGACCTTGGCCACCACAGGGCAGCCCAGGACCCAGCTGAGGTGGTTGGGGAACCAGCTAAGAGTGGTTTTCCTTAGTGGTTATTTTTCTGAGGTAAAGATGCAAGTCATTGGTCAACCGACTGAGGTTATTACCCCTTTTGAGGAAGGAATAAGCGGCATCAAGCAAGATGGGCTCTTCAATTTCATCCATCAAAAGTCTCACACCTTGGTGGGCAGCAGGGGGAGTGCCTGGGTGGCTTAGTCATTAAGCGTTTGACTTTGGTTCAGGTCATGATCTCACGGGTCATGGGTTCAAGCCCCGCAGAGGGCTCCACATTGCTAGTACAGAGCTTCCTTGGGATCCTCTCTCTCTCCCCCTCTCTCTGCCCTTCCCCCACTGGTGTGCTCACACATGCTCTCTTTCTCAAAATAAATATATTTTTAAAAAGTCTCACACTTTTTTATCCCCAAAGTTTACACCGGATCAGTTTTCCAAATGGTTGCTACTAATCTCTTAGAACAAATACAAACCTGCGGGCCGATATTCCCTTGATCATTTTGTGCTGTAAAGTTCCTACAGGCAAATATCATAGCTGTTAACCACAAATGCTTTGTTTTATACAATAAAAATGTAAGAGCTATTTCTTTTTTTTTTTTATGTTTTATTTATTTCTGAGAGAGAGAGAGAGAGAGAGAGAGAGAGTATGAACAGGGGAGGGTCAGAGAGAGAGGGAGATACAGAATCTGAAACAGGCCCCAGGCTCTGATCTAGCTCTTAGCACAGAGCCCAATGCAGGGCTTGAACCCACAAACTGTGAAATCATGACCTGAGCTGAGGTCAGATGCTTAACTGACTGGGCCACCCAGGCGCCCCAAGTAAGAGCTATTTCTTATGAGGCAGGTCAGGTAGTGGGTTATTTGGATAAATCCTCTGGCTGAAAACAATTCTGGATAAATCACCTGAAAAGAGCACAGTCCTGCCAGGCCAATTCTGGAAAGGAGCTTGAGACCGACAAGGCCAGACAATTACCTGAGTGCGACAGTTGTTTTCGCCTTGAAGACGCTGGAGGGGTACAGGTGACAGAAGGCGAGGTGCAGAGCACAATCAACGGGAAGGCTTACAGAATACCTTTCCCTGCATTAAGCTGGGCTCCAAAGGGCCACAGTCTCGGTGAACCAGATGGACCAGAGCTAATCTGTCACACCTCCTGTCCCTCTCCAACCTGTGGGCCTGGGAAGAAAGCTGCTCTGAACATAAGCAGAGCAGAAGGAAAAGTAAGGGAGACCAAATCCTCTTGAGAAGATGTGACCACAGACCCACCCTAGGCACATTTCACCCCAGGAACAGACAGCAGAAACGGACAATGAGTCTGGTTGAAAGTGGTCCCCAACTTCTGCCCCTAAAAGGCGGCCAGAAGGAGCAAAGTACATTTACATTGCAAGCCTCAAGGAATCTCCACAAATAATTTTTTAAGGGCAATAACCAGCAAAACAGTTAAAGATAACCAGATGCAGAAGAAATAAGGCAGCATGAGGGACAGCCCGTATAACTGAGCACAGAAACCCACCTGCACAGGCTTCAGGTACAGGCTTATTAAGTTTATATTTGCTTATTACCACAGGTAAAAAGGAAATGATGAGTTTGCAAATATCTGCAGGGAAGGGGAAAAAACTGTAAAAAAAAAAAAAAAGCCCAGAAGATCTGGAAGAGAATCAAATGGAACTTCTAGAGAGGAAAAATTCAGTAACAAATTGAAATCTCAACAGAAGTGCCTTGCAGCAGATTAAAATCAACAGAAGAGAGAATTAGAAACCAGAGGTTAGATCAGAGGAATCTGCCCCAAATATAGCCACAGAAAAGCAAAAATGTGGGCAGCACAGGAGAGTGGGTTTACGATGTGGAAGACACAGTAAAAAGGTCCAATGCACATTTTATGGGATGGGGGTGGGGGGTTGGGGAGGCTCTCTGAAGAGGAGGAGAGTTAGGACAGGACTGAGATAACATGAAAGAGAGAAGCTGAGGCTTTTTCCAAAGCTACTGAAAGACACCACAAATTCAAAAGACCTGGGGAAGGCCAAGAAGAATAAATATAAAGGAATGGACACCTAGACACATCACAGTGATCAAAAGCAAGAGTAAAATCTATTTTTAAACATATTTATTTATTTTGTAAGAGAGAGGCAAGAGTAAAATCTTAAATAGAGACTACTTTAAAGCAAATGATGGTAAGGCTGAGAAATGACGTCTCAACATCAAAAATGGAAGCCAAAAGACAGTTGGGTCATATATCTAATACGCTGAAACAAAATAATGACCAATCATTATTGTCATATACTTCTGTGCAGAGATGAATAATGGCCCGCAAAGACAGCCGGGTCATCATCCCTGGAACCTGTAACATTGCCTTATTTGGTAAAAAGGCCTCTGTGGCATGATTAAGTTAAGGATCTCCAGTTGGGCACAGCATCCTGCATTATGTGGGTGGGCCCGAAGGGCAACCACAAGTGTTCTTATAAGAGAGAGACAGAGGAAGACATGACACAGAGGAGAAGGTGATGTGAGAGAAGACAGAAAGGTGAAGATATTACAGTGCTCGCTTTGAAGATGGAGGAAGGAGTCGTGCACCCAGGTAGGCAAGAAACGTGGCTCTGGAGGCTGGAGAGGCAAGTTAATGACTCTCCCCTAGAACACTCCAGGGAGTGCCGGGGCGAGGGGCGTGCAAAGCTCTGCTGACACTTGGACACTAGCCAGAGAAGCAGATTTCGAGCTTCTGGCCTCCAGGACTGTGTGAGAATAAATGTGCATTGTTGTAAATCACCATGTTCGTTGCAGCAGCCACAGGAAACAAATACAACTGCCGAAACTATCCTTCCACAATGATGGTGTTTTCAGGACCTCCTGGGCATACAGAACCTGACGGGGCTGCTGACCAGCAACAGAAATTCTACAGGTTGCCCGTCAGGGAGGCAGAAAGTGATCCCAGACGGGAAGAGTAGCAACATGATGAGGAACAAAGAGCAAGGACGGCGAGGAACGTATGAACCCGATCAACAAATGTTGGCTGGGTAGGACAAACTATTTTATGATGTTCCTCAAGATACACAGAATTAAAACACACAGCAATGCAAGAAAACAAGGTCAGAGGGGTAAATGTTCTTAAAAGTGTTCCAAAGACCTGGTATTGCCCCATGGGAGATGAAAGTTTTGATAAACCTTAAGTACAAATACTGTAGTTCTTCAAGTAGGAAGAGCGTGGGAATTTCCTAATCGAGGAAAACAGGTGGTAAAGCTACAGACAAAAGCAAGGGATTTTTCATCTTAGCGTAAGTGAGGAAGGAAGCTGGGCTGCGTCGGGACATTCAGAGGCTTCTGGGAGTCAGGGGCATCCCATTTATTGACGCGTAATAGTCACACAGCATTTGCCTCATTTGTCAAACTCTGCATACATGCTTTAACACTTGTGGGGGGTGTGTGTGCAATATTTTACCATGGGAAATGATTGAAAAAATAACAACGATCACATACTTCTCCCGTTCACCGACACTTCACACCCAGACCTTTCTACCTCAGCTCAATGTTCAGCAAATCAAACAATCATGAATGAGTTCCCCAGAAACCATCCCATGCAGCCTTCTGTTTACAGACAAGTAAATTCTTACTATGCCCAGTTTACAGATGAAGCAGCTAAAGTCTAATGAAGCTGATGGATTTATCCAAGGCCGTAGTGATTTCATCCAGTTAACTGCAAATTACTTTTACTTCGACTTTTCAAAAAAAAAAAAGCAAATTCTAATTTCAACTCGCTTCTCCCCAACGCTCCCTCCATATGTGACAAATTCACCTGAAGGATTTCCTGGTGTTGTATCTGTTGCCCCAAGATAGCCCCAGAACTGAGTCTGCATCCCCTGGACCTAATTATACTGCCTATTTCTAAAGCACACGCTGGTGGCCAGAAAAGTGTGGGTGCCTGTAATTAACAGGGCTTTTGCAAGTCTCTCCCGTAATATTGATGCCATGATACAATTCAGATGGCGCAAGAGCAGGGATTTAAAAAACAGGACACATGATCAAGCCTGGACTTGAGGGTGGCTTCCCGATGAGACGCTTTCCAAAAACAATGCAGCTAAACCACAAGTCATGCATTACGATTTGGGAAACAGCATGACAATGGGCAGCAGCCACAGCCACGGCCCCAGACCAAGGAAACCAGGAAGAAGCATCACCCAGCCAGGGGGTGGGGGGGGTGTGATGGGCAGCGACAGTGAAGAAGGAGAAGCACAAACAGCAGCGGCAGCTTAAGAAATAAATCTGCACACAGGTTTTGGTATTTTTTAAGTGTAGTTACTTATATTGAGAGAGAAAGCACAAACAGGGAAGGGACAGAGAGAGAGAGAGAGAGAGAGAGAGAGAGAGAGAGAATCCCAAGCAGGCTCCACGCTGTCAGCACAGAGCCTGACATGGGGCTCGAACTCATGAACCATGAGATCATGACCTGAGCTGAAATTGGATACTTAACTCTGCTCCGCTGCACAGAATTTTTAAGAAACCAATTTCATCTTAATACAAATAAATATTTAAAGAGCAACTTCGGTTACTGCTAATCCTTTATACAATCGTCTAACAGATGAAAACAACTGCCACGAAGCACAAGATTCTCAGCACTGGCCACTGAAAACAAGGAAACGCCACGTTTGCCTCTGGGCACTGTCTGCTCCCCCACCCCCATCCCTCCGCTTTGCTATGCAAACACTGACACTTCAATGAACCCTCTTACTTGAGAACACTCTCTTCCTGGATGTTAGCAAGCTCGTGATAAAGTTTAAAAGAGGCACAGCCAAATCCCGGCCAGCCCTGTAGGAACCATGCATTTCAAAAGGCTTGGTCGTTTTCACGGAGCGGTTCAGGTCACCGAGGGCCTTCGTGGATTTGTCTTCAGGCATAACCTAAAAACCACTGTTGTGACCACAGAATGGAGCCTCTGAAGGCTCCTTTTGACTCAAACCACCTTGCGGGAGAAGAACCCAAAAGATGCAAAGAGAAGATGTTTAAATGTAATGAAGAGGGGGAGAGACAGAGAAGAGAGAGGAAAAGATGGGAGTTAGGCTGTGGTAGAAAGAAACTGTCTTTAGTACCTGTGGAGGGAAGGTCAAGGGCAACAGAGGGAGTGTGTGTGTCTACACTACTCCCAGTCAGATAGTGCTGCAACTGTCTCTCAACTTAAATACTCGGTCAAGTCTTAAAATTCATTCCTGTGGCAAAGAGGGGCCATGAAAGGATTCTCCACCTTTCAACTCTGATTTTCTTGTCATTTTGCACTCACACTGGTTTTATAGGGTATCCTGTAAAGTTTGAAGAATTCGTGTACACACACACACACACACACACACACACACACACACACACACATTATTCAAGATGACTGAGATCTCGGTTGTGCTCCCTGCTTGGATTGAGAGCTGTGATAACTGTCATTACAAATACTCAGTGAAAAACTGAACCACGGCCTCCTTTCTTTTTGTTTCAAAGCCCTCCCTCTCTCTGCAGGCAAAAGGGAAATGATCTTCTACATCACTCTGGTCTCATCAGGTCGACCCATTTCCTAGATGAGGCAACTCGGGAAGGACAGGCATATCCATGGGTGAGGCAGGATTTCAAGGCTCCTGTTTCTAAACCACCAGCCTACAGACAACCATCTTGACCAAAACCCTGGTATCTCCCTAAACACCCCGACACACTTCCGCCCCCTCCCCACCCCACACCAGACCACCATACAGGGTCTCTTTCTTGGCTCCTTTCCAGGCTGGGACTCCAGAGCAATAATGGAAATAATGGAGACCAATTAAGCAGGTCCATCAATGTCAGCAGCATGCCGCTCCTCCTCAGTCCCAGCTAATTAAAAATCTCTGCCACTTGGAAGGGAGCACACTTATCAGGCCACCCAGATCCACCTTGTGCCAAGGAAAACAGAAAAGTCTAGGGTTTCCCAGACATCAGGCAGGGCCCATGAGCTAAGAGGTTGGGCAAGCACAAATTGAATGTGATGACAATCACTTTCATGCACTCGTATGGAATTTATGCGTATGGGAGGGCTCGTCCCCGTGCCTTCTGCTCCTCAGACTGTAGTAACCTCTCCCACGGAGAGAGGAGAAAATGTGAGAGCTACGAAGAGAGAAGACCTTAGCTGACTATCCACTATCCAGAACTATGCTTGTGTCTTTTATTATATAAATACTTTTGAAAATTTTTGAAATTTGAAGGTACAAAATCATAAAATCTTCATTTAACAAGAACTTTGTCTCTTATTTTCCATCCTCACTCTTCATTTATTTTTCTTATCTTGTTGCATTGGCTTAGTCCACTAGCACAATGGTGAACAGCAGTGGTAATATCTAGTATTCTTATTCTTTTTTTCTGATCTAATTGGGAATGCTTCTAAAGTTACCTTAGTAAGCATGGTATTGGCCATAGGATAGCTATTGCCTTTTCTCATGTTCTTAGATGTTTTCAGACATCATCCCAACGAGTAAGCTCCTTCGGCACAAGGCCTAAATCTAAGTCTTATACATCTTTCCATCCACTAAAACACAGTGCTTGTCACACAGTAAATGCACATAAATGTTTGTTTATTGCTCATATCTTCCTAAACTCTACTACTCAGTAGATACTTTTCTTTTGACACTTCCTGCTTCTCTGGTCCCAGCAAATGTGGTAGATGCTGCAGCAACATTTGGCTAGATGGTTTTAAGATGAGTGCTCTTCCTGTGTCTGTGTGTGTGTGTGTGCTCGTGCACGCGTGTGTGTGTGTGAGTGCATGTGTACATACTTAACTGTACAGAGATAATGGCTCACGTAGTAAGGCTCTGAGAGTTCATGAAGAAATCAAAGGAGTCTGGTGATTAAAAAGTGAATTCTGGGGGTGCCTGGATGACTCAGCTGGTTAAGCATCCAACTCTTGATTTCAGCTCAGGTCACCACCTCATGGTTCATGAATTCGAGTCCCACATCAGGTTCTGGGCTGACAGTGCAAAACCTGCTTGAGATTCTCTCTCTCTTTCTCTCTCTGCCCCTGCCCACCCTCTTAAAATATTTTTAGTAAAGTGAGTTCTGTCAGGGATTTGGGATTTGACTACCCTCTGAAAACTATTTGTCTTCTCCCTCCTTGTTCACCCCATGTGAACGAGAATTTTTCGGAGATTAACTAGCCCCTCAATGGCTTACTGACTTTTTCCAGAAACAAAAGGGCCTATTCCTTTGTGCAGAATGGCAACTCCAGAGGCAGGAGGGGGCTGCTCACACAGTTCAGTTGGAGTGATGCCACACACCTTCTGGCTTCTCAGCAAGAATGCAATTCCTGGGAATGTGGCCAAGCACAGGCCCCCATAGCTACACACGCAAATCCACCAGGAACTCCATTCAGTCCTGACAAGAAAAGACTGGTGGTGAGGAAGAGAGAAACAGAACTGCAGCCTACACTTCCTTCTTAGGCTCAGGGTCCTGCTCCCTTGGCCACTGACAGGGCCCTTAGCTGCCTGCCTGCATCATTTTCCCCACCTCTTAGCTCACTTGCCTGAGCTACACAGAGGAATGCGATGTCTGGGGATGAGATGATGGTCACCCCAACCCTTCTCAGCCATGTCTGAGCAAACTGCTGAAAAGAGGGAAAACTGAGCACTGCACATCCGGAGTAAAATCAGAATAACTGCAGACGCTGACCCCCTCCTCAGCAGCAGGAAGCACAAAGGCGGGATCACACACGGGGCGGTGGAGAGAAGATGCTGTTTTGCTCGAAGCAGAGGACCCGCGTTGAAGACTCAGCCCCGCCATCTACTTGCAATAGCATCGCAGACAACCTTTCCATCTCTAAGTAGCTCATTTGCAAAATGCAAACAGGCACTATGGCCCCAAATACTATCGCAGCCTGGGCCAGGGGGATAAGGGACAGTTTGCTTAGTCTCTGAAATGCCCAAGGCCCCTGAAAGAAGTTTGCACAAAGTCTGGAGACAGAAATATCCCTGAATGGATGGCGTGAAGGACCAGGGCAAGCTGAGAAGACTGGGAATAAGCTGTTAGCTGGGCTCTGCCAGGGAGACCCACAAAGCCTTCCCTTACAGTGTCATTAAAATGGCTTTACCACTTAGCAGCCTCTCAGGATACAAGCAGCCCAATGCAGAACAAAGCAGAGATGAGACAGGCTGAACAAGACCTGGCTGGGCTGGGTCCCTTGGGGCTGATCTTTACCTCCTCCTCTCCTGCAGCGCCCCCTGCCCCATCCACGCAGGGCCTCAGTCTGTTGAGTCTGTCTCCACTATGAACGGCAAAGGCAAATTCATCCACTCTGTGCATTCCCACTGCCGATGCTCCGGTCCGCATTTTTGTCCGAATTATTCTTATACCCCTTGCATCACTCCCAGGCCCAAATGAAGATCCAGGATTCCACCAGGGCAGCTCCCTGAACAGCGGGTGGGGGCTTCACTCCTCTGCTCAAAGACCCGTCTCCGCACCCAGACATCTCAGAAAGGCATGTGCCCCGAGCTGGGCTCATCTCCCACCCTGTCTCCCACCAGGCCTCACCCGTCAGCCACGGACCACTTACATTTACTCAAGGACACTACGCGCCTTTCGCCCCTGGGCTTGCGTGCTCTTTTCTGTATCCCGCATGAACAATGTTTTATTCTTCTAGTCATGGCCCACAGTGCTTTCACATAGGAAGTTTTCACAGAGCAACACTGAGGCTAACCAACATGGAAGACCCTTGAAAACACACTCTGTGCGGAGTGAAGGAAGCCGGACATAGAAAGCCACATATTGATGCTTCCAGGCACATGAAATGTCCACAATGGGCAAACCCATCAGGACAGAAAGCAGATGAGAGATTGGGGGGCGGTGGGAAGTAGCAACTGCTCTGTGGGCGCGGGGTCTTCTGTGTGGGCACGAAAACGCTCTGGAACTAGAGTGGTGATGGGGCATGACCTTCGTAATGTGCCCAATGACACTGAATTGTGTACTTTAAAATGGTAAGTGCTGTGCTCTGGGTATTTTGCTACACCGCACACACACACATGCACACACATGCACACACACACACACACACACACACACACACACACACACACACAAACTGAAGCTGAGAAGATATAAATAATTATTCCAAAGCCAAACAGCTAGTAAGTGATTATAAGAGTTGATTTTAAGAGCCTGGCGTTTCACTGCAATGTTAAGAGTCAGCACAGACTGGGGGCGCTTGGGTGGCTCAGTCGTTTGAGCATCTAACTTTTAATTTCAGCTCAGGAATGATGTCCTAGTTCATGAGTTTGAGGCCTGTGGGCCTCACAGTGGGCTCTGTGCCGATGGCATGGAGCCTGCTTGGGATTCTCTCTTTCCCTCCCCCACTCATTCTCTCTCTCTCTCTCTCTGTCTCTCTCTCTCTGTCTCTCAAAATAAATAAACAAATGTTTTTAAAAAATGGAGAGCTATCCTTCTCCATCTCTACAACCAGCCCAAGACCCATGCATTCTCCCTGATGCCTCCACTGAGTGATCCAGGCCTTGGTAGCCCTTGTTTCCAGAAATGCCCCCAGCGCACAGCCTGACACAAAATCAGCCATGCCCTGTGTTGTTGTCTGGTGGCCTCCTGAGCGCTGGTCTGCGTCTCTGCAGCTGGACTGCCAGCCCTCGGAGGCCAGGAACTGCTGTCTGAGCCTTGCCCTGGGGCTCACCACCTTCACTGGTGCGGTGGAAACTGAAAGGCATGCTGGATGCTGGTTATATTTTTCACAGATTTAACTTGCATTTTGGCTGAAAAGTTCCCACGTTCTTTGGCTCAGCAAAACATCACAGAGTCTCCTTTTGGCATGGATTCAATCTCAGGAAATGCCTTTTTGTCAGAACTACTAAGCTAACTGCTACCTATTGTTTTCTCATTGCTGGGGGAAAAAGTTAACATCACTTTATCAACTCACCCATAAGAGAAAGTTTCATTTCTTTTCCTCATAGGCTGCATGAATAGTGTATGTTTCATTTTAATAGAGCAAGTCAATAAATAAAAACATGTGACATAATTGCATAACATTAAACAAGTTTAACATGGCAACTTAAAAACAAGTTTTATTACTTCACTTGAAAAAAATTGCTTTTGTTTTTAGTATATTTAGGAGCTAGCAAGGGAGACCGAGGCTGAAAGTCAAGGCTAGCACTGGGTCCACCACTTACTTATGACCTTGGCCAAATCCCTTAACTCCTCAGAGGCAGTTTCCTTATCCACAAAATGGGAATCAAAAGTTCCTTCCCATGAGCTACAGAGAAGTGATGGAAGATACCACTGAGACACCAACTGGGAAGAGCTTGGTAAAGGACAGAGTCTGGAATGTAGGGGCATCTGGAAAAATAGGTCTCTGAGTCCAGAGGGGAAGGAGGGAAGTGAATGCACCGTCCTCTGCACAGCTGATCGGCTGGTCTAGCAGGTGATCTGCCTCTGTGTACTATGTATGTGCAGACTCAGACATCTTATGTAACTGTATTACCTTGTCAAAACCAGGACCTGACAGCCAGTATGATGAGCTAGACTACAGATCCTAATCAGACGTCATCAGCATCTGCATAGGTTTACATCAGCATCATTTTTAGGTTTACAAATAACTCGGGGCACCTGGGTGGCTCAGTCAGTTAAGCATCAGACTTCGGCTCAGGTCATGGGTTCCAGCCCTGTGTTGGGCTCTGTGCTGACAGCTCAGAGCCTGGAGCCTGCTTCAGATTCCGTGTCTCCATCTCTCTCTGCCCCTCCCCTGCTCACACTCTGTCTGTCTCTCAAAAATGAATAAACATTTAAAACATAAATAAATAAATAAATTTACAAAGAACTATAATGGAGCAGAGGGTAGAGAAAGCACTGATATAGAATTATTTGCAGGGAAGCCTGGGTGGGTCAGTTGACTAAGTATCTGACTCTTGATTTTGGCTCAGGTCATGATCTCACGGTTTGTGAGTAAAGGCCCGCATTGGCCTCTGCACTGGCAGTGCCCAGCCTGCTTGGGATTCTCGCTCTGCCCCCTTTCCCCCGCTCTCTCCCTCTCTCTCTCAAAATAAATAAAAATAAATATTAAAAAAAAAGAATTATCTGCAACAATGTAATGAAATCAATACACCATGATTTTGATAGACAGTTCATGAGACTGCAAAGGTTGCTTTATTACAAACGATGTTTCTTTGTGATTGTGTCCATTGTGATGGGATGACATATACAGCATCTGACTCCAATTCGTACTCCAAGAGGTGAAGAGGCTTCACTGATCCTCGTACTATAAGAATAATGGAGAAAGGGTTGTTGTTGTTCTCTTTTCCAGAGGGGCAGCCAACACTCATTGCAGGCCTCATCCCAGTCCTTCTCTGTAGCCAGTGCTTCCCAGCCCTGATCCATGGAGGCAAAATCATTCAATTCACTCAGCCTTAAGGGCATCTCCAGGCGGAGTTTGGGGCCAGCCACGAAATGCTCCAGGTTCACTGAGCAATGCCGCCATCTGGTGGTCACACAAAGAACTAAGACTATCAGTGACCATGGGTAGTTCAATTTGTGGGCTTGGGTTGTGGGGTCAACCTTTTCAATCCACTCCAGGAGGCTCTACTTATGGTATATTTGTACTGAATATTCTAATAAAGGATGTTTTATACTAAGACTACTGTGTGGTAGATTACATATGGCCACAAATTCTTTGAAGCCCCTCCCATTAAGAGGTGTAGCTATTTCCCTATCTCTTGAATCTGGGCTGAGTCAGTGACTTGCTTTGGAACAGAAGACAGAGGAAGTGATGCTGCATAATTTCCAAGTCTTCACGTCAAGAGGCCTGAGTTTCCCTCCTCACCCTCTCAGAACACTGCTGCCTCTCGAACAAGCCCAGGCAAGACTCCTTGAGGATGGGCCTCTAGGCGGAGAGAGGAAGAATGGACCGGCTGTGCCAGCCACTTCTGAGGCCCTAGAGAAGTGAGTGAGGCCATCCAAGACCAGGCAGTCACAGCCTGACCACTGCCAAATGCAGCGATGAGTGAGCCCGAGAAGACCTGCTAAAGCCAACCCAAAACTAGCCTGCAGAATCATGAGTTCTCATAAGCCACTAAGTTCCGGGAGGCCTGTAACACAGCAGTAAATAACCAATGCACAGCCTCAAATTTAGGTTTTAAAGATCTGTATTCCAGGGGCGCCTGGTTGACTCCGTTGGCAGAACATGCGACTCTTTCGGGATTGTTAAACTTGAGCCCCACACTGGGGGTGGGATTACTTTAAAATTAAATCTTTAAAAATTAAAAAAAATAAAATCTGTATTCTGGCCTATAAATATGAGGTTTAAATAATAAGTAAATAATAAATTATTATTAGTATTTAAAATTGGAGGGGCAGCATACATCAATATTTCCACATGGTGAATCTTGACTATTGCACACATTTTGAATCTTTCACTCCCTGATGTTCAGACCCTGCCACATTCCATCCTTCATTCATTCATCAAACACGAATTTAGCATGTAAAAAGTGACAGCTGCTGGGGGGGGGCTCTAAGGACTTGAGACTGAATGATATGATGCCTACTTCTGAGAGGTCCCAGCTACTGGAGATACATGTGCAAATACATCATAACCAAGAGTAGTATATGTTAGGTTAGAACAGAAGAGTGACTACCTGTGTGTTGGGGCCGTGCCGGGGGTGGGGAGCACTATATTTGTCAAGACCCAATGAAGGAAAAAGAGAAAACAATCCACGTATTTAAAACAAAAAGAATTTAATTCAGGGAATTAGCTATATAGGTGAGAAGGCAAACAAAAGATGGTGGGGAGAAGGAGGCAGTGGGCAGAACCCTGGAAGAAGGTCAGCTACCGCCAAAGACACCACCAGCCAAGGAGCAGGAAGGGCAGAAATACCCTGGCATTTCCCTTCCTCCCCCTGCAATCTCCCACAGTGCCTTGCATTGGTTGAACCCAGCAGAAGCCTAGGAGATGCAGGCATTAGCACCCTGGGAGGAAAGGATGACAGCAAACAGGATGAGTTAGAATCTGCCCTGGGGTGTCGTGGGCTGTTTCATGCCATCCATACAGTTCTCTGCCACAGCCTTCCCCCCACCCCCAGAGCAGTCTCAAGGCCCCGTAGGGCCCCTTCTCAAAGGGGAATCTCAAACCTTGGAATAGGAGCATTAAGTTATGTGCAACAGTGGACACTTGCTTGTGAGTCTGGATCTCAGCCAGAGGAACCACTGCCCCACCCCACCCCCAAACAGTGAGGGGGCTGGGCTAAGGGGGCAATGGCTCCTCCAGTCTCACATTTAGACAAGGCTGGAAGAGCACCCAGAGCACCTCTTCAGCCCATGGAACATGTGAGATCTGGGGGACACTGTGGCTTGATGATGGACGGTGGCTAAAGGCTTAGAGTAAAAATTCCAGCTCTGTTGTTGCTACACATGACTTGCAAGAAGTTGTTCTTTCTCATAGCTTTTGTCTCGTCCGTAAAATGGGGTAACTATTCCTCATCTGCAGGGTTGTTGTGAGGATGAAGTTAACCCCTTGAGCACCTGTTGGATGATCTATGACAGGGCCTTTCAGAGTGTGGTTCCTGGACCAAGAGCCTCAGCATCCCCTGAAAACCAGGTAGAATGGAAACTTCTGGGGCTTCACCCCATATTCACTGAGTCAGAAACTCTAGGGCGAGCCCAGAAATCTGTGTCTGAACAAGCCCTCTAGGGGTTCTGATGGCTGCTAAAGTTTGAAACCAATCATCTAGCTAGAACCCAGCAGATCCCCTCCATAAACAGGAGCTGTTATTGCTATTTTTACAGCCTTAAGGAATGAATTTGAAAAAGGAACACTTTCACCTATCACCAGCTGGTCATTTTGGATGAACCAGAATCTAAGGACACCCAAGGCTTTAAGTTCCAACACCAACTGTCAGTGGTTTGGGGTTCACCCAGCCAGTCCACGGACTGGCCCTGCCGCCCGGATAACCTCAGAGCCAACCCCTTCCCAGGCTGCAGGTCAATTTCTACCTGCTCAAGATAAGATTCCAGAGGAGTCTGAGAATATTTCAAATTGGGTAAAGGGGAAAGGACAGGGAGGCTTTCTGAGAGAGGGAGAAGGTACAAAAGAAAACGAAGAAATAAATATTCAGTCCTAAAAAGGTAGAAGTGAAAATCTCACGAAAAATCTCGGTCCAGAAATCTGGGGGGAGGTAAGAACATTGAAAGAAGAAGAAAACAATAGGTAGCCTAAGAGATTCATGATACCATGATACCCCACAAAAGTATAAAAAGGGTGATGTGATAGGGAAGCAAAAAGAAGCTGAAACAATATATAAGGAGCTAACATAAATAACGTCCCCTTCCTTTATCGCCCCTTTCCTGCTGACCCTGTGTTGGGAGGGTCTTAATCTTCCATAGGAAGCCCTGTGATGTTTGTTTTTGTAACAGGAACAGCAGCTGATCCCACCCCCACGAGAAGCTACATTTGTGGGTGCTCCGGTGACTCTACTGCCACTAGGTGGGGGTATTTTGCCAAACTGGGTGGGAGATACTGTCTGAAAAATGTGACTCTGTTTTGAGATGTTCTGCAGTCACCATCTGGGCTTGTCCAGAGAAGCAAGGATGAGAAGGTGTTCAAGGCTGTGCTGCAACACTGACCCAAACAACGATGAGAGAGAAGGTGAGTGAGAGGGATGCTGACACAGTCAGGGATGGGGTATGGGAGCTCTCGAGAAGCAGAAAGAACGTCTCACCCTGGGCTCCTGCTGGTATGGGGAAAGGCAGGGAGGAGGCTCCTGTGCCCTGGCCATCCGCTCCTCTGGCCCACATGCTGGCCGCCGCGGTTCACCGCAAAACAAGCAAAGGACCAGGATGGACTCACTGCCTTTGCTAGAAATATAACCGAGCCCTAATATCCATGGATTCCTTTCTTTTCTCTTCTTGGCACAGGTGAATGGATCTTTAGATTTCTCCCCTAATTGCTACCTGTACATCTAAACTTATCTGATGGGAAACAAGGAACCGGCTCTTTAATTCTAAGGCTTGGTTCTCAAACAACCTTCACCAGGAGGGCGTGTTAAACACAACACTACTAGCATCTACCTCCCCAGGGTTTCTGATTCAGTAAGTCTGGAGGAGTAAGGTCGGGAATTTGCATTCTCTCGAGTTCCCAGGTGATACTACTGCTGGTCTGGGACCTCACTTGTCCTAAAGTAATAACTTTCCTCTGAGTCCTTTTACTTTATAGATCAAATCACCCTTATCTTCTTGTCACGCTGGTAGCCATCCCCGCCATCCCAATAATAAGCAACAGCTAAGTGCTGGTACAATTACAGCCTCCCAGAACATCCCCTTCCAAATTTTGAAAGTCTAGAACATTATCCTCAGAGGCCCCAAGGGAGGCACATCAGGACCACAGGAACCATGGGCATCCTGCAAGCCTGCTGTGTGCTAGGCACCGTCCTAAAAGACTGACAGGTACTACTTCATTTAATCTGCCTCATACTTCTACGTGCATTTCCTTTTTGTGGGTGAGGTATCTGAGGCTCAGAAAGGTGAAGCAACTTGCCCAAAGTCACACAGTTAGCAAGCAGAGTAGCTGGATTGCAAACCCAGGAAATCCTACTTCTGTGTTCCTAATCGTTCTGCCCTATTTCCTCCTAATGAAAAGGGCTCGGGGGTCATGCCAGGAATCATACTGACAAACCTCTCTGGTGAAGAGAAACTGATTTCTTCCAATAAGGAAAACCCAATAAACAGAAAACAGGGACAATGCAGGCACTGAATGTGAGTGAGTGAGTGTGTCTGTGTAAAATACAGGTCAGCAGGCTGTGGGAAGGTGGGAAGACAAGTTCCAGAGTCAAGCTGACCCAGTTAGTTCATGAATACAAGCCATTTAACCTCTCCGAGCCTTGGTTTAATACTCTGTAAAATCTGTCTTCTTTTTCCCCGCTGGAGGCTGAGAGAATTGAGATCATGTAAGTGAAAGTTTCTATTTATATCATAAGCCTTCTAAGAAAGATTTGCTAAGATACACACAACAGAAAATTTACCATTTTACTATAAACCTGCCAGAAATACTTTTTGAAAATACAGTCTGTCTTAGCTCCGCAAAAAAGGTAGCGATTAAACCAGGAGGTTCTTGGAATGTTCTCAGGCCTGAGCTGTTGTGAGAGTGACAGCTTGAAAGGTGGTGTTCAGCACCCGACGTGACAAGGCATGTGCCCATCTAATGCATCTTTCCAGGAGCCAAGCTCACCAAAAAGCTGATCTTCCACAGCAGGAGGGGAAGTAAGGACTGGGGCTGAAGAAGACGGAAAGGAATCTTTTCGTGTTTCTGGCATCAGCCCTGTACTAAAGAACCAGAAGCGTCTCTACTCTCTGCTTGGAGGCTTTAAAACATTAACAGATATTCCCAGCTGCTATCCAGATGCTTTTAAAATAGAAAATGCTAAGAGTTATTAAAGTATAGGTACTGGGCCAGCTGTGCCTGAGAGTTGAGCAGTATTACTTGAATTTGTATGTAAAGTTTGGGTTCCTTTTTCTTTTAATAGGTCTATCATAAAAGAAAGAAATCACCTTATGACAAAATAGAACTTCTGTACAAGCAAGTTTGTGGGTAAAGACAAAATGGGGGGAAAAAAGTGTTGTGGGTGAAATTAAAAAAAAAAAAAAATGTTTAGCAGATCGTCTTCCCTTTAACAGCCCCAGAAAAAGTCCCAGTGAACACACTGCAAGTGAGCTGGCCCAAGCCCCACCCTCCAGACCAAGGTCCAAGAGTCCGTGTAGCTAAGGTTCTAGAAATTTCAGGGGCTCAAACAGTAACACTGTCCAAGTCCTCTGTCTTCTTGTCTCTGGACATGCCTGAGAGATTTGAACAGGAGGGACGTGAGGAAAGACGTCCAGGCTGAAAGCTAAGGACAGAATGGCTCAGGAAACTAATGAAAGGTAAAGGATTTACCTCTCCCTGGACCTCCACTGGGGACATGGCGGTGCAGAAGGCAAGGATAAAGAATGTGCTGGTGGGGACAGGAGACACCAGAGAAACCAGATGAACTGAAAATGCTGGAGAACCACTGAGGGATGCACAGCCTAACCAGAGATGACAGCTGCCACGAAGGTCAGGCAGTTAAGGAGAGGCCATATGAATACCACAGAATCAAATGAAAAGATAAATGCAGACTGTACAGTAGAAAAAGACCTAAACCCCAGATAATGAGAGAGAGCCACGTCACCCTGGACAGAACCTCTAGCATGGGAAATTGCTAAAGAAGTTTCTCCCACACTGGACCTAGATGGCTCCGGCATCCTTTCTCCAAACTCAAAGGAGCTAATGTGGATGTGCTGTGCATCTGTTGAACCCAGCCCTTGGAGCAAATTATGTTTTCACACAAATAATGACGTTATATTTGCTGATGTCCTCCTGAGCACAGAGATAAATGAAGGTAAGAAAAACCCAGGTCACCTTAGCCCAGGAAGGGGTCCCCAGTGCATTCCCAATGGAGACCAAGGTGGCCACAAATCACCCCCGCCACACACACACACTTCCTACCAAGCCTCACAAGTGAGGATGTGGTAGAATACACAGAAGGGAATGTGGGCTCCATATCTCTGGCAGATCGTCCTCTGCCAAAAGCCAGCTCCCCACACTGGGCTCCCACTACCTCTCCTGTGGCCCCCCTCTCTAGCTGGACCGTGGCCAACTTTCTCTTTCCAGATCTCCCACCCATCTACCCATGAAACACTCACATTCACCTGGTACTAACTCAGGGGCCCAGGGCTGCCCAGCCCATTTAGTGTGACTCATTTGAAAACACCCAACCTCAGAAAAAAAAAAAAAATTAGTTTTCTCTCTAATACTCAAGCCTGGTAACCTACACTATGTGATTCCATCAGAAACAAAAGCATCCTAACTTTCCAAGGTCAACATTCCTCCACCCCAAACCACAGCCAAGGCCATGAAACACACACCAAAACAAAAGACTTACAAAATCCTAAACTGCCTTCTTTCCAAAACTCTGGGGCCTGTGGCCCTGGGGCCTCCGACCAGACTTCCTTCCTTGGCCCAGCTTTGACCATGAACCTGTCTCAACTCAGCAGTTGGCCGGAAATGCCAAGCCGCCTTAGCACCCAAGTTCCCAGACAAGTCTGCATTGCTGAGGATCAGGGGAGGCCAGAGCAGGTCTGGGCGCGGGGGCAGAGACGAGAGGAAGGCTGCACGGCTAGGGCTGAGGACACCAGGACCCGAGGGCACTGGGTGAGGTTTTTTTCACTGCTATGTGGGGAGTATCTGGGAATCCTCACACCCCAGGAGCCAAGAGGCTTGACCTACATGAGCTCAGTTCAGTGATTCTTCACTCATCGTCACAACAAAACCGCTGGTGGAGATTATTTTACATCTTACAGATCAAAGTTTTGCAGATCAAAGTTGCCCAAAGCCACATGCCCAGGAAGTCGCCCAGCTTGGAATCAAACTGATAACCGACGCTCTTTCAGGCTCTACTCTGCTCCCCTCCCAATCAGTCCTCACTTAAAGTTCTATCAGGAAGGTTCCTGAAATTTCTTCCTATGTTCCTTTTTCCTTTTGCCTACACACAAGCACTTGTTTCTCGTGTAAAATTCTCTGAGATGTCAGGAGATCAGGCAGCTCGACAAAACAATCGTATTGTCCTGAGAGAAGACTGTGGATGAGGGTAGCTTCACGAAGACAGATTCTGTCTGTTTTGTTCACTGCTGGATGCCCAGTGTCTGGGACAGTGCCGGGCATGTGCTGACACAGGTCAGGCATCCAGTAAATGTCTGCTGACCAAACACCCTTCCAGACTGCAGACTCTTGTAATGTTTTCATGGTTTCCTACTCAAACCCCTTCCTAAAGAACAAGGGCAGGGTCCCAAGAGCCTTCAGCTGGATGAAAGCAGCCACAGGGACACAGTGTAGTGCAGACATGTACAGATTCACCCTCGGTCCTCAGGAGACCAGGCTACGCTCAAAAAGAAAGACGTGTGTCTGACTTACCCTGTCCAGCAGTTACCTCCTGGAAGGACACTGACAAGTCCCCACACCCCCTTTCAGTTACGGCTCAGCTTCCTGGAGGGTTGTGAGCAGCTGTGGAGTATCTCAAACACTTCCCACTAATTCTACAGCAGAATGGGCCCCTCCGTGTCAGCGCCGCTGTCCCCATCACCATCTCCTGTGTCCCACTGACGAATGACAGGCTCTCACAAAGCTCTTCAGCTTTAAATACTTTAAAATCTGAATACAATAATTTTAATTATTTTTGTTGTGAAATTAAAAATGTACAATAAAGTACGTAAACGGCACTAATCTTATTAACATACACATATACCCATCTAACCATCAATACATAGATCAAGGTACATGGAATATTTCCAGTACCTTAAAAGGTTCTCTCATGTACCTTCCTCCCCGATCTATATACACTTCCCAACAAGGTAGCCACTTTCCTAACTTATTAATTATTATTATTATTATTATTATTACTTTAGAGAGAGAGCTCGAGCAGGGGAGAGGGAGAGAGAAAGAATCTTAAGCAGACTCCACAATCAGCACAGAGCCTGATCCAGGGCTTGATCTCATACTATGGGATTGTGACCTGAGCCAAAATCAAGGGTTGGACACACTCAACCGACTGAGCCACCCAGGCACCCCAACCACTGTCCTAACTTCTAATATCAAGTATTAGTTTCGCCTGATTTTGAACTTAGTATCACTGGAACGGTATTGCACAGACTATTTTGTGTCTGGGTTCTTTCACTCAACTGATCCTTGAGGTTCATTCATATTGAGTGTGTGCTTGTTCTTTTAAATATCGGAGTGCTATTCTGTTGTATAAATATACAATTTCTTTATCCATTTGCTAACTGATGGAAACAACCAAGCTGCTTCCAGTTTGGAACTATCATGAATAAGACTGCCATGAACATTCTTACAAGGGCTTTTGTGGATATGTTTACTCAATGCTTGTGACACATAACTAGCAGTAGACTAGCACGGTCATAGGGCAGACATATATTTAACTTTAATAGATATGGCTTGTGTCCCAAAGTGGTGAGTACCATTTTGCCTTTCTGTGAGCAGTATACCAAATTTCCAGTTGGATGGACAAGCATTTCACTCCTTTTTATAGCCAAATAATGCTCCAGCATATCGACAGGGTACACTGTTCATCAATTCATCAGCTGATGTGCATTCGAGTTGTTTCCACGTTTGGTTATAATGAACAAGGCTGCAATGAACATTCATGTACGAGTATTTGTGTGGACATACGTTTTCCTTTATCTCAGGACACACCTTGGAGTGGAACTGCTAGACTATATGGCAATTCTATGAGTTACCTTTTGAGGAACTGCCAGACTGTTTCCCAAAGTGGCTGTACCATTTTACAATCTCACCTGCAGTGAATGATGGCTCCAATTTTGCCACATCCTAGCCAACACTCGGTATTGTCAGTCTTTTTAAACTTTATTCATTCTGGGTGTGCCTGGGTGGCTCAGTCGGTTAAGCATGCAGTTTTGGCTCAGGTCATGATCTCATGGTTCGTGGGTTCGAGCCCCGCGTCGGGCTCTGTGCTGGCCGCCAGCTCAGAGCCTGGAGCCTGTTTCAGATTCTGTGTCTCCCTCTCTCTCTGATCCCCTGCTCACGCTGCCTCTCTCTCTCTCAGAAATAAAACATTTTTTTTAAATTTAAATTTTATTCATTCTGGTGGGTGTGTGGTAGTATCTCACATATGGTTGTAATCTGCATCTTCCTAATGAGTAATAATATTATGCACCTTTCCTATCCTACATTCTCCACCTCCATATTCTTGTATGTTGATGTTGATACACAGAATCACTAGACAGGAACACCTGCTTGGTTTTAATTCCTACAGGTTCTATTATAAAACTTTGTTTCATTAATCAATAATCAAATTATGTTGAAATATTAAATAAACTTTTCCAAAACCTCCCTTAGGAAATTCAGTTACCCACCCATCCAAAGAAATGCTCCAGCACTGCTTCCTTCCCCAAGAACAACAGCTGTTGTTAGAAACTGGAAAAGGGCAAATAAGTGGGAGTGGGAGTAATCAGGGAAGGCTTCCTGTGGAGATGAGCTCACCAAGGACTGGGGGAGCAGGTTAAGCAGATAAATGGGAATACCACTGACAGAAGGGGCACTTTGTGAAGGAAAGCAGAAAAATTCTGGGAATTCTGGAGCCGGGAAGGAGACTTGCTTTGGCAGAAATATTGCAGTGTTATTTGTATGCCAGATAAAGTTGAAGGGATTTATTAATGCGAGATCTATAAAGAGCTTTTTTTTCCTTTTTCTTTTTAATGTTTATGTATTTTTGAGAGACAGAGAGAGAGCATGCACACACATGAGTTGAGGAGGTGCAGGTGGTGGGGGAACAGAGGATCTGAAGCAGGTTCTGTGCCAACAGCAAAGAGCCCGACACAGGGCTCGAACTCACAAACTGCGAGATCATGACCTGAGCTGAAGTCAGACGCTTAACCGACTGAGCCACCCAGGTGCCCCAAGATCTATAAAGAGCATTTCATGTCACAGATGCAGTGAAGGTTTTGGGATAGGAATCAATGGTCATTTTTCTGGGGAAGATGCTAAACACACAAACAAACAAGGGGACAGGTGAGAGGTGGGGTGTTATCATTTTGTCCACAGAGTCACACACAAAACCCACACAGACCTGAAGGGACCATCAGCCAATGCCCAGGCCAGATAAGGAGACTGGCCCAAGATGGATCGCCCAGTTGGCTGATGGTCACTTCTGAAAGCTTTCATTCATCCACTCAGTCCCACCAGGCCAGCCTCTCCTTGTCTCAAAGGAGGATGACCAGATAGAAGAACAGAAAGAGGTCTTCGTGGTTCCTACAGATCACGTGACCCCATTCTAGACCACTGCAAAGGCCTCCCTGTGCCCTCGGACAACCACAAAGGCTGGCAAGCCCCGCCCCTACCTCAGCCTCGCTACTCTCTCCACCCCCCAGTCCCGGATCTGTACTCTGGCCACTTTAGCATTACTTCCAGTCCAGGGATTTTCCCCACGTGCTTTTCCAACTGCCTGGAAAGCTTCTCCCATCCCTTTCAAATCTCAGCTTATGTCACTTTTTCAGGGAAATCTTCCCTTACATACCACTTCTTTTCTGAGTTCAGATCCATTTCCTGTATCACATGCTCTCTTGGAACCCCGCTATTTTCCTCTTTAACACTTACCTCTTTTGCAATTACACTACCCTGTCTTGGTGTTTGTTGATTAATGTCTGCACTGGAGAAAAGGTCACATCTGTCTCTGCTCATTACTATATCCCAGTGTCTTGCACAGTGCCTGGCACACGGATGAGTGAGTGAACTAATGAATGACCACAGAGAGTGATTAGCAAGATCTGGTCCTATAGCCTCTGGTAAGACAGCCCAATGACCCAGCAATTCTACTCCTAAGTGTATACCTGGCAGAAATGTGCATATATGTTCTCCAGAAGACATGTACAAAAATGTTCACAACAGCATGATTTGTAATAACCAGAAACTAGAACAACATAAATATCCATGAACAGCAGAACAGAGAAGTAGATCGTGGTATGTTCATTTCCTAGAATACTATACAGCAGGGAAAACTGACAAAGTGCCATTACTTGCAACAACGTGGATGAACTGCACAAACCTAACAAGGGGCAAAAGGCAGTTAGACACAAAAGAGAATATAATGTGTAATTCTAATTATGCCAGATTCAAAATCAGGCAAACTAAACTATGGTCAGAATGGTCAAAGCTATCATGACTTTTGGAGGGGAAGTAATGACTAGAAAGGGACAAAGAAGCCCCTAGAGTTTTGGTGATGTCCTGTTTCTTGACCTAGGTACAGAGTTTTAGGGACAAGTTCACTGTATGAAAATTCACCAAATGTTCACTTACTGTTTCTGTAGGTATGTTATACTTCAGCAAAAAGCTAACTGAAAAAAAGGAAAGACAATTCCTTCACTAGAAGGTGCAGGATCTCGGGGCGCCTGGGTGAGTCAGTCATTTGAGGGTCAGACTCTTGATTTCAGCTCAGGTCATGATCTCATGGTTTGTGGGATCGAGCCCCATGTGGAGCTGTGTGCTGGCAGCATGGAATCTGCTTGGGAGTCTCTCTCTCTCTCTCTCTCTCTCTCTCAGCCCATCCCCCATTTTTGTGTGCATGTGTTTTCTCTTTCTCTCTCAAAATAAATACATAAACATTAAAGAAGGAGAAGGAGAAGAATGTGCTGGATGTCAACAGGCCAAGAGGGTGTTTTAGGGGGTTAGGACCACAGCCCCCAATGCGGCTGGTGCAGCTCTGTGTGCCCAGAATACACAGGCACTTGCAACTACCATGTCCCTCTCTGTTTCTTGCTCTCCCAAGAAACACAAAATAGAATCAGGATTATTGTTGAATGAGCTAATCCAAAAATGTATGAAATGTAACGCAAAAAGTAGAACAAAACACTTTGTTCCATAGAGCTCTAAAAGTGTTGACAAACACATCGTGTGTGTGTGTGTGTGTGTGTGTGTGTGTGTGTGTGTGTGTGTTCGGGAAGAGAACGAGTAATGGAATTCAGGGCAAACCGAGTATACTTCAGGCAAACAGCATTGCAGAGAAGTAAGCGCATGCCTGAGAATGTAATTTGGGAAAGTGGACTGGATCTCTTCAATTGTTGTAAAAACTGCTTTATGATTTTCTTGGTTTAAGCAACTTCTTCCCAAGCCCTCTGGTTGCAAAGAAGTTGTGACTTTGTAATTCTAAATGCATGTTACTTAGTATTTGCTGCCAAACGATTGAATTTCACCCTCTCCGGGGCTGAAAGTGTGAACGTTTTGAGCAAATGCATTTCTGCTCTGCGAGGCAGACCAGCTGGCACAGAGAAGGTCTCGGTTTGCCCACTGCCCAGCTAATCAGCCATCAGGACAAAGGGTGGGGAATAGTGTTTCTTCATAGCTGTGATATTATGATTTATAATACATGTATACTTGGTCTTAACGAAGTTTCTAGTGCAGGGCTCCTAAACCCTTGGAATTTCCTGTAGTGAGAGTAATTAAAGTGTCTTTTGTTATATTAATAAGTTGGCTTTCGGTGAACACCTAAGGATAGGGGCTGGTAGCTAGAACGTCCAATAATGTGGGCTGGGACCCAATGGCCAATGATTTAATCAATTGTGCCTATGTAATGAAGCCTTCAGAAAAATCCAAAAAGACAGGGCTTACTGGCTTCTAGGCTGGTGAGCACGTGGAGATTTGTTCAGGTAAAGTGGTGCACTTGAAGAGGGTATGGGAGCTCCTCACCCCTTCCCCATACCTTGGTCTAGTGTCTCTTCCATCTGCTTGTTTTTGAATTATATCCTTTAATAATAAACCAGTAATCTGGGGCGCCTGGATGGCTCAGTTGGTTAAGCAACTGACACTTGATTTCAGCTCAGGTCATGATCTCACAGTCGTGGGATCAAGCCCCGCATCGGGCTCTGCACTGTATGTGGAGACTGCTTAAGATTCTCTCTCCCTCTCCCTCTGCCCTTCCCCATTTATGTGTGCGTGCACACATGCACTCTCTCTCAAAATAAACAAACAAATCAGTAATCTAATAAGTAAAGTATTTTCCAGAATTCTGTGAGCCACTTTAGCAAATTAACTAAATCCAGGGAGTGGGCCACAGGAACCTCTGATCTATAGAGGACTGGTCAGAAGTACAGATAACAACCTGGGTTTGCAACTCACATTTGAAGTGGGGACGAGGGGGCCAGTCTTGTGCCTCAGTCTGTGGGATCTGACAACATCTGGCCCTGGGATCCGCAGTCTGTGGGACCTGACATTATCTCCAAGTAGATGTGTCAGAATTGAGCTGAATTACAGGACATTCGGCTGGTGCTAGAAAACCACACACCCTTGTGCAGAACCCTGAACAGTCTAAGCTTGTAATTAAATTCCTAAGGCTTTCACTCCTTAGACTGAATGTTCAAGCCACGAAACTAGCAATCCTGGGCAAAGGTCCCAAACTCCAGCTAACACGCGTATGAACTGGCAGCTCTGCTTACACACCTCTTCTATATGGGGCAGGGTCCTGGGTTCTATGAGGCAGCATTTTATTATTTATTTATTTATTTTTTTACAAATAGTTTATTGTCAAATTAGTTTCCACATAACACCAGTGCTCATCCCCACAAGTGGCCTCCTCCATGCCCATCCCTCCTCCCACTCACATACATCAGTCCTCAGTTTTTGTCGGCATTCAAGAGTCTCTCATGGTTTGCCTCTCTCCCTTTCCCCCAACATTTCCGCCCTTCTTCTCCCCCTGGTTCCTCCATCAAGTTCCTCCTAATCCTCCTGTACGTGCAAACATATGATATTTGTCCTTCTCTGCCTGACTTATTTCGCTCAGCATAACACCCTCAAGGTCCATCCATGTTGCTACACATGGCCAGATTTCATTGTTTCTCATTGCCATGTAGTATTCCATGGTATAGATAAACCACATCTTCTTGATCGATTCGTCTGTTGATGGACACTTAGGCTATTTCCATGTTTTAGCTATTGTGGAGAGTGCTGCTATGATCATTGGGGTACATGTGCTCCTATTGGGTGGTAGCATTTTAACTAGAAGGCATAGACTCTAGAGGTGATGGCCAATGGGTGGGGCAGACACATACTCTCTTAACCTGGGTGGTTATTTTTATCAAAATAAAGCATACACCTTCAACCCAGCAATCCTACTTACAGAAACTGGATCCAGTGGATTCATACATACTGATGTCATTTGGGAGCCTGTGTTTTTCTTTTTAACACATGCAAAGATGCACATGTAAGGGTGCCGCTGCAGAACTGTCAGTAATAGTGACAAAGAAACAACCTAGATTAAATGGGACCGTGCAAATAAATTACAGAAATTTATACTGTAATCAAATACTACTATTCGATCAAGACAAAGTGGGGTTTGTATGTGCTCATAGGCAACAATGTCTTCAGGGTCAACAGTGTTACAACGAAGTTAAAGGTGGTGGCTAACTATGGTACATATGTTCCTTCCTGCATGAAAAAGATATACTTGCAGATACATGTTTATATACATGGAGAATATCTCTGGAAAGTGACCCAAGAAACTGAAGAGGGGAAATAAGAGAAGTATGGTACATCTGAGGAAGAAGGGAGGTTTACAATTAGAGGCACCTCCACACCATTGGTGTTTCTATCATGCGCAAGCATTTTTTTTTTTTTCAAATAATAAATTTCACTTCATTTTATTCACTGGAAAAATACACATCTAGAACACGGAAACTTCAGTTGTCCCCAGTCTGCTATGAGCCAAATAACAGCATAGATGGTGAGGAAGTATCAAAATAAAGGCTTGAGCCCATCCAATTATTTGGATTATCTTGGGATGCCTCCCAGAGCTGGTCAGCTCTGAGCCAGGGTTGCAGGCTATGACATAATTAGACCATCCTCCCCCCCTGCCCAAGAACAAGCAATAATAGATCCATGAACTGTTTTGTATCTTTGGTCACCTGTGACAGAGCCCAACCCACGTTTCCTCCTGGCCTCAGGTATCTTGATGTTATTATTATATTCATTAAAGCTACATTTCTCTAGGGACTAGTTAAGGACACACCTTTAAAGCTAGATGTGCTCTGGTAAAAAAATCCAGGCTTTGTCATTTGTTCACCGTATGTCATTAGGCAGGTGGCCCTCTGTCCATAACACTTCCTCATAGGGCCCACTGTGAAGGTCAAATGAGCTCCTGTAAGCAAACATGCCTAGCCCAGTGCCCTGAAAACTGACATAAAGTTAGAGCTCAGTGAATGGTAGGGAGTGGTCATCAACCCATTTGTCCACTTTGCTTCATCAACTTTGCTTCACTGAACCAGCTGCTCCTGAGGACAGCAATGGTGAACACGGAAGTGTGACTGGCTTCCAACACTTTTCCATTCAGTTTTCCAGCGGGGCAGGCAAGTAGGCTCTGAGTGTTATCATGGGGGCTGGGGAAGAGGTGGAAGGCACCACTACCTCCATGCCGCACCAAGGAGCCAGTTCTGACCCTCCGGTTGAGAGAGAGGAGGGCACGGATATGCCTCCAGAGCCACCTGAGCCCAGACGGCAGACAGCAGGCCTGGGCTTCCCTTACTGCCATGGCTAAGCTGGGCTGGGTGGGGGCCACTGTGGTGAGAGGCTAACAGTTCAGCTACCTGAGCAATGTGCCAGGGCCACACACAATCCCATCTCATGCTCACAGCAACTCTATTTCACAGAGGAGAAAATATCCACTGTTAAGACTCAGGTCACTCATCTCGGTTGGTTGGGGTCTAGGTCCCAGGATCCTCTTAAAATGAGAACATGAAGGAATCTTCATATAGGATCCATGTCAAAATTGTAACATCTTGGCTTACAGGTAATGTGAGTTCCCCCATAGGATTTAACAAGGTAGGCTAACCCATGAAATTTGATGTAGAGGCAAATACAGTTTTAAAGGAAGAAGAGACTGAACAGAGGGAATCCTGTCCAATGACATTTACAGTTCAAAGAATCCTCAAAACTATACCTGAAAGTAAGTTAAAAGTTACAAATGGATATTGCTCCTGAAGCCAACTTGAGTTCACTTCCACACTGAGAAGGCAGTATTTCTGAACCTGATTTTCCTTGCTCTAATCTCTTCTCCACTCCCTTTTCTTCTCTCACAAGAGAAGAAATCTTCACCATCATTTTGCCCAGCATCTCAAGTGTATCAGCATCAAAGGAAGCACAAATCAATCTCTCCAAGGACACAAATGAGCCCCCTTATCACACTCTATGACGCTACAACAAAACAACCAATCAAGAAGACACTTTTGAATTCACGTGCTTATTTCAGTTTTTGCCCAAAGATCTGTACTTCAAGACAGAATGCAGACCTTTAGTGAATGATGATAACTACCTCTTCATCCAATGAAAGGAAGGGGTTGATTTCATTTTTATGAGAAAAGGGAAGGCATGAATCCAGTGAATGTAGTTTAACAGATGTTCCCAGGTATATTGAAAAGACAAGAAAAAGGCAGGTGACACATCACACCCGCACAAGCCGGTTAGCTGATGTCACAGAAGAGATCCCTCTCCTGAGAAAGCACTTCCTAAGAGCAAACCAAATTGCTGGGGATAACATATGTCCAGCACCTCACTAAGGAGGTGATCATCTTTAAAGTGTTAGTGAAAGCAGCTGAGCAAGCAGTTCTTGGGCACCGTGTGAAGTCATGGGCATCAGGATGTCAAAGGCAGCCGGAAAGTGCTAAGTCACAAAAATGGGAAATGTGTGGCTACAGCGAAGCCATTATTTCTCAGGCTAAGCAGAAACCAAGGACAAGATCCCCAGGGATCATGAAGGGTCTGCACCCCTGATTTGCCATGAGCATTATCAAAGCACTCACAACAAGGAGCTGGCCCTGCATGGGCAACTCTATCCATCATAATCACAAATCATGGTGTCTGCCTCCTCTGTGTATTAAGAGATTGTTTATCCATAGGCAGCCTTCTCTAAAAGACACCTGCCAGGGTAGGTATTTGGAAGCCACATCGACAACCCTCTCAGCCATATACCTGGCTCTGAGCCTCGTGGTTCTGCTTCATAGTTCTGCTTATCCCTACACAAGAAGCATCCCCAGCAAAGGGCAAAGCGTAGGGAAAGGGTCACTGATCTGTCTTAAATAAATGTCAGAGTGGAACAGGGATGGACAGAATCAAGATGCCATGTACCAGCTCTGGAGCTAGAAGGGTGAAAGGGTCTCAAGAATGACTTCAAGCTGGGGCACCTGGCTGGCTCAGTCAGAGGAGCATGAAAGTCTTGATCTGAGGGTCATGAGTTCGAGCCCCATGTTGACTGCAGAGATTAATTAAATAAAATTGAAAGAAGGAAGAAAGGAAGGTAGGAAGGAAGGAAGGAAGGGAGGAAGGGAGGAAGGGAGGAAGGAAGGAAGGGAAGAAAGAGAGAAAAGAAAAGAAAAGAAAAGAAAAAAGAAAAGAGAAAAGAAGAAAAGAAAAGAAGAGAAAAGAAAAGGAAAGAAAAGAAAAGAAAAGAAAAAAGAAGAGAAAAGAAAAGAAGAGAAAAGAAAAGAAAAGAAAAGAAAAGAAAAGAAGAAAAGAAGAGAAAAGAAAAGAAAAGAAAAGGAAAGACTTCAAGCTGGTAGTGTAGAACTCCATTTCCCCAAAGAGCATTGTCAATGGTGTAGACATCATTTCAGAGCCTTAACAACTTCCTTCTTACTATCTTCTTACATGGTGATGACACAGACAGGAAGGGAAGGAGCAAAGAATCGTGGTGGACGCAGGATGTCCAGCAGGGATCCAAGCACCTATAAGAATTGATTCCGTAAGGTAGGGGTAGGGGGAGCACCTGGGTGGCTCAACAAGTTAAACCTTCAACTCTTAATTTCGGGCCAGGTCAGGATCGCAGAGTTCATTTGGCTCTGCATTCTCTCTCTGTCTCTCTAAAGAAATAAACATTTACAAATAAATAAATAAAATGTTTTAAAAATTAAAACAAAAAGAATTTTCATAGACGAGATACAGAAGGATGTGCAGATAAAGGCAGCTAGCAGAAAAAGAAAGGTAGAGGAAAGAAAGGCAACATAACTTCTGAAACAAAACGTCAGGAAAGGGCAGAGGGAAGAATGGGGAAATGTGAAGGCAACATCCATTAAATAGGTAAGCAAATAAAACTGCAGTACAGAAATATTCCTTTAAGTAATCTCTACCCCCAACGTGGGGCTCAAACTCACAACCCCGAGATCAAGAGTCACATGTTCCACCAACGAGCCAGGGGGGTGCCCCTGAAGGCTGCTGAAGTAAAGGAAATACCCTGAAGAAAAGGCAAAAAAGTGGGGAAAAGAATGTCAGAATCAGAAGTGAAGCATGATTGTTAACTCAGATCAGATTGGCAGTCACTGGAGATACATGATCCTTCTAGGAAAAAAGCAGGTGAGAAGATTAAGGAGACAAGACTCTAGACAGATGAAGATCCTCAGATGGCTGAGGTTGGATCCATCTTCAAGTGGTTAAGAGGTGTCTAATGCCAAGTGTAAAGGGAAGAGAATTCTGAAAGATAAGATTTATACCTTGAATCTTACCACAATGGTAAACTGAGACAAAAACCACAGACCTACATTTCACAAGTCCAGCTGAAGAGAATATTCTATGGGGCATAAAACTAAGGAGAATTAATTCCTGCAGAAGTCCAAACTCTAAGGACAGCAATTTGAGTTGGACCAAGAAAGGTCACCTTTGCCTTTGGAAGCCACTCTGTCACTAGGACTTGTACTTTCATTAGCATATTCACAGCACAGTCTAAGTGAACTACCCTCAGTAACAAATCAAGGAGGAAACTGTTTTCCAAATGTATGCGATAAAGAGCTGTTGAAAATTTTAGAATCAAGAGAAAGGTGGAGGCCCATGTAGAAAGTGAGAGAGCTATAACTGAAGCAGATTCGTGGGTTCAGAGAACAAGGGTGGATTCCTGGATTTTTCAGAAAGATGTGGGACATGAAGAGGAAATCTTGACCTATGGTACAAGTGTAAGGCAATATGGAGGGAATATGACTGCTCTAGGTGAAATTCCAAACATTTCTCCCTCCCCTTCACTCACCGCATCCTTTAACTGGTAGCCAAGGAATCAAATGAGTTACCTCTTCGACCTCTCAAGGAAAGGACCAAAGCAGGGAAACGAGCAGTCTTCTTGTTTGGCTGCTTGTTTTCTCTTTGAGTTGGATGGCAGGCATGGGGGACGCAAGGGGTGGGGGAGGGAGGAAGGGACCTAATTTGTTTCCCAAGGATAACAACCAGCTCCTGAATTTGAGAAGTGGCCTCAGACTAACTACGGCAAGATGACCCTTCACACCAAGAAAGGGTAAAACAGAACAGTTTCACACAAAGAATGTACTGCAGTCACTGAAACACTGGAAGGTGTACCAGAAACAGCTCAACGCAAAGCATGTAAGTTACGCCACCAAAGAAGAGGTCTCGCAGGCTGGCTTCTAACTGGGACATCCGGGAGCACTGGCCCCACATTCATGCTCTAAGCAAGATGGGGGAGGGAGTTTGGTCCCTCAAGTAGGGTGTGGAGGAGGAGGAAGAAATCCAAAAAGATGCCACCCTTCTTTCCTCCTGTTTCGCTTCCCGCTCAGGACTCTGAGAAGGACTGGAGAGGGAGCACTCCTCCTACCCTGACGAGCTTCCAAGAAGAGGTGATGCTGACAGGCACTCTGTCCATTTTACAGACGAAGTTCTTAGCATCTTATTAGTCAAGGTCACGGAGATAACAGCACAGCCGGAAGGTAGACCACACCCTGTCTGAATCCAAAGTCTGTGATTTTACCCAAGAAAGGTCTGGTTGATTTTACCCAAGAAAGGTCTGGCATTTTCCTTGCCCTTGACACTGGAGGTGATTTTTAAACCCTCAGATTGTCCGGCTGGCAGGTGTCTGTTTACCTTGGTGCCGTAGGTCCTACCAGATGGTCTATCAATGTGGTTCACAGTGGGGGCTCTCGGCCACAAGGCAGCAGCCTGACCTCCAGAAAGGCCAGAGACACAGGTCAGCTGCTCAGGCAGTCAACCATGTCCACGTGACTGAGACCCAGAAAAAAGTCTGGACACAAGGCTCACTGGGGCTTCCCCTGTGGGTGACACCCCACCTGTGTGTGGGTGACACTCCATGCACATTGTCACACACCGTTGGAGGGAAAAGGCATGCTTTGCCTAATTCCACTGGGAGAAGACCATCAGAGGCTCCACATGTAGAGCCTTCTGGACTCTCTCTGCACTGTGTACCTTCTTCCCTTGGTTTATTTTAATATGAACCTTTCATCAAAACCATGATTATGAAAGCTTCTAGTAAGTTCTCCAAGTCTTTCTAATGAATGATCACACCTGAGTGTGGTCTTGGAAAACACCTGAACTCACAACAACCAGTGTCAGAAGTGAGGGTGGTCATGGGGTCTTCACAGTCCCTCTACATTGCCATTTAATCTCCAGATAAACCCAAGGAAGGAGCCGGTCCATTCCCACCTCACAGACAAGGAGGCTGAGTAGCTTAAAGCGGCCTTCACTTGCCCGTGATCCCATCCCAGTGGGTGGGGAACCCGGGGTTCATCAGCTCACTGCCATGCGGGCGGGACTGTCACCTGGGCACACAGTGGTCCAGCCACAGCTGCTAGACCGCATCTCAGGCTACCCCAGGGCTTGCAGGCAGCGACTACAGGGCCTTGTTCAATGCTGGCACGCTGAACGGCAGCTCATGGCACTGGAGGATAAAGAGAGACCTTGGAAAGTGCTTTAGTATGAAAAACAGAACAGCACTGTACTGTATAGATGCTGAGTGCCACTGTGACCTTACCATTCTGACTTAGAGTCAGGCCACCTAGGCCAGAGCTCCTGCAGCAGCCGCGAAACCCAAACCTCAGCCCTTTCATGGTCACAGACACAGCAGCCCTCAGGAGCAGGAGCCCGGGCAGCAGTGATGCAATGCCTCCCAGGACAGGACATTCCACCAGGAGGCCAGCCAGCCGAGGGGCGACGTCAGGGGTGTGCAGAGACAGGGCTCGGGCGGGAGGGGCGGGAGGGGGTGCAGCCAATGACACATCTGCGCCCAGGCGGGGATGACTGTGTCTGTCTGCCACAACACCTCTGTCTGCCAGCATGGGGAGGGGCAGGAAGGAGGCTGCACACACAGCAGATTCCCCCCCACCCCCCCATCTCGGACGCCAAGCTGTGCCTGTCAATCGTGTCTCGGCGTCTCGGGAAACCTGGCGTGGCCAAAGCCCTCCGCCTCCTACGCACACGCCACCCCAGCTATGTGCCATAAAATTAGTTTTACAAGGGCGGTGGATTTAACACTGTTCCCCTACAAACAGTTCTATGAGCTCTGCAGCCCCCAAAACATACAGCCGAGCGAAACGTCATACAGAAAATCCAGATTTCTGTGCTTTGTACATTAAAAAAGAAAAAAAAAAAAAAGAAGAAGTCTGCTCCTATGCTATGGTTTTCTATTTTATTTTATACACGTATACAAGAACAGAAGAAAACTCCAAAAACTTGGTTTTGCTTTATCCTTGGGGTTCAAGAATCTAAATAATACCTCGTAAGGGACATTTAGGAGAGGAGAAAAGAGAAAGCTTTCTGACACAGAAATAACTGAGAGACAGTATTCTTAATAATAGTAATGTGAAGGGGCGCCTGGGTGGCTTAGTCGGTTAAGCGTCCGACTTTCGCTTAGGTCATGATCTCGCGGTTCGTGGGTTCGAGCCCCGCGTCGGGCTCTGTGCTGACTGCCAGCTCGGAGCCTGGAGCCTGTTTCAGTCTGTGACTCCCTCTCTCCCTGACCCTCCCCTGTTCACACTGTCTCTCTCTCTCCTAGAAATAGATAAAAATGTTAAAAATAATAATAATAATAATAGTAATGTGAATTACCAACTGGGATTTTAAACGCAACCTTCAAGGAATAAGCTCTGAAAGAGTGCTATGAACCTATAGCCCCGCAGGCATACGTGGATGGGTTTCAGGATGCCCGTTAAAAACCATGACATTGAAATGATTTGCAAAATCAGGCACTCAAGAGTAATTTTTCCAAGTCCAAGGCTTTCATCAGCTCCTTAAAGGAATCTCTGATCCCAAAATGTTAAAGCTACTAGCACATTCAGGACTGGCACAGTCTCGATTTCATCTGCTCCCAGGACATCCCTGTGAATTAAACAGGGGAAGAATGATCACCGTTCCCCACGGCCGGAAAGGGCACTGCTGCCCAAGTTCAGGTCTGTGCCCGCCACTTCACTAGCAGCGCTGTAGTGAATGTTTATCAAGGTCCCCCCTGCAGTAATGCGGTGGTTCCTCCACCCTGAAGACTTAAAACTTCTTTCCAACACAGACTAGACCTCCTTCCTTGAGCACCCAGCACCTGCTAGGTGTGGGATCGGGGTCCGAGAGGTCACGTTCCTGGAATGAATGCTGGGCATGGCCACAGTAAACCGGCACACTCACAATACGTGCCTGGTAAATGCTTTTCGGTGATAATGGTAATCTGTCTTCCTTGCCTGCTGGGAGGATTATTCTCACTCCTCAGATGATTCACACGCAGCAAAAATATCTGCTCTGGCTACAAAGAAAGAATGTTCCCTCTCTAGGTCTCGAAGTGCCAGACCCCCCAGCAGGGCAGCAATAATGACCCAGAATACTGGCGGCTGCATTTCACGGCAGCTATTCGGGAAGTAGCTGGACAGTCCGAGTAATCAACCTTCCCTCCCTCCGCGTCCTCTCCACTCGCAGCTCTGCTCGAGTCACCGATGCAATGACGCAGCGACCTTTCCTCTGCCCCTGAAACCGAAATCCTGATTAAGCTCTCTCGCCGAGCTGCCAGTATAAAAGATGAGGCCTCGGAAGGCACCTTGGGGACCCCTTCCTTCCTTCCACAAGAAAGGCAAGATCAGCTGTAAGGCCCCCCCAGGGCTTGCACAGCTCCTGGCTTCCAGCAGCCTGTGAGCACAGAGGCTGCCCACACAGGAATGGGGAGGGACGGCTGGCGGATACGCCGTTTCCTTCTGGGCTATAAAAATGTTCTGGAAGGAGACAGTGGTGATGGGTGGACAGCTCTGCGAACAGACCCCAATATCGCAGAATGGCATGCATTAAAAGGGTGAATTTTATGGTGTGCGACTTAAATATCTCAATAGAACTGCTCTTGACCACAGGGTACCCACCTCCTAGCTCAAAAGCCTGCTGGGGGGACTGTGCCCCCAACCCTGGCCCGAGGGCTCCCCTGTCAAAAGTACTCGCGGTGGGACTGGCATCATTGCTCTGTGCTCCAGGGCTCCTCGGCGAGCAAAGGGCAGGATACAAATGGACAACAGTGACTGATTCTGGGGCAGGATCTGAGATTCGAGGTGGTGGGAAAAAGACCCTGAGTTTTATAGGTAATGTTTTAATATATATTTTTAAAGTTTATTTATTTATTTTGAGAGAGAGAAGCAGCAGGGGAGAGGCAGAGAGACAGGGAGAGAGAGAATCCCAAGCAGGCTTCCTGCTGCCCATGCAGAGCCTGAATGGGGGCTGGAAGCCAGGAACTGTGAGATCATGACCAGAGCTGCAATCCAGAGTCGGACGCTTAACTGATTGAGCCACCCAAGTGCCCCAATGTTTCAACATTTTAAAGGAGAACATATTCATACGATACTTGCTTAATTAAAATTTAACTTTTAGGGGCATCTGGCTGGCTCAGTTGGTGGAACGTGTGTCTCTTGATCTCAGGGTTGTGAGTTCAAGCCCCACGTTGGGCAAGGAGCTTACATTAAAAAAATGTACTTAATTTTTTAAAAGTCTGCTACTGGGATGCCTGAGTAGCTCTGTCAGTTTAGTGTCTGAGTCTTGATTTCAGCTCAGGTCACAATCTCACGGTTCTTGAGATCAAGCCCTGCATCGGGCTTTGTGCTGACACCACAGGGCCTGCTTCAGATTCTCTCTCTGCCTCTCTCTCTGCCCCTCCCCCTGCTCACTTGCACTCTCTCTCCCTCTCCCACCCTCTCAAGATAAATAAAATTAAAAAAAATAAAATAAAAAATGAAATACCTGCTATTATGCTTGAAATACATCTTTCTATTAATCATTTCAAATCATCTGGCCTAATAACCATATTTAAACAGTTACAGCAACTAAAAGCCAGGAAGTCCTATAGAGGAAACACTGTCGTCAAAAGAAACAGTCATTTCTGGTACAATTAACTTCATTGCTCCAAATTACAAAGTATAGCCTCTTCCACCCCAAAAAATTAACCAAAGGTAGAGAAAAAGCAGCAGTAAGAGCTGTGCCCAGTGGGGAGAGGGGGCCTTCCCTCCCCAACAGGGAGAGAAGACAAAGGTCAACCCCCCCATCCGCCTCATTGCGACATCTGAGGTTTCAGGAACGTACCCCCCACCTGCTCTGTGCACTGTGCTCACACATCTCACACTCGAGCTCTGAGCCAAGTGGGGAGGACAGCTCTGCAATAAATTGCCTTAATCTGCTTATCACACCTATTTTTAGGCCTTTGTTTTATAGCCTGGTGAAACGAGAAGGTGTGGGAGATCCAAATACACAGCCACATTAAGATGTTTCCTGAGAAGGAGGGAGACACTTCCGCAAGCAAAACCAGAGTCAGAAGCCACAGGTTGTTTTTGAAGATGACACCAATTAGGGAGGCTGCTCGAGTGCTGGCTCATTCGCCCTCCGATCATGTGACAGGCAGGGTCTGTGCCCAGTGATTTACTGTGGGGATGACATTGCCTGGAGGGCCCCAAACACGCAGGGCAGCCATGCGCCACGTGACCTCTCCTGTCCGGCGGAGCCTGCAGGAGACCTGGGGAAATGGTGGCCGCACTGTCACCCTGAGCTGGCGATGACACAATAGCCAGGGCTCTCCCAGTAGACTCAGCCGTCTGTAGAAACAGTCCAGGTGAGACACTCCCACGTTCATTCAACACAGAGGTGACGGACTTGGCTACACTGGCCATCGATCTAGATGCTGGAGATTCGGTCAGCAGGAAACAAAACAAAGTCTCTCTTCTGGCAGAAATTGCACTTGGTACAGGAAGACTGAAAACTAGAGCAATGTTATCATGTGCCAGGCAATGGTGAGGACGAGAGTGCAAGTGAAAAAGGAACAGGGGGCAGAGAGGGACGGGGCTGCTGCTTGGGCCGCAGGCAGGGTAGGGGTGCAAGGGCGGGAATGCTGCAGGCATCTGGAAGGAGAGGTCCCCAGGCAGCATGAGCAAAGGCCCTGGGGACACCTGAGGGGGAGGCAGAGAGCCAGAGGGAAGAGTGTCACGGAGAAGGGAGGAAGGAAGAGGACATGAAGGTCAGGGCCAAGGAGGGCCACACAGGACACCTCTGGATTCTATTCTCAGTAACGTGGGGAGGATCTGGAAGGTTTTGAGCACTGGAGGGAAACAAGCGGACTTGCATTTTCAAAGATCACTCAGCTGCTGAGGGAGAGCGACCCAAGGGGCTGCAGATGAGGGGTGAGTGTGGTAAATTCCGCATATGGTTTAAGGCAAGCTGATAGGACCTGCTCATGGGTTGGAGGTGGGGAGAGAGGGAGAGGAGAGGCCAGGACGCCTCTAAGGCTTCAGGTTGAGAACACCTTGGACACCCCAAGGCTGTGGCCCCAGCTGCAGACCAAGATCACAGATCTGAGGAGTATTTTGCTTTTCCAGGAAAGCAGTGCTTCAGTGAGATCCTGAGCACGCCCTGGGGGTAGGTGAACACGGGGGTTCTCAAACATTGTGCCCAAATTCCTCAGCATCAAAGCAACAGCCCTGAAGGCTTGTCAACACCATGACTGGCAAGGTGGGAGGAAGGGAGGCAGGACCCCTTCTACACAGTATCTCATCAAATCCTCGGGAGATACAGATTATCTTCACTTACTGATGAAGAAAACATCATATAAAGATGACTATACTGGACAAAATATCTGACTTAAAAAAAAATGCACATGCAGGAAGTCTAATCTGGGATGGGAAAGGTCTTCCCAAGCGAGATTCCACACTCAGAAGCCATAAAGAAAAAGCATGAAAAATCTGAAATCTGGGGCGCCCGGGTGGCTCAGTCGGTTAAGCATCTGACAGTTGGTTTTGGCTCAGGTCATGATCTCATGGTTTGTAGGTTCAAACCCCACAGCAGGTTCTGTGCTGACGGTGCAGAGCCTGTTTGGGATTCTCTCTCTCCCTCTCTCTCTCTCTCTCTCAGCCCCTCCCCCTGCTCATGCTCTCTCTCTCTCAAAATAAATAAACTTTAAAATTAAAAAATAAATAAAACTTTAAAAAATTTGAATTCATAAACATGTAAAACATCTGTCTAATCAAAGATGAATAAAGACGAAAACGGAAATGGCACACGCATACGCCCCAGAAACAGACATTAACAGAAGCAAAACCCAACCCATTCGTAAAGAAAACAAAAAGCAATACCTAAGATAAAATATTTACAACACAAATAACATCAGGTTGAGATGCACAAAGAATTTACTCAAATCAATAAAAATACAAATCACCACTTTTTTTTTTAAAGCAAAGACTGTGCATATCAACTAACACAAAGGAGAAATTCAAGACCTCTGTGAAAGGTCCCAGAAAGGCTCACAATTTCAAGTAAAACATTTACATTTGTGTTGGGGAGGGTGTGAGAAACAAACATTCTACTTTGCAGGTGGGAGTGTAAAGCCAGTAGGTTTTTTTGGAACAAGATTTGGCAGAATCTTTCAAAATGTTTCATGTTTCTACTAGAAGACCCCACCTACGCTTATACTTCCATATGTACACAAGAAAACATACTCAAACTTACTCACTGCAGCATGGGTAACAGAAAAAATAATTATCATAATAACAACTAACTGTTCACCAACAGGAGATGACTTAAGCACATTTTCCATGCTATCAAATACTACGGCATCTTTAATAAGAATGAAGTAGAACTGTATGTACCAGCATCAAAGATCTAAAAAAAAAAAAAAAAGCAACAGTGAAAAGTTATAGAACAATACATGTAACATGTTACGCTGTTAAAAAATGAAGCACACATTATTTGCATGTGAATATATATATACACGTGTATATATATATATCGATGTAAATGGACAACAAAATGACCAGAAGTATATACCCCAAACTGCCCTCAGCCATTGGACTTCAGAGAGAGGATTCAAAGTGAGCAGAATGGGAAAGAATGGAGGCCTCCACTTAGCACTCAAAACTCCCAAGGAAACACTAAGGTGTTAAAATGTTTAACTCATAGATTGCTTATAAACTGAAAGTGTTTTCAAAACCAAAGGGTGATAATGATACTTGCAGTCAAACCTTTTTTTTAATGTGTATTTATTTCTGAGAGCAAGTGCGAGCAGGGGAGGGGTAGAGAGAGAGGGAGAGAGAGGGAATCCCAAGCAGGCTCTATGTGTCAGTGCAGAGCCTGGTGCGGGGCTTGATCTCATGAACCCTGAGATTATGACCTGAGCTGAAATGAAGAGTTGGATGCCCAACTGACTGAGCCACCCAGGTACCCCAGTTTTCAAACTTTTAATTGCACGCGGGAGACACCCAACCCAGAGGAGCTGAAACAAAAAGAGGAACGTGTTGGCTCCTATTCTCGGGGAGCCAGTGTCGGCAGTGACTCCAGCCATTGCAGGGAGGCGCTGAGATGACGTGGCCAAGCCTCTATCTCCCGCCCCACCCCTCACTCCACTTGTCTCGGTTTCTCTTCACTCCCAAATTCAGTGTCCAAATTCCTCAGCATCAAAGCAACAGCCCTGAAGGCTTGTCGATGCCATGATTGGCAGGGGGAGGGAGAGAGGGAGGCAGGATCATGCATCTACACAGTATCTCACTGAATCCTCTGGAGATAGAGGTTATCTTCATTTACTGATGAAGAAACCATCACATAAAGATGACAAGACACACATCTTCTCTGTGGAGCAGCCCTACTGCAAAAGGGACCACTTCTCTCCATTTGTTCATCCCATGGGGGGCGCTGATCGGGGTTACACCCTAGGGGTGTCTCTCCCTCCCATGGCAAGTGGGGCCAGCACAGTGGAGTCTGGTGGGCCACCTGCCACTCCAGTGAGTGCAGACCCCCTCCCGAGTCTGTACCTGACAGCCCACTAGGGCCACATGGACTGGCTGAGGCGTGCCTCCGAGGAAGCAACCAAACCCCAACCAGAGGAAGGGGGATGGGAACGCGTGACCGGCAGGGCAAGCAGACGGACAACACAATCCACAACAGACCAGAAATGAGCAAGACCTGAAGTCGATGCCTAGTGTCACACAGCTGGTCAATGGCAGAGGTGGAATTCAAATCAGGTGTGAGAAACTGCAAAGTCATTGTTCTCTCCGCGTCACCTCACTGTCACTCTTGGCAGCCAGGGGACACCAATCTCGGTAAGCCCTGTGCATGAGAAGGGCGTGCTGTGGGCCTGTCATCCAAGAACTCCAATAAGCCCATCACATTCCTTAAAGTTCCCTCCAGATTATCATCCTTAGAACAAAATGAAATTTGCACAGATAGAACTTGCTGGATGGAGGGAGGTGAAGGGCAAGAGAAGGCAGATGAGTATTAATGAGATGTGAAGAACAAAGATGAAATCGGTCCCAACCGGACTTGGAAAGAACAGGAAAGTATGAAGATGCAGAGAATTTGGATGGAGACGCTTCCTGGAGACTACCTCCACCAACGTCATCATTTATGAAACACCTCGCTTTGCATCATGGAAGGAGCTGCGTAAAAAGAACAGAGCAGACATCCTGCAGCTTTGTCCTCAGAAGACTGCAGTTAAGGATGGACACACAGGTACAGGTGACTGTCACAGAATACACAGACAAGATAAATGTGACACTGATACAGCCAATTACCTTTTCTTTATGCAGAATCCAAACACATAAGGAAGAAAACTCAGTCAACAGATGATAAAAGTACAATTACAGGAAGGATAATAGGCACGGTTATAAATCGAAATTTTCTATACTGTTTAATCCCTTTACCCAATACTCTACCTATTTATTCAACAAATATTTGCTTACTCAAATACCCACCGCCTTCTGAAATCCTGCCTACCCCCGTGCTCTCATTCTATTTGGACATAATCTACATTTTATACTATTTCAATCACCCAGATTACCCCAATCCCAAACCACAGTCTTTCAGTGGTGGTGAAATGTATCAAAGTGGACGTCCCGGTGCTCAGGCATGGGGTGGTAGCAGCAGGTCTTAGCTCTGGTTCCGCGGTAGAAAATGAGGTCCAACCTTACCTTGGGTTGAGGGATCGGGTCTGCTCAGAGAGCTGCGTCCATGCCTAACCACTCACCTCTCCGTTACCAGGAAAAAGAGAAGATAGATACCTTTGCACAGAAAATGCCTCAACCACTTATTACTAGTCTTTTCCAAGCTATATGCATTTCACTCTTCACCCCTTACATCCCTTTTTACAAATGAACGTGAAGACCTCCCAAGACAACTTTCTTTCAAGCCAATGAGAGAGCCAAGAACATAATTAAAAGCTTGTGGGGACACTTCCAGGGCTTGCCCTTCCCCGGTTCTTTTCTTCAAGTACACGGGAAGACTGCACTTCCCAGCCCTCTTGGTCAGGTGGACCCATGGGATTCGTGCTTGCCAACAGGCTGTGAGTGGCGGTGATACCACCTCCAGGCTGAAGCTCTTGATTTCTGGGTGAGACCTGGTGGTACTCTCTTGTCCTAGCTCAGTGACCAAGAAGGTGACATGTTTGTGAGATGGTGCAGCCTCTATCACCTCGAGGGACTGTAGAAAGCAGCCCCCACAATGTTTGCACATGGGAATGATTGAGAAATACATTTTTATTGTACTAAGCCTCTGGGATTTGGCTATAGCATAAGTCTATTGTGACTTAATAAAAAAGTTCTTAGTCTAGTGAAAGGTTAAGATAGGTATACAAATACGTAAAATACAACAAAGGAAGGCTGACATTGGCCTAGCCCACCAAAGTTACCCACCCAATGTGTGGGGAAGGAGTGAATAAATGGATGACCTACGCATGGCAGAGACAGACGGGAGTCTAAGTGTAGGAAACATTCACTTCCATTTGGGAGTTAATCAGGAAAGGGTGATGGAGCAGAGGAAATGTAAATATTAACAACATAAATATAGAAAAAAAATCTGTTGGATTACTGACATTTTTCAAGTTCATTTGCGAAGGTCCCTACAAGAGGAATCCTTGCCCTAAGAGCCATTCCGCCCAGGCCCCGGAGGATGGAGGGATGATTCAAGCCAGCTGGAGTCCCAGCTGGGTCTCCCACCAGGTCACATAACGGAAAACGCTTCGTCTCCCTCCTCGCTGACAAGTATGTTGGAAGGTGGCCCATGTTGCCCCTCCTCAAGAATTCCACAGAGCTGGGACTCCTGGGAGGGACTCCCCAGCCTGGAACTCTCTCTCCTGCTCCCACTGGTGGCTTTCATTGGCCACTGGCAACCCACAGCTCCAAATGGCTGTTCCTGCTCTCTGAGGGTGGCAGCTTCCTGCGACAGTGGCCAGCAGATGCTCTCACAGTAGATCGCTCAACAATCCTCGTGGCAAAAGCTACTGCTCTCAAGGAACGTGATCTTCCAACGCCGCAGGCTGGCAGCGGTTGGGGTCCTCAGTGCCCTGTCCCTCCGGCAGCTCCTAGGAGCCTGGATGGCCAGGTGGCTAGCCCAGCATGTGTAGAGCCCCTGAAAAGCACCATTCAGAGGGGACAGCACTAGGCCAGGCTTCTTTGTGGCAGCAGTGCTACCGGGGACATATGCCAAAGGGCTGCTCCTTTACAAAACCTCTCAACTGCCCTCCAAGGACTGCAGATATGGTTACACTTCGAGCTGCCCAGCATGGGCAAGACCTCATGAGCCTCTTGAATCAAGAACACCCTATCTCTCTTAAGAGGTTCTCCTACGATGCCTCTATCCTTAAGTGTGCCGGGGCTCAAGTGTCTACTCAGTGCATTTGCCGAAGTCTCAACTCCTCTCTTTGCATCCCATCTGCAAGATCAGGACCACGTCTGTGACTCTGACCCCAGGCTCTGAGCTGCCCCCAGGAGATGGGTTGGCTTCATCCTAATAATATTCCCGGGTTATGATCCTGTAGGACATGCATCTTCCAGGGATTAATATATCTAAACATCATTGGTCTTCACAAAGACAGATGTCACGCTGTTCCCTACCAGCCTAACAAGGCAGTCCGTAGTGGACTGGAAAATAGGCTGGCACAGGAATAAGGAGCCCCAGATTTTGCTTCCAGGCTTGCCACTCAGTAGCTGGGAAACCGGGAAAACAACCACCTCCCTAAGCCTCAGTTTCTTCCCCTGTAAACTGGAGTCAGATCTGCTCTACCTATCTCAGGGAATGGTTGTGGGGCTGACATTAAAGTAATGGAGATGAAAGCTCTTTTAAAACACTACACTGGGGGGGCGCCTGGGTGGCTTAGTCGGTTAAGCGTCCGACTTTCGCTTGGGTCATGGTCTCGCGGTTCCTGGGTTCGAGCCCCGCGTCGGGCTCTGTGCTGACTGCCAGCTCAGAGCCTGGAGCCTGTTTCAGTCTGTGACTCCCTCTCTCTCTGAACCTCCCCTGCTCACGCTGTCTCTCTCTCTCTTCTAGAAATAAATAAAAATATTAAAAAAAAAAAAAAACACTACACTGGGGCGAGGGTGGGGGGGGGAGGGTGTCGCCTGGGTGGCTCTGTCAGTTATGCATCCAACTTCAGCTCAGGTCATGATCTCGCTGTTTGTGAGTTCGATCCCCACGTTGGGCTCTGTGCTGACAGCTCAGAGCCTGGACCCTCCTTCAGATTCTGTGTCTCCCTCACTCTCTGTCCCTCCCATGCTCATGCTGTGTCTCTCTGTCTCTCAATAATAAATAAAAATGTTACAAAAATTTTGAAGATAAAATAAAACAAAACACTACACTACACCGGGGCTCCTGAGTGGCTCTGCTGGTTAAGCATCTGACTCTTGATTTCGACTCAAGTCATGATCTCACAGTTCATGAGTTCAAGCCCCACATTGGGCTCTGTGTGCAGAGCCTGCTTCAGATCCTTGTCCCCCTCTTTCTCTGCCTCTCCCTGCTCTCTCGATCTCTCTTTCAACAATAAATACCTTTTAAAAAGGTTTAAAACACTATACCAATACTGAGTAGCATTAGTGCATTTATTCCTTAATTTTCAAGAACTGCATGTTTCATTAATAAAAAATTCCTTATCAATGCCATCAATGCTCAAATTGCAGTACCAAATTAGCAAGTAACTACCCTGTGCCTTCAGTGTGCAAAGTATCATGAAGGACACAGGCAGGTGTAAGGCCTGGTCTTTTCTCTCTAGCGATTTAAGCCTAATAGGGGTTATAATCCCATTTAATCTTGTTGCATTTAAGGAGATAGAGAGGACTCAGAAGATCATCCAAGCCATGTCCCTTACTTAGCAGGGAGGGAAACTGAGGCTAACTAATAACTGATACCTGACAACAGCTGTAACACTAGCTAGCACTTACTGCATGGCTCTTGTGTCGGACACCTGCTTATGACCCACAGCAGGACCGCAGCCCAGGCCTGGGACCTGAGTGTCCAGACTCCTTCGCCAGGACTATTTCCATGAATATATATGAATCTACTTCTTGGGGCATCTGGGTGGCTCAGTTGGTTAAGCGTCTGACTTCGGCTTGGGGCATAACCTCACAATTTGTGAGTTCGAGCCCTGAGTCAGGCTCTCCACTGTCAGCACAGAGCCTGCTTCAGGTCCTCTGTTCCCCTCTCTCTCTACCTCTTCCCCACTTGCACTCTCTCTCAAAAATAAACTTAAAAAAATTTCTTAAATATACTTCTCTGCATCCACCCTGGTCATTAAGCTGTTTTGGTCAACTACTTCTCTTGTGAGATTCTCACACTGAGCACCCTTAAAAGAAGAGAAAGAACTGAAAACAGCAGGCACAACAGAAGAACATTACAGAAGGTGGCCGGGGGAACTGAGGCACCAGAGGAAGAGACACTCAAAACCAGAAGCCGAAGTGAGGACGACCTGAAATGACTGATACTCATTTTAAGCTTCTCTACAGAGAGCAAAATAGACGTGCTGGGGAATTAACAACAAACAACAACAAAAATATTATTTCAGCCAAACAGGAACATATATTCAAGTCCAGGTGATAAAGTGTACAGCTGCTGCATAACAGAAGAGTAATTACTGGAATCTCTAAAACAGTTTCAATAGGCTTAATCAATAAAGACGGGAACATCCTAGAAAGTCTTTTCATGACATGCTTAGACTACTGCAGTAGCCTTTAGTTTAAGAGCACTTATCTGAGTTCACGATTACCTACTACAGTGACGATCGCAGTGGCAACTACTACTATTACTACCACTGCTACTGCTGCTGCAACTACACACACCCCATCACCTGTGGTCTCTGGGCTCAGGGAGACTGACACTCCCCTAGAGGAACCCTGGGAAATCTGGATGCCGCCTTCCGGGAATGGCATCTCATGTCAGCCCTTTCTGTGTGGGAGCCTCCTTGTTCCCCAAGCAAGAATAGTCACAGAAGACTGTGGCCCACATGTCACCGGCCCTCCCCCACATTCTAGGGTCAGGGGCTCATGTGGGACCTGTCCGCCAGGTGATGGCCCTGCCTCCAGTTCTCTTCCTGTGTGGAGAGCCCAGAGCAGAGGTCCACCTGGGAAACTAACCACTGGGGTGCCCAGTATTCACAAGAGACTTTGGGAAAGGAAGCCCCAACCCTTCTCCCCCAAAACAGGAGAGCGAGAGCGGGATCAGTCTGTCTTCAAGAAAAGGTGGGCTTCTCTCTCCCTCCTCAGCCTCCCCGTTGGGCAGGGTTGGGGCAAGGTTCGGGCTTGGGCCGGGAAGCCGAGAACCGAAGGCGGAACGCGGCTCTTTCAGGAGACCCAATGCAACAGACTCAAATTCAGAAGCTCACTAAACTCAGAACTGGAGGTCCAATGTGGATAAGACAATGCTGACCCAGGGGGCTGCGGTGAGGACTAACGGAGCGAACACGTGGGAAGGGCAGGCACGCAGCATCTGCTGAGCACTCGTGTACGCCACAGAACTGTGCGCATTATTTTCACCATTTAGAGTCCTAGCTACATTTCGAGATTATCTGGCAATGTCCTGCCCAGCCAACCACCAACCTCCTCTGCTAAACACTACCTCACATACAAAGCAAAAGGTTCACTATGATCGTAGCCCAACGACTGGGAAGTATTTTCACTCATGAGCACAAATGTTAGAGCTAAGAGACCCGAGATGCCTGGATGTAACAGCACAGCAAGAGACGGCTCAGACTGTGTGGTTGCCACACGCCCTGCTTCTCAGCAGTGAGCTCTCTCTTCGTATGAAACACGAGGCAGAAGACTGAAATGAATGCTGACTGAAGCAGGTCCAGAAGATGGGGGCTCTCACCCTACCCTGCCCTCATTGTGGCAGCACCTGGACCTCCAAGGTCACAGTTAGAAAAGAAACTGGCCAAGGGATGCCTGGCCGGCTCAGTCAGCAGAGCATCTGACTCTTGATCTCAGGGCTGTGAGTTCGAGTTCCATGTTGGGTATAGAGATTATTTAAATAAATACAACTTAAAAAATAAATAAATAGGGGCACCTGGGTGACTCAGCTGGTTGAGTGTCCTGCTCTTGATTTTGGCTCAGGTCATAATCCCAGGGTTGTGGGATTGAGCCTCATATTGGGCTCCACACTGAGCATGGAGCCTGCTTGAGATTCTCATTCTCTCTCTCTCTCTCTCTGTCTCTCTCTCTGTCCCTCCCACTCTCCCTCCTCCTCCCCTGCATCTCTCTAAAATAAAAATAAATAAAATTTAAAAAAAATAATAAGGGGTGCCTGGCTGGCTCAGTCAGCTAAGCATCTCACTCTTGGTTTTGGCTCAGGTCATGATCTTTCTCTCTCTCCCTCCCTCTCTCTCAAAATAAATAAACTTAAAAAAAGACTTCTTTGAAATAGTAATAATAATAAGGGTGCCTGGGTGACTCAGTCGGTCAGGTGTCCAACTTCAGCTCAGCTCATGATCTCAGGGTTCGAGAATTTGAGTTCCGCATCAGGCTCTGTGCTGACAGCTTGGAGCCTGGAGCCTGCTTCAGATTCTGTGGCTCCCTCTCTCTCTGCCCCTCCCCTGCTCACGCTCTGTCTCTATCTCTCAAGAATAAGTTAACATTAAAATAATGATAATGATAATAATAATAATAGGGCGACTAGGTGGCTCAGTTGGTTGAGTGTCTGACTCTTATTTCAGCTCAGGTCATGATCCCAGGTGTCTGAGGATCTGAGCACTGAGCGTGGAACCTGCTTGAGATTCTCTCTCTCCCTCTCTCTGCTCTTCTTCCCTGTGTGTGCTCTGTATGTCTCTCTCTCTCTCAAAAAAAAATTTTAATGTTTAAAATAAATAAAATAGTAAAAATAAAAATAAGAAGAAGAGAATTATATTTAAGACCTGCCAGGGCCCTTACTCAAAGTGTTTCTGCCCATCAACAGCACAGACAGAAGGCTGAGAGCCGAGCCCCACCATCAGGGCAGAGCTGGCCGGCGCGGCGCTGGTCCCGCGCTGGCCCGGTGTCCGCTCCAGCGCTCCCGGCACGCCTGCGGGGCCGCCCGCTCGGAGGCAGGCGGCCAGCAAGAAAGTGCCAGGGTCACCCACTGGTTCTTTCACTCTTGACCCCAGCATGTAAACGCTGGCTGCCTCACCAGCAGCAGGAGGGCCTCACTGGACCGGAGGTGAGAGAGATGTCAACAAGGGTTTACAGGCTGAAGCTGTTTATCTGACACCGAACCTGACCCCTCATCACAAGGACAGCCCTGTGCTGGTTCAAAGGCGAGCTGCAGCTTTGGCCGAAAGGGCCACATTTCTGACCTGCTACTGAAGAGTTGAGACGAGCTTTGAAAACAAGAAAAAGAAAGAAACGCGACAATGGACAGCCGAGGACTAAAATGAAATAAGATTCCATCGGTGCCTCGTGTAAAACTGGCTGCCAAGCTCAGATTATCCTCAAGTTTACAAACACCCACTGAGCATTTCTGCCATGAATAGGGCCACCCACTCTCAGCCATGCTGCTCCCGAGCTATTACCTTGAACTGCACTTCACATTTCTGTGACTGTCCTGCAGAAATGGGAGCCCCAGAGCCCCAACTCCACAGGGCTGCCTGCTGGATCAGAAGGAGCACCTCCTCGGGGCGCCTGGGTGGCTCAGTCAGTAAAGTGGCTGACTTCGGCTCAGGTCATGATCTCGCAGTCCATGGGTTCGAGCCCCGCATCAGGCTCTGTGCTGACAGCTCAGAGCCTGGAGACTGTTTCAGATTCTATGTCTCCCTCTCTCTCAGCCCCTCCCCAGATCGTGTTCTGTCTCTCTCTGTCTCAAAAATAAACAAACGTTTAAAAAAAATTTTTTTTAAAAAGGAGCACCTCCTCTTTTTAAAGCTACAAGTTAAGAGGATCTTTCTTTTTATCTATATTGTTCCTTCTGTCTCCTGAATTACAAAAATAATTTCTGCTTGTTATAGACATTTGAATTCAGGGCTATTAAATTGAAAAAGTGAAAATCTTCTGAAATCCCAGCCCCTCACAAGTCACTATTGATCATTTGAACAGGTCTTTTATTGCTTTCTTTAATACTCATTTACCTATGTAATCTCTATGCCTGATGTGGGGCTCGAACTCAACAACCCCGAGATCAAGAGCTGAATGTTCCACGGACTGAGCCAGTCTGGTGCCCCACTAATAATTTGCAAAATAGGGGTGCCTGGGTGGCTCAGTCAGTTGGGTGTCTGACTTTGGCTCAGGTCATGATCTAACGGTTCATGGGTTGGAGCCCCGCATCGGGCTCTGTGCTGATAGCTCAGAGCCTGGAGCCTGCTTCTGATTCTGTATCTCCCTCTCTGCACCTCCCCTGCTCACTCCCTGTCTCTTTCTAAAAAAAAAAAAAAATTATAATAATAATAAAAACACTTTAAAAATAGAAAATAAATAAAAAATAATTTGAGAAGTGTTTCATTTCACTTAGTATCCAGCAAAAATCATATAACCTACATATCTGAATAGATTCTAGCAAAGAAATGAGATTTTAGTTTTATATCATCTGCAACAAAATTAAAATGTTCAAAAACACCACTTTATCCAGTAATTACAACTGTGACAGTTATTGACAAAACACATATCTAAGTAAAAGATCATGAGGCTGTTTCTCACAAATTCATGCAACAGAAAAGAATGTTTGTAAAAGCTGGTAAATGTCTAGTTAGGATTAAGCTGTAAATTTAAAAGCCCCCCCCCCCGCAAAAGTAGTATGAACTGAATTATCAAGTAGCCAAACACAGAACCAGCCGCATAATTTGTGGAGTCCACTGTAAAATGAAAACTTGGAGCCCATTGTTCAAAAATTATTAAGAATTTCAAAATGGCGGGTCACCTGGGTGGCTCAGTTGGTTAAGCATCCAACTTCTGCTCAGGTTGTGATCTCATGGTTCATGAGTTCGAGTCCCACGTCAGGCTCTGTGCTGACAGCTCAGAGCCTGGAGCCTGCTTCTGATTCTGTGTCTCCCTCTCTCTCTGCCCCTCCCCTGCTCATTCTCTCTCTCTTTCTCTCTCAAAAATAAACATTAAAAATAAAGAATTTCAAAATGGCAACAACAGAGCATTAAAACAAGCACATGCCAACAAAGCCAGGCCCATCCCTGCACATTAATTTAACCATATGACCACGTGTTTACTTTACTCTGTATTTTTAAGGCTTCAGATCTCTCATGCTTGGCTTTAAGATCATTCACTACATTTTCTAAAAAGTCTTCAGCTTTCTCTAAGGAATAAATTGGCAAGATGAGAATAAGGCAGGAAAAAAAATCCCCACAAGTTTATTTTTAGCTCAACCTTGATTAAATTATATGTTTTCTGATGCATTTTCCAGTTGAAATGAATTGGCTATGCAGTTAATATCGTAGAAATATAAAACATTCTGGAATATCAGGTTAGCCAAAATAAAATCTAAAGCTCCATTTCACATCCAAAAGTCTACATCTGAGATTATTTACAACATGAGATAGTTTTCTCGGATAAACTCTGGAATACGCCTTCAATTTTTTTCAGTAACAAAATATGTGCTCCCTTCTCTATGCTCTAAGAAGCCGTCTCTAAATGGACTTCCCACAAAAGTAAAGGCAAAGAAAACCTTATCACTTGGCGGATTAAACTGTATAAAATTAAGAATGCTCTTTAGCCCCTTTAATGTGGAAAAGGTTCGTTTTATGACAAAAAATTTGCTACACAAAGTAGTCATCCTAGCGCCTTCTTGGGTCATTTGAACGTATTTCCATGTTTAACTTGAGCTGGGTCATGCATAAGAATAGCCTGATCTTTAATACACGATAGGAATACCAAGAATTCTTTCTAAACTGCTATAAAAGGCTCACAAACGCCAACAAAAGGCCTGGACCACATTCCTTGGCAATTATCAGTGGGAGGAGGAGGCAGACAAAGAGGAGAAAAGTGATCTGTAAGAGGCGCTCACCACCGCAGCCAAGCCTCTTCGATTAGGAGAAACAGGTGCGGAACCACTCCTCTCTCAAGCAAAGGAGAATCGCTTTTGATCCTGAGCTTTACCCTCTGACACACCAACTGAACACATCGTCCTGAAATGCCCCACCCTTCAGCGCAGGAGGGACAGAACAGCTCTCCATACCCTGACGGACGCATCTCACAGCCCAAGAGAGTTCTTGAAGCTTTCCCTGGGGCTCAACACTGTCACCCAAGGAATGCTGCCAGGGGGACAGGGGGCAGGGTACAGGGGTGTCAGAAGAGAATGGTCAGTTTGAGCTCCCTTCTCAGGGTCCAGGGCTAATCTCAGAGACACACAGATGAGACAAGGGAAGACAGCTCACGGTTCTTGAGACCCTCCTGTGTGCCGGAGCCTACCCCAGGGTCTCTGTGCACATTATATTACTAACCCACACAAAATCTTACCATTTTGCAGTTAAGGAAGCTGACTACAGCTAGTAAGGTAACTTGCTCAAAGTCACAGGGCTACAAACAGGCAAGGCTGGGCTTCAAAGGCTGGTCAACTGACTTCCCAAATCTGCTTTTTTCGTTAATGTTGAGATCCGTGTGGGGCTTCCCCAGTGTAGGCAATTAAGGTAGCAAGGCTTTTCTCTAGAGGATTTAAAAGACTAGTAAAACCAATAGAAGTCATCTGCTTTTTCTGACCACCAAGCATCAGCAACCCTAAAAGATGTCAGTGAGAAGCTCTTCCTCCTGGAAAACAAATATTTTATTAGCATAAGTTCTAAACACTTCCTGCGGTTACTGTTCATTTCAAATATCACATATGTAAACTTCAAATTAGCGTACGTGTGATATTTACCCTTTGATAACCATTGTATTTATAGGAAAGGTAATTTGGAGAACTAGCTTTGCAGTTGGCCCCAACACATGCAAACCCAGACGCCAACTGATTTCAAAAATAAATTCATTAATGGGTCAGAATCTTCTGATTCCACTTCAGACACTGTTCTTGTCAGCAATCTTGGCAGTACTATATATTCCTACGTTTAAACAGATTTACAATAAACAGTGATATAGCTCAGTGATTATTAAAGCAAAGAAAGAAAACTAACCACCCCATGACTCTGCGACCACTTGGAGCTTTTAATTGCATTTAAAACTGCATTTAAAATTTAAAACAGCAAACTGCAACATGTAATCATTTTGCTTGGCAAGCACAGATTTTAATTCAGATGTGAAATACTGCATTAAATTTCCCTAGTATCCCTAAAACGTATATATTTATTTTTAATTCTTCACTGTTTGCAAACTAAAGGGGAACAATCAAGAAAACAATGACTGCTGATTACGTGATTTTTAAGGAAAATAATTTTGGCACATGGAGAACAGGAATGTGAAAAATTATCTGCTCCGTGTGGCAAGCATGCGGGCTGAACTTGCCCTGCATGCCATCGGACTGACCCTCACTCCACAGACAGAAAGAGCATCCTGCTGAAAGCTGGGGAAGCCAGTGGGATCTGGCCAAGAGGTAGGCTTTTAGTCCACAATGGTGAACCCTTAGGTCCAGTTGATTTTCTAGCAGCTTCTGTTCTCTCCTTATTTTTTTTTTTTTTTTAAATTTTTTTTTTTTAATGTTTTATTTATTTCTAGGAGAGAGAGACAGCGTGAGCAGGGAGGGTCAGAGAGAGGGAGTCACAGACTGAAACAGGCTCCAGGCTCTGAGCTGGCAGTCAGCACAGAGCCCGACGCGGGGCTCGAACCCACAAACCGCGAGATCATGACCTAAGCGAAAGTCGGACGCTTAACCGACTAAGCCACCCAGGCGCCCCTGTTCTCTCCTTATAAGAGCACTCTTACAAATTTATGATTCTACAATGTCCTTACCTTTGACCCAAACACAGTCTATGCAAAACTGATGCTTTTCTTCAAATCTAAATATTTCCAAATTTTTCTCAAATACAAAAGGACCATCACATTCCCAATCTCAGGCATGTCAGAACCAATACTGACAACCCTTCCCCAGACCTTCGCTCTCTCCCCATCACACTGTCCACTGGGTTTTTTCAAGTCTTCAATAATCTGGCAGCACACAATCTCCATCGGCTATTATTTGTGAATACACAAGTCTCAGACCCAAGGTGAAACATCTGTTGAAGGCCAGAATCATCATCACCATCCCATTTGAATCTCCTTCCCTCACCTATCCCTTCCATAGTCTTGGACAAGTTGTAAAAGTCAGTGGCTCATTTTAATTTTTTTAATAAGTACTTATACAATGTTTACTGTAAGTCAAAGAATTGAACATAAATGTATTGCTGGAAGGCACAAATTTAAATAACAAGTGTTCTTTTATTACATATTACAGTAGTAAACCTAAACCTACAATTACCATAGACCCAACAACTGCACTCTTGGTCATTTATCTCAGAGCAGTGAGAACATATGCTCACACAAAAACCTACACACAAATGTTCAGACCGGCTTTATTTGTCACAGCCAAAAGTTGGGGAAAACCCAGACTTCAGTAGGCAAGTGGTTGAACAAATGCATTTTGTATGCACCAGGGAATACTAGCCAGCAAGAAAAAGGGAATGAACTACTGATAGACACAAGGTGAGTCAGTCTCTGGGAAATTATGCCAAGAGTATAAAGCTAATCCCCAAAGGTAGCAAATGGTATGACTCCATTAATGTAACATTTTTTGAAAGGACAAACTTTAAGAAACGGCGATCAGATCAGTCATTGCCAGGGCCTGCTGGGAAAGGGAGGGAAGAAGGTATGGTTATAAAAGGGCAACATGAGGGATAAAATTATATGCAACTAAATGCACATATATGTGCAAATGAGTACACATAACACTGGGGAGATGTGAATAAGATAGGTGGATTGTAGGGGCGGTTGGTGGCTCAGTTGGTTAAACGTCCAACTCTTGATCTCAGGGTTGTGAGTTCAAGCCCTACCTTGGGCTCTGCGCTGGATGTGAAGCCTACTTTAAAACAAACAAACAAACAAACAAAAAAACAATGACAGGTGGATTGTATCAGTGTTGAGATCCTAAATGCTACTCTGAACTGTAGTTCTGCAAAATGTTACCAGCAGAGGGAAACTAGATAATGGAACATGTACATGAAAATTCTGGATTACAACTGTACCTGAATCTACAATTAGCTCAACAAAACCTTCAGTTAGAAAAGTAGTAACCCAACAAAAATATCTCAGACTAGTAAGACTTATTTATTTAACAACACTTACATGCTGCTTACCAATTGCCACGTCATATTTTAAGTCCCTACACATTAACTCATTGATGCCTACCAAACATGTGTGGCATGTATGATGCATTGTTCCCATTCTGCAGATGGAAGAACTATTGCACAGAGAGCTTAAATAACATAACCAAAGAACACACAGCAAGCAGGTTAACTACTGGGATCTGACTCCAAGGCAGGCTATCTAGATCCAGAACTCTCCCCTCAGAGATCTCTTGCTTTCACTCTTAAAGGCTGGGAGCGAGGGGTGGAGTCACGCCAGGCAGACTAGACTCTGAATCCCAACAATGCCTCTGCTGGAAGATTCCCAAACTCCAGCCGAAAGTATGACAAATCCTTATGATCACAATGCCAATTACAAACTTCACACACAGGCTGGCAACTTTATGAAGGAAGAAAGCCAGAATTACCAGCTTTTAAGGTACCATCTTCTGCCATGGGAGGAGGGATACCTGTGGCCAGGGCGGTGTGCCACGGGGTCACAGCCACTCCTTGCCTGCAGGTTAGAAAACAGAGAGAACAGTTGGGCACCTTTGGGATCACATTTTGGTGGGAAAGAATGAGGGGATGGAAAAAGCAAGAAGCATCCGGGAGGCGATGAAAAGGGGAAGCTGAAACAAGACCAGGGGACAGCATGGCGCTGCACAGGCCCTTGCTCCACCCACGGTCCCGCCGCCCCGCCCCCAGAGCGCAGTGTCTTTTCCGCACCCTCAGAATGGCCTCCATTAGCTCTCTGCCCTGGCAGCTTCAGACCCTCAGGCTCTTACACATGCTGCCCAGCGTGGGCCCTGGGGATTGCAACCCAGAACCCATGTGGCATTCCAGAGTTGCAGGCCTGTAGCAGGGCAATCTGGTTCGGAAGATTTTCAGATTATCGAGTGGGGAAGACAGGAATGTCACGGCCTCTGGACGGACATGGGGACGTTCATCAAAAAGACAGCTACCATGAAACCACAGTCCCCCTTTCCCACTGGAGTGGTGGAGAGCTGCGGTATGTGTAGATGCATGGGTGTGGACATGCATGTCAAAAACCGAAATTATTTTAGCAGAGAAATAATTTCCCAAGATTCAGTGCGAGAAAAGGCAAAATGAACACTGGCCCTAAACTTTTCAAAAGATAAACTTCCAACCAGAGGCCACTGTAACTTAACACTAATCCACGAGGTTAATGATGTGAACGGTATGTTACCCATGGTCCAGGCTGATATGATGAACCACCCAGAAAAAAAGGGAATTGCTAACAGGGATGGGCGGGGCAGGGGGAGGAGGGTGGAGGCCAGACTTTGTTGGTCTCCAAGGCAGAAACTCATAAAAATTCTCAGTTTAGCCTTGGTCCGTCAATGAAAATTAAGCCCAACTGTGCACCCTGGGCTGGAAGAAACCACACAGAAATGAAGTTCTTCACAATCTGTGATGTTGAGAAACAACTGGTGACATGGAGTTGGGGACGGTCCCCAGGGAAATGGAGTCTCCACTCACGCTGCCACCAATGGCCCAAAATGACTCAGGCCCACGCGTCAGTTTTTATATTTAAACAGCATTTCCTTTGCAACGAAGATCCAAAGTTTCCACTCCCAGATAAGAGAGAGGTAAACAGAGACTCCTGTGACTGCCACCCACCTCCCACGGGCTCCTGGCTGCTTGCATGAAAACACACGACTCCTGGAACCTGTCAAGAAGAGACAGCACGCATGAGAATAAGTGCGTGTGTGCACAATAAGGACACTGCGACGGCGAAGGGCGCCTGGGTGCCTCAGCTGGTCGAGCGTCTGACTCTGGTTCAGATCATGATGTTGCAGTTTGTGAGTTAAAGCCCTGCATCGGGCTGTGCTGACAGCTCAGAGATTCTGTGTCTGCCCCTCCCTCACTTACAATCTCTCTCTCTCTCTCTCAAAATAAACAAACATTTAAAAATGTTTAAAATTAAATAAATAAGGACATGGCGAGGTGGAGGCGTGGAAAGACCCTGGGTCCCTGAAGTCCCTGTCCAACCACTAAACCAATCCTGGGCCACTGGCCTCTCCACTTCTTATTAGGTAGAGGATAAAGGTCCCTCTGGGTTAAGCCATTGTCCGCTGGGTTTCCTGTTGGCAGCCAAACATTTCTTACTTGGTACAACTTGCCCACAGTGATTTTGCTCAACAAGAGTATTATGGTGGCCAGCATCGCCTTTCCTAACTGGCCAAAGGCTGATTCCTGGAAACCTGTAGGTCTCATTGACCTGGTATCTAAATCTGAAGCCCCCACATACTAGACTGTAGCCTCTATGAACCTGGCTAGCCTTGTCACATGGGAAATCTGGGATCGATGCCACAGGCACAGCAGATAAATACAAAGATTCAGAAAGAGGGGAAGGAAAGGAAGGTGGAAAGAGGTTCACACACACACACACACACACACACACACACACACACACACACAGGAAGGGGAAAAGTATAAGGGAGAAAGGATAGACAGGAAACAAATGCCTTTTAAGAAGGTGCATTTTTTTAAAGGGATGCCTCATGCTTTTCAAAATGAAAACTTTACAAAAGTTCTTACAAAAGAAACTCCGAACTTACTGCTCGGAGTAAGAAGCCACTGCGAGCCTGACCTCCATCATCCCATCGCTCTGGAAAGGCTAAAATCCCATCCGTGGAGCCCCTCGGCCACATGGTGCAGACGTGTGAATGACCGATGGGCTCCTTGCTTTGCCCATGCGTGACTTGGCAGCGCAAAACATATTTTACATTAGCTTAGGTCCTGACATTCTATCATGTTCCCTGTCAAGAGGCCAAGTAGTTCTTGGAACCCTGCACACCAAGTGACATATAACAGAACCCAAGCAAACGGGATGGCTCTTGACCCTTAAATTAAAGGCTCTTCTTACCCCCTCCCACCTCCACAGCAGCGGTCTGGTCTGCTGGGGCCGTGAGCAGGCGTCTACTAAAGAAAGGTCACCATTCTTTGCCAGCAACTAAGGTACGTTTTCCGGAGGAAAGGCTCCAAGGTAGGGGGCTGTTGCAATGGGCTGCTTTTGGTGCTCGACATCACCGAGCCAGGACCTGAAAGTGGCACCCAGGCTCTTCACAGAGCGCGGCTGGAGGCTGAGGCAATGGCCATCAAAATGACACCTTCCTTTGCCAGCCACAAGCTGTCTTCAGAGAACCCTGTCCTGCCACCCCCAGGGACACTATGTCAAGCTGTAAGGGGATAACCTCAAATGCCACCTCACATGACACTGCCCGGAATGCCTGCGGCCCAGCGACCAGAGTGTCTATACCCTCCTTTGGGGTGTCAATGCTCTCACAAGGACGCTCGGTCCTCACAGACGGGCAGGACTCCTCACAGACAAGTGCCAGCATAGGGCAGCTCCTGGTGACGAGGCTGGGGAGTCTTGAAAAGGCTTCCCTCTCCAGCCTCCCCCCAGGTGCTGCCGTCTGCAGCCTCTCCTGGGGCTCAGCTTTGCTCCCCAGCCCACCTCCTGCATTGACTGGGTGCCTGCCCGGTGCCCGGTACCGTGCGGGGCACTGTGGGGCAATGCCAGGGAATGTAAGACAAAGACTCTGCCCAAAGGGCGTGTAATATCTAGTTCAAGAAACAAGGCCCGATTTCAGCTCAGGTCATGATCTCAATGTTCGTGAGATTGAGCCCCGGGTCAGGATTCTCTCTCTCTGCCTCTCCCTGGCACACGTGCTCTCTCACTCTCTCAAAATAAATAAACATTTAAAAAAAAAATGAAACAAGCACCCCCCCCCTCTTTTATTAATGTGAGGGAATCAACAACAGAATCCCTTGTGCGGTGATATGGGAGATGCACTGATTGGAGTTCAGAGAAGACAGGTGTCACAGGACAAAGGAACAGTCACAGAAGATTTCTTAGAAGAGGTAGGACTTGAGGAAGTGCTTGAAGGAGAAGTAGGGGCCAGACGGAGAGAAAGGAGAGAGGGCAACGGGGATGGCAAAAGTGTGATGGTGGTAGTGGCGCCTGGGTGGCTTAGTCGGTTGGGCGTCTGACTTCGGCTTAGGTCATGATCTCACAGTTCTTGAGTTTGAGCCCCGCATCGGCCTCTGTACTGTCAGTGTAGAGCCTGCTTCAGATTCTGTCCCCCACCTCTCTCTGCCCTTCCCCGCTTGTGCGTTCTCTCTCTCTTAAAATAAATAAATGAACTTAAAAAAGAGGTATCACGGTGGGTTATAAAGGATGAGGTGGGCTCAGGGACCAGGACACAGCCAGCATGGGGCGTAACGAGAAGTAAACTCACAAAGACAGGACTGTGCCACACATCTGGTCACCTGCGTTGCAAGCCAACAAATCATGTATCATCTTTCTGCCATGAGCACCTCTGTATTCCCAAGGCCCGCCATGTGCCTGGCTCTTAGTCTGTGCTCAAAAAATGCAGGTGAATGAATGAATAAAAATCGTTAACCACCCTCAGCCATGCTGGGGGTCCCAAACCAAGAAACAAAATAATGCGATTGCAAACCCGCATGCCCGCAGGGCCAGCAGGTGACTAGGATAGTTACAAGTAAGCAACAGGGGCTACCAAAAAGTGGATACCCAACATTCAGGAGGGATTGTCCCTACCTGCCACCATGGTCCATGAGCCTTGTACTGCCAGACTTTTCCATTGTTATGTGAAATCTCCTAATTTTTTAGCATTAGCAATGAATTAAAACAAATGTTTTATGTTTACATGTTAAATGTATGTGCCACGCAAAACACATCATTTGGAGCCATATTTGGCGTTAGGGGTCGCTGACTATCCAGCACAAGTTTTTGATTGTTGAAATTTATTTAGAGTCTAAAAAAATCCCCAGTGTGAATGAATCCATGGTGACAAAGGTGAGTATGGGGCTTCCTTTAGGGGAGGGCCTATGGCAAATAAGGGGCCTTATGGGAGGCTGGAAATGTCCCACATTTTGACCTCGCTGGTGGTTAACAAGAGTGAGGACACGTTTAAAAATCTGTCCAGATGCAGTGCACCTGAGTGGCTCAGTCGGTTAAGCATCTGACATCAGCTCAGGTCATGATCTCACAGTTTGTGGGTTCAAGCCTCATATTGGGCTCTGTGCTCACAGCTCAGAGCCTGGAGCCTGCTTCAGATTCCGTGTCTCCTCTCTCTGTTCCTCTCCCTCTTGCACTCTGTCTCTCTCTCTCTCAAAAATAAAGGTTAAGAAAAAACGTTTTAACAATAAGCACTCTACTCCATGTACGTTATAACTCAATTTAAAAAGTAAAACTGGAGATGCCTGTGTGACTCAGTTGGTTAAGCATCTGACTCTTGATTTCAGCTCAGATCACGACCTCTTGGTTTGTGAGACTGAACCCCAAATCGGCTCCAGGCTGACATCGCAGAGCCTGCTTGGGATTCTCTCTCCCTCTGTCTCTCTGTCCCTCCCGAACGTGCTCACACACACAAGCATGCACACGTGTGTGTTCTCTCTCTCTGTCAAAATAAATAAGTGAATAAAAACTTTTAAAAAATAACTAACTTAAATAAATAAGTTAGTTTTATTAAAAAATATGTTAGTTTTATTAAAAAATAAAAGAGAAAGAAAAACTGATAAGTAAATATAGAGCATCCTCAAAAGCTGAATAAAGCCCTCCCTAGAGTTTGCTTTCAGCACTAAGATTTCCACCTTAAATTCCCTTTGGCCCCTAACCTCTTTGCCCCCTGCTGCCACCCTCCTTGTCAGAAAAGAGGTAGCCCAAGTAGCACTTCCTGTAGGAAGCCTCTCCTACCCTCCCCTGGCCCAAGTCTGAGCGTGGCCCGTCAGGGTGCTCCCAGACACAGCCCAGTGAGTGGCCCAGCACCCACCACCTTCCTGTCTGCTTCCTTTGGAGCTCCTGAGGTCCTGGGGTCAGGAAACATGTACTGATCACTGTGGCCCAAGCCTAGCTCATGGTGGGCATCCAATGAGTGTCCAACATGACGACTCACCCTCCTTCTGCCAATCTGCAAAACTGAAGGACACCTCCCACCCACCCCATCACTATTGCCCTAGAAAAGACGAGCACAGAATCCGGAAACACGAGATCTGAAGAAAAGAGCCAGGACACTAGCTATGTCCTAAATGAAAAGCTGTGGGGGCGCGGGGGGTAAAGAAACATGTCATGTGAGATTTAAAATACTGTTCTCTCCCAACCAGCCCAGGTGGCTTCCTGCTGAGAGAGGAAGGGAGTCTACATCAGATTCTCTTTTTTTTTTTAATTTTTTAATGTTTTATTTATTTGTAGGAGAGAGAGAGAGAGAGAGACAGCGTGAGCAGGGGAAGGTCAGAGAGAGAGAGAGTTACAGACTGAAACAGGCTCCAGGCTCCGAGCTGGCAGTCAGCACAGAGCCCGATGCGGGGCTCGAACCCACGAACTGTGAGATCATGACCCAAGCAAAAGTTGGACGTTTAACCGACTAAGCCACCCAGGCGCCCCGAGATTCTTAAGTCCCTTGCCTAGTGATGCAACTCTAGGTCAGCGATGTTCAGATCCTAATGGGCACCAGAATCACTGGGCGATATCTTCAAAACAAATTCCTGGGTCCTCCTCAGAAATGTGTGTCTGCAGTTCTGGAACAGGCCCTGAGAATTTTCATTCCTCACTAGTTTCCCGTTGCTGATGCTGCTGGTCTGGGGATGTCCCCGTGGGTGGCACTGGACCAGACAAGACCACAGCTAGTAAGTGCAAATCATCACGACATCAGTGTTATTTCTCTTGCTCATTTAACACACTTCTATTAAATTTCTACCATATGCAAAACCATATAAATGATATGGACATAATTAGAACCGATAGTTGTGTTCTCACCTTGGTCATCAGAAAATGGATTGCTTCTGCTCAGTGCCCTTTGTCAGATTTGCTACTGAAGCAGAAAATGACACCAACTTTCACCACTCCCCAATGCTCAGATGGTCTCAGGTTCAAACTCTTAACTCTGAGAATAAAGTTTTTAAGGTCTTCCTGCAACAGCAAACCCATCTGTTTCCCCAAACGTCTCCAATTAAATGAGTAATTTTCCTGGGCTTCCCTTCAATATATCACCTCCCTCATTTAACCAGAAGAGGAGATGATTATAGTTTTTATTTTTGTTCGTTTGTTTATTTTATCTATTTTGAGAGAGAGCAATGCGGGAACATGGGAGGGGCAGAGAGAGAGAGAGAAAGAGAATCCCAAGCAGGCACCGAGCTGGCAGTGTGCAGCCAGACTCAGGGCTCGATCTCACGAACCACAAGATTATGACCTGAGCCAAAATCAAGAGTCGGGAGCTTGACCAACTGAGCCACCCAGGTGCCCCTGGTTATAGTTTTTAGTATTCTGGCCTGGGCAGGGAGCAGATGAATTTCTCTGGAGATCAAGGGGGCAAAGGGTCTCCAGAGAAGTCACATGAGGGAGGCAGCCTTCCAGCAGACAGGCAAGCGCAGAAACAGCACCCCTCCCCTGTCCCTGGCAGGAGCCATGTTCTGACATATTCAGTTACAAGTGAGTGCCTGGGCATTAAATCTAAATGGCCCAAGATACGGAATGCCTGGGCAGCAGGCAGTTGGATTATTTGCACCCTCTGTACCTGTGGAAGCCGAGATTTAATTATTTATTCCGTGTTAAATTTCCAATCCTGGGCTTCCAGTCGGCAGATGAATAAAGCACCTCAGTTAAACTGCAGGGGACTCTGGGTCAACACTCAGCAGGAGCTGGAAAACTTCATGATTTCTCTGCCCTAGGAGATCATCTCGCTCTAAGAATGTGTCCTGAAGAAATTCAATCACATATGGAAGTCTTAAAAACCCTCTGAAGCACCAACACCTGAAAAATTCAATTCTGTCCTCTCAATGAAAATGTAACTCAAGAGGAAAAGGCACAATCTTTGAACCACGGCCATGATACTCTGCTAGTAGATCATTCCTGACACATATCTGACTTGCTATAGGAGACCATTGGCCAGTTAATTCCTATTCCTTGAGTAGAACGAATTTCGAAATTGTAGGAACTCTCAAGTTAGGCACCAGTCAGTTTCTCATGGTATCTGATTAAAATGCAATCCTAAGGTATTGTCTAACAGAACTAGTTATCCTTTTATGGTAAGATCTGGTGTGTTGTTGTTGAAAGCCCTATGGTTTGGAAATGACTATTTTACCCAAAGCATCCTCAGCCCTTCACTTCAAGCAAAGCTACTCAGAATCCAAACCTCAACTCTCCTCTCCATCTGTCTCTCTCTGCATTAGTAGCCTGAGTGCAGTGAAATGGTTACATCCGATTCCACCATACATTTTCTTCCACAGTGAGGTGGCTCACATATAATTCTGGAAGGCTTCCAAGGCCCTGAGAAACTTTACCTCCTGCTTCACCAGGATCCTCCTCCCCTTCAAGGTAGCTACTCAATCATGGGAGCCAACCCAGCCCCAGCCAAGATGGCCATGCCTGCAAATGGAGTCACTCCATTAATAAGAACAGAACAGATTGGGGCGCCTGGGTGGCTTAGTCGGTTAGGCGTCCGACTTTCGCTTAGGTCATGATCTCGTGGTTGGTGGGTTCGAGCCCCGCGTCGGGCTCTGTGCTGACTGCCAGCTCAGAGCCTGGAGCCTGTTTCAGTCTGTGACTCCCTCTCTCTCTGACCCTCCCCCTGCTCACGCTGTCTTTCTCTCTCTCTCCTAGAAATAAATAAAAATCTTTAAAAAAAAAAAAAAGAACAGAACAGATTGAATGGCGGAAGCATTTTCGTTTTGAGGACCGATGTTGCCATTCAGTTTTGGCTTCATCCCTTGGTTCTTCCACCACCCAGGAAGCTGCCTGTTTTGTGTGCTTCTGTGTTGGGTATCATTGGGATATCTATGTCTACAATGATGTCTGGCACACGGCAGGTGCTCAGTAAATAATCACTGAATGAAGGACTGTCTACCAGTAAACAGATACCACGAGGACCGGGGGAAGCACAGAGGAAAGCCACAAGCTCTTATACCACATAGATGGGCATTGCTCTTCTTGGCTCTATCTGACTCAGTTGCTGAAAAGAAACTTGAGACATTTATTGGGCCCAAACACATCATTTGTCCATTCCTTTGTACCAATTAAATGGGCTAAAAGACCATGTAAAAACAAGGTCAGTTGGGAGCACCTCGCTGGCTCAACTAGTGAAGCACATCACTCTTGATCTTGTGGTTATGAGTTCAAGTCCCTCACTGGGTGTGGAGATTATTTTTAAAAAATAAAATCTTTAAAAAACAAAAATAAGGGGTGCCTGGATGGCTCAGTCAGTTAAGCATCCAACTCTCGATTTCGGCTCTGGTCATGATCTCATGGGTTCGTGAGATCAAGCCCCGTTGTCAGGCTCTGCTCTCAACATATCATATTAACAGATTAAAGGGGGAAAAAAACAATGATCATCTAAACTAATGCAGAAAAAGCAATGAACAAAATTCAACATGATAAAAACAGTCAAACTAGGAGTAGAAGGGAACTTTTAAAGTAAAGGCATTTGTGAAAAACTCATAGCTAATATCATATTCAATGCCAAAGGACTGAAAGCTTTTTTGCTAAGGTCAGGATTGAGACAGATGCCTGTTTTTACCATTTCTACTGGAAGTTCAGGTCTGAACAATTAGGCAAGAAAAAGAAACAAATGGCACTCGAACTGGAAAGGAAGATGTAAAATTATTTCTGTGTGCAGATGAAATGATCTGTTTCATTGTTGAAATGTTGAAAACCCTAAATATTCCACATCCTGTAAAAGACTATTTGAGCCAATCAACAAATGAATAAAGTTGCAGGGTACAAAGTCAATATACAAATTCAGTTGCATTTCTATATACTATGCAATGAACAAACCACAAGGAAATCATGAAAACAATTCCATTTACAACAGCATCAAAAAGAGCAGGTGAAAGACTTATACACTGGCAACTAGAGAACACTGCTGGAAAAAATTAAAGAACATCAATAAATGGAAAACTGTTCCATGTATGTGGATTGGGAAACCTAATAATATCATTAAGATGTTACTACTACCCAAAGTGATCTACAGATTCAATGCCATCTCTATCAAAATCTCAATGAAATTTTTGGCAGAAATAGAAAATTCCATCCTAAAATGTATATGGAATGTTAACAGACCCTGAATAATCTTTAAAAAAAAAAAAGTTGGAAGACTTACACTTCCAACTGATTTAAAACTTACCACAAAGTTACAGTAATCAAAACAGTATGAAAATGGGGCACCTGGGGGGCTCAGTAGATTGAGTGTCTGACTTTGACTCAGGTCATAGATCTGATGGTTTGTGGGTTTGAGCCCCACATTGGGCTCTGTGCTGATGGTGTGCAGCCTGCTTGGGATTCTCTCTCCCCCTCTCTTTCTCTTTCTCTCTCTCTCTCTATCTCCTTCTCTCTCTGCCCCCCTTCCCACTTGTGTTCTCTCTCTCTCTCTTTCTCTCTCAAAATAAATAAACTTTAAAAATTATTATAAGTGATATTATAGACATATATAGATCAATGAAATGGAATAGATAGCCCAGGGGAAAAAACTTACATGGGGGAAAGGGCCATCTTTTCAACAAATGGGAAAACTGGATTTCCAAATGCAAAAGAATAAAGTTGGACCCTTACCTTAAACAATAGATAAAAATTACCTCAAAATGGATCAAAGAGCTAAACTACAAACCTCTTAGGAGAAAACACAGAGGAAACCTTCGTGACTTTGGATTTGGCAAGAACTTCTTGGATATGCCACCAAAAGCACAAGCAACAAAAGACAAACAGATAAATTGGACTTCATAAAAATTTAAAACTTTTGCACACTAAAGGACCTGATCAAGAGAGTGAGGAGACAGCCCACAGAATGGAGAAAATATATACAAGTCATACATCTGATAAGGGATTAATATCCAGAATATATAAAGAACCCCTACAATTCAATAACAAAAAAAACCAAACAACCCAATTAAAAAATGGGCAAAAGACAAAACATTGAATAGACATTGCTCCAAAGAAGATATACAAGTGGCCAATAAGTATACGAAAAGATGTTCAACATCATTGTTATTAGAGTAGTGTAAATCAAAACCATAATGATGCAAACCTTATCGCTCACTAGGAGGGGCCACAAATAAAACAAACAAAATAACAAGTACTTCTGGGGCACCGGGCTGACTCAGTCGGTAGAGCATATGACTCTTGATCTAGGGGCTGTAAGTTCGAGCCCCATGTGGGTGTAGAGATTAATTAAAAATAAAATCTTAAAGGGGATCCTGGGTGGCTCAGTAGGTTAAGTGTCCAACTCTCAGTTTCGGCTCAGGTCATAATCTCACAGTTCTTGGTTTCAAGCCCCATATTGGGCTCTGCACTGATAGTTCAGAGTCTGCTTGGCATTCTCTCTCTCTCTCTCTCTCTCTCTCTCTCTCCCTCTCCCTCTCCCTCTCCCTTCCTCGCTCCGACCCCTGCTCACCTCTCTTTCTCAAAAAATAAATAAATAATAAACAAATAAAATAAAATCTTTTTAAAAATTACAAGTATTTGGGGCGCCTGGGTGGCTTAGCCGGTTAAGCGTCCGACTTTCGCTTAGGTCATGATCTCGCGGTTCGCGGGTTCAAGCCCTGCGTCGGGCTCTGTGCTGACTGCCAGCTCGGAGCCTGGAGCCTATTTCAGAGTCTGTGTCTCCCTCTCTCTCTGACCCTCCCCTGCTCATGCTGCCTCTCTCTCTCCTAGAAATAAATAAAAATATATTTTAAAAAATTACAAGTATTTGAGGATGTGCTCATTGCTGATGGGGATGTAAAATGGTGCAGCCTCTGTAGCAAACGGTTTGGCAGTTCCTCAAAAAGCTAAACATAGAATTATCATATGATCCAGCAATTCCACTCCTAGGTACATACCTAATAGAACTGAAAGCAGGGGGTGTCTGGGTGGCTCAGTTGGTTAAGTGTCTGACTCCTGATTTCGGCTCAGGTTATGATCTCTTGGTTCACGAATACGAGCCTGTGTCGGGCTCCACACAGACAGTGGAGAGCCTGCTTGAGATTCTCTGTCTCTCTGCCCCTGCCCAACTCATGCTCCCTGTCTCTCTCTCAAAATGAGTAAATACACTTAAAATAAAAACAACTTTAAAAGAACTGAAAGCAGGAACCCAAACAGAGACTTTCATACCAATGGTCATGGCAGCATATTCGCAATAGCCAACAGCAAATAACAATCATGTGTCCACTCGTGGATGACTAGATAAACAAAATACGTGCAATGGAATGTTCTGGGCCATAAAATGGAATAAACTCTGAAACAGACTACAATATGCACGAATCTTGAACACATTATGCTAAGTGAAATCAGCCGGACACAAAAGTTCAAATATTCTATGATTCCATTCATATGAGATACCTAAAATAAGTAAATTCATACAGACAGCACATAGATTAGAGGTTAGCAGGGCCTCCTGGGCAAAGGAGGAATTGGAAGTTACTGTTTAGTGGTTACAGAGTTTCTACTTGTGATGATGCAAAAGTTAAGGAAACAGTGTGGACACCTACAAATCACTGTAAATGTATTTCGTGCCACTGAACCATATGCTTAAAATGGTTATGTTATATGGATTTTGCCACAATAAAAAAATGGCCATAGCTGTTCACTTGAAATCACTCATCACCAGGGTTTTGCCATTCAAATTACTCACCTGAAGACCCTACTGAAGTATTTTAATACCCATCATCTGGAAGCACTTAAAATGACAAACTCTCTTTTATGAGTAACACAATTTGACAGGTGAAAAATCCACCCTAAATACTTTCAATCTTGGGGTGTCTGGGTGGCTCAGTCAGTTAGGCTTCTAACTCTTGATTTTGGCTCAGGTCATGATCTCATGGTTTGTGAGTTTGAGCCCCATGTCTGGTTCTGCACTGGCAGCGTGGAGCCTGCTTGGGATTCTCTCTCTACCCCTCCCCTGCTCATGTACATGTGCTCTCTCTCAAAATAAACATTAAAAATTTTTAAATATTTGCAATTTCAAACATCCCTCTCCCTTTGATTATGACACAGCTTCTCGATGATACCAAGAATACCAAAAAATAAAACACAGCCACTTTATACTTGTAGTGGGCTTATACGATATCTGTTGTCACAAATTCACACACTGAGGCCCATGGGTGGCTCAGTCAATGAAGCACATGACTCCTGATCTCAGGGTCTTGAGTTTGAGCCCCACACTGGACTCAGAGTTTACTTACAAAACAACAACAAATTCACAAAATGCATTCCTATCCAGCCAGACCCCACAGTGTAGAACTAGAAGTAACAGAAGCCAGGCTCTCAGTGGAATTTTACTTAAAACAAACTCCTCAGAATTTTAAAGGGCCACTCACAACACAGAATGCCATGGGTTTCCAAGACACAGGATGTAAAACAGTTGCACGTGAACTTCAATGGACAACGCAGATTAAGCGGTTAGCCCACCGTGCTGAGAGGGAAGGCGAGTCCAGTAAGACTGGGGCTCAAGATTTCCAAAAGAAGCTAATTTTCTGAATTTCTCCCTCTTCCTTATTACCTAGTCTGCTCTATTTTTCTTCAACCACTTCTTAGCTGACATTCTTTTATCTGTGCCTGTCTCCCTTGGGGAAGCTAAGCCCCCTGAGGACAGGTTTGCCTCTCTTGCTCACCCTGCCCCTCCTGGGCCTGGAGTGGAGCCTGATGCATGGGAGGGCTCAGTCCACACGCACTGGACCAGGAGAGTGCAAGATGTGGCTGGATGACAGATCCTCGTGGTGATGGGGATGTTCTGTCTCCTGACTGTATCAAGGTCAATGTCCCGGTTGTGACACCGGACTATAGTTTTCAAGATGACACTACTATTGGGGCGCCTGGGTGGCTTAGTCAGATAAGCATCCGACTTTCGCTTAGGTCATGATCTCGCGGTTCGTGGGTTCGAGCCCCATGTCGGGCTCTGTGCTGACTGCCAGCTCAGAGCCTGGAGCCTGTTTCGGAGTCTGTGACTCCCTCTCTCTCTGACCTTCCCCTGCTCACATTCTCTCTCTCTCTCTCTCTCCTAGAAATAAAATAAAATATTTAAAAAAATTTTAATTTTAAAAGGTTCACAAACAAAATTGAAGCAAGCAAGCAAACAAATGCCCAAAAGATATTCTACAAAATACCTATCCACTATTCTTTGGAGCTACTACGGTTATGAAAAGTAAGAGAAAGTGTCACAGAATTGATGAGACTAAGGAGACAGGACAACTAAGTGCTATGTGGGATTCCAGGACAGAAAAAGGACCTTAGTGGGAAAACTGGGGAAATCTGGAGCTTAGCCAGTAGTATTATACCAAAGTTAATGCCTTCGTTTTGAAGAATATTCAGATATAACCTGGTAACATTAGGGGAAGCTGGGTGAAGGCTGTATGACAACTCTCTATAGTTTCTTTGCAACTTTTTATTAAGCCTAAAATTATCCCACAATAAAAGTTTATTTTTAAGAAATGCAGGGTTGTAAGAGAAATGTCTAACAATGTACTAGGTGCTTAACTGGAACTTCATCTGCTTTACTTTTCAGATAAAAAGCATGTAAGTCTAAGCAACAAAAAAGTTAGAGTGTCCACTCACAGTTACGCTGGGGCTTGAATCCACAGTCCCTCATCCAAAATCCCTGGGGCCAGATTTGTTTTGGAATTTACCATCTATTCGATTTCAAAGAAGAAATATGATACATGTGTTAAACTTTAAAACCCCTGTGGGGTCCAGGCTGTGCCTTATCATCACACACATGAATATGCCCCAACAAGATACCTGACAGTCACATGATACAGGACAAGCAAAGACTGCAAACAGCTGCCCATCTTTCTACGTAAAATTCCATTGCCAAATTTGTGCAGAAAAACTTTCAATTTTCTGAGATATTTGGATTTTATTTTATTTTTCTTTTAAAATTTTTTTAATGTTTGATTTATTTCTAGGAGAGAGAGAGAGAGAGACAGCGTGAGCAGGGGAGGGTCAGAGAGAGAGGGAGACACAGACTCTGAAACAGGCTCCAGGCTCTGAGCTGGCAGTCAGCACAGAGCCCGACGCGGGGCTAGAACCCACTAACCGCGAGATCATGACCTAAGCGAAAGTCGGACGCTTAACCGACTAAGCCACCCAGGCGCCCTGAGCTATTTGGATTTTAAAACAGTGGCTCACTGACTGGGGATCCTGTTACTCCAGTGCACAATGAATAAAGCTTTTGATTTTTACTGTTAGACTTCCAGATTTCTAAAAACTAGCACTTCAATTCCTCCCCATATCTCTGTCTCTGTCTCTGTCTCTCCATTTAGGAGTAGCACTCAAGAACCAGAGACAACAAGGAGGGGTCCTTCGAGATTATTGATGACATTTTATTTCCTAATTCAGGGCTGGGCAGAAGGGTAAAAGTTCAAAAAGCCCTGTACATACAATGTGGCCACTTTTCCATATGTACGTTAATTGTTGATGGAAATTTTTTTTCAAAAGCAGCCATCATACAATTAGATTTAAGTCACACAATGTTGGCACCGCAAAAAAAAAAAAACCTTCTCTCCCTGGAGGGATACAGTCTCATTCCTTGCGCTGCGCATCTCCAGAGTGGTGAAGTGATCTGCCCAAGGTCACACAGCAATGTGGGGGCAGAGCTGACTCCCAGCTCACTCCTAGTGCAGCAATCTTCCTGTCATGCAAAAACATGAGATTTCTGTTTCAAACATTTGTTCTGCAATATGTGTTACTAATTAACTGGGGAAACTTGTAATACCATCACATCGGAGTCAATACCACAACATTTTTTTGCTCATTTAGATTTATTTTTTCCCATGAAATTACTGAACTCATGTCTGGATCAGATGTCTCCCTTTAATTTGGTGTAACTTTGCTCCTCTCTAATAATGTGTAAAACCATCAATGACCATAAATACTATTTAAGTGTTTTGTCATATCATCCAACTTAATCATTCAGCTATAAATATGTCATGGATGATTAAATCCATTGATTGAGCTCATCACTAAAAAAGTGTTGACCTTTGGGTTAGCTATGACATTTTAAGTTTGGAAAAGGAAATATTATTTGGATGCCTTTAATTTATGTATTTCTAACATCTTACTAGTTTCTATCCATATGGGTCACTCAGCTTTACTTTTTATTAAATTCACAATCTTTCTTTTGATGGTTTACAAGCTTGCTGTAGGCAGCTGAACTGGGGAAGTACTAGAAAAAGCAAGGAGTTTATACTCGGGATACACTGTAATGCTTTCTTCCACTGAAAAATAAATGATCTAGAAAAATGCATACAAGCAGGAAATTCCAAATGCCAGGCAGGTGTAGAAACCTAGTTCTCTCGGACCAAACTATAATTTCCATAAAGGAAAAACACAGCCAAATCAGAGACTCTCAGGTGGGCTACAGACTATGAACTCCTGACACTCTATGCTGTGTGTGCGTGTGTGCGCGTGTTTGGGTGTGTGTGTGTGTGTACTCGGGCGCACTCACGTGGGGCCGCAGGAGACCCATACTTTCATCAGAATCTCAAAGGAAGCCAGGACCTTCAATAAAGGAGAGGTGAGGGAAAGAACTATCAGCTCTTATAAATACAGGAATGTGGGGATGTGAGGTCTGGATGTGAGACCCCGACTTTCTATGTAATAGAAAATAGATTTAGATATTTGTAAAACAAAATATCTAAAGAGCCCTAACAACACAATAAGTAAGCACATAGTAAGAATGTGACCTGGACTCGTATAACAGTCCTGTGAGGCCAGTGGTAGACCTGACTCCATTTTGCAGATGAGGAAAGTAAAGAAGTCGTCAAGGCTCCACGGCTACTACTAAATGTGTCCCTCAAGACACAGGGAAATAGGACAGTTCCCATGAGAACTACGTGCATATTTATGTTAAGTACAGCTGAGCACTGACGAGCTCTGTCACCACAGCAGCCTGCACCACTTGTTTTGAAAGCAAATTCTTACATGATGTATTATACATAGAAATGCAGTTTTTGGTGTGAGAGTTTTAATCTATGTTTTATGCAGCACACAAAAAATAAATTAATAGTTCTGGTTTTCTCGTTACCTCCATCCCACCTCCATATCTTCCCTCACTCAAGGCTCCCTCAAATTCTACCTTTGTTTTCCATTTTCCTTCCAGCAGTTCCCCTCCAGGCACTAAACTCACCAATGGGAGAAATGTCTCTCCCTCGGTGCCTGCCAAACCTGAAATTGGCCTCTCTTCTTGCCCACTCTCCCTGAGTTCCTCCTCTTCACCTCTCACTAAGGACTAGGGACTTGCTAACTAAAATAGCTAAGAAAAAATACATTCCATCACCTCTTCCTATCTACGTGTTTAAATGCCAGAGCTATCTTTCAGCTACCCTATGACCGTTCCGAACACAGAGGCAGCTGTCAACAGAAGAGCAGAAAACAAGAAAGTCCCTGCAAGTCTGACCTGACAGAAGACAGGTTTGTCACCAGCCTCCAAGTCGAAAATAGATCACCCACCTCTCCGAAGGACACAGGGCACTTTTCCACTCTTATCTCAGAAGCTTCCAGCAGTTATATGAAATGCACGGAGCACTTGATGGAATGAAATGTGCAATCAGCAATAGGCTTTCGAAATAACGTCTTTTTCACAGGCCCGCCAAGGACGAGAGGACAATGGATCCGTAAGGTGAGATGTGAAAAGTGCTGAGCTCCCACTGATCACAAGCCCCAGAAAGGCCAGGAAGGGCCCACAGGACGTCCTTCCCAAGCCAACAGCCGATCCAATCACCTCCGTTTACAAATGACCGTGCATTTTACAAAAGAAGTCACCGCTTCATTTCAGGCTCTGAGACACAGATCTAGGAACCTATACGAGAGCTTCTGTTGATCTAGTCCCTTCTCAAGATGCCAAGGTCCACCACAATCATCCACCTACCACCAACAGCTCTCTTCCCTGGTCTCCTTCACAATACTTGCTGGGAGTGATTGTTTTGAAGGCCCTAAGCCCAAGAGATCCCCATCTGACTCAAACATGTGACTTTATTAAGCTGCTTCACAGCCGGTGAAATAAACACATAGTGACAAAGTCTGTGATCCTCTTTTGTAAATTACACAAAAAGTATTAATATCTCAGCTTTTCATCCAATTCTACAATTGGACAAGATGAACAAATTATCCAGAAACTGCATGCCAAAGCTTTGGATGCATCTTCTCAGCAGCTCGTAGGAACCTGCTTCTGCAGGACCCTGTAACCCTCACATTTCTACCCTAAAGAAGGCAGAAAATAAGCTGTAGTTTATGAGGTTCTGTTTCAGTGAATTTTGTACCAGGACAAGATCAGAAGTTCCCAGTTTCTTTTTTTTTTTTTCTTTTGGATTCTAATAATGTCTTGGGCAAAGGACAATTCTTTTCTTTCTGTTTTTCCCTTCATTGACACTGTAGGAGAAATCTTTCTATGAATTTCTTTAAAAGCTGACTGCTCACTCTTTCTCCAAAAATTAATTAGTTAAAAAATCTTCCAGAGTAAGGAATATAACACTGTCGTTAGTCACAGAACATGCCTTGATCTTCTGCTCTTTCTTCTATGATCATTGACCAAAGAGCCCTAAGTAAAGGACATTTTCTTTTTTTTCTTTTAATTTTTTTTATGTTTTATTTATTTCTAGGAGAGAGAAACAGCGTGAGCAGGGGAGGGTCAGAGAGAGAGGGAGGCACAGAATCTGAAACAGGCTCCAGGCTCAGAGCTGGCAGTCAGCACACAGCCTGACGCAGGGCTTGAACCCACGAACCACGAGATCATGGCCTAAGCGAAAGTCGAACGCTTAACCTACTAAGCCACCCAGGCGCCCCAGTAAAGGACATTTTCTAAAAGCATTGAAAGGGCTAAGCAAAACAGAAAGGCCATACTCACGGGCTGTTCGCCTCATCTCGCATGCGGTTACTAAAGGAACAATTTTATAGGGAATAATAGAAGTTTCTCTTATTTTAGAAAGGTGACTCAACATATACTTTGTGTGTATCTGAGCAGATCAGATGGCTTACATTTTGGTTTTTTGGTATATTATAATCTGTTTGGTTTTCTTTATGTTTTTATTATTTTAAAAATTTTTTTAATGCTTATTCATTTTTGAGAGAAAGAGAGAGACAGAGGGCAAGCAGGAGGGGGACAGAGACAGAGACAGAGAGAGGGAGACACATAATCTGAAGCAGGCCCCAGGCTCTGAGCTATCAGCATGGGGCCCAACGCAGACCTTAAACTCACGAACCTCGAGATCATGACCTGAGCCAAAGTCGGACAGCCAACCGACTGAGCCACCCAGGTGCCCGATTTTCTTTTCTTTTCTTTTCTTTTCTTTCTTTTTTGTATGTTTATTTATTTGAGAGAGAGAGAGAGAGAGAGAGAGAGAATGCAAGCAGGGAAATGGCAGAGAAAGGAAGAAAGAAAGAATCCCCAGTAGGCTCAGCACTGTCAGCACAGAGCCCAATGTAGGGCTCAAACTCACAAATCATGAGATCACAGCCTGAGCTGAAATGGAGAGCTGGATGCTTAAGCGACTAAGCCACCCAGGCACCCCCTGTTTCATTTTCTAATTAAGCCACTAAAACTAGATTTTACTTTAATCTAGACAAGTGAGTACAAAAGCAATGAAATTCTATTTACTTCAAACTCTGCCTAAACAAGATTTTCACCTTTAATAAAGTTTCCCAACAAACAGACTAAAAAGAAAGCTCTTAAAGAGTAAGCAGTAAGGGAGAACTCACAACTTGGACCACGCTCATAATTCAAAGCTAACCTAGAATGTACCAGAAAATACCACAAACTCCTCCACCACCCAGAAAGATTAATGGAAACCAATTACGAGCTCCCAACTGGCTCCTGTCATCCTAAGGCTGACCTCCCGCTGCAACTCACCAGCTGTGGGGTAGACTGAGAGTGTAAACTTGGCCAGTGCGTTGGCTGAAAAATAAAACTGCCTTGTGCCATTAACAAGTTAATGAAACGCAGACCTATTGGGTCTGAGGCCACCAGATGCCCACAGAGTCGTAATTAGAATAAAGCCAACTACGAAATCAAGAGGGTAGTCAAGAATTGGATGAGATCAAAGAAATCCAAAAGAGGTGATTTTTGGCAGCCGCTTCAAAAATTGTGATCAGCATAATAAAAAAAGGCAAGAAAAGAAATATCCATGAGTCCATATGGATATAAATAGCTGACGAAATTAATGAAGGGAGAAGGAACAGGTCTTCCTTACAGAAGAATTGCAGTTAACAAATGCAGAAGGAATGAATGAAACAGAAATTCACCGTGAGAACACTACAGTAATAACTTGCTGGCAAGGTTTGCTGATGGATGCTAAAATTAGCAAGTGAGAGTTTGAGGAGAAAAAGGGTATTTGCATAATCTTACAGTATCTCCCTTGATATATTCGTCATTAGACAAGAAGGAAAAAAAGCATCTTCCAACTTTACAGTTAACACTACTTCAACCAAGTGATTAAGTGCTGCGCATCCCCCCTCTGTGGGATTCTTAGTTAAAAATTCAAAACCTCAAGCTGATGAGGAAAACACATCAGACGAACTTAAATCTAGGGTCTTTTTCCAACAAACACTGGTAAACTGCAGTCCCACGGCCAAATCTGGACCTCTGTGTCTTTTCATAAATGAAATTACACTGGAACACAGCCATGCTCATTCACTGACATATCGTCTGAGGCTGCTTTTGTGCTACATCAGCAAAGCCAGGGAGCTACCACACAGACTACGTGGCCTGCAATGCTGAAAACATTTACTATCTGGCCCTGGAGGGAAAATGTTGCCTGATCATTGTTTTCAAAAATAACTGGCCAGGACTCATCAAAAGTGTCAAGGTTACAAATTAACTAACAGTTTGGGAGATCGGGCCCCACATTAGGCTCTGTGCCGACAGTGCAGAGCCTACTTGGGACTCTCTCTCTCTCCCTCTCTCTCTCTCTCTGCCCCTTCCCCACTTGTACTCTCTCTCTCTCTCTCAAAATAAATAAACTTAAAAAAAAAAAGAATACTAGTGGAAAAACTGCTAAATTCAGGAGGGGCATGGAGTCTGTAGTTTGCTTATGGTTACTAGTATTGTATGAATATTCCTTTCTTGGTTTTCATAAATGTACTGTGGTTACATAAGATGTGAACACACGAGGAAGCTGGGCGAAAAGCATACAGAAACTCTGCTATTTTTGCAGATTTTTGGTAAATCAATTTATTTCAAAATAAAACACTAAAAAAGCTTCGTGATGAACTCCTGAGCCTGCTCTGAGGCCAGCAATCGTCTTCCAAGGTTTGTCTTTTTCCGGCTTCAAGACAACTGTGAAAATAATTCCAGTGTCACTGACACTCCATGCAGGTGATCTGAAGGCAGTTAGGATTAATTGAGAGCATTCCTTGCTTTAACCAGCACTGTCATTAAAAATACAGTATAGCTCAGGGATCCCCGTCCTTGAATATAAAGCACTAAATAAAAGATGAACACAAATGTCTAAACCTCTCCATGTGGCCTCTGAATCTACCCAACCCTAAGAAATGGCAGACGGAAGATTTTCCTGCAAGTCTCAACGGGGCTGGTTTGGTGCAGACCCTCGCAGAGGAGGCTGGTCTGACAGCAAAGGGAGGCCGTGCGTCCCCGGGGGGCAAGGCCAGCTCCTCGAGCCTTCAGCAGAGGCATCCCTTCTTCATCTACTCCAGGGCTATCCGTACGTGGTCAGTGAGGAGCGAGAGAGCAGGCACCTTGCTTCTCTCCCTTCAAGCCACTGCCCTCGGACAGAAACATGACACACACAGTCAAGACCGATTGTGAATTTTAACAAATCACATCTACAATTACACCAGAATTTAGAGAGAGAATCAGAGACAGAGACGGCAAGAGAGTCAAAAGAGAAGCAAAGGGGAACAGAAGCGAGTGGGGAGCACATATGAGGAGCAGGAGAAACATGGTGTGGGTGCAGCAGTGGGAAGAACTGACCCTCAAGTCTCCCCTCCGTGAGGTCTTACTGATGGGCCCCAATCTAAGGGGACCAAGCGGGGTCAAAGGGGAAGGTCCCCTCAACACGTTGAGCCACGGAAGGCCAGACGGGCCTCCTCCAAGCGTTCACAGCGCCCGCCCCCAGGGGAGCTGTCGCTGTGACAGCCACCGTGTGACACAGCACCAGAGCCCAGGCTGGTTGACCATGTGTGTCAGTCCTGCCGCTGGCGAAACACCCTTGGCAGATGCTGGCTCGCAGCTGAACACACGACCCGGTGAGGCCAAGGCCAGCTATCATACTCCTCCCGGGGAGCAGTGAAACGGATGGAGCTTGGAGAACGGAGGTTTCTACCACCCTTGTAGCTGACAGGGCTCCTCCCCCCACCCCCCTTGAGAGAAATGAACCCCTGAGGTGGGGAAAAGCTGGGCAGTGGCTGGCGCCATCTGGAGAAGAAAGAGGAGGTATTTTATGAATGGGCCATGTGGACAGGAAAACAGCCCTTCAGGGCCTTCCCCGGCTGGTGCCATCCCTCCTCCCTCCAGACATTCTTTCAGGCGCATCTGCTCGGAAGGAGGCAACACACCCAAGGGGCAAACCTACCACCCACTCCCCGGCTTCCGCCCCCACTGAGAACATTCCAGTGGTTTTGCCAAACAAACTAATTGCTCTCCCCCAGGGCAGCCTGCATGACAACAGGTGCCCAGCTCAAACGCCACCGCTCACAGTTTCTGGATTTTATTGTTTTTAATTAGCTTATATAATTGTTTTTAAGAACAGTGTTGTCCTATTGTGCCCTTCTCGGGCAATTTCAAACAAGGAAGCGGAAGGGGGGGCAGGTCTGGAGATGAAATTGAGATGGAGGTGCCCTCCGAGTGTCTCTGGCATGAGATGCCATGAGCTGTGAATGACAGTCACCAAATGAACCAACTGCCGGCTGGGCCTGTCTGCCATGATGGGAAGTGTGTCTGCATGTGCCTCGGTCTGTCAGGGATGGAGGAAGACAGACCTGCCTTCCAGGCTCAGGCAAACCCTCAGAGAACAGCCAAGCTGCAGACAGAGAGACAGACCTTCGGCCTTCCACCACCTCACCCTCGCCCCAGTTACATTTGACTTTCTTTTTTTTTTTTTTTTTATTTATTTCTAGGAGAGAGAGAGAGACAGCGTGAGCAGGGGAGGGTCAGAGAGAGAGGGAGTCACAGACTCTGAAACAGGCTCCAGGCTCCGAGCTGGCAGTCAGCACAGAGCCCGATGCGGGGCTCGAACCCACGAACCGCGAAATCATGACCTAAGCGAAAGTCAGACACTCAACCGACTAAGCCACCCAGGCGCCCCACATTTGACTTTCAAAATGACCCTGTGAAACAGGCACCACAGGTAGGGTACCAAGCCACAGGGCTTACATGACATACCCAACGGAAGGACCACAATAGCAGAAGCCATAATAACGATGAGTAAGAAAAATGAAGTAATGGGGTGGTTGGGTGGCTTAGTCAGCTGAGCATCTGACTTTGGCTCAGGTCATGATCTCATGGGGTCATGAGTTCAAGTTCCACATCAGGCTCCGTGCTGACAGTGCTGAGCCTGCTTGGGATTCTCGCACTCTCTCCCCTTCTCTCTGCCCCCTTCCAGGGTCTCTTATGTTTCTCAAAAAAAATGAACATTAAAAGAAAAAAAAGGAAAAATGAAGTGAGCAAAACATTTATTGGGCACTTACTATGTGTCAGACACCGTGCTAACCACTTTATACACCCTTCATCCTTGCTCCAACTCTAGGAGGAAGAAAAGAGTATAGGTGAGAAAAAAAGAGGCTCCATTTAATAGATGCAAAAACTGAGGCTCAAGAAGGCCAAGTTTCCTGCCCAAGTGTACATGGCTATGTAGTCGAATGTTCTTGATCTAGACCCAGAACCTGCATGCTTACCCACTATAGAGCCTCCCTGTCTCCGAATAAGGTTGCAATGGAACATGAACTCACCCACACTCTGGGCCTGAATGAGTATAAACCACATGATTCCCAGAGTCCACTCTAGGCATCTATGGTCTTGCAGAGCCTGGAACCTTCAGACTCCAAACCCAGTGCCCCTACTGCATCAAACCATAAAAATTTCATGTCTTGATTAAGTATACAGTGATGCTACCCATTCTTCTACCACCCATTCCTTCTAAAATAAAACTTTATCCCAGAAAGGCTCCTCGAGGTCATTAAGCTCGACATCTTCAAGTGCCACCTCTGCTGGTCTCAAGGAAGCCAAGCTCAACAGCCAGAGGAGCTGGCGGCAGAGCCCAGATCCCTCTGGTCTTGCACACCCTGAGATGCTTTCCAGAACCAAAGCGCATTGTCAGAAATGAACAACAATGGAGAAGTCACTCAATCAGACATTTTCCGAGATGGCCCTGACCCAGGGGGTCCATTCTCCAGTGACACCACAGTGAGGATGAGGCTGCTTTAACCAAAACAAACCAAATTATGAGAAGATTCACTGTTCGTGGTCTCAGCATGGCCATGGGCTTAAATGTGTCTTGAAACAGAATTCCATTTAGTGACACCCTCGTGGCCAATTAATGGCAACATGATGGATTTAAATGCCTTGACAGCTGCACATATTTTGCATGACCATTTAAAAAAAATTGTTAATGTTTGTTTATTTTTGAGAGAGAGACAGAGCATGAGCAGGGGAGGGCCAGAGAGAGAGAGGGAGACTCAGAATCTGAAGCAGGCTCAGGCTCTGAGCTGTCAGCACAAAGTCCCACATGGGGCTCGAACTCACGAACTGTGATATCATGACCTGAGTTGAAATCCGGAGTCGGACACGTAACCGACTGAGCCATCCAGGTGCCCCAGGAATGTTTTGTATGAATAAACTTTTCATTATTCCCAGAATTCTATTTCCTCACCTTGGTTTAGAGAAATCCTTTCATTCCTTCAGATTATTTATGTCAATTTATGCTTTCACAGTTATCTGTATTTTTTTCAGTTATGTGTGTTTTCTTCACTAGCCTATAGGCTCCATCCATGACGACCACATCCATTCTGTTCATCTCTCAGCACCTATGACAGCTCCTAGAACATAGTACGTGTTCAATAAATACTTCCCCTACTTGAATGAACTAGGAATGAAGTGTCCCATGGGTTAGACTAGAAGGCAGTGAGCTCTGGAGGATGCAAAAACCCTTAACTGCAAGGAAAACAATTTGGAAAGCCATTATTTTACCAGCCAGGTCAACCTCATTACCTTTGGGTAGACATCCATTAAATGAAGACCACAAACATAAAACACAGGCTCATTAAAATCACCAACTTCTTAAGATCCCCTGTTGTAAAAATCACCTATTAGAAAATTTATAAGGGGCGCCTGGTTGGCTCATTCAGAAGAGCATGTGACTCTTGATCTCAGGGTTGTGACTGCCAGCCCCACGCTGGGCACAGAAATTACTTAAAAATAATAAAGAAACAAACAAGAAAAAAGGGAAGGAAGGAGGGAGGGAGGGAAGACGGGAAGGAAGGAAGGAAGGAAGGAAGGAAGGAAGGAAGGAAGGAAGGAAGGAAGGGAGGGAGGTAAGGAAGGAGGAAAGGAAGGAAAATTTATAAAATTAAATAACAGACAACACTCCAGCTTTTCCAAAATACCACTTAGCACCAAATAGGTGTGTAAGCAGCAATTGCATTCTAGCCTTATTTGAAAATTTAAAAATCCTACAGCAGCTCTGGGATTTTGATAAAATCTTTCACATTTTCAGACACACTACATTATTATTTTTTTTTAACTTTTATTTTTCCTTACAGCGTTTTGCATCTCCAAATTTCAAACCCAATATTGGACTGAGAGCAACAAAGAAAATTCTGTTGTTCCGAGAAAGCCTACCTGGATTATACCAATGACACAGACAAGAACGATATCACAAACAAGGAAAGTAAAACTCAGAAAAGCAAATTGTTCTTCCTTGTAGACATTTGCACAATGACTTTTGACATTCTGGGAGGAAGCAACGTTAAGAGAAACTCTATGACCACCGAATGTCACACAGAAGAAAACCTACCATGTGGACAGTCTGGAATGCGCAAGGACCCGAATGTGAGAAGCACTCAGGGCCGGTTCTCCATCCACTCTGAGAGTGATATTTCTAATTAGCATTTCATCGTAGGGAACAGTTTTTCTTCCGCTGCTTTTTTTCTCCTCTAAAATGTATTGTTTTAATGTCTCTGTCTCAGATATAATTATTCCATGCTTTGTTTTACTTTATAGATGATTAGTAAGTACTCTACTTTCAAATATCTATTTTTCTCTCTGAGAGGTAGGGCAATTATCCGTGGTTGGCACCGTCAGGAAGAGGGAGGACACCGATTTCAGCAGATCCTGATTTTGGCCCCTGGAATGCACAATTGGCACCACACCCTGTGCTTAATTTCAGTACAATGGCAATGTCCTGGTTTTACCCTCCAAGTTTCGGAGGACAAAATAAAATGCAGTCAGTTCTTGGAGCCGTGCGGAACCACATCTGGAATTTATAGTCCATTCCTGGAATGCTCCAGAAGAAGGAATTCCACATCTGGTATCTGTGTTGGCTAATTACTATTGCAAGTGACACAAAATAAATTCTACCTGAATCGTCTACCCTCTTTCCTTTTTCTACTCTGCGACCTCTTTATAGCCCTGTATGTATTTGAGAACTCTAAGTCCACAGGTGCTACCATTTCCTGCCAGCTTACTTCCTGCTGGGCATCCCACTAGGTGATTTATGTATGCTATCTCATTTAATCCTCTCAACAACCCTGAAGTATTATTATCCCTCCTTCATAGATGATGAAATCGAGGGGCGCCTGGGTGGCTCAGTTGGTTGAGCGTCAGACTTCAGCTCAGCTCATGATCTCGTAGTTCGTGAGTTTGAGCCCCCGCCTTGGGCTCTGTGCTGACGGCTCAGAGCCTGGAGCCTGCTTCAGATTCTGTGTCTCCCTCTCTCTCTGTCCCTCCCCCATTCTCTGTCAAAAATAAATTTAAAAAGTTACAATTTTTTAAATAAATAAATAATATTTAAATGATGAACTCGAGGGTCACAGAAGAAATAACCTCAACCTCACAGCTAATAAGTGGTAGAGTGGGAATGTGAGTCCAGGTCTCTCTGACTCAAAAGGCCAGGCTCCTATACATTATGAAACCACATTAATCTCATCAGGAGTTCTCAACTGTTACTAAGAGGCAGTAACAAATCGTGCGGCAGAGCATAGGCTCTGAGAGGAAAACAGGCTGCCTGGCTCAGTCTATCTGAACCCAACTCTACCTCCTACCAGCTGGAAGTTACTTAACTTCTTTATGTCTCAGTCCCTCTGCTATGAAGTGGACATGATAACTGTCACCGGTTTCACAAGGTTGTTTGAGAATTAAGTAAGATATAGGTAAACCCCTTAGAACCATGTAGTCAGCAGACAGCAAAGGTTAGCTGCTAATAAGATGCTGTTGATGATGATGACAGCAGGGGGAGTGGTTGCAAGGATCGGCCTCTCTTCTGGACTTCGGGCTCCTTCCGAACCTAGACCCACCATCCTATCTAACCTTTCACCCATCGTCAGTCAATAAAAATCTTATTCCCCTCACCAGGCTCTCTTCTCCTTTATTCCACTCGAGTCTTCTCAGGGTGTAACTTCAGTCATTTCACTTCCATCCACCCAAACCTGCTCATTCCTTCAAGGCCCTTCCAGATCCCTCCCCTCCAGCATGTCTTCCCCAAACACCAGGGTCCCATTGGTCTTCTCCTTCCAGACCATTTGCACCCCCAATGCTGGCAAGTAGAACATCACCATCAATCAGCAATACACTGTGAATACAGAATCATATCCTCTCTTGAAACATTCATTAAATATTTCAGTTCTGTTCACCTTATCGCCATGACTTGGTTGCAAGCTCCTTAAAGATTATAAAGGAATATTCTCTACAGGCCAGGGCAGAGAGCCAGTGTACACACACATACACACAGACACAGCCATATAAAATAGGCATATCCTCTGGTGGGAGAATCCTAAAGTTACTGGCTTATATTATTTTAACTTTTTTGTTTATTTATTTTTGAGGGAGAGAGAGCCAACTGTGCAGGGGCCGAGAGAAAGAATCCGAAGGAGGCTCCAGGCTCTGCGCTGTCAGCACAAGAGGCTGATGTGGGGCTCGAACTCACGAACTGTGAGATCATGACCTGAGCCAAAGTTGGACTCTCAACTGACTGAGCCACCCAGGCACCCCAGGCTTACATTATTTTAAGGCATTTAAAAATAATTACTTGATATAATTAAATTCCCTCCAACAGTGAAAATGAACTAAAATATAAAAAAGCCTAAAAAATACAGTCCATCAATATCCTCAAAAATACCAGACCATGTACTTTATCTCAAAGATTAAAGCAGTATCACTCTTAATGCCAAGCTGCCTTACTACCAGCTTGTTAATATGCAGGCTTCCAAATGCAATTAAAATTATTTGGATTAAAAACTTTCCACACTATTAATCCAGTGAGCTTCTAAGTGATCCACAAAGACTTAGGAGACATCATTCTGCTTATGTGGTCACGACACAAAAGTCCAGCTACAGGGTGTATATTCAAGTCTGCCTGTCATCTGGAAATGGACTGGAAATTGAGAATAATTTTAAGGAGACACTTGGAACTTGTTTAAACTGAAGGACACTGGAATCTCGCTCTGACTCAAGATTAGCAGCAAATACAGCACCTTGGATTTAAGAGCTCACTGTTGTCAGCAAAGCCCCAAGAACATGAGGAGCAGGCATAGAATGAACTGGTGATACATTACAGGTTTTCTCATGGATTTTACAGAACATAAGAACTGACCGTGAACAACTCAAACATGAATACCATCATACACAGCTCACTTATTATTAAAACCCAGCCCTTCCAATACATTTGCAGACTAATGGCTAGAAGTGACTTCTGCATGTCTTCCCATCCACCTGACACATGAAAGACACCCTTGAAGAGAGAGACCTTTTCTCTCTAGGCAACAACCTTAACAAACAAGTACAATATAAAGTAGGGGTAGGGACTCTGGAAAACAGTGTGGAGGTTCCTCAAAAAATTAACACTAGAACTCCCCTAGGACCCAGCAATAGCACTGCTAGGAATGTACCCAAGGGATACAGGAGTGCTGATGCATAGGGGCACATGTACCCCAATGTTCATAGCAGCACTCTCCACAATAGCTAAAACATGGAAAAGGCCTAAGTGTCCATCAACGGAAGAATGGATCAAGATGTGGTTTATCTATACGATGGAATACTACATGGCAATGAGAAACAATGAAATCTGGCCATGTGTAGCAACATGGATGGACCTTGAGGGCGTTATGCTGAGCGAAATAAGTCAGGCAGAGAAGGACAAATATCATATGTGTGCACGTATAGGAGGATTAGGAGGAACTTAACGGAGGACCAAGGGGGAGAAGAAGGGAGAAATGGTGGGGGAGGGGAGAGAGGCAAACCATGAGAGACTCTTGAATGCAGAGAACAAACTGAAGACTGATGGGGGAGGGGGAGGGGGGAGATGGGCATGGAGGAGGGCACTTGTGGGGATGAGCACTGGGCATTATATGGAAACCAACTTGACAATAAACTATTTGTAAAAAAAAAATACATACATACATACATACATACATACATACATACATACATACTTAAAAAAAAAATTAGGGGGAGGGATGCCTGGGGCTCAGTGGTTTGAGTATCAAACTCTTGATTTCAGCTCAGGTCATGATCCCAGAGAGGTAGGATCTAGTCCTGTGTCTAGTCCTGTGTCCACACTGAGTGTGGAGCCCACTTGAAATTCTCTCTCCCTCCCTCTGCCCCTCTCCCCTACTTGAGTGTGTGCTCCTTCACTCTCAAAAAACATTTTTTTAATAAATAAAAAATAAAAGTAGGGGAATGCTAAAAACCACCTCAGGTCCATGTCAGGAAAACACATCTTCAAACTGCCCAGGGAAAACCTCTCCATTATGGACCCATTCTCCTCCTAATGGTAGCCAACCCCACAAATGTATCCCACACATAGAAAACGGTATTCCCTCACATGTAACTCAAGCTCATGGGTTACAAAGTCTTGATAATTTCAGAAAGTACTCTCCTTTAAACACCAATACAAGGTAACCTCAAAGCCCACCTCAGGGGTGCCTGGGAAGCTCAGTGGGTTGAGCATTCGACTTCAGCTCAGGTCATGATCTCGGGGTTCATGAGTTTGAGCCCCACATCGGGCTCTGTGCTGACAGCTCACAGCCTGGAGCCTGCTTCCGATTCTGTGTCTCCCTCTCTCTCTGTTCCTCCCCTGCCTGTGCTCTGTCTGTCTCTCTCTCTCTCAAAAATAAAGATTAAAAAAAAAGAGAGAGAACCACCTCAGGCCCCAAATCATAACTAAACCTCATTTCCCCAATTTCAAAATAAACCACTGTCCTCCAAAGGCAGGGAATGGGAAATAGTGGCTTACAGAATGCAGGCTTTCACAGTCAGGACCTATCTGCCCTCGCTGGTGGCCTTGGCCTCAGTTTCTCGCCAGGATTCTCCTTCTCTGCAGTGCTGGTGAGGCTGGAATAGAATGTATACTCAAGCACAGCTAGCAGGAGTGAAAATTTTTTTGAAAAGCCATTTGAGAGAGAGAGAGACACTGAAAAAGATCCCCATACTTTGCCCCCAAATAATTACAATAATGAGACTATAACACAATATGTAAAGCGTTACAGGCAAAAAGATGTTTGCCACCGAAAAACCCACCCCCCTAAGTATCCAACAGAGGAATGGCTATATACACTTACTAAAATAGCATGCAGCCAGTATGTATATTTGTAAAATAATGATGAGTAAAAAAGGCTTCAAAATTGAACATTTTTGTGCAACTGAAACTAGAAAGGAAGAGAAAACTAGTGTATGTATAGAAAAAAGAAGTCGAGGGGCGCCTGGGTGACTTAGTCGGTTAAGCGTCCGACTTTCACTTAGGTCATGATCTCGCGGTTCGTGGGTTCGGGCCCCGCGTCGGGCTCTGTGCTGACTGCCAGCTCAGAGCCTGGAGCCTATTTCAGAGTCTGCATCTCCCTCCCTCTCTGACCCTCCCCTGCTCTCTCTGACCCTTCCCTGCTCACGCTGTCTCTCTCTCCTAGAAATAAATAAAAATATTTTAAAAAATAGAAAAGAAAAGTCGACTTAGCAGAGTGGAACCACGGGGGTTTCTCCTACTTTGTTCCACGGTCAGCAAGAGGCGCGGCGCGTCTTACGCGGTTGACAAACTGAACCCGTCCGGGTTCGTGGTACGTTCGATACGTTGGGAGCACCAGCGCTCCAAAAGAGGCCGCCTGCCCCTGCAGGAAAGACGAGCATCTCTCTGGGGTCGCTGGGACGCCCGCCCCCCACCCCAGGCCCGGAGGAGTCTCCACGCAGGGGACAGCAGTGCCGGCGGCGCAGCGCGGAGGGCGCGGCGCGAGCGAGCGGGCGGCGCGCACACCTCCCCGGGCGTTCGCTCCAAGGTCGCACGCGCGCCGCGCACAGGCCGAGGGGCGCACCCGCCGAGGGGCGCACCGGCCGAGGGGGGCCGTCTGCCCACGACCCCCGAAAGCCCGGCGGGTCGCAGAGAGGGCGGCACGCAGCCGCCAGCGGTGGTCTCCGCAGAGGGGACGCAGGGACCCGGCGCGGGTGACACAGGAAGCACGGGGAGCCTCCCCTTGGACCCGCTCGCTGAGATTTCTCCGGCTTCTAGTTTGGTTTTCTTGCTGTTTTTCAAGGTAGGCTCCACATCCAAGGTGGGGCTTGAACTCAGGACCCTGAGATCAAGAGTCGCTTGCTCTACGGACTGAGCCAGCCAGGCGCCCCTCGGAGGCTTCTTGTTTGTAAACACACACAAGGATTAAATTATTCGGAGAGCTCGGCAGAGACAACCGGGAATAAGGAGAGGAAAGCTGATGGATCCATAAGGATCCAGGTTCTGCCACCTCTGCCGCCCTCTGCCCCCGGCCACCGGGAGTCCGGATGAAGCCTCCGCGCAGGGTCGGGGCATCGCTATGGGGCGCAGGGAGAACGGGTCCCCAGTAACCCCCAGGTAAAAACCGGGATTCCACATTAACAGTCATCCACTGCTAGAGGAAAAAGAGCCTCTTACTCAGGCCCTAAAATACCCATGTTCGCCCCCAAAGCTTGAAGCGAGGAGGCCTGATTTAAGCCTGCTGAATTCCTGGGAGATGAGCGGCTGCCTGGCTCAGCACCTCAGGGCCAGCTAACCCTTCCCGACCTTCAGAGCCCACCCGAAAAGGATACAGGGCTCTCTGTTTTAAAAACTTAAGGAAGAATTTCCTACATAATTTGAATAAACCCACCAGATTGGATCTGTTCTGTAAATTAACATTTTAAGATTTACCTTTTCCAAAAAAGAGACTTAAAAAGTTTCTTAGAAGTACTGTTAATAAATGTGTCTAAATATTTTTAACAAACGAAGTCAGTACTGCTATTAAATTTTATCTTATTCTTTTAATATGTATTTGAGAGAGAGAGAGAGCACACACATGTGCATACATAGGAAGGGGCAGAGAGAGAGGAGAGAGAGAATTCCAAGCAGGCTCAGCACTGTCAGTGCAGAGCCCCGCATGGGGCTGGAACCCACCCAACCCTGAGATCCTGACCTAAGCCAAATCAGGGGTCTGATGTTAAAAGGACTGAGCCACCCATGCTCCTCTAAATTAATTGTTTCAAATCCTTAATTAGAGAGATGGGTTTGTTTAACAGACATACACAGCAGGAGTGCCTGGGTGGCCCAGCTGGTTGAATGATGGACTCTTTAGTTTCCTCTCAGATCAAGATCCCAGGGTTGTGGGATGGAGCCCCAGGGCAGGTCCTTGATGAGTGTAGCACCTGCTTAAGATTCTCTTCCACTCCCTCTCCCCTACACTATGCTAAAACGCTCTCTCTCCCTCTCAAAATAAAAAATCAATAAAAATTAAAAATACACAGCACGATACTTGCACAGGCAATGGTCTAGGCATTATTTAAATATTAACTGTATCATTTCTGTGATGTAGGTACTATGGTTATCCCCATTTTACAGAGAAGGCAACTGAGGCACAGGAAGTTTAAAGAACCCAAGGTTTACACAGCTGGTAAATGGCAAGTTGCAAAGCTGAGATCCAAACCCTGGCAAAGCAGTTCTCATATCTGCTCGTGAAACTATTGTAAGCTTCACAGTGAAACTCATACCCTCATAATTTACTGCTAACTTTGTAAACCCTCAAAATTTACTGCTAACTTTGTAAACTTTATTGTAAAGCAATATGGTAAATATATCAAGAGTCATAAAAATATTCTTTGACTTACTAATCCCATTCCTGGGAAATATTCCAAAGCTGCATGCATGCAGATATCCATTTCTGTAGTATCGGAAATCATAATTGTCCATCAGTTGGTGAATAACTAGATGTATTCTGGTAGATCAGCTCAGTGGAATATCAAGCAGTCATGGAAAATTAATTATGAAATGATGCAGCTGCAAATATATATATATGTATGTATTTACAATGTGATGTTAAAAAAAAACAATACAAAGTTGCACATTTCAAATTATGTGTACATGACCTAACATAAAAAGAATGAAGACACAGCAGGCACATTATGGAGTCTAACGATGAAATTACTGATGATTGATTATTCTTTCTCTCAAAATTTCCCTTTAGTCAACTACACTTCAACTTAAAATAAAAAATAAAATAAAAGTACCCATTAGGTATGTTACAGTACTGCTGTTATAAATCAAACATGGAGAAAGGGAAGCATGTCAAAGTATTTATGAGAGCAAGCTGCATTTTCACAAACCATGAGCATTTGGAAGAAAATGGGCAAGAGGGGTGGTTCTACTGTATCTAAATATTCGCGGAGAAGGCTCCCACCTGCCGAGGAAGGAGCGCACTCCTGCTGGCGGCTGGAATTAGCACCCCTCCCAGCCGCTGGGTTAGCAAACTCCAGCTGAGAGGAACTGGGTGAGGATTCCAGGCCTAACCTCAAGCCCACAAATCATGGTAACAGTGAAAGAAGCAAAGCCAGAGGCTTTTCACACACAGTCCAGTCATGAGAAATTGAGGTTCAGATCTCATCTCAGAGGACAATTTAAGAATGCGCCGCGTTCTTCGCTCCCTCATCTACCTGTGCCACATACCACCCAGCGGTGCCTGAGACAGAGAGTACTGTGATCCCGACCATTTCTTGGATCCACCCCGAAACTCCAAGACGTGAAATCTTTAGCCTCCCTAAGGGGTCAAGTTGAAGCAAGAAAAAAAAAAAAAAAGACAAAAATGTTCTCTTTAACAGAAACAACCAACCAAGGGGAAACGAAAAAATTTCAAAGAGATGAATCAGCCGACTCATTAAGGAATGAAGTTGAATGGAGATAAAAAAAACCAAGACAAAAATATCTGAATAACTAGTAAGGGTGAACTTGAATGGTTTCAGAGTAATGGCCTATTATTTTGAATTTGGCAACTCTTATCTCTCAGGAGTTTGTCCATTCTCCAGGTCCCACACAGGTGCCTTATCCAGAAACCAGCAAAAGGTCCTTCAGCCACTAAGCTTAAGGACTGTGGCAACGCAGAGCTTTCCCCAACCCGCCCCTTATCATGTTTTCCCAACTGGACATAACCCAAAAATATCAATCTGACTAGGAGAGCCAGTCCCTTAAAATTTACTATAACCAAGTGAAAGTACAAAGTCTTCAGAACTGAAAACCTCCTAAGCCCAAAAGTATTGTAATTTAATCCAAAGTTTTATTGAAAAGATCATTAAAGCAAGTAAATGGTTTGTTGAACTGCAGACAAAAACCTGTAAGAGATTTTTTGGACAGATGGTAGTGGCCTATAAACACATCATACTTCATTTTGACTGTTTTTAACAGAAAATGCAATACATGGAAGGTGCCTATTGCTTAAATATCATTCCTAGTCCCCAAAATTAACCCCCTGCCCCTTCTCTCTCTCTCTCTCTGTCTCTCTCTCTCTCTCACACACACACACACACACACACACACACACACACACACACACACACCTTTCCTGTTCTCCCCTCTCAGACTTTACCTGGAAACATTTCCATAGTTCTCCAGCCATAAACAACCTCACCATCAGCGGATTAGCAAAAGTAATTGGCATTTTAAATTAATCTTCTGCTTATCCTCAACAATGGCTTTGCTGTCATACCAAAAAAAAACAACAACAAAACAAAACAGAAGGAAGTTCTTCCTCTGCTTAAAAATGACACCTTTTTTTTTTTAAATGACACCTTAAAAGGGTGCAGGACACCACGAGCTGAATGTACATTCACGTAAAAGTGCAAAGAAAAATGACTTCAAGTGGAACACACTGGCAGTATGTTTTCACCCAATATGGACCATTTTAAAAATCACTTTTCAAGACAAACAAAACAAGGGCCAGGAGCGATCGTGATAGATAGGCTTTTTAAAAAAATGTTTTGCTCAAAAACCATCCACAGGGAATGGCCCTAGGAAGAAGTTCAAAAAAAGAGCCTTTGTCAGTCCCTGCCTTCAAGTGAAACTTTAGGCGAAAGAATCTTAAGAGTTAGGATCAGCTCTGCCCCTCTGCCCACCCCCCCTTCACAGTCCTCAAAGAGCAGACATTAAAACGATTTCAAAGAGGGAATTTAAGAGGGTTTCTGAAAGTCTTCCCTAGCACTCCCATCACTCATCGGGAACTCTCTGGACAGGAATGACACTTGCTATAAGTTTTTTCCCCTCTCACTCTCTCCACCTGTTGTCCTAAGTCTCCCCGGGAAGCCCGGGCCATTCGCACTTTCTGCTTAAATGACACAGTCTTCTCTGCAATCCAGTGTCTCCCCTTAGGCCCAAGGGGCTCCTAAATTGGAGCCCTTAGAAAAATATGAATCAATTAGGGGTTACTTGATATCTACACATCACAGAATGGCCATTAGGTTGGTGGGCTGGTTGGTTGCCTTTTTTTCTTGTATTATTATGATTATGATTATTTCAGTATAATGACTAACGCCTCCTTAACTGTCCAGATAGATGTGAAGCTGGGATGGGGAAAGACACGCAAACTCAGATAGCAGAAAATAGCTAGCTGCCCCTGACTCCCCTCTGGGCCTCTCACTCTAGGTAGACCCAGCCACAGTTCAGGAATTTCAGGCGGGATGCTTAGCATAAGTAAGTAATTAAGTTAAGGGAGATCTAAAGAAAGACTTCACGTTCACATTCATATGCTAAACTCAGTTAAAAATAGACTCAAGAAGGGCCTGACTTCACTTTTAATTTTAGCCTGGTGATGAACATGCCCTAAAGACAGAAAGTCACCAGGCGTTTTCCTGAGTGCAATGATCTTTATATTTTTATAAAAAGGAAATGCAGCATGTTCTATTAATAAAAGTGCTGTAGCCTCAGTTAAATCTGGACAGTTCGTAAATCAGGGCTCCCTCTGGCTGAGCTTCCCTGGGCCAGCAGCTCACTCACACCCAAGCCCCCAGCAACTGGACAGGTCACATGCTGTGGGGGAAAGTGAGCTGGACACCCAGGGATCAAAGACCACAAGGTGTGACTCCTAAATGCCTCCCAGGTGACCACATGATTCAACCAAGTGTATTTGCCAGGAACTCTTAAAAGGCTCACAAAAAGAACCACATTTGCCAAGATGGTCCCCTGTGTGCCATGAGATTGAGATTTAGTGACGAAAGGGGAGTATGTTTGCGTTAAGAGATAAATGGGGTAGAAGGGAAAGAAAACGTGGCGCTTCCTTCAGAAAGGACAAGCAATTTCACCTTTTCCTTCCACTCTCAAAGATTGCAAAGTTAAAGTTTGCCTCCTGCTATCCGGCTAGACTTTTCTACAGACCTACCTAAGAAGGATCCCCTCCAGCTGTCTTTGGCTATTAAGCCAGATGGGAAAATTACCGCCCTTAGAGCCCTGATCCTCCTCACTGAGGCTAAATGGTAATTCCAAACTTAAGTAAGGCTGCCCTAGGTCCTGGAGAAAATGCTGGAGAATGGGCTAGGTCCGGAGAAGCAAGACAGGGGTATTCAGACCGTAAAGCATTCCAAATCACACTCCCCAACCCAGCTTCAGGATTCTTAGGATCTCGGTGAACTAATTATGCTACTGCTTTCTAATTTCTATGCTTCTAAATAAACACTTAGGAGCTTATGTGATCCTCCCCAAAACCAGATGAGGTTGGTTAAAGAAACCAAGGCACAGAACAGTTAAACTCACAGTTAGTAAGCGACAGGCCAAGCTACTTAAACCCAGGTCTCTCTAAATACAAAACGTATTGGGGGGAGGGGGGAGGAGATGCACCAGGAAAGGCCCAACAAGGTCTAGGTGAGAGACATACGATCTTTCCATCCTCTCTTCTTTCAGTTGGGTAAGTTCCCTCCTTCCAAGGAAGACCAACTCTGATGTTCTGATTCTGAGTTGGTTCTTATTTTGCTTTTGTACCCATTTTCCCATGTTCATATTGTGGCTGCTTACTAAAACCTATACACCCTCGATCTCAACAATCCTACAATAGTCTCAGCCACGGAGAGACATAAAGTCTATAGTGTCAGATGTTAAGACCTTGCACTTTGGGGCCAGACATGTGAATTGCCATCCTTGCCTTTCCAGTCTCTAGCTATGTGATTTCAAGAGCATACTCTACAGTCCAAAACTAAATTCAGGGACAGCTGAAATCAGGACTGGCCAACTGACTGAGCTGGTGGGTTGTTTGTTTGTTTGTTTGTTTTTTCTTTTACTAAGGACATGTTCTAACTATACTAAGGTAGAGGGAAGAGTATAACAAAACCTCATTTACCTATCACCCAGCTTCAACAACACTGTTGGTCAATCTTGTTTAGTCTCTACCTTACCCATTCTCACCCCCTACACTATTGTTTGGAAGCCAATCCCAGAGATATTATTTCATCTATAAATATTTTAGGATATAGCCCTGAACTATAACTTTATTTTTAACATAATCACCATATCATTACCACAGCCATACTTACATACGTACATACATACATACATAAACAAATAAATCATTCTTTAGTCTCAATATCTCATATGTTCAAGTGTCCTAAGTAATCTAATCGCGTTTCTTAATTTTTTGAGCTGGATCCAAATAAAGATTATAGATTAAAGATTACAGACTGAATTATAGACTGGATAAGTATATTTAATCTGTTTTAATCTACAGGGAACCTCTCTTGCGGTTTTTATCCTTGCAATTTACTTGTTGGGGGGAAAAAAACAGGTCTTGAGGCCTGAAGGATGTCCCACACTCACAACTGGTTGATTTTTATCTCCATCGTACTGTTTTGACATGTCTCTCTGTCCCCTGTATTTTCTATAAACTGGCAGTTAGACCTTAAGCCTGGCACAGATAAATTCAGGTTTTAACCTTTGATAGTGCCTGTTATTTTCTACTGCATTATGTCAGTGGGTACATGATACCTGAAGTCTTTCTTTGTTGTAACGTTAAAAATGATCGGGGCGGCGGGGGGGCGGGAGTGGCGCCTGAGTAGCTGAGTGGGTTAAGCGTCCGACTTTGGCTCAGGTCATGATCTCACAGCTCATGCGTTCGAGCCCCGAGTCAGGCTCTGTGCTGAATGCTTGCTCAGAACCTGGAGCCTGCTTCGGATTCTGCCTCTGCCCCTCCCCCGCTCACGCTCTGTCTCACTCTGTCATTCAAAAATAAAAATAAATGTAAAAAATAAAAAGATCAGTGGGTTTAGGGGCGCCTGGGTGGCTTAGTCGGTTGGGCGTCCGACTTTCGCTTAGCTCATGATCTCGCGGTTCGTGGGTTCGAGCCCCGCGTCGGGCTCTGTGCTGACTGCCAGCTCAGAGCCTGGAGCCTGTTTCAGTCTGTGACTCCCTCTCTCTCTGACCCTCCCCTGCTCACTCTGTCTCTCTCTCCTAGAAATAAAATAAAAATATTAAAAAAAAAAAAAGATCAGTGGGTTTGAATGATCCACCCATTATAAAGTTTCCCATCAGCTTCACCTGATGTTTTAGCAGGAATTCACTATCCATGTTGTCTATATGCATTATTCACTAGAGGATGCAAAATGATGATGTTCCAATTCTATAATTCCTTCTGTGTTTATTAGATAGTATTCTCCTATAAAAAAGGAATTTTCTTCATCAACGGTTTGGATACCCTAAGGCAATCAGTAAGAAAGGACTGATTCTTTCCCTTTCTTGACCAGTTTTCAGAATGAGTTGGTCCCCCAACCTAGTGAGGACCACTGAATTTTTCACTAGGGAGTTGACACACTGTAATCTATGTAATGTATGTCCATCCACTACACTTACACCCTTTAATGCTCAAACTGCTCCATATTTGGGCACTGGGAAGCCATTCAACTTGGCTCTAGAGTCTTTCAGACAGGACACAAGCAGTCTTTGATAGCTTCTTTGTTTGCTATCACATCTCATACATTTCCTGTCCCAGACCTGGAATCAGCCATTTTTTTCTGAGGATCAAAGTTCTCTTTAGTGGGAAGTTGTATTTAGAGGCCACAAATACACAGATGTCATGGGTGCTTATTGCTACTAAGTTGGCCATTATTTCTAGGCTTTTCAGTGGACAAAGTTAGGAAATGCTTTTTATTTGTTAAAGAGAAAATGTATCAGGAATTCAAACTGACATTTCCAATGCAAATTTAAGATTACAGGATTTTTACTTAACATCTTTAATTATGAAACTGTTCTTTTTTAATATACTGAAAATACTGGCTTCTGATGATTTTAACATATATTTATTCAGAATAGCAATACCAATATAATTACTAACAATATTACGGAAAACAGTTAAAGATTTATCTGGAATTTGTTTTGAACTTACGATACATTCTACTAGAAGGGTGCCTGGGTGGCTCAGTTGGTTAAGCATCCAACTTTGGCTCAGGTCATAATCTCACTGGTTTGTGGGTTTGAGCCCGACATCAGGCTCTGTGCTGACAGCTCAGAGCCTGGAGCCTGCTTCAGATCCTGTGTCTCCCTCTCTCTCTGTCCCTTCTCTGCTCATGCTGTGTGTGTGTGTGTCTCTCTCTCTCTCAAAAATAAACATAAAAAAAAAAAAAACACACAGATACATCCCACTAGAGCTATATACTCAAATTACCGTGTTTTAAAGTTATGTGAAATAATTTTCTGTGTGTGTATTTTTTTAACATATTTTTTCCTATTCTTCCTTTTCTTACACAAATGGTAGCAACTATTTGCTTTTTCTACACCCTGTTTTTTCCCTTGATATATCCCTGAGATTTCTTTATTTTTTAAATACTTATTTAGTTTTGGGACAGAGCAACTAGGGGAAGAGAGAGAGGGAGACAGAGAATCCAAATTAGGCTCTGCATAGTCAGCACAGAGACTGACACGGGGCTCAAACTCACAAAACATGTGATCATGACCTGAGCTGAAATCAAGAGTCAAATGCTTAACCAACTGAGCACCCAAGCGCCCCTCTGAGATTTCTTATACTGGCACACAGAGATAGTCCTTACTGTATGGGAGGATGCAGCTGAATGTATGCACTAATCCCCTATTGCTGGATATGTGGTCGTCCTAGTCTTTGGGGGCCCTACTGCAAATGAGACCTAGCCCTTCCTGTTCTTCATCCAGCATCAAGATCCCACCAAATGCACAGCACGGGTCTCTGCCAAAGAGAGTCCAATGAGACCAGCCACTGTCGGAGCCAGCCTGTCGTACAAGTACTGAGTCACTGATGCCTGGGGCCAAGAGGAGCAGCCCAGTTCCACACCTTCTTTTACTTCCAAGAATGACACAGGACCAGAGGCTATGGTATTCTCACGTCTTGCACTTTCATTACAGTTTCCTGCACCACCATACCCAGATGCTAGAGTCGCATATAGCTCACAGCTTAGATGGGCTCAGAGAAGAAACAAATGCCACTGTCTAAACAAACGCCACTGTACCTGTGTTTAAGCTTGACATTCTTATTAACAGTTCGTGCAGTCCTTTAAACAAATATTCACTGAGCTGCTTCCAGATGCCATGTATTGCCCTTAGGTTGGGTGGGAGTGGGGGGTGTAAATCACTGAATGAAACCCCTCTGCTCTGTGACACGATGCGGGTGGGGTGGTAAAAGACACACAGACAATAAAAACATAGTAAGTGAGTATCTATTAAGAGAAAAAGTGCTATGGTTTAAAACAAAGCAAAGTACAGGGCACCTGGGTGGCTCAGTCAGTTGAGCATCCAACTTCAGCTCAGGTCATGATCGCCTGGCTTGTGAGTTCGAGCCCTGTGTCGGGCTCTGTGCTGACAGCTCAGAGCCTGGAGCCTGCTTCAGATTCTGTGTCTCCCCCCTCTACCTACCCCTCCCATGCTCAGTTCTGTCTCTCTGTGTCTCTCAATAATAAATAAACATTTTTTTAAAAATTTTATAAATAAATAAATAAAACAAAGCAAGTAAGGGAGACTGGACAGGAAGATGCAGGATGCAATTTTAGTAGGGCGGCCAGAGTAGGCCTCATCGAGAAATCATGGGCAATAAGTTATGCTCTGGGCAACTCCTTTTTTTTTTTAATTAGTCAAAAAAGCTTCATTTGTTTATTTAGCTTTTAGACTCTGTGATTGTGCCTTCAACACTCTCACAACGATTTTCTGCTCCTCAATAAGGAAAGCACGCTTGATCCTGTCACGGACACACTTAGCGCACATGGAACCACCACGGCCCTACTGACGTGTGTTTTTCATCTCATAAGAACCTTAGGCCTCACGGCACGAACTCCTTGGAGCTGGCCTGGGCACACACCACGTGTGGACGGATGCTTTCCCAACCTCCTCGGAAAGGCAAACAATTCTATTACCAGGGGTTTGAGGCAGCCTAGTTTTGTCTGAGGTTATATTGTAGGACAGCTTCCGACAGTATGTCAGACACCAGAGCGTTCTGGAAGCCTCCTGACACCATCCCAGGAAGAGGAAAAAGAAAGTGTTTGTGAGTTCAAAGGCCAAATGGGCAACTCCTTTTTGCAGCTGCCACTGGTCAACTGCCCAATTATCACTGAGACCATTAAACTGTCATTATCACAAATGTCAAGATAATGATAAACTATCTTGGTGTCACAGTTGTCTTCAGCTGTGTTGTTTTAACAACTGCTTGAAATAAACATAGGGTTTGCTTAGGACTTTAAGATAAAAAAAAAAAATCAAGATTTTTGTGATCCAGAAATTTCTGTTGTTGAAAGCTTTGATGCAACAGGATTCAAGGGGTATTCTAAGTAGTTATTTCCACCCTTTCTCCTATTTGGATCGAAGATGAAGAAATTCTGCCTCGAGGGGCGCCTGGGTGGCTTAGTCGGTTAAGCGTCCGACTTTCGCTTAGGTCATGATCTCGCGGTTCGTGGGTTCGAGCCCCGCGTCAGGGCTCTGTGCTGACTGCCAGCTCAGAGCCTGGAGCCTGTTTCAGTCTGTGACTCCCTCTCTCTCTGACCCTCCCCTGCTCACGCTGTCTCTCTCTCTCTCTCTCTAGAGAAATAAAACATTTTTAAAAATTAAAAAAAAAAAAAAAAGAAATTCTGCCTCGAAACGGTCTGGACCTTGAAAGGCATAATCAGGTTCCCAGCTGGAGAGGAAGCCCGGTCCCATTATGATGCACGTGTATTCAGCACTTTATTCTCCTCAAAGCGTGTTCCCATGTCATCTCCCTGATGGTTATGACAAATCTCACATCCGATAACAAGCCTACTCCCTGACCCCCTTTAACAAATGTGGGACCTAAGAGACTCAGCACCCTATCTCTGCTAACACAGTGGCTTGAAGGTAGAGCCAGACCAGAGCTTGGGTTGCTTCTACTTCCTGCGTCTGTGCCCTCTTATGCCACTTCTCCAGACACAAAGGCAGGCTCTTTGTGTCCCTCTCGCCTTTTCAGACAGTTGGGCAAAATAACACATAAGCTGGAGAAAACCAAAGTTTGCTCCCATATCAGTTCTCACCCATGAGACTCTCCCGAGTGGGTTTTTCATCACAAAGTCCATTAGATCTATACTTAGGTTGCTGTCAACTTGTTTCTTCTGTCATATTCAACAAACTATGTGCCAGGGTCCCTGCCAGATGCTAAGGGTACTGAGATGGAAGACACTGGCCCCAACCTCAAGGACTTTTGGGGTCTTTAGGGATAGACCAACAAGAGGTAAACCTGGGGGAAAAGCTACAGCAGGGGCCACAACGCCTCACAGGAGAAGCGCCCAGCCCATGTGCTTGTGTGGAGTCAGGGACAGTTCCCTGGAAGACATGAGGTCTAAGCAGAATCCATAAACAGGAAAGGAATGTTTGAGCTGAGGAGAAAAGATGGTGGAGGAAGAGAGACCAGGAGGCCACTAGGCCCAGACGTGGACAACTAAGTAGGGGCTGTTCCAGAAAGAGCTTCTAAGCAGTCTGAATCTCAGCCTACAGGCAATAAGACGCTACCGCAGGGCTTTGAGCAAACAGACAAGATCAAGGCTGAACTGGTGTGGAGAAGAGAAAGACCTGAGGACACTCCCAGAAGCTGGGAGGCATGAATGAAGGCAGCGGCAGTCAGCTTACAGGCAGGAAAGGAGGACATACACGTACAAGTTGGAATGGGACTGAAGGCCTGGCTCTGAGCCAGGGTTCTCCAATCACTGGTTAGGGAACCCCCAACTACTGGTCATTACCTACCTGCTTCGTGAGCTTGCTGGGATTAAATGGGACACGCCAGGAGGGAAAAGGTACCCTGTGAACCCCACAGCAGGAATATGGTGTCATTCACTCAACCCTGGCACTGTTACATCTGTAGACACCTCATCACTAGGAGACTTAAAATTACTCTCACAGGCATGTAAGTTTCCTCTGCTCACTTAATTTCTCTAATGGCTGAATGGCCTTTGGTGACTTGGTCTTTCTTCTGGACCTGGTTTTCTCTTCCATAAAACAAGGGAATTGAATTAGATGATCTCTAGGTCCCTCCTAGCTTGAAGTTCTGCAGTTTTGTCATGTTCTACATCTTGGGTCCCAGTTTCCATGGTAATAATTATTTCTCAAATGAAAAATTACTGGGGGAAGATTCATCAATAGAAGGAAAAAAAGAAAAGAAACTAAGCTGATGAGTGACTGACCCTGAAAACTAAGATGGAAAAGTGCGTATTCTTTTTTGTTTGTTTTTGAGAGAGAGAGTACATGTGGGGGAGGGGCAGAGAGAGGTGACAGAGAATCCAAGAATCCTAAGCAGGCTCCACACTGACAGCACAGAGCCCCATGTGGGGCTCGAACTCACCAAGTGTGAGATCATGACCTGAGCTAAAGTCAGACACTTAACCAATTACGCCACCCAGGTGCCCCTAAAGTGCATGTTCTTTGAATGTCTTGAAGGGTTGGGGCACCTGAATGGCTCAGGTTTGTGAGTTCAAGCTCCACTTCAGGCCCTGTGCTGACAGTGTGGAGTCTGCTTGGGATCCTCTCTCCCTCTCTCTCTGTCCCTCCCTTGCTCATGCTTTCTTTCTGTCTCAAAACAAACAAATTTACCAAATATATATATAAATATCTTGTAGGGTGATATTTAACATGCTCTGTTCAAAGACCCAATAATAAAAATTCAAAGGTGTTGTCACCCAAAAGTGTATAGTATCTGTGTTCCTAAAAGGTTAAATTATCCTTGACCAAATATTTACCCAAGAAAACTAAAAGATGTGTCCACATAAATACTTGTAAAGGTATGTTCATACCAGCTTTATTTGTAAGAACCAAAACCTGGAAACAACATAAATATACATCAACAGGTGAACAGATAAACAATTTATGGCATATCCATAAACTGGAATACTACTCGACAATAAAATGGACCAAACTTTTGATATGTACAAAACAAAAACAGAAAAAAAGAATGAACCTGAAAATTGTATGCTGATAGAAACCAAACAGAGTGGGAGAAAATATATTTGCAAATCACATATCTGACAAAGGTCTAGTAACCAGAATTTATGAAGGACCCTCACAATTTCACACAAAAAAAGATAAACAATTAAATTTTTAAGTGGACGAAGGATTTGAATAGACATTTCTGTAAAGGAGATATACAAACGGTTTTGTTGCACAAGAGAAGATGTTCAACATCATTAGTCATTAGGGAAATACAAACAAAAATCACAATGAGATACCACTTTATAACCACTAGGACGGCCGTAATTTAAAAAAAGAAAAGAAAGAAAGAAAATAACAAGTGTTGGCAAGGTTGTGGAGAAATCAGAATACTCATTCATTGCTGGTGGGACTATAAAACGGTGCAGTCACTTTGGGAAATAGTTTGGAGGGTCCTCAATAAATTAAATACAGAATTACCATATGACTCAGCAATTTCACTCCCAGATATATACCCAAAAGAATTAAAAACCAATGTCCAAGCAAAAACCTGTAGGGAAATGTTCACAGCAGCACCATTCACAATAGTCAAAAGGTAGAAAAAAACCCAAATCTACCAACCAGTGTATGGATAAAAAGTTGTTTCTCCATACAATGGAATATTATAAAAAGGAATACAGTATTAACATAGGCTATAAGATGAGTTAACCTTAAAAACATTATATTTTTAAGTGAAAAAAGCCTGATTCAAAAGGCCACATACAGCATGGTTCCATTTATCTGAAATGTCCAGAAAAGGCAAATCCATAGTGACAGAAAACAGATTCGTGGTTGTGGGGAGCCTGGAGGGACGGGGAGGGAGTGGGGAATAACTGCTTAGTGCAGACAGGGTTTCCTTTTGGGGTGATGCAAATGGTCTAGGGCTAGACAGTGATAATAGTTGCAGAACCTTCTGAAAGTACCAAACACTACTGAATTACACTTTAAAACAGCCACAAGGGGGCTGCCTGGCTGGATCCACTGGGAGAGCATACGACTCTTGATCTCAGGCTTGTTGAGTTTGAGCCCCACGTTGGGCACAGAGATTAATTTAAAAAAAGAAAAATAAATTGGGGTGCCTAGGTGGATCAGTCGGTTAGGCAGCAGGCTCTTGGTTTCGGCTCACGTGATGATCTCATGGGTTTGTGGGCTTGAATCCAGCATAGGGCTCTGCGCTGGCAGCATGGAGCCTGCTTGGGATTCTCTGTCTGCCTCTATCTCTCTGCCCCTCCCCCGCCTTCCTCCCTCTCTCTCAGTAAATAAATGAACTCTTAAAAATAAATAAATAAATAAATAAATAAATAAATAATAAAAATAGGGGTGCCTGGGTAGCTCAGTCGGTTAAGCGTCTGACTCTTGGTCTGGATTCCAGTCATGATCTTGGTGGTTTGTGAGTTTGAGCCGCACATCGGGTTCTGTGCTGACAGTGCGGAGCCTGCTTGGAATTCTCTCTCTCTGCTCCTACCCTGCCTGCTATCTATCAAAATAAATAAATAAACTTTAAAATAATAAAAATAAATTTAAAATTTTATTAATTTATTTTTATACAGTAAATATAAACAGTAAATGTTATGTGTATTTTGTCACAATTAAAAAATGTTTTTCCCCAAAAAATCATTATATTGAGTAAAAGAAACCAGGCTAACAACAACAAAAACCATGATTCTACTTGTATAAAACTCTAGAAAATGCAAAAACTCAGGTACTGTGATGGAAAGCAGTGGGTAGCTGCCTGAGAGGGGAGAGGGTTAAGAGAAAGAGCAAAAGATAAATTATACAAGGCATGAAGAAACTTTCAGGGGTAATAAAAATGTTTATTGCCTTGATTATGTGATCGATGCTTTAAACATGTACAGCTTAGTGTACTTCAATTATACCTCTGTAAGATGAGCCAAAAGATTTTAAAAATCATCACTTGCTAAATAGACTTACTACATTTTTATTTGAAATACACTGAGGAACTCACTGTTTAAAGGACCTTTATTGTCATGGGTCAAAAGCAAACAATGCTTTCCTGATTTACTGACTCTATTAAAGTCTAGTTTTTATATACAACAGAGTCTTAAAGTGAAAGCACACTTGTAACAAAGTTGGCTAAGACCATTCACGAAGTGTGTCTGGTGCAGACTAAGCGAGCTTGATGTTGCCACGTTTCAGGTCAGGAATTCTTCTTGCTATTAATAGGAGCCTACGATACTTTAATCATTGCTGAATCCCGGTTTTCTGAATTGGTTTAAAAATGGTGTGGTAGAACTTGGCAGGCAGTCTCTTTGCAAATCAAACTATCGTATTTGTTATGATTTTAGCACATGCTGAGAGGATTATAAGTGTTTATATACTCTCCGTGAGCATCAAATTCAGGTCTTGCCTAACATGCATAGCAAGCAGAGTAAGACAGCAAATCAAATCCCAGAGTCAGATTGACTCGTGGAATTTAAATTGAGATACGGATTTCACTTTAAACCAAAAGGCATACTCAAAGCTACAAGTAGAAAGAAAGGAAAAAAGAAACAGGAAAAAAAAGTTTTTAATTGGAATGTTCAGTTATTCTCAAATTCAATTCAACCTACTTTCAGATGTATTTCAGCCTTTTTTCTAGTTTCTTTGTAAATGATGAGTTTTCTATAAATTATTTTGAGGACACAGATATTTACATAGAGATGATATGATCACGTTAATTTATAAAACATTTTCTCATCCCAGCCTCACATTACTAGTTCTTTCATAAATATTATTTTTTTTAGCTTTGTTGAGTCCTTGTAAGTTTGTGACATGATTTCTTCATTTTTTTAATGTTTATTTTTAAAAGAGAGAGACAAAGCATGAGGTGGGAAGGGACACAGAGAGAGAGGGAGACACAGAATCTGAAGCAGGCTCCAGGCTCCGAGCTGTCAGCACAGGGCCCCACGCGGGGCTCAACCTCATGAACCACAAGATCATGCCCTGAGCCAAGTGGAGCGCTCAATGGACTGTGCCACCCAGGCATTCCTGAGTTCCTCATTTGCGTAATGAGAATGACAGCACTTACCTCACAAGATTATGGGCGGATGTAATGATTAAATGGATGTAGCATACATGAGGTGCTTAGAACAGTTGGTAGCACACAGGAAGCATCCAATGAATGTTAGTTGTTACTCACTTTATTATCGTTCCCTTTTATAGATGAGAACACTGAGGCTCAGGGTGAGTGGTGGCAAAACTCAATCTAGAACATGGAGCAGGCTTGCTCTCGATGCTTTTCACTACTCCACACCACATTCCCCACCCATACATATTTTGTGCATGAAAAGAAGAGTACCAATCGGGAAGAGGCAAAAATAGCTATGTAATTTAAATCTAAAAAGCATGTACAAACTGGGAGTCACAGACCAGCTCCAGGACTCACCCAGTTTAGGCTCCAGGGCAAGTCATCAGTCATTTTTAAAGTCAGCTTCATATAGTGATTTTGAGAAGGAAGATAAAAGGTTTCTGTAAAGGGCTGACTTAGCTTCAAGAGGATGCCGAAATCGCCGGGTGAACTAGCAGAAATTACATTAGCATCCATTCATGCCATTAGCACGAAGAGGGATTTATATTCTCTCTGTAGGAGTATTAAAAAGCACTGCAGCCCATGACAAAAACGCCTGCTTTGGAGGTTAAGTGGGAAGCGAATGGCCCATCAGTTAAGTCAGGATGAGAAAAACTCTGTCGCTAGATAATACCTAGGGGCCTGTGCAATGCACACAGATTTGCAAGGCCTACTGATTTGAACCATGTATCCAAACTAATCAATTCTAAAGTGATACTTATTTATCATTAAAGTTCCACTTGAAGGGGCTTTTAAAAAATATGGTGAAATTAAAAGAGAAAAACCACAGGGGCACCTGGCTGGCTCAGTCAGTAGATTATGCGACTCTTGATCTTGAGGTCATGACTTTAAGTCCCACGTTGGACAAAAAGCTTGCTTTAAAAAATATATATATATTTTTAAAAAAAGATAAAACCACGAGGTGAAAGTTTGTTGGGAAACAGGATATTTAGAGGGTCTCACAGTATCACTCTCACAGGCAACTTACTAATCACAAAGAGAAAAAATGTCCTGTTACGATGGAGAGATCTGGCAGTGACGACGTTAACCAACAGATCAAACTCAGTGGAACGCACAGCACCCACTGCAGATCCTCGCCCAAATGCTTACCCTGAATTTGGCCATGAAGAAATGATACACTTGCCCAGATCGTGGCTCATTCTACAAGACAACTTAGCCTGGCATCTTCGGTGATGAAGAACAGAAAAAGGTGGGTTGCCAAATTAAAAGATACAACAGAGGGGTGCCTGGGCAGCTCAGGAGGTTAAGGATCCAACTTCGACTTCAGCTCAGGTCATGATCTCACGGTTTGTGTGCTCGAGCCCCGCGTCGGGCTCTGTGCTGACAGCTAGCTCAGAGCCTGGAGCCTGTTTCAGATTCTGTGTCTCCCTCTCTCTCTGACCCTCCACTGCTCTCGCTCTTTCTCTCTCTCAGAAATAAATTTTAAAAAATGTTTAAAAATAATAATAAAATAAAATTAAATAAATAAAAGAGACATCATAAACAAATGCACTTGTGAATCTGAGCCAGGGGGTTTTTAAAAAGAGCTATAGGAAACATTTTTCTGAAAGTAGAAACAATTAAAAATGTACTGTTCATTAGAGAAAATTATTTAAGACTAATTCCCTTCATTGTGGTAACAGAACTGTAGTTATGCAACTTACTTTCAAATACTTCAGGGACAGAAAAAAAATGTGATGCCTGGTTCATCTGGCAGGATGGAATAGAGCATGAGATGCTCCAGAGAGGCCAGTCTACCACCACTTGCAGAAAAACCTATGGCGCAGGGGGGCAGGGGGGGGGGGTGGTGCGGGGGAGGATGGGGAGCAGAGAGAAGGTAACATACCTAAGGATGCTTCCCAAGTCCCTTTAGGGGATCTGAGCAGACTAGAGCCAATAGATCAATGGCTACTTTATGAATGTTCTCCATTTCTCTCTTCTCTATCTCCAGGCCCACAAAAGGGGAGCCTAGGAGAAAATGCAATACACAGAGAGATGTGGATTCCTACGCCAGCCTGACCACTGCCCTTGCAGCGTGACCTTGAATAATTCACTTGCCTTCTCTGAAAAGGCTCACTTGCCTTATCTAGAAAAACAGGAGCGCTGGGCTAAAGCAGCTCTTGGATGCGTTCCACGGGCAGTTCAGTCTTACAGACGGTGCAATACCAATATGAAATGTCTATTCCTGGTTTTGTTTTTAAAAAATAGAAAGGTTTTTTTTTCTGATAATAAAATTGATGCATCCTCACCAGAAAAAGGTAGAAAGTATTTTTTAAAAAACACTAATACTGAATCACCTAGAGTTAGAATTACTGTTAGCATCTTTACATTTGTTTAATGTTTCGCTGGACTTTTAGGCACCTGTACACACATTCACATATATATATTTTTTAAATGTGACGTCCCTTGTAACTTGCTGTTTGTAATTTTTGGTTTAGTTAACAATACTATATTCCCTATTACATTCCATCTGATTATATTCCATATGAATAAATTGACGACACCATTATTATTGTCATTGCTGAATGGTACATGATGTACAAGCAATGGTTTATTTCCTACCTGGAAAACATGTAGCTGGTTTCTAATTTTTTGTTCTTCTAAACAATGCTGCAGTAACTACCCCATGTTCATCCTCATTATGCATATAACGTAAAGTCTATAAATCAAGATTTAATCACACAACTCATTCCCCTTTTATGCGGAAGGTTAAAAACTATCTTTTTCAAATGTCAAACAAAGGCTCTCTATAACTGTAGTCTATCGATGACACTGCTGGTCCTGAGGACACAGGGCCCCAAGGAGACCCAGTCCTTGGGAGGCTCTGGAAACATTTGGCCTCTTCAAGGAGGCCACTCAGAAACCTGAGGCTCTGCTTCTGTACAGTCACGATCTGTTCGCGAAGTGTTTTTCAGGCCGCGAGGTCCTGGTGACTCTCTGGGCCCCACGCAGCCGTCGGCCTACGCCGCACGGTTCCGGACTCCAAGTCCAGCCCAGCCTCGCTCCAGAGACTAAAGCGCAGGTCCTGTTTACATTTTGTGCCTCTGAAAACAATGCCGTCACCAAACACACTCCCACCTACCCGTGTTGAATACGATCCAATTTAGACCAAAGTATATTGCCTCCTGCATTGAAAACAGCACTCTTTTTGCAAATTCAAGTATTCACTCCAACACTCCCAAATAATTAACATTCCAGAATAATTTCTATTTTTAAAAAATTTCTGGTGATCAGAAAAGAGTATAAAACGTGTGCCTGGTCACTGCCATTTCTACTTTTCTGACTTATAATTATAACACTGATCTAAATAGGCTTTGCAAATGTTGGAGGAAATATTTGATTTCTTTTTGTAATTATTGTTGTTTCCATGTGTGAGCGATCTCACAAACATGTACCTATGCCCATGGCTAAAATGTAACTGATATGGGATATATTCTGTATCAGATGTATCTTGAGAGAAAGCATTTTATACTTCCTCTTTATACTTTATACTTTATACTTTATCACTCAAGGATATTCCTGGAGATTCACATAATTTTTTTCTTGAAAGGAATTTTTTTTTTTCGTGAAAGAAACTGCCATTGATCATTTCCAGCCCCTAGAGAGGCTGGATTAAGAAGGCTAATTGGCTTGTCCAGGTCACTCGTTCCCAGTCCAGGGTTTTCTTTTCCTCTTGGGTCCTCTTTGTCAGAAAGCCAATAATTAATTTAGATCAAAGATGTGCATTTTACACTCTCCAACAGGCAGATCCTACATGATTTTAGTCATTAATGCATTCAAAGTAAACTAAAAGAAGTAACTGAATGAACTTAAAACCTATTTAAAATACTGTACAGATGACTTGTCTACTCCTTTAGCATGATGAGGCAACAGGTCAGGTTTAAAGGTGGGTCTGATAAGAGCCAAAAACATATTTGGAGGACAATCTATAGACAAGTTTCAAATTTTGAGAAGTATTTAAGATGTCCAGGCAGCCGTAAGTGAAGGTTTCCAAGTTTGGGCCAGAGGGGGAGGTCGTCACTGAGAACCGATGGGTCATTCCAGGGAAAAGCAGGAAACATAGAAAGGCAGCAGCACATGGCCCAGGTGCAACCTTAAAGCAAATACCCACATTAAAGAAGGGAAAAGTGGCGTGAAAACTATCTTCATGGGGTGACCACCACCCCTGAACACATGCATGACCCCTAGCCTTTTGCTTCTGAACACATGGAAATATTTAGTCACCATACCAAACTGCACGCTATTAACACATCCCCATGCAAGTTGTTTAACGGCTCCTTTTGCTCATAAAGTACGTTCACATCAATAGGTACCATCTCCCTGACGGATGTGCTGTCAGCGAGTTGGAAAAGTTGCCTTGTAAACCATCAGGGGACTTATTTATAAAATCCAACAGGAACTGGAGGAAAGAGGGAGATCACTTAATTTCGCTCTAACTTCTGCTACTGTAAAGACTTTATCCTGTTAGGTAGGCATGTGTGTCATATGCAAAATACATAAACAAAATATTGGGGGGGGGGAGACTTCCCTTCCACCTCCTTTTCAAACTGGCAGTGACAACTTGTACTGAAACTTGCTGTCTATAAATGGTGAAGACTGAAACCTTAGTTGGGTGGAATTTAAAGTGAACACCCAATGAGCCAGGCAAATTATCAGCCTACCACCAACACCCCTGTTGGTGGTGTTAGAAACCAAATTCACAGTCCTAATTCAAAAATGTGCCTCTTTAATTAAAGTCAGGCTTTCCCAGTCTTCTCACTGGTGGGAACAAGTAATATTAGGTTTCCAATATATCACACACACCGGCAAGATTCAGGCAGGTTCATTAACCAGAAAGGGAACTGTCATGTGCTCCTTTCTACAAACCACTAGTTACCATCTTTGCCCTGATTCTGGAATACAGATCACTTTACTACTTTCTGCAAAACTTTTCAATGCGTTATTCTAAACACAGCTACCAGTCACTCACACCAGCTGTGGACCCACAGCAACTCTCCCTGTTAAAATATACAAGATCGTATCAGTTAGACCATCCTAAACAAGATAATTACTGTGGCGGGAAATAAAAATCAGATTAAGTGGGATTTTCTGACACAGGAGACCCTTTCAAGCTTTTGTCTGGCAGAGGGATCAGGGTGGAGGAAGGGAGAGGGGTGCCTACATCCCAATTTCTCTCTGCAGTTTTAACTCCACTATCTCAAGCTTCTTCCATTCTCACTTTCAGTGTTTATTTCAGTCCATTTTAATTCTATGCCTTGGTTAGACCCCCATTCCTAACATTTTTTTAGAGTCTTGTTTATCAGTGCTATGAATTGTGAGCTGTATCAGTTTGTTTACTTAAGGATTAGCTGTTAGGGGCAGGGAGAAATATTAGTTCAACTGGAGTCAAAGAACCTGCAGCCACAAGAAAAATAAATCAGAGAAAGACAGAGAAACTGGAAAATGGGGGATCATTTCACTGTGAGTCCTGGTGGGGTTTTTCCCAGCGACTGTAAGGACAGGCAAAAAGATCTTAACAGATCAGATCTTAACACACTCCAACCAACAGATTTGGACTTTTTAAAATTATTAATTTTATCAACTGCTAAGAAGGTAGCAAGAGAATAAGTGGATAGAAGAATAAAATGCGGGATAATTTTTTTTTCTTTATCCCCCCCCAACACACACACACAGCACTGGCATTAGCTCTGTGTACACCATATGTATAGTCACTTACCATGACTAATGGGAATAATGTACTACATTTCATAATACTGAGCTCTTTGGCAATTTGGGAAAAAAAAACTCATAACTAGATGACTATACTTCCTCTCTAAAACTACAGATCACAACAAGCCCTAAAGAAAAAATAATTTAAGAAAAAAGAAATACCTTTCTAGAGATGCAAAGAAACTTTTCAGAATGCTAAGAACCCTCCCTCTCTCCTTCCCTGTTTTGAGTAAACACTTAATCCTCTCAGATATTTTCTGCTGAATGCTTGTCCTACGTGCAGCATAAGATTGTGTTCAAAATTTTCAAAATTCCTTCTACAAGTGTATCCTTGTTTTCTCTAAAAATGGACTCAAACTGATGTTAAAAACTGGCACAGATGTTAGAAATTCCATCCTCTTTCCAGAAAAGGACCAAGTGTAAGTGTGAGGTAATGTCCGTTTTGGGCAAATTCTTATTTCCTCCCCGATCCTGGATGTAACTGTCAGCATGTCCATCAAAGTGACTGGACATCACACACAACTTGCCGACACGCTGCTCCCTAAGAGTTACCTGGAGATCCTTCCAAATGCAAAATGTCTGTAAAATTATCTGCAAATAGAATAGCGACTTATAACATTTCCTGTACTGAATCAGGGGCACCTTTCCTCTGAAAACAGTCAGCCAGGGTCCTAACACTATGCAGAAGACTATATAAACTTTAGAAACCAAAGCTGGATTTATGCATGTAGGGAACACTAGTTATCAAATGCTAAACCAAAACCTTTTCTATTTTTATAATTGATTTTTAGTCATCGCTTATCAAAATAATCTGGAAAGGAAAGAAAATAACTCATCTGTACTCAAATGTACAAACTGATGTCATGCATTAAAAAGTAAGTAATATTTTGCTGCAAGTCAAGTAATTTAGGAAAACTGCGTACGTGTTCACCTCACAGAAGGTGTGCGTGCTTCTTTGGTTAATTTTCGCCATGATTAGTGACACGATATAGTTGCATCTGACAGTGGACTTCAATATTTCACACAGAATTCACAGACCCTGTTTCCATTGGGAAGAAGGTTTTCAAATTTGCAACCTAAACTTTAACTCCCGTTGTTCACCCAGGTTAATAAATAACTTCTTGTAAATCAAGAACGAGGTTTGATTTGAAAGCACAAAATTAACACATAAAACACTTTTGGAAATAAAATGTTGTGAATGATTAAGGGATGAGTCCTTGTAAAACCTTCACCAACACACAGCAGTCAATGTTGTCTTCTCCTAATATGGAGAATATACATATCTTAAGTCGTCAAATTATTCTGACTTCCTAAACTCATCCTAAATCGTCTAAGTTGTTATCTATATTTTTTATTTATAAAGCCCCAATGGTTTAACATAATGTTTCTTTACATTTTATGCAATACTGTCTCTGCATTGGCCAACTTTGAGAATGCAAGTTTAAAACAAAGATCTTACGAGATACTAGTTGTGTGTCTAAACATGGATGATGATGTTTACAGGTGATGCCAATATGGGCCAGGAGTCAGGGATTAATATGAGCAGAAAGGTCATGGGCAATCCTTGACTGAAGCTAAGAATGCAGTAATAAGAAAACTAAATACACCTGACTAGAACAAAAGCATGCTACAGAAATTAACTTTCATTGCAATCGTCCTGAGTACCGAGTCCCGCTTCCATAAAACAAGTATCAAAATCAGTCTCATTATTCAACGTCACACCTCATGTCTTCAGCTACTTATAGAAACAACATTTCTCTTAAGACCAAATATGACACACATGAAGAGGAACAGGCTTTTATTATGATCATGACTATCAGTGTACCAAAGTCCTTGACTTTATCCAAAACGCAAGCTGATATAAATGAAAATCACCAAACACAGACATTAGAAGTAAAAAAAAAAAAATTATTGTAATCCTTACATGCTATGCACACAAATAACATTGATATGATCTTCATCATTATGAAAGAGCTCAAAACTTCTCCTCTTTCAAATTACATAATGACCCCACTAGAATACCTAGAATAAACAAAGGTTCCCCAATAAAATGTATTTAATAGGCCATCCACTAGAAGAAGTTCATCCGAAGCTCTAGCTCACAAAATTTTCAGTCAAGACGTGGGCAACCGCTTTTGCGGAGGAGGGCAATCTCCCCACTGCGTTTTCTCAAAGATGGCTGATGCAAACGGCCCCTCATAACTACATAAAAATGGTTGCTCAGATTAAATTATGCAAACGTAGTTTCAAAATAACCTGCTCAAGTTTCAGCGCATTAAAGATGGACCTGCAAAGCATTTGCCATGTTATACCTGGTTTCAGCGCAATTTCAGTGGGTTCTGAGGGGAGCAAACCTCAAATCATCCTTATTAAAAAAAGTTTTTGAAACCTAAGCACGTAAACATCCATTCCCATGGGCACAATCACCAGCCTTGAACCTGGCCCCTTGAACACTAATCTGTCACCAATGCAAAACAAGGCAGGGCCATTAGGCTCTTGAAGTTCCCATCCTGGACTGTTAGCAGAAGGAGGTCACCTTTGAAAAGTTCTTATCTCTTACAGTAACATATTTCAGAGATAGAATTTTCCAGGGTAAATCAGACACCGATCTACAAAGATATTTCTGTGAACATAAAATTCCTAGTTTTTTGTCCCATTTAAGTGATAGGAAAACACACGGTGATTACAATACCAAAGCAAACTCAATAAATCTAATGCGTAGCCTAATCTCAAGCCACAAGACATTTCTGGTAATAAGCACATTAGATGTTTTCCAATTAATAACTGGTCAATTAGTTATTTTTTTTTTTTTTAGTAAACGAACTTTTGCTTTAAACATCTCTTTCTCTGTTGGTTTATATTTATAGTAAGAACTAAAGATAAATTGTAAGTAATGATGTACCTAAACTGTCAATCACATTTAGTTAAATCCTAGCTGAAATAATTTGCACAAAAGGAACAAAAATAGTGTAACTCATTTTCATGTTCAAGTAGTTACCATCTTGTTAGTAGTTGAAAGTCAGATAAAATCTAATTAAAGCAAAAAGTTGTCACGAATGGAACTTTAGGATTCCACCAGGCAGAAAAGGGGAACCATTTTGTTCTGAAATATGAGACCAGCGTCTTCTGCTGTCAAACTTGAATTTTCACTATTCTTCCTAAAGTCAATCTTTCAAACAATTATTAAAATGCCATTTACTTCCCCTTGCGCCCCATCGCTGGTTATTTCTCTCACTGCATTTTCACAGGTTTGTGTAACTCAAAGCATCAACACAGCAGCGCCCGCTCTGTTCCACAAGGTTGACTTCTCTGTACGTCGGAGCCTCTCTCCCGAATCGTCAGATCGTCAGTTTCACTCATCACTCGGACTCCTCTACATTTTTTAAACCCGTCTTGACTTCAGGACAAGCTGAGGAAAGCCTCCAGGAGGATAAAGACCCTTCAAACAAACCAACATTCTAGGCCTTCAACTGTCCAACAAAATCTCGAAAGAACTAATAAAATCTCCGCGTTCTGCTGTTGCGCCCCCAACGGCTGGGCTTTACAGACCTTCTCTGAGCCCGGGGGCCACCCCAACCTACTCACCAGTTGTAAGATTCGCACAGCACCCGCATCGCAAGATGGTAACATTCATGCAAAACGGTGGCGTGGCTACGCGCTCTTCTCAAGGGCCTTCTTGAAAAGCGTCAACACTTCTTTCAGGGCAAAACAAAACGTGTTGTTTACAAACCCTCACCATCCTTTCCACCCAGTGCCACCGCGGACTACTCCAGGGGCACCATGATGGGCGGCTGCTCGGTGGCGGCATTTTCCTTACACACCCTCACCGGCGCGCACACACTCACGCACGGCTCCCCGCACACTCCAGCGGCCTCTTGGGACCACAGGGATGAACTAGAGTCTCTGGGCCATTTCCCCCCAACTTGAGCTATTTTCGTTCAAAACATCCAGGAACGCCCCTGAATATAAAAAAAAAAGGATAAGGAAAAACAAACCTATTCCCCCCCCAGATAACTGGCTTCCCTATCCCCAACCTCAGGAACAGCCGGAATGACCCCGACTCTGCGCAGAGAGAGGACACGGAAACTTCCAGCGCGAGGCGGCCGCGCGGAGTTGAGCGGCGACGAGGGAGATGCAGCCACAGCGCGCCCGGGTCCCCGCTCCCCTTCCCTCCTCTTACTTCTGGATGATCTGCGGCAGGCCGGCCGGGGGCGGCGGCGGCGGCGGCATCCCTCGCGGGCCTGTGGGCGCGGGGGCCGCGGGGGGCGCGGGAGCACCCGGCACGCTGCGGGCATCTCTGTCGGGCTGCTCCGGGCCGCTGGGATCCGCGTCCTGGCTCATGGCTGCGGCCAGCACCATGGGAGGCGAGGCCGGCCCCGGGCTCCAGGCGACAGAGCGCGCGCAAAGGGCGGCCCCGGGGCACGGGCGCTCACTGGCCGGGGTCCCCGTGCCCAGTCCCCTTGTCCTTCCCGGTGGCGCGGGGAGGAGACGCGAGGGGCGGGGAGGAGGCAGTCGCGCGGCGCCGCCTCCTCCGCCTCCTCCGCCTCCGCCCGCGGCTCGCGGCAGCCCAGCAGGGCCACGCGGGGGCGGGGGCGGGGGGCGTCTCCCGGTCCCGCAGGAGCCGCTCGGCCCCCGGGAGCGGCCAGGTGAGCCGCGGAGCTCTGCGCTGGACCCCCGAGCGCGGCGCGCGCCGACCGCCCCCGTGCGCCCTCAGGACCCCCGGCCCGGCTCTCCGCAGCGCAGCGCTACCGCGTGAGGCGGCGAGACGCACCCCGGCCGTTCGCGGGCCGCCGCGCTCTCGCCTCCGCCCGGAGCTCGGCCGCCTCGGGGTTGTCCCCGGGGACCGCGCGCGCTGCCTCGCGCGCCCCTGCCAAGCCGGCCGGACGGAGCGCGCCCGGGGCGTCCGCGCGCATCGCCAGGGCGGAGTGAGCGGGGCTTGGCACCTTCCGGCGCCTGGAGCCCTGCCAGCGACACCCTCGTCCGAAGGGCCCCACACCCGGACCCACCCCCAGTGCGGTGGGACGTCGAACCTCGGGTCTTAGAGGACCAGGCCCGAGGGCTCTCCACAGGGGCAGTTCCAGCTGCTGATTTCAGGGGTCTCCAGAAGCAGCCGGTGGGGCCGCCGTGGTTTCTCTTCATTTTTTCCCCGCTACGATCCCGGGAGCGCGGAGACAAAACCAAGTACACGTTTTATTCTTGTTATTCATGGAGGAGATCTCAGCAGAAATGTGAAGGATGAAAAGGAGAGAGTTCGCCGACGTCGCGCCGCTCCCATCGCTGCCTCTGTGGCTCTGGTCGCTGTCCCAGCGCCCGTGTGCACCAGTTCACCTGCACACGCCAGCTCACGGCCGAGGAGCGGGCGTCTGCGCTGAGGAGCCACCCTCAAGGTGCAGCTGGATGTGCTGGCCCGCGAGTTGCAGGTCTGGGGAGGCATCTAGGAGCTGGGCAAAGCTCGTAGAGAAGTTATCCAGCAGATCCTTGGCCGTGCGTTGGGCGCACTAGCTTTCTAAATCCTGAAATTGGCCGCCCAGAGGAAGCAAAGAAAAAGCATCCCTTGGGTGCCTTGGAAGCCAGAGCGAAGGCCAGAGTGCCCCATGGCCTGGAAAGAAGTTTGCCGTGGGGGGGTGGGGTCTCAAAAGCCCACGCGTCCTCCTCCCACAGCCACGTGAAGGAACATTCTGGGGATGGGTTCCCTGGAACGTGGCAACTAACGGGATTCCATGAAAGATGCTTTCTTCTCTCCCCAGACTGTGAGTTTCTGTCAACTTTCCCCCGCAGGCTCAGGAAACAGCCTCCCTTGATTTCTGTCCTCCTACCTAGATCTTTACCCTCCCCCCTCTCCTACACATAAAAATGTTCTGTCCAGTCCCTCCCTCCCTTCCTCCCTTCCTTCCTTCCTCTCCCTCCTTCTTCTTACAAATAAAATGGTATGTCAATTCCTTGTATTAAAAAAGATAATTACAGTTCACAATTCAGAAAATGAGTCTTACTAAAAACCTAGATACTGAGGCATTGATTGTTGTTCCCATTCTACAAATGAAAAGGCATCAGGGTGATTTGCCCAACCATACACGGCTAGTAAGTGGCCATCCCAAAAAGAGTCTGCTGAGGCTGAGCCTTTAGTTCATCATCTCTATCACTAGAGTACTTGACTATAGTTTCCATAAAACTCCTCCAGCCTCTCCACTCCTCCACTACCCTCCCCTACCCCGACTCCCCCACACAGGGCTCTGGTTGAGGGAATTGCCTGAAATTAACATTGCAGCTCTTCCAGAAACTAACGTTAAAACTTTCCATATGCTTGCATTAAAATTTGCCTCTGAGGGGCACCCGGGTGGCTCAGTCCATTAAGCTTCTGACTTCAGCTCGGGTCATAATCTCACAGTCAGTGAGTTGGAGCCCCGCATCGGGCTCTGTGCTGACCACTCAGAGCCTGGAGCCTGCTTCACATCCTGTGTTTCCCTCTCTCTCTGCTCCTCCCCCTCTTGCACTCTGTCTCTCAAAAATGAATAAAAGTTTAAAAAATTTTCCCTCTGAAAATCCTCAAAACAGATCTCAAACTTCCGGAAGCTGAGTGCCTAGGTGTCACACTATTGATATACCTATATCCATCCCTATAACACTTCTACTGGCACACAAGAGAGAGAGAGAGGATGAGAGAGACCATATTATATGAATGCAGCTCTCTACATCTCAAAAATAATGCCTTAGCATAAGTGACAAAATAATAACAATGGATAAATGTAAGTATTCATTGGGTTTTTCTTTGCACTTTTTTCTGTAAATTTGAAATTTTCAGAATAAAAAATTATAATTACTAATTCACAGATTGTTTTCAGAAATCCCATTTATAGCTTAATATTTGCAATTTATGTGTTACGTAATAACTGAAATTTACATGGAAGCAGATACAAATGGAGAGGGAAACACTGCAGCAGAAACCCGAAGCTTGTTCGTGTTTTACCTCAAATCCCCACAAAATGCTGTCCAGGATAATAGCAAACAAGTATACTAAGCAGTTCCAATGAAAAATGTTGTTTAACTTATGTTTTCTCGCTTCTTTCCAGAAAGAATGACAGAGACCCCCAGCTGGGGGGGTGCAGCCATTTAAGACACGGCAGTACCCTTGATTTTGTGCCCTCCCCAGCCCCACCCCGCCGGGGAGTGCTTCACAGTTACCAAAGTGAGAAAAAGGCTGTGTGAGTCACCTTGACAAATGGGGAGCATGACTGGGAGGTAACATTTCTCTTTGTTCCACTGCCGGAAGCATCCTGTCTGTCCTGAGCTACCAGTAAACTAGGATCAGACAGTGAGACTTTTGCTGTCTATGAATATACTGAACATTTAATAGGAGTCAGCCGCTAAGTGCTTTCATAGATACTTACTTCATACTTGCAATAGCCCATGAGGTCACTACTGTTATCCATGTTTTGGAATTGAGAAAACTGAGGCTCAGAGGCTGCAAGAACTTGCCCGAGGTCACCTGGCTTTTAAGGGTCAAAAACAGGACCGCAGTTCGGTGATCTGGTCGCAGACCTCTCTCTGCTGCCTCAGTGACAGACATGGAGATGAAATTCCACCTTGTCTTCTTTTGCTGTGATCTTGCCTGTATCTTCCAGTGAATGTAAAATGCCACCTGCATGTGGCTCAACTCTGCCCAGCATATTTACCCAAATCAGTAAAATAATAGGAGGGATCCAAGCTGACATCTTACAAGCAAGGAAATTCAGAGAAATTAAACAACTGGGCAAGGTAGTAGGGAGACAAGGGAATTGGAACCCAGGTCTCCGTTACTTACTAGGGTCATTCTCAGACTTGCCACAGACTCTACCTTGCTTCCTAATATGAATTAAGTGTTTACTGGGTTCCAGACACTAGTTCTAGGAGCTTGTTGGTATTGCATTTCATTTAGTATCACCATTTTGTAGACAGAGAGCTTAATGAGCCTGTGTCCAAGGTCACTGGGATAATAAACAGTGGGGAGCTAAGCTTCAAACCCTGGTCTAGCTCCCTGCAACCTCCTGACTCTCTGTTCAAAGGGGAACCAGCCCAATTCTCAGCGGTGATTGTAAACATTCATCTCTGCCGATGAGATCACTTAATAGGTACTGCTATTCCACATGTGCATATTATTACTGTTGTTTTTTAATAACAGTTTACTTACTGTATTGTAAAGTTTGATCATTTTCACCCAGTGCTGGTGAATCTGGAGAACACAGACATTCTCATACACTATGGGTGAAAATGTCAGTTGCTACAACCTCTTTGGAAGTGAGTTGGCAGTGTCTATTAAAATTGCACAAACAAACCGACTTAGTTACTTTTCCAGGAATTTATCCTATGTGTTTATATGTAGCAACAACCAAAGCCCCATATACAAGGGAGTTTATCCTGACATTGTTCATAATAGCAAAAGCTAGAAATAACCATAGTGCCAAGCAGTGGGGAACTGGTTACATCAAGAGTGGTTCCTACATGCAAGGGAATACAATGTAGACCTTAAAAAGTAGGGGACAAATCTGTACAGGCTCCCAGGGAGAAATTTCCAAGATGTGATACTAAGTAGAAAATGTAAGCTCCTCAATAGTATGATTCAATATATGTAAAATCAAAGATCATAAAATATTTAATGAAAATCTTACAAGAAATATATTAATAATAGTTATAACCTCTCCGGCCACCTGGGTGGCTCAGTTGGTTAAGCACCCAACTTCAGCTCAGGTTATGATGTCACAATTTGTGGGTTTGAGCCCCACGTCAGGCTCTGTGCTGACAGCTCAGAGCCTGAAGCCGTCTTCAGATTCTGTGTTTCCCCCTCTCTCTGCCCCTCCCCCGCTCATGCTCTCTCTCTCTCTTTCAAAAATGAATAAACATTAAAATAAAAATTTTTAAATAGTAATAATCTCTACAAATTGGGATGGGGCAAGAACTTTATCCTTTTGTGGGTTTTTTTTACATTTTTTAAAAATGCTTTATTTCTGAGAGAGAGACAGCGTCAGCACAGAGCCCAATGCGGGGCTCGAACCCACAAACTGTGAGATCAGGACCTGAGCCGAAGTCGGACTCTCAACCGAATGAGCCACCCAGGTGCCCCTCCTTTTGTGATTTTTTTATGTTGCCTGAATATTTGAAATACCATTTTATTGCAGTATACATATCGTTTGAAAATTTTTTACTATAAACCTGTGTTTTTTTAATTAACTAACTACAAAACAATTATTTCTTCAACTAGTAATTCTTAACAACACTTAGCACATTGGTAGGATATTTATTTCTAAAGCAAAAATTCGTCTAGAAAAATAAAGAAACACATTGGACAATGTATTGTCCAGAGCAGCCTTTGATATCCTAACAACCCAGTAGAGATAGTTGAATAGTTAACTTATAAGTTGTCAGCAGTCATGTTGCTACAGTTGCAATTTACTAGTTTGACAATTATGGATAAACAATCAGCCTATCAAGGTGAGTCACAACATAGTAATTGTTATCTGGGGGTTAATGATAAGTTACTGCTTTTTTGAGTATTACTCTATGCCAGGCTGTCTTAAGTACATGCTCTTTCTCATTTAATCCTTACAATCACTTTACCACGTGGTTGTTTTTGTGTCCATTTAAAAAATGGAGTTCAGCCACCTGGCCAGCTATTAAGTGGAGGTGCTGCAGATCGAACCCCAGTCCTCATTATCCCTGGGATGGAACTTTTTTTTTTCAATGTTTTATTTATTTCTAGGAGAGAGAGACAGCGTGAGCAGGGGAGGGTCAGAGAGAGAGAGAGTCACAGACTGAAACAGGCTCCAGGCTCTGAGCTGGCAGTTAGCACAGAGCCCGACGCGGGGCTCGAACCCACAAACCGCGAGATCGAACCCACAAACCATGAGATCATGACCTAAGCGAAAGTTGGAAAGTCGGACGCTTAACCGACTAAGCCACCCAGGCGCCCCAGAACTTTTAACTACTCTGCAAGGTGGCATGGTGCGTCTTGGTATAATGGGCTTTTGAGACCAGAAGTGCCTCTGCTAAATCCTGGCTGGCTATCTCCAAAATCTGTCTCCAACATCTCTCTCTTTCATCTTCCATTTCTCCATATGATCTGGATTCTCTTCTCCATCCCCCTGAGGGGATCTATATATAGAGATATATATTTATCTATATAGTGACCCTTTTCTCAGAGGAATGGCATAATCTTGAACTCCTTGAAATCCCTGGATATGTTTTCAAACAATCATAAAATAAAATCCTGTGCCGGCTTCACTAAGGATTGCCTCTCTGAAAACCCAGGAGAGGCAGCGGCTGAAGGATGCTGTTTAAAAATAATATGGTTACTCATGGAACTGGATGCACATTTGAATTTGAAGGAGACAGTCAGGGAACTTTAGCTGAGGAAAAGTGAGGACATGACCCATGAGGTTCTTTTCTGCCTAACGACTCACAGAGAAGGTCCCTCATTGGCTGCGAGGAAAGGCTTAGCCTCCATCTTTCTGGTGGTGGATTTAGCATCTAGGCCCCTTGTTTTCTAATGAGCTGCGCAGGTGTTGTATTATAATCACGGTAGCAGGTGCCTGGGAATCCAGAAAATCTAGGTTCTGGACCACGAGATGTATCGATTATTCCCAAACAGGAAAGCAGTTCTCCCAAACCAAGAGTGACATCAGCATTTTTGCCCTGATCCCAGGTGGCTTGAGCTCTGTCCTTCTACCACTTGTCCAGTACCTGGCGAAAAACCTACAACTGTGGTTTGAGTCCAGAATCCCAGCGAGCTGAAAGCAGGCTAGGCCAGGGTTACGTGGACATCACTTCTGGAAAAGAATTTTGAGCTGTGCTTTGAAGGATCCAGAAAATGGCTTCATCCCCTTTACTATTTCTAAGAGAAAGCAGCAGGATATAAGAAGGGGTGTTATAAGTCGCAGCTGACTTTGGGGGGGGGATGGGAAATGATGGCGGTATGAGATGAATGTGGGAGAAATGTTAGCTGGTGGCTAATTGCATTATTTAAGTTCCATGGGGCTCCACACCCCCCTTGGAGACCCAGGATCTACACAGTGAGCTTAATCCCTGGGGAATGTCACTGTCATTCAGAGGCTGGTACTGTGACTCCCGGCCCCAGCCAAGCAAAACAGCCCTTCTCAGAGTCAGGGGATTCCTTCATCAAGCCCCTCCCCCCCAGTCACCTCCTCTGTCTTCTCTTATCACCGGGGCTATCTGTCTGTCAGACCAGTTGGTCGTCAGGGAATAAACATCTCAGGCTCTTTGCCCACCGGTTCAGGGATCAGGTGACCATTATGGAAGGCAATACCAGAGGCCTTTGCATGCCAGCGTGACGCCAGGAACAGTGAGAGCCCGTGATGTGCTGACCTCACTGAGTGGGCACCCTTGCAGCTGGCCGGGAGCTGGTGGACTAGTGCCACTCCCTGATGTGGCACCTTTGATCATCCCAGGGCTACCCCGTGCAGGAGACCCTGTGGAGCCCCTCCCAGCATGGAGTCTCCATGAGAGAAAAGCTGGATTAGAAAACCAGACCCGGGATCTGACGTTAGGCAAGTAACTTTACCTTCCCGAGCTCCAGTGTTTCCCTCTGAAAACTGAGAGTAATAGTGCCCACTTGGTAAGGTTACTGCGAGGATTAAATATAAAGCACTTAAGAGATTGGTAAGAGGACTTACACTTTCAGCTATACAATGAATAGGTCTTGGAGCACCCGGATGGCTCAGTGAGTAGAGCGTGCAACTCTTCATCTTGGGGTCATGAGCGCCAGCCCCATGATGGATGTAGAGTTTACTTTAAAAAAAAAAAAGGGGGGGGGGCGCCTGGGTGGCTTAGTCGGTTAAGCGTCCGACTTTCGCTTAGGTCATGATCTCGCGGTTCGTGGGTTCGAGCCCCGCGTCGGGCTCTGCGTTGACTGCCAGCTCAGAGCCTGGAGCCTGTTTCAGTCTGTGACTCCCTCTCTCTCTGACCCTCCCCTGCTCACGCTGTCTCTCTCTCTCTCTCTAAAACATTAAAAATTAAAAAAAAAAAGAGGAATGGGTCTGGGGCTCTAATGTAAAACATGGTGACAAGAGCTGATAACACAAAGATGAGTCTGTGAAGTGGTGGATGTGGGGATTCCAACCAGATGGTGGAACTCTTTCACAATGCATACATACATCAGATCATACCGTGTCTTACATGCCTTACAATTTATATGTCAGTTATACCTCAATAAAGCTGGATTTTTTAAAAAATGTAAAGCGCAAAGGCCAGTGTTACCTGGCCTATGAATGGGGCTTAGCAAGCTGTTGTTGCCTGGTTTTAACGTAATGATGACTGAACTTTCCACTGGGGCATCAGTGATCACAATACACAGTCTTCTCTTGAAAGGGGGAGGGTGATCTGAGTCAGGATGGCAGTCACCTTCTGCCTATAAAAGCCCCAGGGTGAAAGGATAGACTTGTAGGAACCATCTGGAAGGGAAGCAGGGGAAAGGGAGTATTGTCAGAGCACACTGTCGGGAACCCGTAGACCTGGCCTTGGGTCCTGGCTCTGCTTCTTGCTGGCCAGGGACTTTGACCTTGCTTCCTGAGCTCTCCACCCTCCCTTTTCTCAGCCATGAAATGGGGATAACAAATTGTTCCTTCTTTTGTTGCGAGGCTGAGCACAAGGCTGGCCCAGAGTCATCTCAGTACAAGTGGCTGTGATGACGACCTGCTTGGTCACAGAACACCAGGCAGCTCAGAAAATTCGAATCCAGTAAGAAGAGGGCCCCCAAGAGAGTGCAGGGGTGAGGGGTGTGGCTTGGTTTGGTCTTTGGAGGTGGGGGATTTATTGGGGATGGAGGGTTGCTGGGGGGTTGCCTGCTCCTTGGAACGTTTCACTGAGGAATGTCACTTCTGATGATTTGAAGAATCCCGAAGAAGGCCTGTTGGGACTGGGGAGGGATAGGGTTTCCCCTATCACATGTCTGCTTCACTCTGTTCCTCTGTCCCCAGAGAAGAGCAAAAGTGCCTGTCTAAAATGTCTAAGGGAGTGTTATGCGTTGAGTGGCGTCCCCTAAAAAGATCTGGTGAAGCCTTAACTCCTGGCATCTGTGAATGCGACTTTCTTTGGAAATAGGGCTTTTGCAGATACAGTCAAGTTAGGTCATTAGGTGGCCCTCGTCCAATATGACTGGTGTCTTACAAGAAGAAGCCAACTTAGACATAGATTGCACAAGGAGGAGGCCGCCACGTGGCCACGTGACCCAGCTGCAAGTCCAGGAGCCCTGAGCACGGGCAGCCAGTCCCGCAAGCTAACAAGGGTTCTCCCCTCCACGTCTCAGATAACCCTGCCCACACCTGGATTTCCGGCCGCTGGCCCAGAACCTGGGGGATAGATTTCCGTTGTTTTAAGCCATCTAGTTTGTGGTGCTTTGTTATAACAACCCAAGGAAACTAATACGGGGAAGCCAGGGACTGGGGGGGAGGGAAGAGCCGAGGGATGGTGTTCCCTTGATCTGAGAAGCCAGGAAACCAGATCAAGGACTGCACAGCCAGAGGAGCCTCAGAGGGCTGAGCTCAGTTCCAACTCCCGGGCCACAGAGGCAGGCAAGCTGTTTGGATGAAGTGACAGTAGGAGACAGGAGAGATGTCTGCACAAGGATGTTGGCTCTGACGATCTGGAAATCTGGGGTGGTGGTTTTAGTTCCGCTATTGGTTTGTCTGTAGCAGTATCATTAGGGACACTCTATTGCCTGACTCTGTTACCTAGCTACTGTGTGCCTCAGTTTCCTCACAAGGAGGTTCATAGGTTGTTGTGAGAGTCGTAATGCTGTATGTGCGACACACACTATGTCTTCAGAATTCATCTGTGGAATGAATAATTTATGTGAGTGTTTAGCACCATGTCTGCCAAAGTTAGGCTCCCCGGGAAACAGACTCTGAGACAGAGGTGGGTAGGGCTGGTTGTGCTGCTCCAGAAATGGATACTTGTGGAAGCAAAGAAAAGCAATCAGGGTTGGGCAGAAAGAGAAGGGGTCTGTGATTAAATCTCCATTGAGACCTCAGCCAAGCCCATGGAAATTCTGCAATGGGGGTGACCCTTCAGAAGTGGCAAAATGGCTCTCAGCATTTCCACATCAATACCCACTTGCCCGGCCCAATCAGACCTAACAGAAAAGTGAGTGCACCTCACCCAGTGGTCCTAACAAAATCCTTATTACATTTGGTTGGCTCTGACTGGGTCATGTTCCTATGTACGAATCCATCTATGGCCGGAAAATGTGATGCTCTCATTAGCCAAGCCAGAGCCACATGCTCATCCCTGGCGCCAGAAGCCCATCAATGCCACCTGAAGCATGAGGGTTGAAAATTGGAGAGTCTGGGGATGCCTGGTTGGCTTAGTCAGAAGAGCATGCCACTCTCAATCTTGGCATCAGGAGTTCAAGCCCCATGTTGGGTGTAGAAATGAGAGGGAGGGAGGGAGGGCAGAAGGAAGGAGGGAGGGAGCGAGGGAAGGAAGGAAGAGAGAGGAAAGAAGGAAGGAAGAAAAAGGAAGGAAGAGAGGGAGTGAGGGAGGAAGGGAGGAAATCAGAGCATGTATGACTCCCTTAGTGGAAGATCTAAGGACGGCAAGAATGAGTGAATGCTGGACGGTGAAAGCCTGACAAACATCTATCTATTCTTTAACTGGAAAGGATGGTATACAAACAGCTTTCATTATGACCGGTGCCTACTGAGAATGAATACTGTGATATGGAATGCAACATGCATTTCAGGGTGTTTGACGCAGAGGAAAGTATTCAAAACATGTTTGCTAAAAAAATTTAAATAAATATGCCAACTAAACAGGGGGAAAGAAAGCATCCACTGGGTGATCCTCAAGCTGTTTTAAATCTTAGCCCTAGAGAGGCTTCTGAGATGTTGGATTGTTGTGTTTCTTATCTGGATGGTGGTTTTGTGGATGTGTTGTAGAAATTCAACAAGTTACACATTTATGATTTGTGTCTCTTTCTGCATTGGTTATACCTTAATAAAGTTTCTTCAAAAGGTAAAAAAAAAGAAAAAGAAAATTTCACATAGTCTGTGGCACAGATAATAAGACAGCATTCTTAAAATAAATAAAATGAAGTAAATAAGATGGCATTCTTTCCTCATGTTCTAGTCTTTTCTTTCTGTCCATAATCTTGGACAAGTTACAGCCTCTCCATTGCTGGCTGTTCATTAAGAACAGTTTCATCAAGGATGATTTTTTATGATAACTGAGTGTTCCTAAAACCTACTTGCCATCAACAATTCAGATTTAGTTTTTAAGAGTGTGTCATGGGGGCGCCTGGGTGGCTTAGTCGGTTAAGCGTCCGACTTTCGCTTGGGTCATGATCTCGCGGTTCGGGAGTCTCCCGCGTCGGGCTCTGTGCTGACTGCCAGCTCAGAGCCTGAGCCTGTTTCACTGACTCCTCTTCTGACCTGTCTCTCTCTCCTCCTGGAAATAAATAAAACATTAAAAAAAAAAAAGAGTATGTCATGAAGTTCATTTCAATGTGAGTTTTTTCTTTTTTTAATTAAAAAAAGTGTTTATTTTTATTTTTTATTTTTGAGAATTAGAGAGACAGAGCACAAGTGGGGGAGGGCAGAGAGAGTAAGGGAGACAGAAGCAGGCTCTAGGCTCTGAGATGTCCCCACAGAGCCCAACACGAGGCTTGAACCTGTGTACCATGAGATCATGACCTGAGCCGAAGTCAGAAGCTCAACCAACAGAGCCACTCAGGTGCCCCAACGCCAGATTTTCCATGTATATTTCAAAGTAAGCTTCAAGGATTCAGATAACCATTTTTTGTTTTGTTTTTGCTAAGCTAGTTGAAAATAAGTGGTGGGCACCATAGCAGTTCATCCCTAAATACCAAGTATTCCCAAAGCACAATGATAATTTTCTCTATAACCACAATATCAAGACATGCAAGAAATGTAACACTGATATAATAATATAGTATTATTTTCTCTAGGTACGCAAATGTTCCCAGTTGCCTAGATAATGTTGTTTATATTTTCTTTTTTGTTTAAATCTATCATGCACATTTTATGTATTGTATTTGTTTTTCTCCTTAGTCTGCTTTACTCTACAATACTTTTCACACCTTTTTTTTTTTTGTCATTTATAACATTGACAATTTTGAAGAGTCTAGGATTTACAGAATTTATATTCCTTTTTTTTTAAAGTTTATTTATTTATTTTGAGAGAGAGCAAATAACCTAGGGAGGGGCAGAAAGAGAGGAAGAGAGAGAATCCCAAGCAGGCTCCATGCTGTTAGCACAGAACCTGATGCCAGACTCGATCCCATGAACCCTGAGATCATACCCTGAGCCTCAATCAAGAGTCAGTTGCTCAACCAATTGAGCCCCCAGATGCCCTGCAGAATTAATATTTTATATTCTGGATTTTTCTTATCATTTTCTCATTACTAGCTTCAGCTTAAAATACTTTAACAATAAGACTACACAGGTGATATTTGTATATTTTCCATTCTTCACACAAGGCGGCCCATCATGCCAGTTTGGTCATGCCAACTTGGCGATGCGAAGTTGTCTCCCTTGATTGAAGCAGATCTCATCTCTTTCCCTTTGTTAGAAATCATCTTTGGCCTGACACTTCAAGACCATGTAAGTGTCCTATTCCTCAATAATCATTCACCTGCGGTTTTAGCATCCACTCATGATCATTGCCAGAACCAGCTATATATAAGGGTTTTCTAATTGAATCAACTCATCTCCATTTATTAGATGATCACTTTTGTAAAGAAAGAACATACCCTGTGTTCCCCTGTCTTTTTCTTCTCTCTTCTCTTTCCCTCCCTGCCCCCTTCCTTTCTCTTTCATGTGCATGTAATATCTACATACTTACTTTCCTTTTCACAAAAAGGTATTTAAGGGCTGCCATATACCTCTTTAAAAAATTGTCTGTTTGTCCATTTTTATATTGCCCCCATTTATATTTTATATTCTTTCCCCTCAATTTTAAGTCCTCTTCACATATTAGAGAAATTAAGATCTTTATCTCTGATATAGGTGGTGAATATCTCCACCTAGTCCAGTATCTCTGTTCTGATTTTGCTATTATATTTTTTTGCCATGCTAATGTCTCTTTTATTTATTTTTTTTGCAGAGAAATTCATCAGTCTTTTCTTCTGTTACATATATTTTGAGTCTGTGTTAGAGCTTAAAAAGTTCCCCCACACTGAGAATATATTTTAAATTCTCCTGTTTTCTTCCACTACTTGCATGACTTTCTTTTTTACACTGAGACCTCTGATCAGTTTGGAGTTTATTCTGGTATAGAGGGTGAGGCATGGATCCAATTTTATCTTTCTCCAAGTGGCCAACCAGTTGCCCCTTATTAAAATAACCAGCTTTTCCTCTGTGGTTTAAGATGTTATCTTTATCATATGCTAAATTTCCATATGCACTTAGGTCTATTCCTGAACTTTCTATTTTATCCTAACAGTCTGTTTATTCAGTTACCAGTTTTAATGATAGATTCTTTATAATATTATTTATTGCTTGACAAACCTAGTTTCTCACAGCTCTTCTTTTTTGGGTTTTTTTATAGCTATGCTTGTGTGTTTAGTTCTCATATGAGTTCTGGAAACAATTCCTTTAGGGAGAAAAATGGGTCTTTTTATTAGGATCGTGTTAACATTATAGACTAACTTGATGAGAATTATATCTTAATGATGTTGAACTATCCGTCAAAGAACAAAGGATGCCTTTTGTTTGGTTCAAGTCTCCTTTTACGCCTTTTGGGAGTGGTTTAAAGTTTTCCTCAGAGAGGTTTCGACAATTTTAGCAGTAGTAAATAAAACACTTGACACTCCAGCAGATCAAAGCACAAGTTTTATTACGGAAAAACTGATACTAGAAGAGAGAACAGAGCCAGGCAAATCACCACGTTGACACCAGCTGCCAGCTTCCCAGCCCAGAGGGATGGGAGACCTGGAGCCAGATGGAGAAACAGCCAGGACAGAAGGTAGCACCCAGGACATCTCTCCTGGGACTAGTCACCACCCTGCTGATACCTGGGCTTGTAACGCCCTCGGGATTCCCGGTTACTTATGTAGCTGGCTACTTTCAGAGCCAAGCCTACCTCTTATACACTGTCTTCTCATCTGTGGCAGTATAATTCATGTTCTAGATGCCTAGGACCACAATATCAGGTAAATAACTCCCTCACAAGCTGTGTTGGAATGTCCACGTCATTCACATATTAGTTTATTCCTAGTTTCTGCTTTTTTTTTTCTATAATAAATCAAGGTTTCTCTTTCATTATTTCCTCTAACTGGCTATTGTTCACATAAATATAAACATATTTGCACAGTTGTATCTATACTTTATTCATCTCCATAAAAATGTACATATTCTACAGAATTATTTGGCTTGTGTTAGTTTTATCATTAAAACTTTAGAGTTTTCCAATTGTATGATCATGTCACCTACAAATAGAGATAGTTTTATTTTTTTAATGTTGAATCTTATGCTTCTGTTCGTTTTCTCTTGTCGAGTTGCATTGGTTAATATCTCTGATATTAAGTTAAATAGCAGTGGACATACTGGCCATCCTCCCCTTGTTCCTGACCTCACGTGCTTATTCATTAAATAAGATGCTGTCTTTAAGAATGAAATATACTTTCTGAATATATACATTTATTATATTAAAATTAATTCATTAATTCTTGTTTTTAATGTTTTGATTATGAATATTTAGTCAGAAGGTTTGTAATATCTATAATATATAATTTTCTCATGAATTTATTATTATGGTAAATTATATTAATGAACAATATCAAAGCATACTTGTATTACTGGAATAAATCCCACTTGATTATGATATGTTTTGGGGGAAGAGGATTGCTTGGGTTTTTTATAGGTTTTTCTATTATTTTTAAAAAAAATTTTAAATGTTTTATGTATTTTTGAGAGAGAGAGCAGGGGAGGGTCAGAGGGAGAGGGAGATACAGAATATTTATTTATTTTTAAGTTTATTTAAGCAGTCTCTATACCCAATGTGGGGCTTTAACATTGTTTCAGTAAAAAGTTCAAGTGCACGTTTAGGGCTGTTTTAAGAAATATGTACACTTTGGCTTTCATTATTACATCAGATGAAAAAAGCAATTCAAAGAATGGTTTTCAGAGGAACTTGGGTGATGCAGTTGGTTAAGCATCCAACTTTGGCTCAGGTCATGGTCTCACAGTTTGTGGGTTTGAGCCCTACATTGGGCTCTGTGCTGACAGCTCAGAACCTGAAGCCTGCTTTGGATTCTGTGTCTCCCTGTCTCTCTGCCCCTCCCCTGCTCATGCTCTATCTTCTCAAAGATGAATAAATGCTATAAATAAATAAATAAATAAATAAATAAATAAAACAAAAAACCCAAAGAATAGTTTTCATCTCTTACTATAATTAACAACAAAACCAAGTAGAAAAATAAAAGAATGTATTTTATTTTTGTTAAGTTAATGTACATATGTAATCTCTACACCCATTGTGGGGCTCGAACTCGTGACCCCTAAATCAAGAGTTAGCCAGACAGACAGGTGCCCCAAGAGAATGTATTTTATTTTATTTACTTATTTATTTATTTGGGAGAGAAAGAGAGTGTGTGCACACACATGCGAGGGAAGGGCAGAGGGAGAGACAGAGAGAGAGAGAGAGAGAAAATCCAAAAACAGGCTCCACAGAGCCCAGAGCTCAACAGGTCAGTGTTGTGGGGCAGCGGGAGCCTGCAAGGCGCAAGGGGGGGTTCAAGCCCATGACCCTGGGATCATGACCTGAGCCAAAATCAAGAATCGGACACTCAGCCGAGCCACCCAGGTGCCCTGAGAGTGTATTTTAAGAGTATTTGATGAGACTTCTTTTGTTTAACTTTTCTATCTTTACTATGGACAATTTTGATAAATTGTATTTTCTAGAAAATTGTGAATTGTATCTACATCTTCAAGTCTATTCACAAAAATAGTGCAAAATAGTCTTATTTTTAAAAGTCCCTCCCTTGAGGACAGCACTTGTTGGGATTCTAACAATAAATAATATTCATTAAATAAATAAATAAACAAACATTTTTTTTAATAAATAAAATAAAATCCCCTCTTTCCCAGTGGTTATTTTGTTCCCATCACTTATTTTGTGTGTTTTGCCTTCTTCCTTTTTTTCATTAGGTAAACTCATGGTTTATGTATTTCGTTGTGTTTTTCAAGGAACCAGCATGTGGATATGTTTACTATTTCCTCTATTTTTCTACTTTTTTTTTAAACTCATTAATCTCTGCTTTAACAGTTCCTCTTTTGGCACGATGGAATAAGCCTGCTGTAGCCTATTTGACTCATAAAAGTAGACAGGGAGCAGGGTCTTGGCCCAGAGGAGTCTCATTCACAGATGGTGAGAGAGTAAGCCTAACAGAGATTCAGGGGCTTGCCACCTCAGTGAATTGATAAGGATCCAGTGGTCTGGGGCCCTCCCAGGACATCCCCTCCAAAGTAACAGATAAATTATTGTCTTGTATCATCCACCATGAAAATGAAACACAACGCTTGCTTGCCCTCTTTGAGTCCTGCTGGCAGCGTATTTATTCTACACTTGGGCTACTGCTCTGATCCATTCATGTGTCAGGTGACACATAAGGCTGCCAGGTTCATTTTGTTTTGTGTTTTTAAGATATTATTTTGTAAGTAATCTCTACACCCAGAGGGCAGCTCGAACTCATGACCCCGAGATCAAGAGTCGCACACTCTACTGACTGAGCCCAGTCAGGTACCCCAGGGCTGCCAGTTTTGAAGGCACTGAGATGAGGGAAGGATTCTGCAATAGGTCCAGCTTGTGGGGCAATCACCCTGTTGCTTGGGCCACATGGTGCAGGAGACCCTATGGTGCTAGAGGGGTTTATGGAAGGAAAAGATACTGTGCAGAATTTATTATAAGCCACAGTCAGAGAATCACAATACACACACCTGAATTCTGGAGCAAGCCGTGACATGCACCGCAGAGAACAGCACACCATATGAAAAATACCTAAGCCCTGGTAGAGACAGAGCCTCTGATCTGGCTGACCATGGAATATCAAGTGACTATGTAGCAGAAATGCTATATTATATTTCTACTCATGTGTAACAAATTATCACAAATGTAACAGCTTAGAGGAACACAAATTTGTTAGCTCATAAACGGGTAGGTCAGAAGTCCAGAGTGACTCAGATGGGTTCTCCTTTTAGGGTATACAAGGCCAAACTCAAGATGTTGGTCTGGCTGAGTTCTGTTTTTAAAAAAAATTGGGGGAGGGTTACCCAAAGCAATCTATGCATCCAATGCAATCCCAATCAAAATTGCACCAGCATTCTTCTCAAAACTAAAACAAACTATCCTAAAATTTCTATGGAACCACAAAAGACCCCGAATAGCCAAAGTAATATTGAAGAAGAAAACCAAAACGGGAGGCATCACCATCCCAGACTTTAGCCTCTACCACAAAGCTGTCATCATCAAGACAGTATGGTATTGGCACAAAAACAGACACATAGACCAATGGAATAGAATAGAGAACTCAGAACTGGACCCAAAAGTGTACAGCCAACTAATCTTTGACAAAGCGGGAAAGAGTATCCAATGGAAAAAAGACAGTCTCTTTCACAGATGGTGCTGGGAGAACTGGACAGCATCATGCAGAAAAATGAAACTAGATCACTTTCTCACACCATACACAAAAATAAACTCAAAATGGATAAAGGACCTGAACATGAGACAGGAAACCATCAAAACCCTAAAGGAGAGAGCAGGAAACAACCTCCTTGACCTCAACCGCAGCCATTTCTTACTTGACACATCCCCAAAGGCAAGGGAATCAAGAGCAAAAATAAATGATTGGGACCGCATCAAGATTAAAAGCTTCTGCACGGCAAAGGAAACAATCCATAAAACTAATAGGCAGCCAATGGAATGGTGAAAGATAGTTACAAATGACATATCAGATAAAGGGCTAGTATCCAAAATCTATAAGGAACTCCCCAAACTCCACACCCGAAAAATAAATAATCCAGTGAAGAAATGGGTAGAAGACATGAACAGACACTTCTCCAAAGAGGACATCCAGATGGCCAACAGACACATGAACGATGCTCAGCATCGGTCCTCATCAGGGAAATACAAATCAAAACCACACTGAGATACCACCTCACGCCAGTCAGAGTGGCTAAAATGAGCCAATCAGAGAACTCTAGATGCTGGCGAGGATGTGGAGAAACGGGCACCCTCCTCCACTGTTGGTGGGAATGTAAACTGGTGCAGCCCCTCTGGAAAACAGTGTGGAGATTCCTCAAAAAATTAATAATAGGACTCTCCTAGGACCCAGCAATAGCGCTGCTAGGAATGTACCCATGGGATACAGGAGTGCTGATGCATAGGGGCACATGGACCCCAATGTTCATAGCAGCACTCTCAACAATAGCCAAATCATGGAAACAGCCTAAATGTCCATCAACTGACAAATGGATCAAGAAGATGTGGTTTATCTATACCATGGAATACTACATGGCAATGAGAAACAATGAAATCTGGCCATGTGTAGCAACATGGATGGACCTTGAGGGTGTTATGCTGAGCGAAATAAGTCAGGCAGAGAAGGACAGATACCATATGTTTACACATTTAGGAGGAACTTAATGGAGGACCGTGGGGGAGAAGAAGGGGGGAAATAGTGGGGGAGAGGGAGGGAGGCAAACTATGAGAGACTCTTGAATGCTGAGAACAAACTGAGGACTGATGGAGGTGAGGGGGAGGGGAAGGGGGGTGATGGGCATGGAGGAGGGCACTTGAGGGGATGAGCACTGGGTGTTATATGGAAACCAACTTGACAATAAACTATTAGAATTTTTTGAGAGATTGAGAGAGAGAGAGGGGGTAAGTGAGCGAGGGAGTCAGGGAGGGGCAGAAAGAGAATCTTTTTTTTTCCTTTTTTTAAAAATTTTTTAAAATTTATTTCTAGGAGAGAGAGAGAGTGTGTGTGAGCAGGGGAGGGTCAGAGAGAGAGGGAGTCACAGACTGTGCTGGCAGTCAGCACAGAGCCCGACGCGGGGCTCGAACCCACGAACCGCGAGATCATGACCTAAGTGAAAGTCGGACGCTTAACCGACTAAGCCACCCAGGCGCCCCTGTTTTGTTTTGTTTTTAACATTTTTTTACATTTTAACATTTATTATTTTTATTAAATTTTTAAAATTTTTTAATGCTTTATTTATCTCTGAGAGAGTGAGAGAGACAGTGTGAGCAGGGGAGAGTCAGAGAGAGAGGGAGATACAGAATCTGAAACAGGCTCCAGGCTCTAAGCTGGCAGTCAGCAAAGAGCCCGATGCAAGGCTCAAACCCACGAACCATGAGATCATGACCTGAGCCAAAGCTGGATGCTTAACTGACTGAGCTATCTAGGTGTGTCCAAATTTTTAAATATTTATTTAGTTTTGAGAAATAATGCTCACAAGCATGAGTGGGGAAGAGGCAGAGAGAGAGAGGGAGACACAGGATCCCAAGCAGGCTCCGGGCTCTGAGCTGTCAGCACAGGGTCCTACACAGGGCTCGAACTCACGAACCACAAGATCATGACCTGAGCCAAAGCCGGACACTTAACCGACTGAGCCACCCAGGCACCCCCGTAGGACTGTATTTGTTGGCTGTCCGGCAGAAGGCTCCCTCAGCATGTGAAGGTCACTGCCTTCCTTCTCATGCGGCCCCCACCATCCTCAAGCCAGCAGTCCATCAAATTCCTCATTTTTCAAATCTCTCTCATTTTTTCTTTTGCTATCAGCCAGATAAATCTCCCCATTTTGAAAGGCTCATGTCATGAGGTCAGACCCATCTGAATAATCATATTTTATGGTCAAATATGCTACATAACATAACAATCACTGGAGGCATATCTCGTCATAGTCACCTACTCACATAAAGATTCTCATTCCAGGGATTAGGGCAGGATATCTGGGGAGCCATTTTGGAAATGGTCCCTACCACCGCTGCCCGTCACGAATTGGGTTATCTCAAACCCACGAGTCCCAAGCTCAGGCAGATCTGCCGGAAATCCACGGCAGGACGGAAGCAGTGCAACACGTGCTGGCACAGGCACGCCAGAGGACACAAGCAAGCTGCGCTGTGGGACCCGCAGTACGTGTCCACGGCCACAGGGAAAGGTCCTCTATGACCAGCTGACTCAGAAGGCAAAGGCCTCATAGATGGGTCATTTGGTACACGACACCAAAAATGAACTGCCGCATGTGCTCCACTTGGGCGCAGCCCTGTGAGAGAGGTGTGCGGACATCCTCCCAACGGGGAGAGCTTCGAGGGGTATATGCGGTCATCCACTCTGTGCAGAAACAGAGGTAGCCCAAGATAAGCCTGTGCACAGGTTCACGGGCAATGATGAGTGAGCTGGCTGATTTGTCAGGGTCCTGGGAAGTGGAAGGATGAAATATCGGACACAAGGGGGTTTAGGGTAGAAGCGCGTGGATGAGGCTGTGGAAGTGGGCATTAAGTGTGAAGATTACTGCATCATACGAAACCCCCCACTCCCACCTCCTGAAAGCATTCACCATGGAAGAGGCACTGAACAGCCAAGTACCCAGAATGACTTGGGGGATTGAGATCAGTCAGCCTCTGCCATCAGCCACCCCAGTGCTGTCCAGTGAGTGTGTCCATGAAGTATCCAGAGTTCCAGGGGTGGAAGTCATTTATGAAGCCCCCAGCACACGTTCCCAGTCATTGAAACTGATCTAGCCACTACACTGCTAAATATCCAATGTGCCAACAACAGAGACCAAAGCTGAGCCCCTGATATTCTACCATCCCTCAAAGAGAACAATCACAGGTAAGCAAATTATCTTTATGGCCACTAATTGATTACCACAGATGATGAGGGTCAGTTGCAGCTCTAAGACCAGTTTCAGCTGTGTGGTCTGTAGTTTGTCTCACTAACCTTTCTCTTGCAAGTTTTTCTCCAAAAGAAACTACCAAAGTCCTGAAGGAGCTGCTCCAAGATGGGATGAGTGAAACTGGCCAGGAGCGGACCACAGTGATGTCAAATGTCACAGGATTACAACTGAGCCAGTGGTTCTTCTCTCTCTCTGTTTCTCTTTCTGCAGGATTGTGGATGATCATCTCATGCTCAGATGCTCGGTCTCAGGCTGTGGTGTTTTGCAGAAATCAGTGATTTTTCAGAATGTTGGAAGGTGCCCACAGTTGGCACTAGTGTGTTTTTTGGTCACTTCAAAGCACCGATGGACAGTCCTTTGCTTTTCCACACCAGAGTAAGCTCAGGAATGCTTTGCTTCATTCTAGGTGAGGCTGCCTGCAAATATAGACCCTTTCCTCTGCTGCCTTATTGCCAATTATATTAAATACAGTATATGACAAGACTTTATTAATACTGTACTGTAGTCAACATCCATGTGAGCATATACAATGGCCCCCATGCAGAAGAAGATTCCATTGAGTCAATAGACAGCAGTGATTCCATTCCATTAGTGATAATGAAAGCCATCCTACAAAACAACCGTCCTCTCTCGTCCCCCTCACACCAGCCATGAAGGTTTTCAAAGGTAAGTACAGCTTAATTTGTTTACTTTTCATTATATTTTGTATTTTTCTTATTATTTTGTATTATATTACAATATTGTAATCAGTTTATTTGAATATTTTTGGGTTGTGAGATGAATCATCTGAGTTTCATTATTTCTAATGGGGAAATTCACTTTGATATACAAGAGCTTTGGATTACAAGCATGTTTCCAGAACAAATTATGCTCATAAACCAAGGTTTTACTCTACCTCCATTTTTACTCTGGCTAACAGGAAGCTCAGAGCCCCAGCTGAGTAATCACATCAACTACTTTACATTGCCTTGAATTCCCATTCCATAGTACCTATTTTTAAGTCACATTGGAATGTGTTTATTTTAAGCCACCTCAAGCCCTCTATTAAAAGGGGCAGGGTATATATATCTACACTAAAAACAATAACCCACCTTTACAGTAAAACTAGTACACTCTGATTGCTTTTATCATGCTAAGCAGTATACTTCTGTGATTAGAGAATTTGCTCCTCCTGTTTATTATCGGGCTGAGCTTGAGCAAGTTACCTAACCTCTATGATGTAGTTACGACCTAAAAACCATGAAGCTACCAATACTACCTCCTAGGGTTATTGTGAAGATCAATGAAATAACATTTATAAAAAGCCTGACACATGAAGATGCTCAGGTAATGACAGCTGTCAAAACAGGCATCAACACCAGCACCATCGTCCTTGTCATCAACAAGGATGATAGAGACATGAACAATGAATTGAGAATGAATGTTGCTGTTTTGGGCCCCTTTGGCCAAGAGAATGACAAACAAGACTTTGATAAAGTTACCATGGGATGAAAATAGTTTGGGGCTCCAAATCATAAAGTATAAGAGCCCCTGGAAACCCCTGAATTTACAAGCTCCATTAAAGGGCCATGAGTGGTTGATGTCTGGTGGCCATCACTGATTTTGCAGATCAGTGCAAAATGGTGGCCATTCAACATATTCTAGTCTTCCTGGAGTGATGGGCCTTGGCCTTAACCGGCAGCTGTTCTGACATGTGTGGGGTGGGCTTGGCTCCCTGCTCTGAGCTACCATTGTATCTGCACTTCCCGCATCACCACCCGGCCTGTGATCGCCTCTTGTGGACTACATCTCCCACAAGGCTGTGGGATGCTCTATGGAGGTAGGGTTTTGTCTCCTTCACCATTGTATCCCCTGGATCTAGCCAACACCTGACAACCTGGGAAGTGCCAATTAAATGTTTGTTCAATAAATGAATGAGTAATGCCTCCTCCCCACCAGCTCTTTTAATCATCATACCTAATGGGGAGAGAAAAGAATTAAGTAAATTAGGAAACATTAGTATGTAGCAATTAAAAACAATAATCATGAACATCATGTGGAAAGTTAGGAAAATAAGTATGTGAGAATGTGAAGTGATAGACGAGTTAAATTCCTTTCGGTCTCCCCTGGAAAATGAGGTTATTACCATCTCTTATAATGGTGTGTTCTGATGCTTAAATGAGACAGAATAGGTAAAATGTTTTGCACAGTGCCATCCATGAGCATGTATTTGACTAATGGTAGTATTTTTGTTGTTATCATTTACAATAATAGTAAAAGAGAAAATAGTATGAAAATAATTATTTTAGGCTGATTATGTATAACTAATCAAACAACAAATTTCAACCATTTCTTTTAATATAACTAAATATGTTTTCTATAATTTCAAAAATTTTGTGATTAAAGTAACAGAAACCTGGGTTTACTACCAGATCTCCAAGCCTATATTAATAAAGTATAAATAAGTATTTTGCCCTATTTGCTTTATAGGGTTTCAGTGAATTAAATGAATTTCCAAATGTGCAAATGCCTTGAATCTAGTCACCTACCTTTTCCAGTTCTTTCTCTCTTCCTTTAATGTTCCCCTCTGGTGTCATTGTGAAGGGTGTCCTGACCGCAACGGAGACCCTGAACAAGAAAGGAGAGTAATTCAAATAAAAATCCAAGTTGGCCATGACTTTGGGGTCAGGGTGGCCAAAGCTGGAGGGGAGCCAGTGTGTGGCTCCCCTATAGAGAGGCCCACAGGAGAACCTAGGAATGACTGCCAAAGGGAGACAATACCACAGTCTGGGTCCTGAGTTTGGAAGGGCTTCAGAAAATGACATCAAGACTCAGGAACATTGAAAAAAATGCTAGAGGTGAGCAGCCTCTGATCCACCCCTGGACTCACCTGGGGCATCCTACGCTGCTTAAATTAACTCAGCTTCCCAACCTCTCATACCTAAGTCTCTGAGGGCCCCCAGACTATTATTACTACTGGCCTTTTGGATCTGACTGACAGAGGCAATTGACTCTATGAGCCCCACTGCCCCAGGCTGAGAAACACATATGGCTGTGTCCTCCCTACTTCCCTCGAGTTACACCAGAGCCCTAGCAACTGGTCAGCACAGGAAGTTGATTCCTGTTACTGGATTTGTCACTTTCTGACACCAGAATAGCACACATGTTCTGGCCTCTGCATAGTCTACTGACCGCTTCTGAGAAACACAGAAATCAGATTAAGGGGCCACTCCTACTTAACATAAACAGTCACATGTATTTGGAGTCCTTTTGTTTTAAAAGTCAGGCAGCCTCCTTTGCACCTGTTGGCAGAGTATCAGCTTGCTTTGTGTCATTCATGGTACAGGGGAGAATCAATCAAAGCTTCAATTACAAAGTCAACAACATCTGGGGAGCCCTGACAGGCACTTTCACTTAATCCTCACAAAAACTCTGCAAGGAAGGTATTATTATGCTCCCCCCCCCAACCTGCCTTTTTTTTTTTAAACAAGGGAACTGGGTCTCAGAGAAATTTAGAAACCTAAACAAGGTCACATAGAAGAGTTAGGATTCAAAGCTGGTACTCTAGCCTGCTAAGAGCCTGGCTCTTTCTACTACACCAGAATTTAGACACAGAATGTTGGACTTTATTTTCTTAATTCTTTTCCTTTTTCTTTTTCTTTTTTTTTTTTCCGTCAAGTAAGCTCTATGCCCAACATGGGGCTTGAACTCTTGACCCCAAGATCAAGAGTCTCATGCTCCACTGACTAAGCCAGCCAGGTGCTCCAAGAATGTTGGATTTTAAGTGATCACTCTATAAATTTAATATTTCTAAGACACCACTCTTGCTCCAGGCACATTAGAATAGATGAAATATTTTAAAAATTAAATTTTTGCTCAAAAGCACAATGAACATCTCCATGGACTACTCAAAGTGAGTCTGAAAACCAACATTTTAAGCATATGAAAAAGTCTTACCCTAAGAAAGAAAGCTAATAAAATCAAGGAATAAGGAGAAAAATTTAAGACAGAGTAAATGAAAATAATAGGATTGTCTGATGTAAATTTTCAAATGACATGTTTAAATGGCATTTTTCTCACTGTGTTGGATCGAGTGGTGCATGGTTTCAGTTTGTCCCATTCACAGTGATGTTCATTTTGATCACTTGATTAAGACGGCACCTGGCCATCTTCTTTCTGGTACGTCACTCCCATCCCTTTGTCACCAAGAATTTTGCAGGGAAGCCAGTGGGACGCCCACTGCATTTGTGCAGATGAGAGTTTATGGTGGCTTCAACTGGAATAATGACACAATGGAAGAGGAGGGGACATATGTCATGAAACTCAGCACAGAAAACTCCTATCTAAGCCCTGGTAGTTGTTTGGATCTGAGGAATGAGAGAGAGGGAGAAGCTAATCACTATAAACATTCTGATGTGAGCAGCGGGGTGATGGAGGTGGGGATGGCGCACGGGACGGAGACCAGGCAGGGACGACAGAAAGCTCAGTCTATATGATGTAGGTTCTCATTTTCAATTTGAGAGTCATTACCTTATTTTAAATTTATTCTTAATTTATTTTTGAATAGGTAATATATTGGTGTTGTAGGAAAACATTAAGAATATATAGAGTTTTGGGGAGCGCCTGGGTGGCTCAGTCAGTTAAGTGTCCGACTCTGGATTTCAGCTGAGAATCACTCACTGTTCGTGAGTCTGAGCCCTGCATCGGGCTCTGTGCTGATGGAGGAGTGTCTGGTAGGGATTCTCTCTCTCCTTACCTCTATACCCCTCCCCAACTTGTGTGTCCTCCCTCCTTCAAAATAAATAAATAAACCTAAAAAAAAGAAAAAGAATAGAACATTTAGAAAATAAACACACACACACACACACACTTATAAATAATCCATGAGTCAAAGTATAGATCACAAGGGGAATAAGAATATATTTAGACCTGAGTGAAAATAAAAGCACCACACATCAAAATTTGTGGGATACAGTTAAAGTGGTGCTTAGAGGGATATTTATAACTTAATGCTCATGTTAGGAAAAAAAGAAAGATCTAAAATCAGTTATTTAAGCTTCCATCTTAAGAACCTACTAAAATAAGATCAAGGTAAATAAATAGAAGGAAGAAAATAATAAAGCCAAGAGCAAAAATCAAATAAGAAATGGACAAGTGGGTAAAATTCAATTAAGACAAAAACTACTACTTTGAAAGGTTCAATAAAATTGGTAAAATTCTAGCTAGAATAGAGAGGATACAAATTATCAACGTTAGAAATGAAAGAGAAGATATCACTACAGATGTTCAGACACTGAAAGGATAACAAAGAAACACTGCTGGTGACCTATGGTGACCATAATTATCATGGAGCAGTGAGTAATGTATGGAACTATTGAAACACAGTGTTGTACATCTGGAACTAATATTTTCTGCCAACCATACTTCAAACACTTAAAAAAACACATTATAAGCAATGTAACAATTTATGACAATAAGTTGACAATATCCATGAAAACAGATAAATTCCATTATAGACACAAACTGCTGATTCAAGAAGAAATAGAATATGTAAATAATCCTTTATCTATTAAAGAATTTGAATTCTTTTTTTAATACTTTTTTTTTGAGAAAGAGTGAGAGCAGGGGAGGGGCAGAGAGAGAGGGAAGCGCAGAATCTAAAGCAGGCTCCAGGCTCTGAGATGTCAGCACAGAACCCAATGTGGGGCTTGAATTCAGGAACAGTGAGATCATGACCTGAGCCAAAGTTGGACCCTAACTGACTGAGCCATCCAGGCGCCCGTAAAGAATTTGCATTCATAATTAGACATCTTCCACAAAAGAAACTTCAAGTTGAGATGGCTTCAAGCTGACATTACTCCGATGCCAAAATCAAAAGAGACCTTCCAAGAAAAGAAAACTACAGACAAATATCCCTCCTGAATATAGATGCAAACACCCTTAACCATGCTCTGAAAGTTCTAGTAAGTTTGATAAGCAAGAAAAAGAAAGGCGTAGAAATTGGAAATTTTAAAAAGTAGAATTATTCAGAGAATAATTATTCAGAGAATGTGTTTAGAAAATCATAAGGAATCTACCCAAAAGCTACTAGAAGTAATGACCACAGGACACAGGTTAACAAACGAAAATCAACTGTATTTGTATATACAGGCAAAAAAATTTTAGAAAATGAAATTCTAGGGGCTCCTGGCTGGCTCAGTTGGAAAAACATGTGACTCTTGGTCTCCGGGTCATGAGTTCAAGTCCATGTTGGATGTAAAGATTACTAAAAAAAACAAACTAAAAAAAATGAAATTCTAAAAATAGCATTTGCAATAGTTTTGAAAACATAATACACTTAGTGATAAATTTAGTGAGATATGTGCAAGACTAGTACATGGATTACTTATAAAGATTGCTGAGAAAAATTAAAGATCTAAATAAATGAAGAGATCTATGAAATTCATGAATCAGAAAACTCAATATTCTTTTTTAATTAAAAAATATTTTTATAACATTTATGCATTTTTGAGAGACAGAGAATGATTGGGGAGGGGCAGAGAGAAAGGGAGACACAGAATCCAAAGCAGACTGCAGAGCCCAGCTCGGGCCTCAGACTCACACACTGCAAGATCATGACCTGAGCTGAAGTTGGACGTGTAAGCAGCTGAGTCACCCAGGTGCCCCAATTCAATATTTTTTTTAAAAAATATATATTTATTTTGAGAGAGAGAGAGTGAGCATGTGTGCTCTCACACGAGTTGAGGAGGGGCAGAAAGTGAAGGAGGGAGAGAATCCCAACCAGGCTCCATGCTGTCAGCATGGAGACTGGAGTTAACACAGGGCTCCATCCCATGAACCGTGAGAGCATGACCTGAATCAAAATCAAGAGTTGGACGCTTAACTGACTGAGCCACCCAGGTGCCCCAGAAGACTCAATATTCTTAAGATGTCAATTATCCCCAACTGATCTATAGATTCATTTTCATTCCAATGAAATTTCTAGCAGATTTTTTTTGGTAGAAATTTCCATTCTGATTGTAAATTTTATATAGAAATTAAAAGGACTCAGAATAGACAAAAACAATTTTAACAAAAGAACAAACTCAGAGGACCAACACTAGAGATTTCAAGAGCTACTGTTTAGTGGCAATAATCATGACAAGAGGTGTTGGCCTAAGGATAGCTATATAGACCAGTGGGTGAGGACACAGTGAGAAATAGGCCCATACATCTATGGTCAATTATTTCAGTGGTGCCAAGATAATACAGGGAAAATACAGTATTTTTTAACACATGGTGCCAGATCAACAGGAGGCTGTGTGAAAAAAATAAACCTTGACCTTCACTTCATATCCTATGTAAAAATTAATTCAAAATGAGTCACATACTTAAGTGCAATTGCTGACTACAAAACTTCAAATGGAAAATATGGGAAAATCTGCACAAATTTTAAAAATTGGTAAATTAGAATTCATTTAACTGAAAACCTCAGCCTTGCTTTAAAAGAAACCAGTAAGAGAGGCACCTGGCTGGCTCTGTCGGTACAGCATGTGACTCTTGATCTCAGGATTCTTAAGTTTCAACCCCATATTGGGTGTAGAGATCATTTCAAAATAAAATATTAAAAGAAAAAAATTTTAAAATAATTTCTAGAAAAGGTAAATCTAATATATAGTGACAGAAAGCAGATCAGTGATTCCCTGGGACCAAGGTTTGGAGAATCAACTACAAAGAGGCCTTGGAGAATTCTCTGGAGATGATAAAAAATATTCATTTCTCTGAAGTATAGAACTATGAGTAGAACTGCGAGCCATAGAGAGTGGTTCCTGTTTTAGTTTTGTGGGATCATCGGGCCTTTTTCCAGAATGGCTGTGCCAATTACACTTCCACCAGCACATGGGAGAATCTCAGCTGTGATCCGTCCTCACCAACACTGGGTATTGTGAATTCTTTGCATTTTAGCCAAAATGTGTAGTGGTAACTCCTTAAATGATTTTAATGTTGGGGCACCTGGGTGGCTAAGTCGGTTAAGTGTCCGACTCTAAGTTTCAGCTCAGGTCATGATCTCACAGTTTGTGGGTTCAAGCCCCATATCAGGCTCTGACGGTGTGGAGCCTGCTTGGGATTCTCCCTCTCTCTCTCTCTCTCTCTGCCCCTCTTGCACTTGCTCTGTCTCTGTCTCTCAAAAATAAATAAACTTAAAAAAATTTTTAAATGATTTTAATGTTACATTTCCTGAAGACTTTTCAGTGGTGTGTTGACTCTGAATACAATACAAAGATTGTTGAAGTCTTTTGCCTAGTTTAAAAATTAAATTTGAGTTGTCTTTTTTCTGATTATATTATAGAATTTCTTTGTATATTGGAATTGAGCCATTTATTGAACATAAATATCAGTATCTTCCCTTGCTGAGCCACACACTAAATATCAGTATATCTTAAATTTGTATTATTCCTTTTGTAAGTGAGATTCAGTGTCTTTTCATATACTTAAGGTCTATTTGTACTTCTCTTTTCTGGGAATAGTCTTCATCACTCGCCCATTCTAAAATTAGGTTTTGTCATTTTCTTTTAAGTGACTATGAGATTTTTATATATTGTGGAGATTGGCCTTTGGCCTTATTACCAGTAGCAATTTTTCCCTTAGCTTGTCATTTTCTTTGGCTTTGCCTATGGTGTATTTTTTGGCCATGCAGGCTTTTTTTTATTATTGTTAATGCAAGTGATTTTTTTTAATAAAGTTGCTGTAGGTGAGTTTTGTTTTTCTTTCTTTTTTTTTTCTTTTCTTAAGCTTATTTATTTATTTGGCAGGGAGAAACGGGGGAGAGAATCCCAAGGTCCCAGGGAAGCTCTGTGTGGTCAGCACAGAGCCCGATGTGGGGCTGGAACTCACAAACCATGAGATCATGACCTGAGTTGAAATCAAGAGTTGGATGTTTACCTGCCTGAGCCACCCAGGTGCCCCATAATGCAGTTGAATTTATCAATCTTTTCTTTTATGATATGCAGTCATTTTTAAGTCCAATTTCCTCATTAGACACCAAAAAAAAGATGATTTCAGACAAGGTCTAGCTGTATAGGACTGAGCCTAGCAAGGACCTGAGCTGGTGGGGAGGGCGTAAGCCCTTTCTTTGCTACTTATTAGCTGTGGATTTTGGGGCAAACCCTACCTCACCTTGGCTCAGTCGTTTCCCTTACCTGCAAACTGTGGCTAATGGGATCCAGTTTAAAGAGTTGCTGTCAATATGACGCGAGATAGTGTATGAGAAACACCTGGCAGGTGCCTTACACAAATCTTCCCTACAATGTTCTCCTATCTCTCCAAAAGTTGTGTACACAGGTGTGTGTGTAACAGGTGTGCATATGTATGTGTGTTTGTGAGTGGGAAGAGGCAGGGCCGCCTGTGGGATACAGCACACAGTTGGCTCAATTACTCATGGTCTCAAAATAAAAAAGCTGCTCCAAGGCCCCAAGAGGAGTGTAAATCCCACAGCCCTGGCCCTGAGCCAGAGCACTCCTGGCCCACCCCCCACAACCGCCTCTGCTGACGGCCAGAGCCCTGCTGCCTGCCTCTTTCCCCAAGATGGCTCGGACCATGGGGGCCTAATCCCTGGGAAGCCACAGAGCTCCAACGGCTCAGGACGGTCCTCAAGCGGCAGGTCCAGAGGGCCCTGGGGGGCCTGCTGGGCTTCCTGGAGACCACCCTGGCTCTGGGCTGCTTGCCTATTCTGGAGACCTTTCTGGATAAGAAGACTGATGTAGAACCACTGAGTAGATGCACAGCCTGCTTCAGCCACAGGTGCAAATCTCACGTCCCTCCCACACCAGAGCTCACAGAGCAGGTGGGTGGACTTCAGGCCTCAGCTTTTCTGAGAAGGGTCTGGGAATCCCCGTTTTTGTGTACCCATTCCTGCTCTTAGACTTGGGGCGTCCATTTCTACAAATCCATTTCCAAACAGACCAGCCACCTCCTCCCTGATGAGCTCTGTAAAGCTCTTTTTCCGTGGCTTTCCTAAAGGCAAGCAGTATACAGGTACTTCTGGAAGCCAGCATGAAGCCAGGCAGGTCTGTTTCCCCAGCAGTGCCAGTTAGCCCCCCAGGGTGCTGATCCCTGGAAAAGATGTCATGGCACCAAGTGCAACCTCCTTCTGACTCCTGACCAGGAAACTGGGGTGCCGACAAGGGGCATGACTTGCCTGACATCACCCACGTGAGAAGCAGGTCAGGCTGAGGTCTAGAACCCCAAAATACACTCTTTCTGTCTCTGTGTTCCTGATCAGAGCTAAGGCCTTGAGAGTAATAGAGGCTCAAAGGATGGGGGGCTAGACTCAAACCTAGGTTTACTGGTGGCCAGCTGTAGATTCTTTCCACTCCCCCAAAATGCCACTGGACAAGCTTTACACAGAGAAATACTTTGTAAGGTCCTATTTGAGGGTGTCCATCATAAAACAGTGGCTGTTCCTTCTGTGGAGAGCTCAGGACCAGGTCCCCTCACCTTGGAATTGGGCCAGGCTTCATGACTTGCTTGACAAATTGAATAATACGGCCATGACTCTCATGGCTAGTTTCCCCTAACATCACTCCAGATGCAGGGATGAAGCCACCTTGGACCTCCCGATCAGCCCATCTGCCAGGGGAAACCTGTCCCACTTAGGGGACACCATTGATACCATGTGGCGCAAAGACTCAGGTAGCTGAGTCCTGCTCGAATTCCTGACCCACAAAATCGTGGGATATAATAAAATGGTGGTGGTTTTCATCTACTGAGTTTTGCTGTCCTTTGTTACATAGAAATAGATAACTGTGCAATAACTTTCTGTCTCAAACATACCAGAGAATATCACAGGTGGCTACTGAGTCCTTCCTAGAAGCAAGTACCCACACTTCTGAATTTTATACCCTTTGTAAGCCTGGATTTCTCTCAAGCTTTTCTTAAGGCCGTTCCTGGCCCCAAATATTACAAATATAACTTGGATGCCAACTGGCATGAAAAATTAAACCTAATTCTTACGGAGAAAGCACTGTGTGCAAGGCACTTCATTCTCACTTAATCCTAGAACTACCTTTTAAGATAGTTGCATGTGGTGTTTCCATTTTACTGGAGAGGAAATGGAGACAGAGGTTAACAAACTTGCCCATGACCACACAACTAGGGAATGGCAGGGCTGGGATTCAAAAGCCCTATTTTTTTCCAGACCCAACATGTAACGTCTCCCTCGATGGATGAAGCCTCCCGGGACCCTCCCCACATGTGAGACGACATGCTTGGACAGGCTGCACTGGTGGCACTAAGCACCCTGGGGTCGATGCTGGAGCCAGGGTCCCAACACCCCGGGAGAGCTGCCTCCAGGATGATGAATGAGCACAAGCCCCCGGCCCAGCCTTTCTCCATCTGCCCAAGCCCCCTCCCCAGGCCCCTGCGGCAGCTGTCACCATCACAGCCTCCTATCCGGTTACAGACCCCAGAGCCCCTGGCTGCCCCCTCCTCTGCCGCCTGCCAGTGCTCACGAGGGCAGAGTCCCTTCCCGTCTGGGAACAATGCTGAAGTCGGGGACGGATCTGTCAAAGATGCCGCCAGCTGCGGTTGTCCCTGCGGCCCCCGCCCTCTGAGCTCATTCCCAGCGGTCCTAGGCAGCCGGTGCTGAAGAGGGACAGGAATGAGGGCCCTGCAGTGGGGACTGTGGAATCCCGCAGTTGGCTTTGTTTAGACGTGTAAAACCGTACCAGGCCCGGGCTCTGCACCTGCTGCTAAAGGAAGTCACTTCCTACCTCCCACCCAGTACACATGTGCATGCACACACACAGGAAGTCACCTCCCCCTTCCCACCCAGTACGCATGCATGTGCACACACACTCACAGAGGAAATTACATCTACCTCCCACCTAGTACACATGTGCGTGTGCCTGCGCACACACCCAGGAAGTCACCTCTACCTCCCACCTAGTGACCTCCCACACACTTATGGCTCAGGAGACCCAGGCACGGATTAATTCTGGGCTTCGCCAGTTATTAACTTGATGCCCTGAGGCCTGTTTCTAACCTAAGCTTCAGTTTCCTCATCTGTAACATGTCTCATCAGAGCAACTAGTTCATAGGTTTTTATATACTAGGTCCTTACTGGATGCTTATTGAGAGAAGCCTGTCATCTTCTGAACCCATCTATTCATTGCAGGACCTGACTCTCGCTCTCCTACACCCTCTATCCAGGGCTCAGCTCACCTTGACCAAAGCTGCTTTTTGTTAGGCCTCCTCTTTCGACCCTGAGAGTCCATGAGCTACCTTCGTCAAGGTCACGCTTCTGAGGGCCAGAGTGGGTATTCAAAGAAGCATCCAATACTTGGAAATAAGGCACCAAACTACTGGATGCTCTTTCAAAGCCACACTGGAGCCCTTAGGCCCCCTAAGGGTCATCTGACTTTCTAAGGGAAGGGCTTAAATTATTTTCTACAGATTAAGGCCCAGACTTGGTAAAATTAGATGCTAACTTACAAAGAAATAGAGGATTGGGAAGTTGGAAATGATTCTTGTGGTCTAGAAAGATAGCCCCAAAGGTCATGGCTTAACTGACCTACGGAAGTCTGATCATCCTGCTGGCTCCCTCACTAATGAGATAAATGGATCTCAAATATGTGCTTGCTAACCTGTGGGTAAGAATCGCGGTTCCAGCTTCTCAAAATTTTATTTAAAAAAAATTTTTTTTAATGTTTATTTCTAGGGGAAAGAGAGAGAGATAGCGTGAGCACGGGAGGGTCATAGAGAGAGGGAGTCACACTGAAACAGGCTCCAGGCTCTGAGCTGGCAGTCAGCACAGAGCCCGGCACGGGGCTCGAACCCACGAACCACGAGATCATGACCTGAGCGAAAGTCGGACGCTTAACCAACTAAGCCACCCAGGCGCCCCCCAGCTTCTCAAAATTTATGCTTCAACACAGATCTCGTGTTCTGGGAAGAGGCCAGGGTTGGGGTGGGGCCCCCCGGAGGGTGGAAACTGGGAAGAGGGCTGAAGCCACCATGGATAAAGACAGGGTGCAGGACGGAGAGGAAGGCTGAGCTGAAGACACAGAGCACCTATGTCCTGAGTAGCGGGCGTGATCGCAGAAGGATGGTGCTGAGGCCTGGACTTCAGTGGTCCCTCATCTTAAACCGGAGAGAGGAAGGAAGTGAGAACATGGGTCCTTCATCAAAAGGATTTCAAGGGTGAAAGATCTCAGAAGAAATCATCAGGGGGTAAAAGGAAGTTTCAGGTGTTATGATCGAGGCTGAAGTTTCCGGAAAGCTTAGTGATAAGAGAGGTTCTTGGAGGAGGTAGGGCGAGCATGGAAGATGAGTTGAGGAATGAGCAGGAGGTGGATGGCCCCCCGGACAGGAAGCAGGGACATAACAAGGTCTGTGACAGACCGGACAGGCCTAAGGGCTTCCTAGCAGAACAGGGCAGGGCCTGATATGGACTCAGAGGTCAGGCTTGCTCAGGTCTGGAATCCGGCTGCCGGCCTGAGCCATGGGGAAGGGAGGGTAAGTTCTCAGCGGCCAGACGCCCACTGGTGAGGCTGGAGATGATCACTGAGCCGGTCCCCTCATCCTGGGTCCTGGCTCTCAGCTTTCAACAAAGCCCCCCCAAACCCACCAGTGTACAAGGCAGACATGAGGGCGGCGGGGAGCTGTAAGTTTTCCAGCTGCACATCCTCTAACCCCAGAGCCGCCATGATCTCCCGAATCCCACAGGCGTCGGCACTCAGTGGGAAGCTTCCACGTCCCTTCTAAAGGAGGCTGATGAGTCAAGCTGGTTAAGTTTATAAGTACTCTCTCCTCAAGAAAGGAAGTCCCTTAAAGTCCCCAAGTAAAACGGGGGGAGGTGGCATGAGCTCACGCCATGGGGGGTCAGGGTGAAGGCCACTCTGGTTTACTGTCTGTGTTGTCACGGCCCTCTTAGCTTGGAGGTCTTTCTGTCTAAAGTTCTGCCAGTTTCAAGGACCCCTCCCCCCACCTCCCACATCCAGAAGCTGTACACTATTGCCTTAGTTCAGATTAAGCTTCATTTTCTGTTTTGGATAAAAATAAAACCCTCTCAAAAATAAATAAAACATTAAAAATATTTTTTAAAGGGGTACCTGGGTGGCTCAGTCGGTTGAGCATCTGACTTCAGCTCAGGTCATGATCTCACAGTTTGTGGGATTGAGCCTCACGTTGGGCTCCTTGCTGACAGCTCGGAGCCTGGAGCCTGCTTCAGTCTCCCTCTCTCTCTGCTCCTCCCCTGCTCATGCTCTGTCTCTCTATCTCATTCATAAATAAATAAATATTTAAAAATAAATAAATAAGGGGCACCTGGGTGGCTTAGTCGGTTAAGCGTCCGACTTTCGCTTAGGTCATGATCTCGCGGTTCATGGGTTTGAGCCCCGCGTCGGGCTCTGTGCTGACTGCCAGCTCAGAGCCTGGAGCCTGTTTCAGTCTGTGACTCCCTCTCTCTCTGACCCTCCCCTGTTCACGCTGTCTGTCTGTCTCTCTCCTAGAAATAAATAAAACATTAAAAAAATAATAATAAATAAATAAATAAATAAATAAAACCAAAAACAATCTAGTGCTTTCCTTTGCATTGATGCCTCAGGAAGGAGATCTCCCTGATTCACAGACCATCCTTTATTCCAAAGGTCAAAGACTTCAACAGGCCTGACCTTTGAGGCCAGTGGAGATCCCTGGCTAACAGGCATCACCTGTGGCCCTCCAGGGCCCTGCCCCAGACCTGCTGATTCGAGATCTCTGGGGTGGGAGTGGGGAGAAAAGCTGGAGAATGTGCAGCTTCAACAACCACCCCAGGCGAATCTGATGACGAGGTGACAGCTTAGATTGGAAGCACTGATGGCTCATGAGCCAGCATATGGGGTCCTTCATACATGCCTAGACAAACTTCTGGTGAACTTATTCTAGATTCTTACCTAGCCCCCGGTTAATCCCGAGGGTGGGGAAAGGCAGGCCCCAGGACACACAGCTTCTCTCGAACACCCACTGCTTCTCTATGGGGAGAACCTCGTCAGAGAGAACAGCGATGAAGATACAAATAGAGTCCGTGGGAGAAGTCACTGAGGGTAAGTGTAGGCTGTGGCAGGAAGCGGCCCACTGGCAGGCTTAATGATGGGGAGCGACCATGTCGCTGTGGACAAGAGAGGAGGAAAGCCTGCCGGGGACCGGCTGCCACCACTCAGGGCTGCATGGCCACGTGTGGGTAAATGGCCTCTTTGAGGCTCAGTGGCTTTCTTTGGAAAACAAGGGCAACTTCTTTTCTCTCAGGGTCGTAAGGCTCATCTGCCGTATTGAATATAAATAACTCAGCACAGAGCCTGGCGTATAGGAAGTGGTCAGTAAGTGCCAGCTGTGTTATCAAGCATTCATTCAACAAACACTCACTTGATAAAAATGACAACCAAAGACAGACATGGTCCCAAGGCTCATGGCTCTTACAGAGTAAAGGGTCTTAAATAGATTTCGCTTTAAACAAAGGTAAATAAAAGTTTAAAAAAAATTTTTTAAGTGTTTGTTTTTGAGAGAGAGACAGAGCACAAGTGGGGGAGGGGCAGAGAGACAGGGAGACACAGAACCCGAAGCAGGCTCCAGGCTCCAAGCTGTCAGCACAGAGCCCAACTCGGGGCCTGAACCCACAAGCTATGAGATCATGATGACCTGAGCCGAAGTCAGAAGCTTAACCGACTGAGCCACCCAGGCATACCTAAGAGTTTTTTTTTAAGTGACACGGGGGGTAGGGGGAAAAAGCTATGTGCAAGAGCACATGTTTGATTCAGAAGTTAGAGTTCTGCTTTAGATTCCGTGTTGGAACAAGAATAGACTGTGGGGATGTGACTTCCTGAGACCCCAGAGCCTTCAGCCTTGTAGAACAGACTCATCACCGCCTCCACTTGCCCCTGCACTACTGTATTTAATAGCTTGATGACCTGGAACTATTCTTAGTTCTAACAACTTCCATATCCTTCTCTACCTCATGTCTCAAGTTTCTGCCTAAAACCCCTCCTACATGTGCAAACCACAAAGTGAGGAATAATCCAATGGATTGGAGGTCCAAAAGAGAAAAGGGATGATGTGGGGGGGGGGGTAGGGGGGAGGAGAGAAGGGGGTCAGTATCACAGTCTGCTCTTTAGAACTGGAAGGTGAGAGCTGAGCCCAGGCTCGGCTCTGGGAAAGCTGAGCTCTGAACAGCACAGTCAGGGAAGAGGTGTGGGGCAGTGGCATTGCTCAATGTGCAAGCTTGGCCTTTTTGAAATTGGGACCAGAGGATAGTGTTGTGGTAGGTGAGAGGAGCTGAAGGTTAATGTTAGAGAATTCCAGAATCAAAAAGTGCTCAACCAGCACCATACTCTGAGTCAGGCAGAGGGAGAGGAATAAGGAGGCTACTGGTTTTGGATTTGCAAATTTGGGTACCACCTGAAAGAGCCTGCAGCGTCCAGGATCTTGTGACAACAAAGCCTTCTGCTTTTGCAGCCTGGTGTCCGGAGGGGGTCGGGGGGGAGGGCAGAGTGGGATGGAAGGGGGAGGCTGCAGGAAAGGACAAAGCTCCAAAAACTCTTAGGCTTGTAGACAGCTCAACTGGTTCAGAGGTAACTCTCACTCTGTCTTGTGGCTGGTCAAGCGGCAAGTTTTGGCACCAACTTCGTTTTGAGTTTTTTTCTCTTTTAAGCAGGCTCCACGCCCAACACGTGGCTTGAACTCATGACGTCGAGATCAAGAGTCACATGTTGTACTGACTAAGCCAGCCAGGAATCCCCTCATTTTGTTTTAAAAAGGAAGCCAGAGAGATCTGGTGGACCCTGGAGAGACCAAGCTTCTATTCTGAGCTCCACCACTTTGTAACTGGGATTTTTAGGCAAGTTACTTCACCCTCAGGGAAGCTCAATTTCCTCTCCTGGAGGTTGGGGTTAACACCACCCACCTCTGTCCTTTAATGAGATGATAAAAGGGCCTGTCTGGAGCTTAGGAGGTAACTCATAACCATTGGGTCACACACACAAGGTTAGCCTGTGTACATCAATACACAGCAAAGACACAGTCTCTGAAAGACTGGAATTCTCGTGGTTCTGCTCCGAGGGATCAAGAAAACACCTGAAATCACAGGTCTCAGCTAAAAGCAGGGGTTGGACAGCCCAGGGGCACGTCCACAGGGAAGTGAACAAAGGGTCATAGGAAAGCCCCCGTCAGCATCCACTTCACTTTCACTTTCTTGGAGGTTCCACAGAGGTTCTCACTGGGGAGACTGAACTCTCCTTCTCAGAACTGAAACACCATGTCACGTATTTATCTGCTTGTACCTTAAATTCCCATCCATCATAAGGCCATCCATGCTCAGTGCCAGTATTCACAGCAGTCTCATAAAGTTAGCATCATTTGGGACAAGATTTAGGCCACTGTGCGACCCTGGGTGAGAAACAGAAGGCAGGGCTGGATACACACGTGCTCCTGAACACCGTTCGACAGGCAGTATAGAAACTGGACTTCTGTAACTATCCTAGAGATAGGATTTTCTCCCAGGCTACAGGGGTACTAATAAGGCATCTAATAAGAAATCAGCAAGTATTCCCAACACTCTGTGAGCAAATTAACAGACCCTAATTTGGACTCAGTCTTGTCAGATGATTCAGAAATGGTAAGATGAAAAGTAACGTAATAAGTGAAGCTGTTTCAATTAAGGGATGCCAGGTAAGGTCAGAAACAGTACGTAAAGAACTCTAAGATGATCTCTTTCGGGTGTAGATGAGATTCAGAAGGTATGGGTGGGAACAGTACTGTTCTGACAAACAAGTAGGGCCGTTGAAGAAAGGGTTGCCATTTTGTCACAAGGTCCCGTTAAACAGCTGCTGCATAGCTTTCAAAAATAGCAATACAACCTGTTGCAAGTGCTAAGGTACCTCGGCTAAAACATCCAATTTATGACTGAGCTGCAAGCAATTATCACTTAGCTCATAAACTCCTGTAACAGAGAAATCTCAAGAATATCACACCTCGACCTTCTCTTTGCTCCTGGAACTCTCCTAATGAGGAATCGGAGAGGAAACTAGTTTGAAAACTAGTCGGAGAAAAGCCAAGGAGGGGCTGGCATGTGTCAAGGGCCCCCTCTAGCGGTTCTGGAAATAAATGAAGTAACTTGGGATTCAGGATATTGGAGAAAAAATAGCAGCACAAACCGCTCTGACAAAAGCCTCAACCTTACCAACCTTTGCAGTCCTCATTCTGCTTCTGAGGTGGTGTGACAGGTGCCTGTTGGGAAATGCTCTCCCAGCAAAGGCTTCTGCCTCAGAAGTGGCATGGTCCTTTACAGTGTTACATACGGTCTTTGTGACCTTCATCCCAAACCATTTGGCCTTAAACCCACATCCTTCAATTTTCTTTTTCTCTTCTTTAACCTATATGTACACTTCTATGTTACCAGTCTTCATAGCCATCGTTGCTAATGGCTGAATAATTTCAGACTTCAATTACGAGGCTAACGCTGGGCTTGGTATCACTGCACATCTGAAACGTTTGTGTCTTATATCATCAACATACCAGGCTCTGGCCTGAAACCACATGGAATCCATAAAAGAGAAGACTCAAACGCTAACAACGTTCTCTTCGCAGTAGACCTTACCAAGCAACGTGATGACTGGAAGAGAGGAAATATATCCATGTTCTCTTTGGAGACCTAATCTCTGTGCTGCCCCATATCTCTGTGTGGTTTACTGGCTGCCATAAGGGCTCTTACACCCAGGAGACTCTCTGTCTCTAGGAAGGGGAGACTGAGTGTCACACAGTGGCAGATTTATGGAGCAACACTGGCATCTTCCATGCAGAAGACTGGCAGCCAGGAGTAATCCAGTCCCCCTAGGACATTGAGACAAATGATCAGACTCTACCTAAAGAGGTGAAGTCAGAAAAAGGGAGGAGGATACGGAGGGAAAGGGTAAAGAAAACAAAAGAAGGTGGTGACTCACCCTTAGAATCTGTTATTCTGTGTAACACAGAGGATCAATCAGCACTGTACCAACGTGATAGTTCACTTTCACAGTTAACTAGGGAGAACTAAGTAGTCACTTATTGAAAAGTCAGCTCTACTCTGAGGCAGGAAAGTCAGCTGCTATGTCCTCAGTCATTTGGGCCCCACTTACCTGGGTGTTAACCGGGGCTTCAAATTTTCTCATCTATAAAATTAAAGAATCAGACTAAATTTAAAAATCTTGTGTCTTTAGATCTAAATAATAGATCCTATGAGCAAGGTCCTGATATTTTTAGCTGAAAGTGTTGACAAAAAAAAACTGTATTTAAGGGCAAATGCTTTACAAAATCTTGAACTCCTGCTATACATAATATTCCTTCTAGAAATGTAACGGAATCAATCTACTTTGTCGAAAACTTCCTCACATGACCGGAACAAAGGCCGTAACACATTTCTAGGCAAAAGACCACTGAAATAGATCCCCCCATTTTTCCCAGAGGGAAAGGAAAGCTACTGATTCCTTCTAAAAGATGTATGAAACCTAGGGAACAAGGCAATCACTATTGCTTAATCTTCACACAAAAAAAGGAGAAATTTTGACTTACATATAATTAAAAACAAAAAGGAGAAATCCTTAAGTAGGGAAGGAAAAACCCATTTTCTAGGTGTTGGGTCAACAGTGTGTTGTCACTAATTTTAACTGCCTTCGTATGCATCTGGTTTCCATAGAGTCGCTCAGCAGAGGAACATGCCAACTCGGGCTGCTCCAGGAGGAGGACTTAGGCCGGAGTAAAAGGTAAAGAGGAAGACGGAACACACTTGCCACACCTCTGTGGCAAGCCTCCCAGCGATGCCATGCCGCTCCCTGTGCAAGACCATCTTCTGGTGACCGTGAAACCTTAATACTGTTCTCTTTTCCTCAACGCCGGTATGCTCCCTTTGTCAGAAGCTGATAGTCCTCTGCCGAATTGGGAGAGAAACTCCATTTAAGAATTAACCAAATGTAGTTTTTTTGTTGTTTTGTTTCAAGTTTTTTTTTTTAATTCCAATTAGTTAATATAGTGTAATATTAGAAGAATTAACCAAATGTTTTTAAAAACCGTTATTTCCTGGTTTAAAAAACCAAAGAAGGAAAGATCCTTCAAAACTCCTCTTTCACCTTTTCTATACTCTACTATAAAACATTATTCAGAGTAAACTGTTTGTATAAATTCCATCATTTTCTTAGAAAATTGGTACTTTCCCACATTTTTTTTTAAATTTTTTAATGTTTTATTTCTAAGAGAGACAGCATGAGCAGGGGAGGGTCAGAGAGAGAGACACACACACAGAATCTGAAACAGGCTTCAGGCTCTGAAATAGCTATAAGCACAAAGCCTGACGCAGGACTCGTGAGATCATGACCTGAGCCACCCAGGCGCCCCTCCCACATTTTTCTATTCATTAGAATAATCTTATCTCATCACTAAAATATAGCAAAGAATATGGGTTTTAAAAACATTTACATTCATATTCCATTATTTATGTACTTATTGTTACAAACTCACTAGAGTTTCATTATATATTGGATATCCTTGGGGAGATGCATAAGAACAGGAAGTTCTAGAATGATGCTATACATGTACCATCCCTTGCCAAAATCTGTATGACAGAGGTCTGCTGGATCAAAGAGCAAAGCTATATATCATCAACTATACATCAATCATCATTTCAACCTCTATAATGTGCATGAGTAGTGACTCATAATGAATATTCCTGGGGAGAGGACTAAGGAACATTTTAGGAATATTGGAAAGATACTATGCTTATATAGCCCTTTAAAAAAATGTGTATTTTTGAGAGAAAGAGAGCATGCACATACCTGTAAACATGAATAGGGGAGGGGCAACGAGGGAGAGAGAGAGATGTGCTGCTGAGCCCAATATGGGGCTCGATCTCAGGAACCATGAGGTCACGACCTGAGCTGAAATCAAGAGTCAAACGCCTAATGGACTGAGCCCATGTGCCCCTTATATAACCCTTTGACTGGGGACCTTCACAGAATATTTCTTACACCCAATTCTGTCAAGGAAGATCAATTATATTATAGCAAAACTATAAACGATATACTGAAAATCTAAACTCTATAGAGATTGAGCTAGTCAAAATGAAAACTCAAAGTGAATATAGATTTTTAAAGTCACAAAACTATTTCCTCATTTAAAAAATGCCTCTTTAGGGATTTCTGGCTTCCACTAATGGGAGGAGTTAACTCCTAACAAACCAACCCTCTTGTAGAGGACTATAAACTCTAGGGGGGAAAATCAATAAGGAAAAAACCAAGGTATATATATTGAAGAGGAAGAAATAAAACTGTCTCTATTTATTGATAACATGATTTGTCTATGTAGAACATCCCAAAGAATCTACCAAAAAAACCCTACTAGAATGGAGATTTTCAAGGTCAAAGGAATAGCCTTTTATTTATTTTTTTAATTTTTATTTTTAAGAGAGAGAGAGACCGAGCACGACCGGGGAGGAGCAGAGAGAGGGAGACACAGAATCTGAAGCAGGCTCCTGGCTCTGAGCTGTCAGCACAGAGCCTGACGCAGGGCTCTAACTCATGACCCATGAGATCATGACCTGAGCTGAAGTTGGAAATTTAACCAACTGAACCACTCAGTCATAGGAATATGCTAATGTGGACTGCACTTAGTGAATTGCTTCCAAATAATAGAGTTAATAGAGAAAAAAAAATGTGACTTTATAGGGAAGAAACTGGCAAATGATGTTAGGCAGGTGATTAAGGTAAACATCAAGGTAAAACATGATAAGAGGTACCAATGATATGTGATGGGAACACTTCACTCCTGTTGTATTATTTAACCCCGGTCTATCCAGAAGAAAAACAGAGAATCTACAAAACACATGAAAAGTACTCCTCAAAATTGTCAAGATAGGAAAAACAGATTGAGAAACTGTCACAGACCAGAGAAGATATGACAACTAAATGTAATGTATTGTAAATTCCCCAGAGGAATCGAAGAAAAAAGGGCATTAGTGGGAAAAATGGTGCAATCTGAAAATAATCTGGAGTTTAGTTGATAAACTAAATGCACCTATGCTGAGTGACAAATGTACCATGGTAATTGTTACGGGCTCAACTGTGGCCCCCACTCCATTCATTATGTTTAAGTCCTAACTTCCAGTACTGCTGAACTAATGGATGGATAAACCATGGCATATATTCCTACAATGGGATTTCATTCAGCAATAAAAAGGAATGAATTATGAATATGTGCTACAACATGGATGGACCTTAAAAACGTGCTAAGTGAGGGGCGCCTGGGTGGCTGTCGGCTGAGCGACCGATTTCAGCTCAGGTCATGATCTCACGGTTAGTGAGTTCGAGCCCTGTGACGGGCTCTGTGCTGACAGCTAGCTCAGAGCCTGGAGCCTGCTTCAGATTCTGTGTCTCCCTCTCTCTCTGACCCTCCCCTGTCTCTCTCTCTCTCAGAAATAAATAAAACATTTAAAAAAAAAAAATTAAAAAAAAAAAAAAAACATGCTAAGTGATGCGGACCCTGGGTGGCTCAGTTGGTTAAGCATCCAACTTTGGCTCAGGTCATGATCTCACTGTGAGTTTGAGCTGACAGCTCAGAGCTAGAGCCTGCTTCAGATTCTGTGTCTCCCTCTCTTTCTTCCCCTCTGTCTCACACTCTTTCTCTCAAAAATAAGTAAACCTTTAAAAAAAGAAACATGCTAAGTGAAACAAGTCAGTCACAAAAGGCCCCACACCATAGGATTCTATTTATATGAAATGTCCAGAAAAGGCAGATCCATAGTATTGGACAGAAACTAGATTTATGGTTGCCAGGGGATACAGGGAGTGGGAGGTACAGAGTGAGTGCTAACAGGTACAAAGTTTCTTTTTAGGGTAATGAAAATGTTCTAAAATTAGAGTGTAGAGATGGGTGCACAATTCTGTGACTATACTAAGAAGTATTGAATCTCATAATTTTAACAGGTGGATTTTATAATGAGTCTTATCTCAATAAAGCGGTTAAAAAACCCATAATAAACAAAAAACATCGACCTCATCTGAGAAAAAACAAGGGGGTTTCAAAAATAAAGTTTCCCAAACTTAATCAGAAAAACAAGGACATTTTATGGCTCAATTTTTTGGCTTTAGTGTTTAGATACTCTTCAAACTATGTTCCCAAATTGCCCTCTTAAATTTAAAACAATTTTTAAAGGATTATTACAATGAGTTAAAGCAAAGGTACAAATCCTCACCAAAGGTCATTAATTATGGATTAATTATTCTCCAGCTAATTGCTGGGAGAATTTGAGAACTAGCAATGACCAGAACCCCACTCCATAAAGATTTTCATTCAACTGGTCAAGGGAAAGATGCCAGCAGTGTCACTCCAGCAGTTTAAAGCTCCCCCATGGATTGAAGCGTGCGGCCAGGATCAGGAATCGCCGATGTCGTTTAACAGAACGTGAAGCCATGTTTAAAAAATACTTCAGATGAAGGCAGACCTTTTCTTAGTCAAAATAAAAAGCAGATATTTAAGAAAAATTTGTTTCTAATCATACAACTATAAATAAAAAGCCACACAAAATACTAAATTAGTCATAAAACCAATTTAATTGAAGCTATAAAAAAAGAGGCAATATAATTGATAAAATAATTAGCAAAGAATATTTAGCATGTTTCAAAAGATTTAAAACAGGAGCAGGACACTTTACAAAAATTTGTGTGGGAAATAAAATTCTTAAACTATAAGTAGAAATGTAACATTACAGAGTATCTTATAAAATACAAGGACAGAAATATAAAAAGACTGTATATGCTCTAAATCTGAAAACTATTAATAGTAACTAGATATTTAGGTTTAAATGTACAGTTCCTGGGTACAAGGATCATATTACTATACACATCTTCCAAACCAGTGAGCAATATTTTCCAATTAACCATGAGTAGTATCATCTTCTACAAAGTCTTTGGCCATCTCTGCTGTGATCACATCAATATGACTAACCTGAAGAATAAATGTTAAAAACAAAGTCTGTTAAATCTTCAAAAGAAAAAAAATCAGTGTTCTCACTGTACAGTCACATTTAAAACATACGGCCTATCACCTATAAATTTTACAAATCAAGACAAATGATTCTAAAACACTGACAGATAAGACTTTTATAATGATGCCTATTCAATGCATTAATTTATAAAATATTCTGCATTTTAGTACTCTCAAGATCAAGGTAAGTACTAATGTCTAAATATAGAACATTTTTTCAGTTTTTATTATTTTGTTATTTCAAAGAATCTTAAGACTGAAGAGATCAAGAAGATCTGTGTGGCCCCACCAAATACAAATGAGTGTAAATAAGTTAAAAACTGCACTAAACAGACAAGACAGGAAGATATTGTCTCTTAATGCCAATGAAAATAAAATCAATGAAATGAATGTTATAAAAATAATTGCTAAACTTCATAGGCATTTGAAGGAAAAGCTTTTTCTTTCACCAACTCATCGTAAGATAAGCAACAACCTTCTAGGTTTTCTTTTATGATTTAAGTAACATAAAACAAGAATTTGACAAATATAATATGAACTTAAATTTCATGTAAAAAAAAAATTTACCTTATTTCTAAACTTAACACCATAGAATTTGTCAGCTGACTCAAGCAGTTCAGGCCTGAAAGTAGTTGTGATAAATTGTGCATGTACAGCCAGTTCCATAATCATATCTATAAAAAGAAATAGTAATTTAATAAAACCCATTTCTCAGTAGATCTCAACATTTAAACATTATTTTATTTGAGAGAGAGAGAATGCACACACAACAGGGGGGAAAAGGGGCAGAGGGAAAGAGGGAGAGAAAGAGAAAGAGAGAATCCCAAACAGGCTCCACGCTCATGCTGGGATCATGACCTGAACTGAAATTAAGAGTCGGATGCTCAATCCACTAAGGCACCAGGTGGCCTTAAGCAGATCTGAACATCTAAAAAGCAACTGTCTTCTTTGCCTAAAATCCAAAACAGCCTGTGATTTTATTTTTCATGCATACATGTGCAAAAATTACCAATTTAATCTCTTTAATTTGGAATAAATCCTTAATCTAAGATCTTAGAGAATATAAAGTAGCAGCTACTTACAACACAGTATTAAAAATGTCAGAACAAAACCAGCTTTCTCACAAAAAAAGAACAACTGGGGCACCTGGGTGGCTCAGTCAGTTGGGTGTCCGATTTCGGCTCAGGTCATGGTCTCACAGCTTCTGAGTTTGAGGCCAGAGACAGGCTCTGTGCTGAAAGCTCAGATTTCTGTGCTTCTGATTCTGTCTCCATCTCTCTCTGCCCCTCCCCTGCTCATGCTCTGTCTCTAATATCAACAACAACAACAAAAAACAACCTTCCTCTGCTACCCACTTCTCCAAAGAGCTTTTGAGTTTACCAAAGATTAAACATAGATTTTTAAAACACAGAATCAACATTTTATGTCAGGGGATATTCAAACATTAAGAAAAACAAGTTTTAAAATGAGAAACTTCTGTGCAAAAGTTTAACTGAAGTTAGGATTTTCAACTGACTCAAAGAAACACGTTGACTTTTCACAGAATTCATCTTTATAAAGTATGTAAGTTCTTAAAAACTTATTAAGAGAAATTTTATTTACTGAATATATACCCTGTCTAGTCCCCCCCAAGTATCTTATGCAACAAGAAGCACAGTCAAAAGAGGCAAGCTATCATTGTTAAGTTCTCATGCAGTGTAACCCAAAATTACCTGACACAGCCTTCCTGTGCTGGGCATCCAGAGCCTGGTCAATCTCATCAAACAAGTAAAAAGGAGCTGGGTCACATTTCTGAATGGCAAAAATCAGAGCAAGAGCTACCAAGGACTTCTGTCCACCGGAAAGCTGTTGCATTTCTCTCATTTCACCTTGTTTTCCTGTAAACGATACCTAAAAAAACATTTAATTAACACCCAAAAGGGGTAAATCATAATCACCTCTTAAAACTAACTCACATACAACAATGCAACAATTTAATCTATAAAATATTCTACAAATCCCACTATGGTAATACTAGGAGAAACTGGATATAAAGGTATGTTACCCTAATTCCAACTCCAGTGAACTGGTCGACTGATGGGACACTACTTTGTGACCCAGAACCCCTCTCACTTTCACCACTTCCTTCTCCTTCATCCTGAGACTGACTTCCCTCCACATCTCCTTTCTTCATCACCAAAGTAGCTTTGCCACCAGGTACCAACTTCTGGAATACTTCACTGAAGTTCTTCGATACCTTAAAATGAATGAATGAATAAGTGTCAATTCAAATATAAATTTTGCTTAGGTGGAATTGTACATATTATTTCTTAAAGCAAAGACACATATTTAAAAACAATCACAAATACTGTTTAATCTTAAGAACAAAAGTAAAATTAAATCCTTTTAAGAGCTGTGCAGTATATTCTAGTTCCTGTGTTAGAAAACTATATGCTGGGATTTGTTCAACTGTATTAGATCCAACTATCAGTCAAAAAAAAATGCTTTAAAACCTCTGCAAACTGAATAGTAAACTAATAGCTGAAGGTTTCATTTTATGTGTAATATTAACTAAAAAACAGAAACATACCTGTTTGAAAGTTAACTGAATAGCTTCGTATTTTCGAAGTTCAAGTACATTCATCAGTTCCATGATTGATTTGTATCCCCTATCCAACTCTTCTTGTCGTTTTATTAACTTTTCTTTTTGCTCAGAGAAATTTACAAACTGATCTAAAGCTTTTTTGTTAACATGGCTGTACTTCTTCAATTCTGTGTTGCACTGTTCAAGTTTTCGAAACAGCTACAAAGAGGCAAAAATGTATAAATAAATTCACATACAGAAAAATCTGCAACAAGACTTCAAATTTAAAACCAAGAAGATTTACCTGTTTGAGGCTCAGTGTCTGGTACTTTTCAAATGCTTCCTGGGGAAGTGACCCAAGTTCACGAATTTTCTTCATACATTCTTCTTTCTTCTTCAGTAGCATTCCCTGTCGATTTGTCATCTTTTCCAGTTCCTTAGTATCATGATTTATAGCATCCATGTGTTCTTTTTCCATATTTTTCCAGCGTTCCATACTTTTCTGAAGCTCCTTAATTCCAGCTTCTGTTTTATCAATGGAATTGTCCAAATCTAAAATGGGGGAAAAAACGAATTAGGCCATAATACCTATTTTAAAGCTAGACTATTAGTTGACCAAAGATGTTAATGGCCAAAATTTTCAAAATAAATAGATTTTAGTTTTTTATAACATTCATTTAAATTTTACTGTGTAAATCCATGAAACAAGTCAGGACAAAATTAGGGAGTATAGAGTAGTCACTCAAATATGTTTTTTCTCATTATTGGTGTTTATATTAATAAAAAACTAAAAAAGTAATTTTCTTCTCAGCATCTAGGTGATAAGAAACTAATTTAGCTATTTCACACTTTTGGCAATAATTACAGTCTCTCATAAAACAGTCACAAGCATTTTCCAACAAAATAAAGGTTACTATCTAAAACCAACTAAATTCCATTCGCTATAAATTATTTATGGTGATGGAAAACAGGAAAAACATTAGTATATGCTTTTGCCTATTTGGGTATTTCATTTTGTGGTAAACAATTTTATCAAATAATCTAAATTGAACAAAATACAAAAAAATCTGATTTTTAAAAATGTTTATTTTGAGGAAGAGCATGCAAGCAGGGAGGAGCAGAGAGAGAAGGAGAGAGAAAAGCCAAAGCAGGCTATGTGCTATCAGTGCAGAGCCCGACAAGGGGCTCAATCTCACGAACCATGAGTTCATGACCTGAGCCAAAATCAAGAGTTGGATGCTTAACCAAGTGAACCACACAGGCTCCCTCCCAAAATTTTTTTACTAAATAAAAATTCACCTTCTGATCGTGCCATAGTATCTTTTACTCTTTTATTGATTGCTTCAAGTTCTGAAGTTGTAGCAGTGAGAACAGTACCCCCTTCTGTCTCTCTCAGTTCATTAAGTTCCTGCAACATAAAAGGAACTTAAAACCATTAAACCACAAAATATGAATTCTGTTAGTTTCAAAATGTTATGACTTCAACAGTTTCTGATAGCAGTTATGTTGAATAAGCATTCAGAAGAACTATAAAGCACACTCTGTATAACTACAAACATTTAAAGTATCCATTAAAAGGGGAAAAAGGTAATAATATAATTAGAAAATTTCTCAGCATGGGACTACTACTGAGAAAACATTAATCACTAACATTTGCTGGTTACTTAGAATGTACCAGGATAATCATACAAAACAGGTATTACTGTTATGCTCATTTTTCACATGAGGAAACTGAGGCTTAGTAATATTAAAATACTTGCACAAGATCATATACAGATGACACTGCTAGAACTCCAACCCAGGGTAGGTGGTCTTTCTGTCCCCAAAGCACAAAGCTCTACCCCAGAGCCACTTGTGTATAAGTACTTTCAAAAGGTTATGGTCATCAAAAAACCCTCAAAAAAGAACAGACCTGTTCTACTTGGTCCAAGCGTTTTCTCAAATTCTCATTCAAGTATGTCTCCACTCTAGTAATAATACCTTCTAATTTAATTCTTTCATTCAGCAACTGTCTGTTTTCCTAGAAAAAAAAGAAAATTATTGGTCTACACAGGCATACACATTTCACACACAGGAATGCTGTTAATCTGCATAACTTGTGTTTAAATGAGCTGTAATGGAGTTTTACACCTTTCTAAAAAGCCCTATTATTTTCTTCATTTTCTTTCTTACCTATTCAGAATGCTAAGTTTGTTCATTTTTTTTTCTTTTAAAAGATTTTATTTTTAAGTAATCTCTACACTGAACATGGGGCTCGAACTCACAACTCCAAGATCAAGAGTCATATGCTCTACAACTGAGCCAGCTGGGCACCCCAGCTTAGTTCTTTTTATAAGACATCTGCAAAAAATTCCTCTTTACCTACTTTTCATTTTTTGTACTTAATGTTTATTCTCCATATTCAAAAATCAAATGCTATTAAAATGTTTAATTAAAACAGTATTATTACATACGTAAAGGTGGTCACATCAATAAAGACAGCAAAGCTAACAAGTCAACCTTACTAACAATAAATGTACATTAAATAAGATGGAAGAAAATGAAGATTTCTTACATAATCCTAACATCCAGAATGGTTTAGAAAAACTACTTGTATGGATAGTGAAAGTCCAAGTCTCATATATCTATTTTCTCAAGATTCCTTCTTTTGCATTCCCTTAGTACCAAGAAACTTTTCATAATAGCCAATTATCAATGAAAATTTTGTCAGTTGTACTTGCCTGCTGAAGTTGACGAATTTCATCATTCAGTGCATCTACTCTCTTCTGATCTTCCAGACTAAGCTGAGAAAGCAAGTCTGTTCCCAGTTCTGCTTTCAATGATTCTCTGGTGGACTCCATAGCATGCAAACTTGCCTCCAAACTTTGTAAGCTACGTTGCTATGTGACAAATTTATTAATAAAGGTATTAGTCTGTATTATAATAGTGAAAAACAGAACAATCTATATTTGATGTTAAAGTGAACTAAATCATATCAACTCAAGTAACTACTAGGTATCCATTAAATTTGATAACTAGAACTAAGTAGCAGTAAGAAAAATACTTATGATACAATGCTACCGGAGTATGTGAATAGATCATATTCCACAACCAAATCGTATAAAAATCTTCTTGAATATTAATAAGAACAAAAAGAAAAGACTGCTAGAATGTGTTAGGTTGGAAAAATCTTTTTTAAACTCTTTAGTACTACTGATTATCTGAACATTTTTTGGTCAAAACTGCTACAAGTTTAAGAGACTAATATGTATTATTACTTATAATTCAGCAGTAATAGTTTCTACCCTGTTTTAACAGAATCTGGGTAAAATGCAACCACATATTCAACTTCATAAATAGTGCTTAAGAGACAAAAATGATTACTGACAGAACAACATGTCCACCCCAATTACAAGAATTAAAATAAAAGTGTAATGAATGGGACATACTTACGAACCTTTGGCATAAAGGTTTTCTCTGACTGCTGCCTCTTCTCTTTGAGCATCTTCATTTCTGATAATATGCTATCTCGAGATGCTTTAAATTTCCTTTGCTGGGTCTCTATCTGCTGCATTTGGTTCATCAACTGATCAATTTCATTATTAATCCATATACAAGGCTAAGGAAAATGCGCTCTAAAACATCTTTTAAAAACACTATGTATCCCCTTCCTTTTCTTTACCTCCAAATAAGTTACTTCCTCAGATTTATGGACCGTAACAATGCTGAATTAAATACTACACCAAGTGTGTTCAATAAAACATTTCACCCCACCATTTCTCTCTCAAAATAACTTACAGATTTTCCTGAAAGCCAGCTAGCTAGCTAGCTAGCTAGCTATATAATTCTTGGGAAATCCTAGGAGAATCTATATGAAATATTGTTTTTTATATCTTTACCTTCAAAAAATATTTACTGTGTCATCTATTATGCTTATTAAATCACTACATAGAGTAATTATGTATGAAGAGGAGGCCTTGCCCAATGTAGAAAGATAATACCAACTCATTGGATTATTAAATACAGGAAGGTAGTGTTTGTATGCTGTCAGAATCCTCCTTTCTAGTGTTTCCCCATGTTTTCTTTGTGCCAACATCTTGCCAAATTTGGGCAGTTCAAAAGATGCTCTATAGACCCTTGCAGAGTCAAGATTAACACGTTTGCTTATAATGGCATTACTGATGTCCCCAACCCTTCTTCCGTGAAACAATAACCTGGTTTTCCTTCTACAACTCTGACCGATCCTCCTGTTACCTTAAATTTTAGAGCACCTCAGGTTCTTTGCTCTCAGAAACAGACTTGCTATTAGCTATTTAATAAGCTTCTATGCTTAAAGAAATGTTGAACATGAAGAATCTTTTTCTCACGTAATGTATGGTAAGAAAACACACCTAACATCCCAAAGATTATACATTCTAACCCAAACATAGTTCTCCATGGTAGTACAAGACAAAAAAGGTGTTTTCAGTATCTCTGCATTAAGATTATATATTCTAACCTAAACACAGTTCTCCACAGCAACACAAGACAAAAAGATATTTTCAATATTTCTGCGCAGGTTTTCATTGAGCTTTGCTTCAAGCTCACCCAGTTCTTCTTCTGCTTTTCTAACATCTTTCTGTAATTCAAGTCTAGACTTCCTTGTGTCGTAATAACCTCCAGTGAGAGCACCTCGATGACTAACTTGGTCACCTACAAACAAAGCATAAGAAAGGTGGAGATTCTGTATAACAACTTCTTTACTCAATGATAAATTGATTTATAATCAAACAACTAAAAGTTTTACTTTATTTAATGAGAATTAGAAAGGATTTAAGTCAGTCTGAAAAACTTTTGCTTTCCAACTGTCAAAATCATTTAAAAAATGTGCCCTCTAGGGGCTCAGTTGGTTAAGGATCCAGTTTCAGCTCAGGTCATTATCTGGCAGTTCATGGATGTAGGCCCTGTGTTGGGTTCTGTGCTGACAGCTGACAGCTCAGAGCCTTGGGCCTGCTTCAGATTCTGTGTCTCCTCTCTACCCCTCCCCCACACATGCTGTTTCTCTCTCTCTCTCTCTCTCAAATATAAACATGTAAAACAAAAAATGTGCCTTCTAGATGAGTTTGAACATCTGCCTGAAAGGAAAGAAGTACTAATAAAGACTAATGGGGATATGTCAACAGGACACAGGACTTGGGAGCTTGAAATTCCCACTGGTCATATTTGGGAAAATCTGAACATCAAACAACAATGGCAATGCTATAACACAATTTAAAAAAAAAGGCATGAATCACAGTGCTACTTATCACAGTGCTACTTAAAAAAAATAGTAATAATAAAAAGGAGGGGGCTCTTCTTTACAGAGGAGTGACAGTTAATATATATATAGAAATCTTGACAGAATTACAAACCTTCCAGGGTAATGCAGTCCATAGTGAAAGCACGTGCTAGCTGGGTTGAAACTTCCATGCTACGACAAATAAGTGTTTTCCCAAACACATGTTTGAAAGCTTTGTCAAATCTGGGATTGTACCTCAATTTACTTATCATAGGAATAGCATCCTAAAAATGAATGTCAGCAAAGAGATCACAACACAATTAAAACATGCTAGCAAAACTATGAATTACATCTTTATGAAATACAAATACATAAATAGCTATTTCAAAACTATTGTTTTTACTCTGAAGAAGTTAGAAAAGTCATTCTACTGAAATATCTGGGGAATTGTATTCATATAATCATCCAGGTTTTTAAGATCAGGGCACAATGACAAAGAATTTGGTGGTTCCACAGTCAGGTGGCACAAGCTCAAATCCTAGTTTTGACACTCATTAGATACATACTTTGGACAAGCTGCTTAATTTCTCCATTTAACAGTTATTTCACCTACAAAACTGCGATAATAGTACCTTCCTGATAAAATTAAGACGAGACAAACTAATAATATGTAAAACACATAGGACAGCACTGTCACAAATAAAGGTCAAATAAATGTAAACTAATAGTATTTCCTCAAAATGTTTTCATTTTATTATATGCATATGTCTTAGATATCCATGAAAATATCTTTTTCATATAAAATTTTCTTTTTATACTCTTCTAAACTGTTAGAAAAAAACCTTTATAATTTTCAAATTAGGAAATATATCCTACATGCAGAACAATGCAACAAATTTTAAGCTTAAATCGATAATTATAAAGAGAACACCAATATAACTACCTTGGAGGATAAGAAATAATACACTGCTGACACTGACTAGTCACGTGTGCCCCTTGCCTGATCACAGAGCAGTTACCTGCTGGAAGTGACCACTACTATAACTTTTGTGTAACTGGTTCCTTGTATGTCTTTCTATTCTATCATTTAAACTTAGTTTTATGTAAAGGGAACCACACTACACGCATTCTTGAGTCTCGCTTCATTCACAGTATCACATTTGTGACTCAATTTTTCCTCCCCCTCAAAACTTCAAGAATAATTTACACATATACGTAAGAGTCTCACTGTTCCACTTAAGTTGTTATCATTCTCACAGAGTTTCAGCCTTAACCTTAGAGGATAGTAAAATAGTTGCTAATACCATCAACATTCTGAAGCCAAATACCTTAAAACAATTACATTTCTTTTAAGCACTGTATCTGAGGAATACTTTCAATCCATTATACTAGCAAGTAACAAAAGCAACATTATGCTTTCAGGACCTATCATCTTGGTAGACATTTTTATTTAACTTATAAATCATTTAAAAAGTATATTCAGGGGGGGCCTGGGTGGCTTAGTCGGTTAAGCGTCCGACTTTCGCTTAGGTCATGATCTCGCGGTTCGTGGGTTCGAGCCCCACGTCGGGCTCTGTGCTGACTGCCGGAGCCTGTTTCAGTCTGTGACTCCCTCTCTCTATGACCCTCCCCTGCTCACGCTGTCTCTCTCTCTCTCCTAGAAATAAATAAAAAAAATTAAATAAAAAAAAAGTATAGTCAGAAAACTTATAATATATTCACTTCAAATGACAGTTCCTCAGGGGTTTCTTCTCAATTCTGTCACCTGAGATCCTCTCTCAAAGTATCCTGTGCTTATGTATTTTATGATTTTACACATTTGCAATGATTTGTTTCAGGTCTTGGCTGTGACTTGTCTCTCCTCTCATTCCTATGCTACATGGGAAGAAAGCGTGCTTATCTCACAGATTAGTGAATCCTAGTGCACAGTGCCTGTGCAGTAGCATGGGCTAACCACGAGAAAAATAACTTAGTGAAAGGTAGACCTTCACACAAACCAACTCACATTGGTCTCAGGATAGGCAGTATCCCTGACATCTAACTTGTTAAGAGGCAGAAAAGTGACCTCTCCAGGAAGATTCATTTTATTAAACTCCATCAAAATCTTCGTGCTGACTTCATCTGAATCAACAATGTGATAAAATAGCCTACAGGTAAACAAAACAAGACACATTTGTATTGCTAGACTTTTAAGTGTTATAAATATTTAAGCAAACAATTCAGGTTTTTTCTATGCAACCCAATTTGTACTGGGATAGGGTGGGAGGGAAACTACTTAGAAAATTCCAATGGAGATAGGGAAACTACAATCAGAAACACTTAACACCTACATCTTTAACCAAAAAGTTAAATAAGCAACTAGTATAAAAGAACATAAAAGGAGATGTATTATACTAAAACTCTAAAAAGCTGCTTCTTATTCTTATTCCTTCTTTCCTTTAAAAATTCAAAATAGCAAACAAAAACCTCACCTGTTGCCAGCAGTGACTTCCACGCATGTGTAGAAAGCAGGCTCACATTCGAAGTTATTCATCACGATGCCGTGATAGCCATTTTGAACATGCTGGTTTATTCCTTTCCTGCGAAAGTGGTCCAGGACTTTGTTTATGCTGTCTATTCCATTTAAAATAGCCTGTTAAATTGTCAGAGGTGAAAAATAAAATAATATTGCCAACAGCACCCCTGCTGGTAAGAAATAAACCCATTACTCTACACATTAAAAAATATTCCAGAGATTTAACTGAACACGCTCCCCAACAATACCTCACCCCCTTGAAAAATGCCAACTACGTGAAACACTTTTTTATTATGGGTTCTGTTCTATGATACCAACATTAAAAATAGGCTCTTCATCTATATATCAAAAGTGCTATCATTAATAGCATGGATGATAGTAAGGCTGTTTAAACAAGACCCATCATTTCAAATTTATAGGACAGGAGACTTACACTCTTATTTATTATCTGGAACCAATGACTTACAGCTTAGAAACTAATAAATTCTGTGTAATAACTGGCTCAATGTAAACTGAAGTAATGAAAAGAACCTGCCCACCTTTCCTGTTGCTGCTCTAAGAAGTTGCTGTTTCTTTTCAAGATCTTCTCTTTTAGCAGCAAGCGCTTGCTGTTCTGCATTCTCCTCTCTCCACAAGTAACTAATCAATAAAAATTAGACTGTTTTCAATTTTAAAAGCATTAAGAAGATGCACAAACAGTATATAATTTAGGATAAAATACTGAAAAAAAAAACCCAAACTTGAATAGTTCATTTATAACTTCTTTTTAAAGATTTTAAGTAATCTCTATACCCAACATGGGGCTTGAACTCACAACCCCGAGATTAAGCGTCACATGCTCCACTGACTGAGCCAACCAGGTGCTAATTCATTAATGACTTAAAGACCATTTAACACCCAGTAACTAGCATTACTCTAAAAAATTAAGGCATATTTTAGTGTATACTAACTTTCTTTCACTTTGTAATTCATCTTTCTTATTTTTTACTTCATAGTATTTTCTGTCCAGTTCTTCTACTCGAGCTTTGACTTCATTAAGATCCTGATCCAGTTTCTATGGAAATAAAAATAATTCAGATTTAAAATCCAATTTCATGCAAACTAATCCACAGTGACAGAAAGATCAGTTGTCGCTAGGGGATAGCACAGGAGGGAGGAATGGGAAACATTCTGAGGTGACGAATAGGCTTGTTATCTTAATTGTGATGATTTCACAGATGTAAACATACATCACAACTTATCAACTGGTACATTTTAAACACATGCAATTTATTGTATGCCAATTGTACCTTAATAAAGCTATTTAAAAAATCCAATTCTATTTTTTAAATGCCTTTAGACAAGAGCACATCAAGAGAAAACATAAACCGTGAAATGAATTGCTCTATAAAATACTGCTAAAATAAAATTAACTTGCTCACTAATGATCTAAACCTTTCTACTTGTATAATATACGCTATAAAATTTCAGAAGAAAAAAATACATTCACAAATTCTCAAAATATTGCAATGAATACTTTTCACACCACTCCTTCTACACACACAAGTAGAACACAAGAGATACAGGATTATACTAAGAAGCAAAAAGCTATTCAACATAATGCAATCAGCACTATAAAGTCATCTCTATCCAGTATAAAGGTCAGACTTGACCAGTGTAAAGAGGGGCTGAAATACTGGAAAATAATGACGTTCAAGCTTGAGAAAAATGAATAAAAACTCTAGTGAAAACTCTTGGCTCATCACCAGGCTATTTCAAAAAAGCAATTGTTGAGGCTGTTTCCATGGACTCAAGAAAAACACATTTTCTTATTCCAAGAAAGGACATGTAGCTATCACAGCTAAAAACTACAGTAACAAATTTCTAAATAACTAACTACCTGGATCAACTTGTGCTTTCTACTCCCTCCATAAGGTATCCTGACATTGGAATTCTGAGGCTAGGAGATATTGTCTATTACCCCTGATCACTTTTCTACCAGTTATTTATTTGCAGGCCCCAAGGTGGGGCTCAATCTCATGAATCCACGAATCCTGAGAATATGAGCCAAAATCAACGATCAGACACTCAACCGATTATGCCACCAAGGGCCCCACTATCAGTAATTTATGAGTACAGAGCCAGTTGTTTGCTCCCCACTATGTTTTCATTTTGTTGTTATTTATGCTGTGATTAAATATTAAACTAAGAATATGAAGACAAAGAGCTGTTTCTTTAAAAACTTGATTCCGTTTTGGATATACTTAAAGGTGACTCACTAAAAATTGAATTAAATGGGGAAATCAACTAGGGTAGACAACTATATAACACATAAATGCATGTATTAACATGTAATATGTACTTTATAACAAAATTAGGTAATTCAAAATATCAAGCCACAAAAGTCGAATTAAGACTAGGGAACTGATCCAGATTAAAAAAGAGAAGAGAAACATGACAACTAAATGCAATATATGATCCTAGACTGAATCCTGAATTCTGTTTTCATCCAACTTTGAGGAGAACTATATTTACATGTATGGCTCATAACAAAAAAGTCCCCGGAAACTCCAATCACTACTCATACTCAAACATCTTGGGCTCTACATTAAAAGACAGATACATACTCTGGTGGGTGTTGATAATGGGGGAAGCTAGGTATGTGTATGTGTGGGGGCAGGAAGTACATGGGAAATCTCTGTACCTTCCTCTCAGTTTTGCTGTGAACTCAAAAATGCTCTAAAAAAGTCTTAAAAAAAATAAAGATTGGAAAAACAAGATTAGTACATGAGCATACATTTACCTGTTTTAAAAAATATTTAAATATATATACACAAATATTTACATATATATAAATATATGTGTGTTATATGTATTACTTATAAAATATAAATATACATGTATTAAAATTTTATGCATTTACGGCTTTTCTGATAAATCAATAACCAACTGGTGCAGATTTCATGGGGTAAAAGGGTTCCTCTGCATATGTTCACATATACCTTCTTCACCCTACACCTGTCCTACAATCCCGTCTCATCACTTCTATCACCCTCGTTACCTTATATATAGCCACACATAACACACCAAAGCGTTTTCTCCCTTTCTCATTTTGAATAATGTCAGATCTTTTTTACTCTGGAAATGGTTTTATGTTTTACTTCAATTTTTTTTTAAAAACAGACTTAAAAAAATTTTTTTAATAGTTTTATTTATTTTTCAGAGAGAGAGAGACAGAACATAAGTGGGGGAGGGACAGAGAGAGAGACACACAGAATCCGAATCAGGCTCCAGGCTCTGAGCTGCCAGCAGAGAACCCACAAACCATGAGATCATGACCTGAGCCGAAGTTGGATGCCTAAATGACTGAGCCACCCAGGTGCCCCTACTTCAATTTTTAAGGAAATGCTAATAAGTATGTAAATAATGTTTAATTCATTTAGAAATGTTATAAAATCACCACTACTTTAACCAACAAAAATATATTCTGTAGTAAGTTATTAAATTGACAGAATTATGAAAAAATATAAAAATGGGAAAAATTTAATTAAGTTATTCTGAAGTTGTTATTTTAGACTTATCATGTTAAAATTAAGGGTATTCAGGTACATTCTACACTCAATCTACATGAACACTCACCGATATGGAAAAAATCTTCCCTGAAAAGGAAAACTACCATATAAATATTAACTTATATGTATAAATATTGTTACATATATAAATTTTAAAATGTGCTGGTATTTTTTTATTGTGTATTTATTTTTGAGATAGGGACAGAATGCAAGAGGGGTAGGGCAGAGAGAGAGAGAGAGAGAGAGACACAAAATCGGAAGCAGATTCCAGGCTCTGAGCTGTCAGCACAGAGCCTGATGCAGGGCTCGAACTCAGAAGCTGTGAGACTATGACCTGAGTCAAAGTTGGACACTCAAAAGACTGAGTCACCCAGGTGTCCCCATGCTAGTCTTTTCTAAGTACCTGTGTCTTATATATCTTAAAAATAGCAATGTAAACTACTTGAAAATAAAACTTAAATAGATGAAACTGTACATGTTTAGGTCTTCAGAAAGATTTTCACAAAGCAGCTATAAAAGTTCTTACATTATATTGCTCCAGGTTTTTCTCTTTGTTTGCCTCAGTGTCCTCCAGATCCTTATGGATAGCAGCAATCTGTCTTTTCTTGTCATTAATAGCCTGATCTAAGGACTTGAGTTCCTTTTTAATCCACTTATCTCTTTCTTCTTTTGATGTAAACTGGCTTCCTCGACCCTGCTTTGCATAAAGATCTGTTCTTTCCTGGGTAGCTTGGGCCAATCTATAAAAGACAGAAGAAAGGAATGGATTAAAAAGGAGACTAGGAAATAAACAAGTTTAACTGCAATCAATAGGTCAGAAGTACTCACAGACAATAATCATTTTTTTTAATTCCATAAAAAGAATATAAAAAGGAACTGGTATCTAATAGAACTCCTCAAACTAGTACTATATAATATAAACTTTATTTTGAAAAATCCCAGTTAAAGGTAAAATAGCTCATATCCTAAGGATTTCAGGCAGACAATGTATTTACTTCAGGTCTGGGTTAGTCACTAAATCTAGAGACAGTTTTAACATCTTATCTCAGGAATTTTCAAAAATGCTCCAACTATATGTAACTACAGTTACAACTCCTTTCAATTATCAAGGTTAAGAGGCAAGGGGAAAAAAGGTTAAAAGGCAAGACAAAGACAAAAAAACATTTATAAGTAGAATAAATACTAATGTCTAGATTACATACAATCCTACCAAATAGGAAAAAAAAATAAAAAAAATGGGCAAAAGAAATAATTCAACAAAATATAGGTGGCATAAAAACACAAAATGCTTTATTAAACCATGAAATCAGCAAAACCTGGCATTTCCCACCTACAGACAGATATGAAAACATCTAGATATTAAAACAACAATGAAAAAAGGAAATAGGATGAAACAAAGAATAAGATGTTGTGTGGGGTAAAAAAAAAAAAAGAACACCATCCATGTTTTAAAAAACCCAACAATAAAAAAAATAAATTAATTAATTAATTAAATTAAAAAAAAAACAACAACAATACCTCACTATGCTGTCTGAGGTAAGTTAACTTCTCAGAGCCTCAAGTTTGTTGAACTTATAGCAAGAATAATGTGGATCTCCTAGCTTCTGAGTAGGAAAAAAATGTATGCAATATGTATACAATAACACTTGACCTACAGTAGTTTTTAATACAGGCTATCACTTTGAAATGGGATTGAGCTTTTACCCTCATTGTGTCTTAACTCATAATTATTTAGGTTTTACAGAGGAACTACATAGAAAGTTAGAAATGTTGGTTAAAGAAATCCCATACCTAGCAATTCCTCGCTCTTCCTTTTCTTTTACACTGTTGAATTTAGGTTCTGTTTCTGCTAGTTCTTTCTGCTTTTCTTCTATTTTTTCAAGCAGCTTCTGTCTCTCTTTTAATAAGCGTTTCTGTAAAGAAGTACAAATGCAATTTTTTTAATTAAAAAAAGTTTTCAATGTTTATTTATTTTGGGAGGGGGGACAAAGTGCAAGTGGGGAAGGGGCAGGGAGAGAGGAAGACACAGGATCCGAAACAGGCTCCAGGCTCTGAGCTGTCAGCATAGAGCCCAACATGGGCTCAAGCTTACAAACCACAAGATCATGACCTGTGCCCAAGCCAGATGCTTAACCGACTGAGCCACCCAGGCATCCCTGTAAAAATGCAATCTTAAAATTTTTAAGATTCAAAAATTTTGTGTCTAATTTTAAGTATAGCATAAAATATTTTCTCATGAAAAGTAATCATGAGAAAACTAATCCTGCAACACAAAACTAATTTTTATTTACTTATTTATTTGCCTACTTATTTAAAGATTTTATTTAAGTGATCTCCACACCCAACATGGGGCTGGAACTTACAACCTTCAGATCAAGAGTTGCATGCTTCACCAACTGAGCCGACCTGGCCTCCCACAAAACTAATTTTTAAATGAAAGAAACAAGGAGACAGTATGGAGTTGCCACTTGAGTGGAAATTATAATGTGCCATATCTTTTACAAAAGTCAAGCATCCATCCTTCTCACAGAAAGGATGGTCTTCTGTAATTCCTATTCAACTGAATGTTTATGTCTTTCATTTTTAGTATTTTAACTCACCCTTTGTTCACTATTGCCGGCTAATTCATCTTGTAAGTCCTTGGCTTTAAGCTCCAACTTAGTCCTCTGCTTAATTTGTTCTTGTCTTTCAGCACTGAGCTGCTCCTTTTCTTCTTTCATAGCTGAAATTTTTGTTTTCAGTTCTCTGACTTGACGTTCAATATCCTAGTCAAAAAGTATCAAAAAGAAATGGGTCAGACAACTGGAAGTGCAACAGCACAGTTTGGACACCATTAGTTCTCTCCCTTCTTTTTCTTTCAATTACACTTTTAGTACTTTTCTGTCTTTCCAATACTCAATCTCAATGACCTTCACTTAAACTTACCATTTCATAGTTCTGTTAAATTTTTTTTAATGTTTATTTTTGAGACAGAGACAGAGCTTGAGCAGGGGAGGGGCAGAGAGAGAGGGAGAGACAGAATCTGAAGCAGGGTCAAGGTTGTCAGCAAAGAACTTGATGTGGGGCTCAAACTCATGAGCCATGAACTCATGACTTGAGCTGACATGACCAACTGAGCCACCCAGGTGCCCTTTAACTTAAAATAAATTTTTTTAAACCATTCCATAATTCTGGTACAAAAGAGTTTACTTATATAACTTAAGCCTAGTTTACAATCTTACCTCCATTTTATCTCTTGCATCCTGCTGGGCATCTCTTAATTGTCTGGATTTTTCTCCACTAGTCTCTCGCTTAGCAGAAAGCTGGGGGAGAAAAAAAAAAAGCTATTATTTCTAACTCATTTTGTATTTTTTTCATACTTTACAACATAATAGTAAAATTTTAAAATATATCCTAAAATAAAATCACTCAGAGTTTTTTAATTTTTTTAAATTTTTACTGAAAAAAAAAAATTTTTTTAATAGTTTATTGTCAAGTTGGTTTCCATATAACACTCAGTGCTCATCCCCACAATCCTCCATGCCCATCACCCCCCTTCACCTACTTCCCACCCCATCTGCCCTCAGTTTGTTCTCGGCATTCAAGAGTCCCTCAGAGTTTTTACAAAACAATTTTTAGTGGTTTTAAAGAAAGGTCCTTTAATTTTAAGTATTACCTAAAGTAATTTTTGGACAAAATATCACCAATACTATTTACAAAATACATTTTAAAAAGCCAAAAAAAATTCATGGAGCTTTTTCTTTTTATTATTAAGTAAATTCTACTCACAATGTGGGGATCGAACTCACAGTTCAAACTCCAAGATCAGGAGTCCCATGCTCCACTGACTGAGCCAGCCAGGCACCCCTTCTTCATGAAACTTTTAAAGTTGGCTTCCCACATTTTGGTTTGCCTTGCGTCATAACCTGATAATATTTCAGATACAACTACAGCAAGGACCACACAGATCTAGGCATTTTCCTTGGAATAAACTAAAAGAACAAATTCACTAACCAATAAATTTCTTACGGTTTAAAAAATTTTCAAGTTTCTATTTAAAAATCATTGAAAAATATAAATATTGCATGAGCTTATTTACATATTCATTAAAATAAAATCACTCTGAATTTAACTGACAAAGTATTTTACCTCATCAAGTTTAGCACGAGTTTCGTTAAGTTCCTGGTTGTAAATGGTATATTCCAGGGCACGTCTCATTTTATCCCACTTCTGATACTGAGCTAGTTCTTCCTTTTCTTCTTCTAAGGTATGCAATCTCTCTTCAATGTATTTTAACAACTCATTGATTTTTTCACGTTTGCCCTCTTAAAAAAATGAGAGAGGAGTGAAGAAGTTGAATAAAATTTTGATGTAATGTCTGCTCAAATCTTAAGAACTATAGCATTATTTGACAGTATGTGGTAACCAAATCTAAGATGTTAAAATGACAAGATGCTTCATTATGAAAAGCATCGGAGAATAGCTTACACATGGTGACACTTTTAAATTTTTATTATTTTAATTGATGTTAATTTCAGGTGTACAGTACAGTGATTTCATAATTTTACACATTACACAATGCTCACTGTCATAAGTGTAGTTACCATCTGTCATTATACAACATTATTACAATATCGTGGACTATGTTCCTTATACTGTACTTTTCATCTCTGACTTCTTTTATAACTGGAAGTTTTTCCTCTTAATCCCTTTCACCTACTTCACCCATCTTCCCCCTGCACCACCACCCTGGCAACCACCAGTTTGTTCTTTATAAGTCTGTTTCCGTTTTGTTTGCTTTGCCTTTTTTTTTTTTTTAGACTCTGCATATATGTGAAATCATGTGGTATATGCCTTTCTGACTTATTTCACTCAGCATGATACCCTCTAGGTTCATCCATGTTGTCATAAACGGTAAAATCTCATTTTTTAAAAAAACGGGTAATATTCCATTGTATACATATGCCACATCTTTATATATTCATCTGATGGACACATGGTGCTTCGACATCTTGACTACTGTAAATAATGCTGCAATGCACATTTGGGTGCATGTATCTTTCTAAACTAGGGTTTACTATTTCTTACAATACATGTGGTAAGGATTCCACTTAAACATCCTTTAAAGGTAAACGTGCCTTCCCACAACATTAAAAAAATAAAAAAATCCTAACATCATTGGTGTCACTGATTCTCAACTTTTACTATAACAGCATTACCTACAGCTGCCATATATTGAACACCCACTATAATCCAATCATGGTGCTACTTTGCTCCTCTACTTTTCACCATAAACTATGCAAAAGAATTTTATAGATGGAGAAGCTTTAGACCAGAGAGATCAAGGCTAAAGTCACATTGTCAGATAATTATTAGTCAGATTTTGAACTCAGGACTATCCATGGCATGATAGAACTTGAAAAGCAAAGAAAGTAGGGTTTCCATCATACTTGTACTAAGGAAGATTCTAAGTTCAGAGTTTTCCATTTACTTGCTCCTGAACAACTTAAAACCTAATGTCAGCTGATACTCCCAAAAATTTTTTTTGAGGTTTGCATCCAAATCTGCTATCCTCACTAACAATGAGGGACATTAGAGGAACAAAGCAGTTGACCTACAAAGGCATTATTATCTAACAGCAATTTTTTATTTAAATAGAGAAATTATTGGAACTCTCAAACCTTAAAATGTCTCAAAATAATTTTCTCTCAATTCAGTAACAGGCAAATTATCAAACAGTATACACCCGAGAATAGATCGAACTCCTTTCAACCATCATAACACAATGAAAAAGTAATTCACAACAAAAATAAGGCAGAATCACAATTATCGTACCTGTTTCTTTCATTAAAGATATGCTTTCTTCTTTTCGTTCATCATATACTCTAGTACCAGCTACTTCTCTTAATAGTTTTAGTCTCTGAGAATCTGGTGCTGTGGCCATCTGGTTGATCTAAACATTTTACAAAAATAATTATTATGTAGCTACAGACTGTTCTTTAAGAACTCTACTTTGAAAGAGTATTCACATGCTGCTTTTAAGTAGAATGTAACTTCAATAATGTAATTTGTGCAGTGCATACACGTACAGACCTGTATCTCATTTAAATAAAATTTATCAAATGAAAATCCAAATAGAATTGATACATTCAAAAGTCTAATTTATGAATAAGACTCTAAATTAAAAATAAAGGAAAAGTGCAGCGCCTGGGTGGCTCAGTCAGTTAAGTGTCTGACTCCTGAGTTTACCTCAGGTTATGATCTCGAGGTTTTGTGGGTTTGAGCCCTCCACTGGGCTCTGAGTGCTGGCTTCCCGAAGCCTGCTTGGGATTCTCCCTTTCTCCCTGCTGCTTCCCTACTAGCGCTGTCTCTCTCAAAATAAATAAACTTTTAAAAATTTTTTAAAAGATGAAGGAAGAACATTCCATTACCACTTTTCCTCAGTCAATATGATAAGGTATAAAAGATGAACTCCGGGGGTGTCCGGGTGGCTCAGTTGGTTAAGCGTCTGACTCTGACTTAGGTCATGATTTTGAGGTTTGCGAGTTTGTGCCCTGCATCGGGCTCTATGCTGTCAGCACAGAGCTCTCTTCTAATCCTCTGTTCCTCTCTCCCTCTGCCCCTACCCTACTCAAACACACTCGTTTAAAAATAAACAAAAAAAGAAAAGATGAACTCTGTTCTAAAAGAACAAAGTATTTTTACAAGGGGAAACTATCACTATACACTTTTAAAAAGCTATGATACTATTAAAAGTATAACAAAACTGGTATGCTTTATTATTACCATGTTAAAAAATTTTTATTGTTTACTCATTTTTGAAAGACAGAAATAGCGCATGAGCGGGAGAGGGGCAGAGAGACAGGAAGACACAGAATCTGAAGCAGGATCCAGGCTCTGATCTGTCAGCACAGAGACTAATGGGGGGCTCAAACTCATGAACTGCAAGATCATGACCTGAGCTGAAGTCACATGCTTAACTGACTGAGCCACCCAGGCGCCCCATTATTACTGTTATTTTTTAAGTAAGTTCTATGCCTCCAAGATCAAGAGTTGCATGCTCTGCTGACTGAGCCAGACAAGTGCCCCAAAATGGTATTCTTTAAATACAGGTAAGTAAAAATAATTGTCTAATAGAGGTAAGTAACCATTAAATAAAACAAGCAAAAGTATTTTAAAAATCTTATTTAAAAATACATGGTGGGGCACCTGGGTGGCTTAGTCAGTTGAGCATCCAGCTTCAGCTCAGCTCATGATCTTGCTGTTTGTTAGTTCAAGCCCCACATCGAATTCGCTGCTATCAGCACAGAGCCTGCTTTTGATCCTCTGTCCCCTTCTCTCTGCCCTTGCCCTGCTTATGCTCTCTCTCTCTCGAAAATAAACATTAAAAAAAAATCATGTAACATGTACCCCAACGTTCATAGCAGCACTCTCAATAATAGCTAAAACATGGAAAGAGCCTAAGTGTCCATCAACAGATGAATATATCAAGAAGATGTGGTTTACCTATACCATGGAATACTACATGGCAATGAGAAACAATGAAATCTGGCCATGTGTAGCCACATGGATGGACCTTGAGGGTGTTATGCTGAGCGAAATAAGTCAGGCAGAGAAGGACAAATATATGTTTGCACGTATAGGAGGATTAGGAGGAACTTGACGGAGGAACAAGGGGGAGAAGAAGGGGGGAAATGGTGGGGGAAAGGGAGAGAGGCAAACCATGAGAGACTCTTGAATGCTGACAAAAACTGAGGACTGATGGAAGTGGGGGGAGGAGGGATGGGCATGGAGGAGGGCACTTGTGGGGATGAGCACTGAGTGCTATGTGGAAACTAATTTGACAATAAACTATTTGTAAAAAAAAAATAAAAAATAAAAAAAAATTTTTAAAAATCATGTAATATATGGCAAAAAAACACAGAAAATGGTACAAACTAAGTGTCATGCAACTTTAAACAAGCATGAGTTTAATATATTCATAAAAATAAAGTTAGCCACTAAATGCAAAAAATGCTCTCACTGCATTAAAAAAGTGAAATTAGTTATTCTAACATTTTCACATAGAGAGAAACCAACTCTGAGAAAATGTGGTCTATCAAAAGTATATACATGAAAGAATCCCCTTTCAGATCTTTATCACTGGTTACCCCAATTATGCAAGTTCATTAACTTATTCACTCAAAAAAGATTTAATAAATGCTTACAACATATATGTCACTCTGCTGGGCACTGGGAAAAGAGCAATGAATAAAACAAAGTCTTGCCTTCATAGAACTTGCATTCTAGGGGCGCCTGGGTGGCTTAGTCGGTTGAGCATCTGACTTTCGCTTAGGTCATGATCTCGCGGTTTGTGGGTTCGAGCCCCGCGTCGGGCTCTGTGCTGACTGCCAGCTCAGAGCCTGGAGCCTGTTTCAGTCTGTGACTCCCTCTCTCTCTGACCCTCCCCTGCTCACGCTGTCTCTCTCTCTCTCTCCTAGAAATAAATAAAAATATAAAAAAAAAAAAAAAAAAAAAAGAACTTGCATTCTAATGGAGAAGAAATATATATACCAATACAGTATAATTGTTACCAAAAAAATCAAATCAGAAAAAAGAAAGTGTGTAGGGCTGGGATGAAGGCAATGTTCTTTTAGATGAGGTAACTAATGGATGGCATATATGAAATGACGTATGAATAAAAAATGAAAGTATAGGGGCCTATGTTGTATGTTTGCAGGGAAGACTCAGATAATTGGTCTTTCATAATCAGCCTCCTTTAAAATTTTTTTAAATGTTTTTATTTATTTTTGAGAGAGAGAGACAGAGTGTGAGTCGGGGAGGGGGAGGCAGAGAGAGGGGGAGACACGGAATCCAAAGTAGGCTGTCCAGGCCTTGGGCTGTCAGCACAGAGCCCAATGCAGGGCTCGAACTCTTAAGTTAGAGGAGATCTTGACCTGAGACGAAATCAAACACTTAACCTACTGTGCCACCCAGGAGCCCCATAATCAGCCTCCTTTTAAAAAAATTCCTTGCTTATAAAGATGGTCTTCAAAAACTTGTTCTGCATCTTCCAAATGTGAAACATTGTACTTTTCCTAATCACTTCTTCTGAATGCTAACTTTTCAACACATATCTAAAAATGTCTCCAACATGAAATAAGAAATGAACATTTAAAATGAACTTTCCCCTAGTCCAAAAAAAACACTACAGCAAACTACATGAACAATGCAGGGTATGTCCTCAGAAAACGAAGTTATCTTAGATAAAATTTAAAGTATATGAGGAAATAGAATAATCAGCTAAAGTATGTAACTACTAAAAACTATAAAGAATATAATCTCTACAAGTAAAAACAATTATGTAGCATTATGGTAGATTTCTGGTAAGCTTTCCACCATTTTAACTCTGTGATATATTAAATAATAGAGTATTACTTTTAGGAACTATATGTTTTCAAATGTTATTTTTATAGAATTTCTAGAATATTCTTAAATATTTCCATTGTGACTTTCACAAACCAAAAACGTCTTCCAGTATAGGACATCTTATTAAGTGATACAGGTCACGAAGAAAACAACATCCACTAATTGCTGAAATAATTCAATCCCATTATACAGTGGATCTACTTTGTACTTTATGGCCACATAAAAGGTAATATTAACATCGATACAAAATAAATCAATGAAAACAAGAGACAGTAAGGTCCGTTTTTGCTTCAACTTAACCACTAGAATCTATAAGTAAAGTCATCATTCAAGTGAATATACTCAGAAAACAAATTCTATAAAAAAAGGACATACAATATTTTTTACCTTTCCTTGTTTTACAATATAATAAGGATTGCTTCGAGAAAAACCGGCACTTTCAAGGAGATTCATCACATCATTTTTCCTGTTAATAAACATTGAAAAGATTTTTTCAGATTAATCACCCAATAACATGCAAAAAAATAAAGGGTAACTCTTGGGTTAAGGAATATGAGGGAGTACAGAATAGTCATTAGACCATCTATTGTATCAGCTTCAGAGAATCTTGATTCTTCTGTTAATGCTCTAAATACTGGTTTGTTGAACATGAAGCATATATAATCCATAGAGTTACATAAAATACTTTCATTTTCTCATGAAGAGATTATAAATTTAAAGAAAATGCTTACGTGACCATTTTCTTGTCTAAGAAATACTGATCCTTTTTGGCACCAATAACTCTTCTAAGTGAAACCTCTTCTTTATCAATCTAAAGAAAAATGGAAAAGCCTGAATTTCACTGTAAAAATGGAAAACTTTTTAGTTAATAAGGTCATTATAGAGTCTGTAACCCTAACTTATTTTGAAATTTCAATTCTCACTAAAGAATTTAAAGAGAATTAAAGATAAATATCAATTCACATGACAAAGAGTTTTTTACAACAGCTTGCACACCGTTTGCTAGAATGTTCATTACAATTTTAAGACAAAATGAATATGTAAACTGTATAGCTATTTTAGCATGAACTAAATTATAAGCGCTATACTTAATACAATTATAAATGTTTCAAAGGTTGGGAAAAAATCAGCTGCATCAATAAAATTCTCAAAATTATTACTAGAAAAAAAAGCCACTACTCACTGGCAACCGGTTGTCTGAATTATCAAAAATAATCTCCACAAAAGCAGAAATAACACGAGGACCAGTACCCTCCTAAAACATGCAAAAAAAGAATTGTCATTCAAGTGGTATTTTCACATTATTTGCTTTTCTTTAAACACCTTTAAAGGTTAGTGCATGATAATAAGCCTAATTCAGTGTAGAAAAATTTCCATCGGACTATCTATCCTTCCTGTCAAAAGAGCAAAGACACTGGATTAGGATAACAATACTTCTCAACCAAATGGCTTTATAGAGTCTCTGACTTAAAAAATGAGTACTATGCGAGAGATATCAAAGTCAGATGTACTTAGGTCTTGTTCTGAAGATCACTTTATTAGAACATAAGACCCCATGCCCATGTAATTCTACATATTGCTAATATCAACAGCACTTTGAGGCTTTTCTCTTATAGACTCACTTAAGGCTGAAAAGGAATCCTAACAAATCATATAATTACTAGAAGTTGGCTTTTTCTATTTTTAAGTTTATTTATTTATTTTTGAGAGAGAGACAAAAAGCACAAGTATACATAAGACCAGGGGAGGGGCAGAGAGAGGAGAAAGAACCCCAAGTAGGCTCCACATTGCCTGTGTGGAGCTCAACACAGGGCTCGATCTCACAAACCATGAGACCATGACCTGAGCTGAAATCCAGAGTCAGATGCTTACCAACTTAGCTACCCAGTTGCACTGGCTTTTTTAATCAATCAATCAATTATTAATTTTATTTATTTTTCTAAATTTGCTATTTCCTATATAATTTTAAATCTGCTATGAAAACACACACATTTTAATGTGTCATATAGACACCAATTTATGACCCCAACACTTCCATACCAAGTCTCGATACTTTCCAGATTCTAGAAACTGTTACTACGTAGTGATTCAATACAATAAAAAATGATACCTAAAGGGGTTATTCTTTCAATGCCTATCTTAGAAACATAAAAAAGAATTTCTATAGGAAACCAGTCAATAATGGTAAGAAAACAAATAAACAAAAAATCACCTTCCTCAGTGTGAGAGACTGTTAACATATACTAAGGAATCTCACTTTCTCATCTTAAAACTAATTATAAGCCATATTCAAACCGAAAAGAAATCTCTCGTTTTGAACTAAAATTTATTTAGTTCATTATTCATAATGATCTAATGAAAAATTCTAACAGTTTTCATTACCATAAATACACTCATCTTTCATATTGGAAGATGATGTGACCATTTAAGTTACAAATATGGCTAAAATTATAACATGTTATGTTGCTTAGTTTGGATGGTTGCTTCTCTATGCTCCCGATTAACTTCTGGTTCTGAGTCTCAAAGTTCCTAATTCCCAAATTCAAACTCTTCTTTCTCCTCAGCAAGCCTGTTTCCAGAGCATTATCACACCATATCCTTAATAAAGACTTTATATTTATGGGGCACCTGGGTGGCTCAGTCAGTTGAGGGTCTGACATCAGCTTAGGTCATGATCTCACAGTTCACGGGTATGAGCCCTGCATTGAGGCTCTGTGCTGACAGATCAGAGCCTGGAGCCTGCTTCAGATTTTGTGTCTCCCTCTCTCCCTCTCTCTCTCTCTCTCCCTGTAGCCTGCTTCAGATTTTGTGTCTCCCTCTCTCTCTCTCTCTCTCTCTCTCTCTCTGTCCCTCCCTTGCTCATGCCCTGTCTCTTTCTCTCTCTCCAAAATAAATGGTTAAAAAAAAAAAGAATTTATATTTATATGGGAGACACACCCATTTATATGGAAGTCTTACAATTTTCTTACCAATTATATAAAAAATTAGGCCTTTATCATGCTTTAATATAGAAGGCTAAATTCCACAGCAGAATTAACACACTTAAGAGAGACTGTATCATGTTTACTAAGGGAAACTATATCATGTTTGCATAGGATCTGAAACTTGAACAAATGATCTTATTTACCAGAATCGACAATATAGTTTTAAAAATACATAATGTCAAGAACATCTCAAAGCAATCTCACTCACATGCAACAAAGCCAATCGCTGTTCCGGGCGAAGATGACTGAACTCGTCACTAAGAACAAACTGAATTGCTAAAAATACAAAAACATTAAATATTAGTATAGTCTAAAAGAATATTTGTGCCTTAATTTATAACTCCCCATACCTTCTATCAGATAACGAACAAGGTAGATAAAATAGATTGTCTATTTCATATATGCAGAAAATTGCCTGTATTCAGGGTGCCTGGGTGGCTCAGTCAGCTAAGCTTCCGACTTCGGCTCAGGTCAGGATCTCATGGTTCGTGGGTTCGAGCCCCACGTTGTGCTCTACCCTGACAGCTAGCTCAGAGCCTGAAGCTTGCTTCGGATTCTGTATCTCCCTCTCTCTCTCTGACCCTCCCCTGCTCACACTGTCTCTCTCTCAGAAATAAATAAAATATTAAGAAAATTTTTAAAAATATATATTAAAAAAAACTGCCTGTATTTTAGACCAATCAGCTTGGAAAACTATAGAAACAATATTATGAAATTTCCACTGAAACATTTAAGGGAAGAAAAAGAGAACACTAAGGTAACAAAAAGAGATAAGCAGAACTAAAATCTACCTCTTCATCAGAGTTACACTGAGTGGTTAAAACTTTGTTTTCACCCACTAGAAGTAAATAATATACATCAAAACATTTACAAACAAAATAGGATATATTCCTACCATATCCTTAACTGGACAGTTTGGTCAAAAAAAACGGAATTAAGTGGGAAACACAGGGGAATAGTTCAGATTCCCACCTTCTACTGCACTGTGTGTACCGCCCTTATCTTCTGTAAGGAGCCATTGCTGCCTCCATATAGAGTACCTAACTGGACCAACCTGCCCTAGAAATGGAACTCTACTCAGTTGTCCTGTTACCAGTCCACCCAAGAGAACTTCGACATCCCAAGAGTTGAGTATGATGTATGAATGTGTAGGTGAGGGTGGAGGTGGAGAGTGGGACACCTTAGAGGGACAGATTCAAACTGCGTTTATCCTCCTGGAGATTATGAAATACTTCTACTCCAATCCCACTCACTTATCGTCACCAAATTACAATTACAGAAGGGCACAGAGGGATAGAACCTTTGCTTCTACTAAGCCCTGGCCCCTTTTCCTCAAGCACTACTCAAACAAAAGGTTCAAAATTGTTTCAACCTACTTCTTGTATAGTTCAAACCTGTTAAGATCTTTTCTCTCTCCAAAGGATTTGTTAAGAGGCATTATACTTAAATGCATTTTATCTTTAGAATTTTCAAAGCTATTTACTATCTTCAAATTGACAATAATCTTTGTTGAGCCTGTAAGTTTTTATACCCCTCTATCCTTCATAAAAATTATCTAAAAAACATTTTTTAAAGGACGAAACAGAGCAGTGCCTGGCTGACTCAGTCAGAGCATGCAACTCTAGATCTCAGTGTTGAGTTCAAGCCCCATGTTGGGCGCAAAGCTTTCTTACTTACATACATACGTAATGAAACAAGATGATGAGTCATTTACTAAAACAATATTAGCTATGCTGCTGCATTTACACTTTCATACACATGCATTTGAATTATTTACATACTGCATTCAAATTTAAAAAGTACTTCCATTCATATTATCTCATGATTCTCATGATCCATCAAAGTAGACAGGTCAAGTATGTTTTTAAAGTGCAAAAAGTATTCCAAGACTGTTCTGCGCAACCTCTCAGCTAATTAATCACTACATACAGAGTAGAACTCAGATCATTATACTCTAAACCCTCTAAACTGCAACCCTGATTGAAGAAGTATTTATCGAGTTTCATGCAGACATAACCTCAGAAAACCAATTTTTAAAATAAACTACTTGAAGATATCCAGGTCTTAATATATTTAGAACTGAAAAAACAATACTTACCATAAAAAAAGTTACTTTTTCCAGATCCATTTCTGCCCACTATAAAATTTCAAAAAGTACATGTTACTTTGTATAAAAACCAATAAAATTAAAACTTTAAGAATTAAAAAAATGTATGTTCATTTTTCTTACTTAACATCTTAATATCTGAAATTATACACAAAAGAACAGTGAACAAAAGGAATCCATAAACAAGTTTTAATCACCAAATGAATGCAATTTTTGTATAGACTTTAGATGAGTTTTTTCTTAAATTTACCTCATTGTTGATTCTTTTTGCTCTTTCCTAACAAATAATATTTGAAATAACCAATTACTAAAATTTCATAATTTACAACCATTATTATGGACACATAATGCCTTTTTTAAATTTTTAATATTTATTTTTGAGAGATAGACAGCATGAGTGGGCGGGGGGGCAGGGGGGCAAAGAGAAGGAGACACATAATCTGAAGCAGGCTCCAGGCTCTGGGGTGTCAGCACAGAGGCCCATGTGGGGCTTGAACTCACGGACTGTGAGATCATGACCTGAGGAGAAGTTGGACGCTCAATATACTGAGCCACCCAGGTGCTCCTGGACACGTCCTTCTATTTTAACCGTATATAGTGGAACATATTTTAACAACTTAAAGATTCACATATTGCTGGAATTTTTAAATAATCATTTTAAATTCTCAAACTATTTGCATGTTAAAGTACTTATGATCCGCCCTATACATCATGTATAATCTCATAAAATCACAAAAATATAAGGCATATTTTTTTACTACCTGAATTCAGAAACAAACAATTCGATAAAAAGATAGCAAAAGTTTCAGATTTAATGAACTGATTTGAATTTTGTTGTTCTGCAAAATTTTCATTAAGAGTCAAGAATCACTATCCCAAGCTCTCTCATCTTGACCAAGATGTCCTGAACAAATTAGCCCCAAAGTTATAACCTCTAATGCAAAGTAAACCCTAAAAAAATCATTTATGTTACACCAGAAAGTAATGAACTGCTTAAAAAAAGGCATATAGGGGCACCTGGGTAGCTCAGTCAGTTGAGTATCCTAAGATTTCAACTCAGGTCATGATCCCAAGGGTCATGGGATCAAGGCCCAAGCTGGGCTCCATGCTGACAGCGCAGAGCCTGCTTGGGATTTGCACTCTCCCTCTCTCTGCCCCTCCCCCATTCACACTGTGTTCTCTCTCTCTCTTAAAAAAAAAAAAAAAGGCATATGACACAGAGGCCAGCTTGAAAGCGATTTCCACTGGATTATTCTTGGACAATTTGAGCACCAAAATAATTAGATGAATTCTAAATTTGTGCTAGAGGGGGAAAATTATCCACATCACCATGAATAAAATGATAAATTAAAATAATTAAATAGCTGAGGAAGGAAAGAGAACTCTTGCTCATAGTAGAAACCACCTAGTAAATGGAAAATCATCATTTTGTAATAACCAGAATAAAGGCAAGAATATCAATGGATGCTAAACTTAGGGGGATATTTTGATAAAGGGCACAGTATTTGCAGAGTCTGAAAGTACTTCCCATCCCCATATTATTTATTAGTTACAAGGGAAAAACACTGTACGGTAGAAAAACTAGATACCATCTTGTCTGTGTGATCAAAAGTAATGTCATTTAAAAAGAAGTAGGGATGCCTGTGTGGCTCAGTCAGTTAAGTGTCCAACTACTGACAACAGCTCAGGTCGTCATGTTGCAGTTTGTGAGGCTGAATCCCGAGTGGCTGCTTGGGATTCTCTCTCTCTCTGCCCCTCCCACTGCTTGCACATGCTCTCTCTCCCTAAATCAGTAAAAAAATAAATAAAATTTTAAAAATATATTTTTAATATATATTAAATATATATATTTAATAACTTACAATTATTAATTTAATATTATATATTATAAATGTACAAATAATATAATAATAAATAAATATATTATACATAATAATGTAGAATATTTATATTAAATATATATAATGATTATTACATATATATGCATATAAAGTAGACATCATTCACCTCCAGATGTAATATACTCAGAAGAACACAATATTTATGTGGTATTTTTTTTTTTAAAACAACGCAAATCAGGGCACCTGGGTGACTCAGTCGGTTAAGCGTCTGACTTCGACTCAGGGCAGGTCTGTGAGTTGGAGCCCATGTCAGGCAGGCTCTGTGCTGGCAGCTTAGAGCCTGGAGCCTGCTTCAGATTCTCTGTGTCTCTCTCTCTGCCCCTCCCCAACTCATGCTGTGTCTCTCAAATATTATTAAAAAAACATTTAAAAAATTACAAAATAAAAAATAAAAATGCTTAGGGGGAGCGTAGGTGGCTCAGTCAGATAAGCATCTGACTCTTGATTTTGGCTCATATCAAGATGTCATTGTTCCTGTCAATAAGCCCCATGCTGGGCTCTGTGCTGACAACTCTGCCTACCTGGGATTCTCTCTCTCTCTCCCTCCTTCCCTCTCTCTGCCTCTCTCCTACTCATGCTCTCTCTCAAAATAAACTTTAAACAAAAAGGCTTATTTATGTAGATGTACACTAAGACTGGAGGGGTATGGGAATAGATCCAGTTTATATGTGCCCCAGAGTCACCTGCCCCAACCCAGCCCTTGGCTGCCTGTCAGTGGAGAGGCTGGGTATCCCATCACCTTAGGCTGTTTCACACTACCTGAGTGTGCACTCAGGTCAGACCTGTGACAATCCAAAGGATGCTACATAGTTCCCTAACTACTCTAGGGGGCTAATCCCCAGAGTAGACAATCCAAAAGCATGGAGGAATTAATGCCCTGTGTGGTAAACTCTGATCAAAGAGAGAACATCCTTCTCCATTCCTTTCCAATCTAATCTTTCCCAGGCGTGGTGGGTTCACAAAGTCTGTCTGGAAGTTATCCAATATGACCACAAACCAACTGAAGCTTCTTTATAAAGCTATGACTAGCTTTCCATCTTACTCTTGCCCTCAGACTGAACGTTCCCATTAAAGTCTCACTAGTTGCTGAGTGGGCCTTGGACTCTGTTTTCTAGGAAACCAGAGCTAATACAAGTATAGGTTGTTAATATTAAGAATGGCTATAGCTGGGCAGGAGTACAGTTTAGTTTTTTTCCTTTTAGCTTTTAAACTCTTCCATAATGTTCTATAACATATTTCTTTTGTTAAAAAGCTATAGAAAAAGTAACCTTAAAAAGGTACATATTTGGTGCATTCAAACATCATTCAACTGTTCAAACAAGAGATTAAAACATAAAACATCATCAGGAGATATATTTGCCTTCAAATCTTTTTTTTAAGGGTCAAAATCATTAAATAAAGTAGTATCAAAGTAGGATATTTTTAATGTCAATCTTAGACTACACTACTTTGGGTCTTTCCTGTTTTTAAAACATGTTCAAGCAGTAGGGTGCCTGGGTGGCTTACTTGGTTAAGTATCCAATTCTTGAGTTCAGCTGAGGGCATGATCTCTCAGTTCCTGGGAGAGCGCCCTGAGGTGGGCTCTGCATTGACAGCAAGAAGCCTGCTTAGGATCTTCTTTCTCCCTCTCTCAGCCCCTCTCCTGCTTAAGCCCAGGTGCTCTCCCTCTTTCTTTCAAAAAATAATAAATTTTTTAAAAAAGTTTAAAAACCTTTCAAAAAACATGTTTAAGCAGTAAAATCATATTAGGTTTGTTAAAACAAAAGAAAAAAGCCAATTTACTTTGTAATTGTGACTATTAACAATCCTAATGTAAACAAAGTAGTAAAACAGCAGTCTCATTATAACTAAAAGAAAAACACTTGACAGATTCTACAAACATAATCTAATCATCATAGGTAATAAAAGTCGTCATTTTACAGCTCATTTATAAAATTGTACCACTGATATATTAAGAGATTCATCCACTTTTAATCTGTAATATAAATTATTCAGTAATTATACAGCAATTATATCTTAACAGAATATATCTTTTTTTTTTTTTTAAATATTTTTATTTATTTCTAGGAGAGAGAGAGAGAGACAGCGTGAGCAGGGGAGGGTCAGAGAGAGAGGGAGACACAGACTCTGAAACAGGCTCCAGGCTCTGAGCTGGCAGTCAGCACAGAGCCCGACGCGGGGCTCGAACCCACGAACCGCGAGATCATGACCTAAGCGAAAGTCGGACGCTTAACCGACTAAGCCACCCAGGTGCCCCAGAATATATCATTTTTAAATAATTTATATCTAACATCCATTTTTCTCTATTTCCGAAGATTTTCTGATTGATGAAAATCAGAAGGCACTTGTAATCAAAATTTAAGTAAAATACCAGAACAGTCAGGCTATCCTTGTGGCACAATTAAATTATTCAATAGGTACAACAGAGGGAAAAAAAGTGTTTTGTATTGTATTTTTTTGTATAGGTTTATTTGAGAGAGCACACACACACATGCACAAGCAGGGGAGGGACAGAGAGAGGGAGAGAGAGGATCCCAACCAGGTTCTGCACCATTAGCACAGAGCCCAATGCGGGGCTTGAACTCTCCAACCATGAGATCTTAACCTGAGCCAAAACTAAGAGTCAGATGCTTACCTGACTGAGCCACCCAGGTGGCCCCCAAGTGTTTTCTTTATTGCCAACTACAAGGCTACAACTGATATACTGCCTCAATTTTTAAAATTTATTTCAAAGTATAGTTGACACTCTTGCCCTCAATTTTTAAAATTTATGATTTCAAAATAAAGTAGATTCTCTGGGAACATCAGCATTTAGTGTTCACCTGTTACTGATCTCGGTATGAATCTCACCTTACCCCCTGCTACAGAATGAATTGTGTCACCCCCTCATTCATATGTTGAAGCCCTAACCCCAAATGTGAGGTTATTCGGAGATGGGGGCCTTTAGGAGGTAATCAGGACTAATGAGGTTGTGAGGGTAGGGCCTTCATTATGGAATCTACGCTCTAATGAGGAAGAGGGAGAGAGAATGAGAAAGTCATATGAGCCTGATAATAAAGATGATGACTTCCAGAAAGACCCCATCATGGACTCGAGTTACCAAAACAGTGAGAAAATAAATTACTGTTCTTGTCTGTATTTTATGGTGAACTTAGCAGTCTGATAACCAATATACCCATAAGGAAGACAATATATAACAGAAGTCTATTTATAGCACACTGTTTCATCTAGCCTTTAAAAATTCTACACAATGCCAGAAAACACTTTCATTGGCTGTTATAAGAAAAAATGTGGATGCTATTATCTGAAGAGCCTTTAGACTAAATACTGTACTGCAGGATAATAATCATTTTAGCCTTTATCCTCATACATATACTTTAATTTTCCCAACAGTCCCTATAAGATAGGTATCGTTAGCTCTTCTTTACAAATCAGAAAATTACAGTCCCTCAAGGAGTCAAGTTTGAAAAAGAGTTATGTGTCAGAACTGGGACGTGAAACCCATACTGTTACGCTCCAGAGTTTATGCTCTGCCCACCAAGCTGTGTGGTAGGACCTTAAATATTATGACGGGGAAAAAAAAAATCTGAGAACAATCTAATTTGTGAATAAAGAATGGTCATCTCCGAAATTAGGCAACAGTGGGCGTTTTAACCAGGAAATGACCTATAAAGTACAGTATAGCTGAAATGTTAACTTTAGTGTCATTCGCTACAAACATAAAGCTATTAAAATACACCTTCGCAGTTCCAGGGTACCCAAATAAAAGTGAGTAACTTATGCAAACATTTAAAATGTATACAGTAAGTAATTCATCAGTGCAGATAAAAAAAAACATACGTTATTTCATATAGAAAAAACAAGTATAAATTCATGCAATACTGAAAGCCAATTCCCATCTCAAGCCTAGATACAGACATAATGTAAACAGCTCTACAAACACGAACCTGAGCTTGTAAACCATGAACACTTACCAATAACATTATGCTTTGAACTGAAGGGGTCTACAATTGTTTGATCTCTGTAACTCCGAAAACCCTGGATGATAACCTAGTAAATTTAAAAAAAAAAAAAAAAAAAAGGCACTTTTCAGAGAGCACACACTGCAAGAAGCAACTCCCGAACTAACGTGTTCCCGGGGCACCTCCCTCTCTGGTTTCTCATTTAATGCAAGGCAGAGGGTTCTCCGTTTCACCGAGGAGTAATTCACTTTGCAAAGTGGGGATTAAAGAAATCCTCCGAGAAACAGTCCGTTTACCGGGACCCACGGCCGGTGTTGCAGTCACCTGCCAGGGACCTCTCAAAATCAAGGCCACTGTGTCAGGTTCGTTGGAACGCTGACCATCACAAGTGCTATCGGGGGGAAAAGGGTGTCAGGCAGGCCGGCCCCCGGGAGCAGCGGGCGCATCTCTCGGACACGCCGACCGGCCAGAAGGAACGGCCGTTCCACGAAAGGGGTGCTCAGAGCCCAACACACCCAGCAGAGAAACTTTTCCAAGAGGGCGAAGCGGGCTGGTGTCTGGGGCGGACTCCTGCGCGCGGGAAGACCGTTGTGACAGAAGTAAACAAGAGAATGAGGCGGCGCGACGTGCTCTGCGAGGAGGAGGGTCCCCTTCACGTCTGTAAGTCGGGGACAAAGACCCCGGGCGAAGTTGACACCCCAACCGGAGCCCCCCCACCTCCCCGGGCGCCCCGGGGCCCGGGATCCCCTCTCCACACACCCCGCGCAAAGGGCCCCGCAGGACAACACCGCGGCGCTCCCCGCCGCTGCCGCCCCCCAGCCCGCCCCCGGCCCGCCTCGGGAGGCCCGGTCCCTCCGAAGCTCCCGGACAGCCTGCCTCCCTCAGACGGGCGCCCGGCGGGGAGGCCCGCGCCCCAATTCTCCGCGGCCCCGCGCAGGCGGGGCGGGGTCTCTCCCCTCCCCCGCAGCCCGCGTCTCGGGTCCACCCTGCCGGGAGGCGGGAGGCCACAAGTCGAGCCGAGACACCCCCGCCTGAAGGAGCTGTCCTCACGGGCCCGCGAGGAGGTGAGCGAGACGCCCAGGGCTCACCTGTTTTATGTACATGATTCCGCGCCCCTCGCCGGGGAGAAGGCCTCCCCACCGAGAAGCGACCGCGCGGCCGTGGGGTCCAATGAGGCGCCTACGAGACCCCTCCCCCCAAAGCGCGCTCGCTCCCGTCCAGCCAAACAAAATGGCGGCGCCCGCGGAGGCGGAGTCCGCGCCTTGGACGGAGCCATACTCGCGGTCCCCACAGAGCGTAGGGGGAGCCGGGGTCCCGTCTTCTCTTTCCTTTTGACAAAGGGAGCCTTCTAAGGCCCCCTTAAGTGGATTTCATTTGATTGTTGAATTTTCAGCCGAACATTTCCTCAGAATTAGGCTGAAGCTTCATTCGAAAAAGCCTTGATCGTGAGATTGGTCCGGATTCCCTCCGAGCGGGGAGCCAATGGTTGTGCCCCCATGGGGGAAAGGTTCGGCGCCAAAGCCAAGTGTTAGAGTCGGAGGGCCAATCGCGGAGCTTGCCGGTGGCCACGTGGTGTCGGGCTGTTTAAAAGTGTGCACCCGCGCTGCCCGCGAGGGTCTCAAACCGGTGGCGTGTAAGATTTGGGTGTTCGAATCCCCGCTGCTCTGTCATTCTCCCTAGCCGTGGGAACTTGCGTAAATTTAGAATGGCCCCTCCTGGCTCCCGACCACACGCTCGTGGGACAGCCCAGAAGGAACTTGACGCAAAACTTGTTTTAATAGTGTGATCATTAATAAACCCTGGAGCTCTTACTATGCCATTTGCTGTAAATCTAGGCCGACTTGGACAATTGCAAAAAAAGATTTAGTTAAAATTAAAAGCTCTTTTTTTTTTTTTGAAACAGCCTGAAAGAGACGGTAGTAGCACCCAAGATGATTCTAATCTAATCAGTCTTAGTGGAAAAACAGTTGTTAGAAATTGGATCTCTGGACCACTGTAAAATTACCTGCCACTTAAACTGGTAGGTCCTTGCTTCTCCCGCTGCTGTGAGCTATTCCAAACCTAATTATTTCTAGATTGAACTGTTTTTAATAGCCCACCAACTTCATCCTTGTCAGTTCCCCCTTGGTGCTGGCAGAGTTGAATCCTATCCAGCTCTTGGTGTAACAAACAAATTAAAAAACCCCAAAACTCTTAAACACTTCTCTAGGATTAGTGTCTCTACCCTGTGGATTTCTAGCTGTGGGATTATAAGCATATTAATGTTGAACGTGTGAGGAGTCTACTTCCTATTCTATAAAATGAGGATAATAAAAATCACTTTATGTTTAGAATTAAAAACAGGATGCATAAAATCTATTTGCCCAAATTATAGAGATGGATGTCCTGAGGCTGAAATGAAATCGCAGCCTGACTGACCTCTTGATTTTAGCTTAATGAGACCTGAGGAGAGGACCCGGTTATTATGCTGTGCCCAGACTTCTGACCACATTTCAAAGAATTCTGAGGCTGTAGACTTTCTCACAAAAACTTAACCTCATGTACAGTATCTGAAGCAGTAAAGACTCTAAGGACAATGAAGATGAAGTACAGGGCAAGGGTCAAGTTACCACCTGATAAGACCCCAGATGTCATAGTTTCCCATTCTCCTCCTTATGCCCCTCTATTGTTAAGATATTCAAAAATAAAGCTTTATCTCTAAGCTATTTTCAGTTCACAATCTTTTACCATCCCAGAAAGGGATAACAGACTGGTTTTATCTATCTCTAAGTAACTCCTCCCCACCTCTTAAAAAAAATTCTTTTATAATATGTGCCCAATCTATCTTCATTCTTAGGATAGGCAGATTTTGTACTGGTACCTCCCCGTCCAGTGATTAGGAAGGAGATATCTCATTATCACTCAGTTGATTTTTTTTTTTAAGTTTATTTATTTTGAGAGAGAGAGAGCTTGCACAGAGCGTTAGGAGGGAGGGGCAGAGAGAGGGAAAGTGAGAAGCCGAAGTAGGCCCCAAATGTCAGCACTGAGCCTGATGTGGGTGGGGCTCGATCTCACGAACCCTGAGATCATGATGTGAGCCAAAATCAAGAGTCAGATACTTAACCAACTGAGCCACCCAGGCGCTCCTCATAATCAATTTGTATGGTCCTCAAGAGACAGAACTGGCAGAGTAGGGGTGATCCCAAATTACAGTTTTCTCCTTGGTGACTCCTGGGACTGTCAAATGCCAAATTACTTAAGAGAAAACCTAGAAAATTCTCATCCAAGCAAGATGGAACCATAGCATTGTGGGAAGATGAGACTCACAAAAGACAAACTCTTTAATTGCTTCCCTCATGGATATAAAGGAGACATTGCAAAACTTCTTTAGGGAAGCTGATGGGAAAAAACTTGGGAAGAAGCCTTTGCAAGTACCAAGCCCTAAAAGCTAAGACCTCTCCGGAAGTAAAGTTGCTCATCCCTCTACTGAATGATTTTGGGAAAATTGTCATTGTTGGAAAACGCTTTCAAAAAACAACTGCCTGAAAAACCACCAGTAACCTTCACTTTGCTTTCCTATTTGTATTATATTTATGCCACTATAGCCTTCATGTTGTTATTTTTTAAAAAACCCTAATTCTCACATAAGCAGTCAATATTTTATTTGATTCATTAACAGGAGACTCTGTAAGATGACAAAGCTGGCCTAAAAGATATAAGAAATTGACATTTAGATAGTTATTGGGGGAAAAATACTAAAACGTTATTCCTAAATTAGACACAAAACTGGTAAATATTCTACCAGCTGATAAACTATAACCTTTACGATGATCTAGTCTATTAGTCAAAAGAGATTCATCACATATTAATCTGTTTTTACAGAACAGTGAACTATTTGGATCCTCATCAATTGTGAATAACAAGTTGTTGGTAACATTAAAAGGTCATGCAAACTTGTAGCTCCAAGTTTGGGGTCATTTTTTTCTGAATAAGGACTTTGAGAATAAAAGTAAAACTTAGAGATAAGTTTTCTTGGGTACTTTAAATATTCCCAACACACTGAAGACCAAATTCTTACACTGTAGAAGAGGTATGGTCAGAGGTGCCTGTGTGGTTCTGTCAGTTAAACATCCAATTGGCTCAGGTCATGATCTCGCAGTTTGTGAGTTCAAGCCCCATGTCGGGCTCTGTGCTGACAGCTCACAGCCTGGAGCCTACTTCCTATTCTGTGTCTCCCTCTCTCTCTGATCCTCCCTACTCGCACTCTGTCTCTCTCTCAAGAATAAATGATTTTTAAAAAGTAAAAAATAAAAAAATAGAAAATGTACAATCACTGTCCCTCCATAGAATCAGTCATACTGGGGAGATTGGAACTGTTATGAAAAACCTGGTTAGTGGAAAAATAACTTCCTGAATAAGCCTTGGTATGTCTGGCTTGGTACACAGAAAAATAAGCTGTTTCTATACTTGCACCAAATCGCCACAACCTTCATTTTCCACATAAATGGAATTAAAAAATATGTGACCTTTTGTATCTGATTTCTTTCATTTAGCATAAGGTTTTCAAGGTTCATCCATGTTGTAGCCTGTAGCAGATAGTAGTGGTGCAGGCTACATTCCTTCTTATGGTTGAATAATATGCCATTGTACGGGTAGATCACATCCTGTTTGTCCATCCATCAGCTGATGGACATGTGGGTTGTTTCCACTTTCTGGCTATTAGGAATAAAGTTACGATGAGCATTGATGTGCAAGTTTTTGTGTGGATATGTTTCCAATTCTTCTGAGTATATCCCTAGGTGTGGAAGGGCTGGGTCATATGGTTAACTCTCTGTTTAACTTTTTGATGAAATGCCAAGCTGATATCCAAAGGGGCTGAACCATGTTATAGTCACATTGGTAATGTGAAAGTTCCAGTTCTTCTTGGCAAAGCTTTCTATTGTTGTCTTTCTTATTTTAGCCATCCTAGTAGATGTGAAGTGGTATTAATTGTTTTGATTTTCATTTCCCTAATGACTAATGACATTGAGCATCTTTTCATGTCTTTCATGTTAATTTGTTTTTTTAAGTTTATTTATTTTGAGAAAGAGAGAAAGAGAGAGAGAACAAGGTAGGGAAGAGTAGAGAGAGAAAAGAGAGAGAATTCCAAGCAGGCCCTGTGCTTGCCCCATGCGGGGGTCTACCTGACGAACTAAGAGATCATGACCTGAGCTGAAATCCAGAGTCAGATACTTAACTGACTGTGTCACCCAGGCCCCCCTTTCATTTTAATTTATTTTATTTGGAGAAAATACTTTGCTCATTTTTAAACTTGTCTTATTGATGAATTATAAAAGTTTTTATATTTTCTGGACCTTTGATCAGATATATGATTTGCAAATATTTTCTATTTCTTTGTGTTGTCTTTTTCCTTTCTTGATAATCTTCTTTGAAGTACACAAGATCTACATTTTAAGGTTATCTGATTTGTCTACTTTTTTCTTTGGTTGCTGGTGGTTTTTGGATCATATCTAATGAATCACTGCCTAACTTTTAGTCCAAATTTGATAAGTGGTTATCTATGAAAGGAGTCACGTAACTACTTCGCACTGCTTGGAAAACACGTCTATCAGAAATCTCCAAAACTCACCCCTCATCTCATTTAGGCCTTGGCTCAATTGTCAACTTTTCAGGAAGTTCTCCTTTGACTACCGTATCTAAAATAACACTACCCCTTGGTCACTTACCATGCTTTATTCTGCTTTATTTTCCTTAGAGCACTTGCTGACATTCCCTCTCTCTCTCTCTCTCTCTCTCTCTCTGTCCCTCCTTTTGTTCATTTTCATTTATTGTATACCCCTGCTCTCACATTAGAATCTTCCAGAAAAAAGGAATTTTTGTCAACTGCTGGTTATTCAATGGCCAGCATAGACTTGTCATAGATGATCAATAATAATTTGTTAAGTTAATGATTCCCCAAATCTCCAACAGAGTATTCCCAAATGTTTTATCTTTGCCAATTTGAAATATGAAAAATGATATTTTAGCAATTTTTAAATTGCATTTTTATATCTGTGAGTGAGGTTTAGCACTTTCTCATGTATTAAAAAAAAAATCATCAGGGTGCCTGGCTGGCTCAGTGAGTACAGCATGTGACTCTTAATCTTTTTTTTTTTTTTTTAGGGAAAAAAACCCTCAATTAAAGAATTAAGCAGAGATAAGCAATATGCCGGATAAAGAATTTAAAGTAATGATTGCAAAGATATTCACTGGGCTGAAGAAAAGAGTGGAAGAATTCAGTGAGACCTTCCATAAAGAGATAGAAAATATTAAAAAGAACCAATCAGAGTTGAAGAATACAATAACTGAAATAAAAAATGTACTAGAGGGAATCAACAGTAGATCAGAGGATGCAGAAGAACGTATCAGCAATCTGGAAGACAGGGTAATGGGAAACACACAAGTTGAACAGCAAAAAGAGAAAAGGATTTTTAAAAATGAGGATAGATTAGGGGCACATGGGTGGCTTAGTCGGTTACGGGTCCAACTCTTAGTTTCAGCTCAGGTTATGGTCCCAATGTTTTGTGAATTCAAGCCTTCTGCATCGTCAAGCTCTGTGGTTGACAGTGTGGAATTGGCTTGGGATTCTGTCTCTCCCTCTCACTCTGCCCCTCTCCAACTCACTCTGTCTCTCCCTCTCTCAAAACAAATAAGCTTTTTAAAAATTTATTAAAAAAAGAAAGAAAAAACATACTTTTCCTACCAGACAAGCAGCAGCAATAATAAAACAAGTGATGACTAATGAAAGTGGTTCTGAAGAAATTAAAACCAAAAGAATTTGTACTAATTTTACTTGGAAGTAGGATTCCTCATGTTTTGAGCTCAGATTTTTAAAAAATATTTTTAATGTGTATTTATTTTTGAGAGAGAGACAGAGAGACAGACAGAGTGCAAGCGGGAACGGGCAGAGAGAGAAGGAGACAGAATCTGAAGCAGGCTCTAGGCTCTGAGCTGTCAACACAGAGCCCAATGCAGGGCTCGAACCCATGAACCTGAGCCAAAGTTAGACACTTACCCAACTAAGCCACTCGGGTGCCCCTTGAGTTCAGTTTTGTAGCACAATTGATACTCAAGTACTAAAACCGTAGTGTGTTATTTGCAGAGATGTACTAGCTGGTAAAACTCATAAATAATGTCATCAAACTTAGGTAGCATTTACATAGAAAACAAAAGAAGTAAGTTCAACACCTTAAGAAAGGTTTGAAAGAATCATTGGGGCACCTGGGTAGCTTAGTCGGTTAAGCATCCGACTTTCGCTTAGGTCATGATCTCACGGTTCGTGGGTTCGAGCCCCGCGTCAGGCTCTGTGCTGACTGCTAGCTCAGAGCCTGGAGCCTATTTCAGAGTCCGTGTCTCCTTCTTTCTGACCCTCCCCTGCTCACGCTGTCTCTCTCTCTCTCTTTCTCTCTCTCTCTCTCTCTACTAGAAATAAATAAAAATATTTAAAAAAAAGAATGCTTTGAAAGAAAGACCATTGAATTTTTTAAAAATTATGGAAACAGAAATTCAATATTTCACATATGAACACTGGAAATTTGTGTCTTACAAAGTAGCATTTTCAGATGCTAAAATTAAAAAATAACAGACATTAGTGAAGACTATATTGAAGATCTTGGAAATTATGGCTGTCTCTGTGGCAAAGGAGGTAATTCAAATATCATTTTTAATATAATGTATTGTTAAGTTGGCTTCCATACAACACCCAGTGCTCATCCCAACATAAAATATCTTTTTTTCATAGCTAGACAGACTCATCAACTAGCTAATGACATGGCAGATTAACTTACAAAAGAAATATAGCCAGTAAAGTGTTTTTCATTGTAAGCTGTTGAATGCATCCATACTGCTAACATGACAGTTAATGTGGTAGATATGCAATTTGAACATGGTGGCGATCTGAGGAAGAATTTTTTTTTTCAGTTTCACTGATGACAAACACGACGAGCTCCAAACTGTAGAAAAGGATGAAGAATTATGCTGTTAGTAAATGTGGTTTGAGTTTAAGCTTGGTGTAGGAATACACTCTAATGGTGCAGCTGCATTGACAGAAAAACATCCTGAAATTATTACCCAAATTAAAGAGCTGGCATCAGAATGTAAATCAACACACTGCTCCGTTCATCAAGAAAGTTTTGCGATGAAAACATTTCAGCCAATAGTATCTAGCTCATAGTAAAAAATTATGAATGATGCAAAAACTAATGTACTAAATTTGAGATTATTCTCTTTATTATGTGATAACATGGAAACTGATCCTCAACAACTGTAGTTGTACACTGAGATGAAAGTTCTATCAGGAAAGTCTGAATATAAAACAAACTTTGAGTGTTTCTAGAAAGTAAAAAAAACACCTACCTTTATAAGGGCCCAACGTTTTGAAAATGTGGTTTGAACAACAGACTTGTTTATTTGTGTGATATTTTGGGGTGTTTTGACGATGTTACCACTTATAATCATGGAAAGAATACAATATGATTTTCAATGGTAGATAAGATCAGAGAGTAAAAAATGGAAGTCAGCAGCTCTGAAGAACGGAGTTTCCGTAGACCGTTTATAGCACGTTCCATTGCTTAATATCAATGACCAAAAATTTAGATGATGATCTTGACATGTACATCTGTAAAATGGTATCGCCAAATGACATACAGATTTGACAAAATTGTTTAAATGTTATGTCTGTCAAAAAAAGATCCATGCATGGGAAATTCACAGATCCTGAAACCATTGTTTCCATTGAAAGGTAATTTGATTTAACTGTACAATTGGTCCCTGAACAATACGGATTTAAACTGTGCAGATTTTTTCAATAAATAGAGTGCTGTAAATGTATTTTCTCTTATGATTTTCTTACTG